>CM052809.1:96126947-96151281 GCA_028533885.1 Nasua narica
TCTCCAAATTTGCTATTGTGATTTTTGAGGGCGACAAGGGAAGGGAGACGTATCATCAAGTATTAATTCAACTGTGATGCTCTTACAGACTGTTCTGGGAGGTTCAATTTATAAATCACTGAGAATGAAATAAATATTTAGTTGGCTACAGCCATTCTAAGATAAATTTAAAGAAATAAATTCATTTTTGTCAACTTGGAAGTGCTGTCTAATCCCTGTTTTCCTGTGATATACACAGACTTTAAATCTCACACATTCCCAAAGGAGTTCAGATTAGTAGCTATCCATTAAGAAAAAAAATCCTACAGAATATTCAAGTGCATGTTGGGAGCACCAATACATCTTTGAATCTTTCTGCTTTATAATTAAAACTCTGGTAATGTTGTGTGTGTGGGGGAGAAAACCTCACAGTAACAAAGAAATGCCTTATTTATTTGAGGCTGCAGAATGGGCTTGTTATTAGTGACTGTTTTAGTCCTGGATGATGTTATGCACTGAACTTTGAAACTTGTAACAATCATTAAAGTCTTCTGTGATCATATCTGAGATTTCCTTCACATGATTTATTAAAGAACGCAACTGTCATAAGGAAATTACAGAAACTCATTTTTGAGGTAATATTCTTGGGAGCTGCAGAAATCCATTGGCCTATTTGTCCTTGCATTAAGTGGACCTAGGGAACCATGCTTTTTAAATTCTGAGACTCCCTTACTGTTTTTTTCTTTCAAATTACAACTAAAATGTCCTTTCCTTCAGATAGCCTTACCTAACCCTCTCAGGTAGAATCCTGTGTGCCATTCCCAGTATCTTCTCTGACTTTGTTCCTCTATTTCTACCACTTATCATATTACCTTGTATTTTTGGGTGCCTCTCTATCTTATTCTCCTTAACTACACACCAGTTGAGTATTTATCTCTGTATTCCAAGTATTTAGCAGATGCCTTGATTCCTAATAAGTGTCAAAAAAAAAAAAAAAAAAAAAAAACCTGGCAAACAGTTCGCTGAGCTGTGATGAAATGGAAATCAGGTCATCACCCTTGTCATAACTGTATGCAGAGTAAGAGCACGTCTGCACATTAGCTGATGAAGAATCCTTTTATAAAGACCTTTTGGCTTCTTGCTTTTTTGTGGTTCCTTCCAAGCTTTTAGTGATACCCAGAGGAATAGAGTTGGCTATACGTGTTCAGTGGTCTATGTAACCTTCTCCCGTTTTTTACATTTGCCCTGGCATATGTCTGGGAAATAAGATTTCACAGTCTGTTTCCTATTCTTGTAGGATCAGAATCTTACAGGGAAGCTTCACAGTTGAAAAGAATCCTTAGAGCAAGGTAGGCATTCAAAGGTAGCTTCTGTTCTTACAGAAAATACATATGCAAAACTAAATGGCCTATTTCCCGTCTCAGATCATGCACAGCCTGAGATCAGGGATTTTTCCACTTGTCTTTATAATATACAGACACCAGGAAAAAATGAAAAAATGAACAAGGGAACATCTAATATATTCAGATTGTGACTTTATTAAAATCCAGTTTCTATTCCAAGTTAGTTTTTTGCTTTCAATAGTTTTTTGATTTCATAGTGCCTGGTAGATGTTTTCAGTAGAGTCTTGAATCTAGAGCAACCTGCCATTATTTCAGAATTGTCCTGCAGGGGCTAACTCAACAAACCGCCCGAGTTGGACGCTGGGCTCAGAACTCGCTAATGCTCATTATTTGTCTGGAGAGAAGCAACCCTCTTTTGTGATTTTCAACTCAACCCTGGATTATTTACAAACATCTCAAGCAAACACTGTGAATACAGTAACTATAGTAACTCCAAAAAGGAAAGCAGTGAACTGAGACTTGAAACTCTAGCAGAGAGGAAGCTACCACTCTTTGAGCTGAGGGTTGAAATCTTCAAAGAAGATGTGCGGGAGGCCTAAAATTTGCTTCTCATTAACAAGCAAACAAACAAACGAATAAAAAAATAAGAGAACAAAAAACCTTCAAAAGCCAAAACAGACGTTGTAAGAAACAAGTTATCCCAACAGAGAAGGTCTCTAAAATAGTATTTTCCCACATTTGATTTTTGGGGTAGGTGAAGGACATGGATGGATTTAATTTTTACTTGTTCACTGCAGAAGATAGTCCATGTATAAATAACCTGTAGTCTTTTTTTTTTTTTTTAAGATTTTATTTATTTATTAGAGAGAGCGAGAGACTGAGAATGAGAGGGGAGAAGGTCAGAGGGAGAAGCAGACTTCCCGCAGAGCCGGGAGTCCGATATGGGACTCGATCCCGGGACTCTGGGATCATGACCTGAGCCGAAGGCAGTCGCTTAACCAACGGAGCCACCCAGGCGCCCTAACCTGCAGTCTTTTAACTCAATATGCTTCCCATTGACAAGTAAGACCAAGAAAATCTGGGTAGAGAACACGATTTAACAAAACAAAACAAAACACCTCTCATTAAAAACATTCTAACTTAACTGCAATGGGAGTTTTCAAGATCCATTAATTCATGTCTCAACAAATAACTTTTCTGTCAAACTTCTTTTCTACATATTTTCTGGATCCATAAGGCATTCAGGTGATTGCATTCTTTTAAGCAGATCTTACACAAAATATTATGGGGCTACGATAATGTTAATTTTTTAGTTTTGATACATATGCCATGGGTATGTAAAACATTACCATCAGAAAGACTAGGTAAAGGATACGGAAGAATAATGTGTATGATTACTGCAATTCTTCTTTTAATCTAAAATTATTTTAAAATAGAAGGTAAAATAACAGGAGGCTAATGTTTGGAGCCGAAAGTGACCTGGCTTTGTACAGACATCGGGATTCCCGGATTAGCTCAAGGCTACATCGGGTGTTTGCTGTAGGTATCTGCCCTACCCTCTCCCAGCTCCATGTTCCCTCCCCTCTCTTGTGCTGTTCCCAAGGAGGGAACCACTTCCGCTTCACCCACACAGTTCGCTCAGTGCTACCTGCTGGCACAAACCCAGGGATCTCCCTCAGACTATTCCATTTTCCTAAGACTAGAAGACACAGCAGCAGCACAAACGAGCTGGATCAGTGCAACCGATCCAACTGTAAAGCCAGAGGCCAGAAAACATTCATTACCTATTTATTCAACATCCAAGGTCAGTACCATTCAATAGCACAGACTGAAATGGGGCACCATTTGCTGACAAATGTGAAACATCCACAGACGCAGTGGTCTGGACTAACGTATGTACTACGTTGGATTACACTGGTTTCAGTTAGTATGCCATTCTCCCACAGAGTGCCATTAAAATACAATAAAAAAAATGTCATAAGGATGAACCGGTTAGCTATCACATTCTAGGTCCTGACTCACTTCAGGCTATCAACCCTCAACACAATTCAAATAGGAACAAAGAAAAAAACCAGTTGTAAAATTACATATTAAAGTGTTTTTATGTCTCCTGTAAGAACATTTTATTTCTAGTCTCTATAGAAAATGCCTACAACTTTAGAATAAACAATGGAAATGCAGCAACTACTAGAAGTCCTTATTTGTTGCACTCAGGAGATTCACCTATAATTTTGGAGATTCAGTTGTTTCTAAGGCAAGTTTCTAGGGTTTTCCTAGGGTTTACAGATGACTGTAAGTATGGCTATTGTGTTATATGAGCAAGTCATCTGTTCTCAATTTTTCAGAATATGGATCTCTAAAGTGGGCTGATGCTTGGAGAGTTGTCTTTTTGTTTGTTTGATGTGGGTTGGGTTTGTTTTTATCCAAAGAAAATTTAGTTTTCTGTCTAAAGCAAAGTTAGCCTCAATTCTTTTTTTTTTTTTTTTTAAGATTTTATTTATTTATTTTGACAGAGAGAGATCACAAGTAGGCGGAGAGGCAGGCAGAGAGAGAGGGAAGCAGGCTCCCCGCTGAGCAGAGAGCCCGATGCGGGGCTCGATCCCAGAACCTTGAGATCATGACCTGAGCTGAAGGCAGAGGCTTTAACCCACTGAGCCACCCAGGCGCCCCAGTTAGCCTCAATTCTTGACCCTTAAGTTTTCCATGCCTTCCCAGTAACAGAGAGCTTACTCCATGGTGGGGAGGGGGGACTGTATTATATTTAGAGGTCGGTTTCTTTTATTTTTTATTATTATTTTTTAAATTTATTTTTAAAATACTTTACGTATTTATTTGAGAGAGAGCGAGCGAGCGTGCAGGGGAAGGAGAAGAGGGACAGGAACGGCAGACTCCCTGCAGAGCATGGAGCCAGATGTGAGGCTTGATCTCACAACTCTGTGATCATGACCTGAGCCCAAATCAAGAGTCTGACGCTTAACCGACTGAGCCACCCAGGCACCCCTAGGTCAGCTTCTTTCAGACAGCATTTTTCTTTGGACTGATCAGCACTAATTACTAACTAGTTGTGTTAAAAAGAACCCTGCTTCTTCGGAGGTCTGTGAAAAGAAAGGGAACCAGCCCACATATTAGCTTGTCTCAAAAGGGCTCTCATATCACACACACGAGGATTCACTCCAGTCTCAGAGAACGAGCTTGCTCTCTGACTCCTAAAATAACAGGTTTCCTTGGGTGGATTTGATGAAAAGATTCCAGCTTTAGTACCTAATATGAAACACAGGAGCTGGCTAACAGAGTCAAGGTAACTTATGGCAGGCAGCAGCACTGAGATGGAAGCAACTATTCTAGGGAAAAGTAAAGCCTTGCAGTGGGGCATCTAATGTGAACAATACAGCCCACTGTACGTGGGATTTTGATAAGAAAATGTTCTCTTTCTCCACCAATGATCCTCTTCCTCTGGCCCAATGTAGTTCCCTCTATTCAGAAAGCCTCACAGGCTTTGCAAGAATGCCAGGGGCTTCGTCATGAGATGATGGATTCCCTACTTACGGAGCACGTGCTTCGGTTTAGGGAAACACACACTCCAAGACGGCTGTTGCCTGTTCTAGTAAGACACAGATCACAGGGCTGCGTTGCAGAACAGCAGATACGGCTCGTATAATACAAACACATTTGCTAATGTTTGACGTCCACTATTAAATATGCGATGTCATTTATGATAATTTATGATGGGTTTTAGTTAAAAGAACTACAAGAAATGAAGAAAGCCAGGATTCGCTGAATTCCTCAGGACTATAAGTGAGCGAGGGAAGCTGAAGGTACTCCGCCCCACAATGGGTCCATCTCTGCTATTTTTCTGCCAGGCCCCGTTTCTGAATAAGCCAAAGAAGCCATGTTCCCACTTCAAGGGGGAAGCCAGGAAGTTAATCATTCTCTGAGTTTTGTCCTAGGTCCCAAAGACTTGGTAACATCTAAGAAGAGCCAGATCCCAAACATATCCCAGAACATTAGCTTCCAACAAACCTTGGCCAACGATGGCATCAACACTCCCCACCTTCAGTGATTTGTGGAAAGACACCTGTTGTGCACTTGGACGCCTGCCTTTGATCAGATCCTAGTCTGAAGCCCTAACCCCAAGTGACACTGGGGCTCCTTCTCCTTTCCTTTCTGAGTCTCCCAGACGCCCCACTCCATCTGCTACTTTCTGTCTGTTGCTCATGCTGTTCAATAAATTCTGCTTTCATTCTCCCAGCTCTCATTTGATTTCTATCCTGCGTGAAGCCAAAGACCCTCTTAGCTGGTCTTGCGGGAGCCCCCTCTGGCTCCCAGCCTACCCACATCATAAGTAGATAGCAAAAAATATAGTTATATTAGTGTCACCATATCATTTTTTTATGTGTTTCCTTTTGGGAGTCAGGGATGGTCCTTTAGTGGCTGGAATGGTTTTTGGGTCATATCTTTCTCTCTGTTTGTATGTATCTACTATTCTTTTTTGTTTTCTTTAACTGTTGGGGCTAAGTACACAGCATCTCAGAGCCTTTTTCTGCTAGGGGCAGTGCAAGTATGGACATTTGAAGATTAACACCAGTACAGGGAATATTCACAGAAAGTAGTTCTAGCACCGTTAACGGTCCAAGCGGCAGAGAGCTTGTTACACATCAACAAAAATCTGTATAGTGTTTCGAATTCAGTTTCTTTTAGGTACGACTTCACTTTGGGCTGATCAGCACCAATTACTGACTGACTACTTGCATAACTGGTTAGGTTCTGGGTACCACAAAACACAGCAGGAAACAAACACCCTGAATGAAGGAATCCCCAATCTCATAATTACAAGGCTGGCAACCTCCTCCTCCAAACCCTCAATCTTCTTAAGTTCTCCGAGAGAATTTTCTCTTGGAGGTAGCTTATCTTCACATCCTTTCTAATCTCTCCCGATTTGTATACTCCTGTTGTGATGCTGTTACATTCCAAAGGCTCAGAATGGACCATCAGCCAGTTGCCCCGACAAAGGAAATAGCCACTAATCAATGCAAACTATAGTCCGAAGTTTACCTTAGTTCCTTGAAGGGGTCTGCCCTGACATTAGGCGTCTCTATAGATTTAGGGAACACTGTGCCCTCCGCTCCTGTAAACAAAAGAAAAAAGCAAACAGAGGTTGGAGACTTTGGACATGTCACCTGGGGGCACAATCAGTACAGTGAGTGGAGCTAAGTGTAGAGTGAATCCTTCACACAACCCAAAGTGTGAATTTTGCCCTTGGCTTTGGCTCCGTGATAGGGGAGCACCAAATCGACTCCTGCAAACAGCCTTTGAAAAAACAAGAAACTTCTCTTGAGAATGTTCTTGCTGAGATCAGAGTGAGGCCATGAGGCAAATACCATGTTGACTTAAAAAAAACAAAAAACAAAACAACAACAACAAAAAAGAAGATGCCTAAAGAATGGCACCACCTAACTCTTGTCTCTCATTAACTATTAAAAGTCAGCCAACTGGAAATGTTCTGAAAAGCAGTCGCGGAAGCCATCTGATTGCAATGCAGGGCACAAATCACAGAACACATCCAACATCTCAATAGTGGGTGGATGGTGGCGAATCCCCCACTGCTGTAAGGTCTCCATCTAATGATGTTACGGAAACAAGTTTTCAGTAAATACAGTTCTGCACTATTATCTTGAAAAGTTAAATGAAACAGAACACTACGAGAGATCATTTGACGTTCACTGCATTTTATACTTGGAGTATTATTTCACATTCACCCCCAACCCAATCTAGACATTTAGCTCTTGACTTTGCAATAAGCTTTTATCTTTATAACTTGTTGTCACCAGCTGAACCTTCCCAGCCATAAAGATGGTGATTATCTGATTTGTCTGCTCCCAGAGTGCTTTCAAATCATTTAAACCTCAGTTTATCACAGACAATTGCACTGGATATTAGTTTTTCAATTAAACTTAGCCAGGCAGTAGCCTGCACTTCGAAGGAAAGGTGTTTATTTTTATACCTTTTTTGGTGTAGTTCTTTGAGGCCACAGAAAGGGGCAGAACATCATCTTGTATTCACGTGTGAATTTTGAGAATCATCTCGCATTGTTAGGTCTAGAAATCCTCCATTAACCATGGTTATTCCAAATCTGGATTTATCCTAGCATACTAATGAGTCTAGTTGAATGAACTTGTGTAACAACTATAAAACTGTTTCATCTTTTTTTTGGAAAGTATTTAATCTCTTTGATACGAGTACCAGACTACCGCAAAAAAAAAATCAGAAAACAATGCTTTGACTTAACATTATAGTATGGTCATTTAAAAGAATATCATGGTGAATGATAGCTATTAATCAAAACTAACATTTTGAGTGATACCATCACATACTCGGTGTGCAGTAGCTCAGTTCTCCCCTGCAACAACCCTACAGACAGGTGCGGTGGCTGAGAGACATTCCATGTGGGAACATTTAAGATCTTTTTCTGCCTGTAGACACTTTCACTTTTTAAGATCCCAAACCACATCGTGTCAAATACAACTTTTTTGATGTAAATTTCATAAGAATGTTGTTTTACTACGCATATATTATTTTGTTCTTGTGATTTAAAGTTTCTTGTGTCCTTTATAAACGTGGTGGCTAATTTTTTGTGTCAACTGGACTTCGATCAGGAGGTACCAGATATTGGGCTAGCCATGATTTCTGGGTGTGTCTGTGAGGGTGTTTCCAGATGAGAGGGGCATGCGATACCATGGACGCAGGAGAGCCCTCGGCCCTCCCCAGTGCGGGTGGGCAGCTGCCAATCCCATTGAGGGCCTGAACCGAACAAAAAGGTAGAGGAAGGAAGAATTAGGCCCTTCCTGCCTAATTGCTTGAGCAGGGATATCGGTCTTCTCCTGCCCTCACCACCCCTTGTTCTCAAGCCTGGAGACCTAGACTGGAATCTACACCACTGACTCCACTGGTTCTTAGTGAGCCTTGGGACTCACTCCGAATTATGCCACCAGCCTCCCTGAGTCTCCAGTTTACACACAGCAGGTCGCGGGGCTTCTGAGTTTCTATAATGACATGACCCAAGTTCTTATAATGGATCTCCTCCTACATGTACATCCATATTGGTTCTGTTTTTCTGAAGAACCCTAATACAATAACTGAGTAAGATTAGGGTGGAAAAAAAAAAGATTAGGGTGGATTATAGACTATCATGTGGCTTTTGTTACCCATATATTAAATCTATTTTTGCAGAGCATGCATTCCACGTCTCCAACATTTCTGTGATCCTTTGAGGAGCACCGGGATCAAAGGTACCGTGGAGGATGCCTCGTGGGTCAGACAGGCTGGCAGAAGCGACAGGACCATGAGTAACACACTGGGATGTGGCTCTAAAGTGTCTGTGACCCAAGAGCATGGCCTCAGCCACCACCTCTCGGTACCACCGCAAACCTGTTCCTAAATAACTCCCATCTGTCACTACTGCAGTCAACAGGCACTTCGTTTGACACCTTCCCTTTCTCTTTCTTAGAAATGCTTATTCTTAGCCTTTGGAACCTGTTTTTTGTTTTTGTTTTCATTTTTTTGTTTATTTGTTTTAACGATTAAAAGAAACACACACCTGATTAAGGCTAGAACAGTTTTTTCCGTTTATATACATTGTATACACTTTTTAGTCCAAGCTCATAGCTCCCCTTCCTCTACTAAGAATTCTATGAAAACCACAAGAGAAAGAGCATTACCTCTTTTGAAATCAGCCTTAATTGCGTGACTTACCCAAAAGGCAAGCAGTACTGCTCACAGACAACCTTCAGTATTTGAACTGGTATTAAAATGTGGTGAAGCTTTATGTTTCACTGATATCTCATGTACCCTCCTATCATTTTATAAGGCCTCTGAAGCCAAAGAGTACCTATTTTCCAACTTTCGGCTATGCAAAATATGAACATATATAACAATATGTATTGCATTTATTCAATCCAATTACTCAGTATCACTTGCTACTTCACATCTGGCCACACTAGCTCAAGGGGAAGTACTCTATTGCAGCTAGTGGCCCTGGCTCGGCTGTCCTTTTAGAGTAATTCCAAGGAACAAAATGATCACATAAATGCCACACATTACAGGTGCTCACTCTATATTTGTGGAAGGACCATGGTCTCCTCTGAACACCTGAACTTGGGTCCTCAGCTTTCTCAGATGGAAAATCCTATTTGCCTGGTATCTTGGTGGAGTGCGTGCTATTCTCTGTCCTATTCCCTAGCATTCCCTGTGCATTGCCTAGCACAGCGTAGGTTCTCAACGAATATCCGTAACACAGCCACAACACTTATGTGGCACTGAGCACACACTACCTGGGATTTCTCTTTACCTTACAGACATTCATCCCATCTCCTTGGTAAGATCCTAAGCTCTATGTGAACAGGGGCAAGGCCATATACAGAATACAGAGAGATTCAATTTTAGTTTCTGAAGACTTCTACTAGACTTATTTCTAGTTAGTACTACCATTTCTATGGGAGTACTAATTTACCATTATAAAACTCCTCATGTATCACATGGCATGTTTAATGAATGTCCCAAATCCAACCTATTTTAATGGTACCTCTTAAAAGAGCTATGTTAATAAAAGAATATTATTTGGGCTAAATACGAACATCTCTTTAAAGTAAAATGAGATCAAGGCTTGTAGTATCTTTGCTAGACCAGGAAAACTACCTCTCCTACAAGACAAGTGGGCCTAAAAAACATAGGGCTCTCGGTCACATGGCTAGTGAGTGCGAGAGCTAAGATTTACATGCAGGTGCCTGACTCTAGGACCTACTTGTAGCCATCATGCCCTCGTGCTTTGTTTTCTGAATGCCATAGTGTGGCACCAGCAAAACAGCAAGTCAGCAAAACCCAAGTCTGGGCTCTCACAGTTAGAAGATGCAGGTGACACTCAAGACACTCAGGCTCCCTTAGCTTCACATCATCCACTCGATGCCCTCTGACTCGGTTTGTGATGGACTTTTGTGACAGGGCCCACATGTGCCATCCATACTGGGAAACAGGCTCATAGACATGACTTCTCCAGGGAATGTACCACAATTTCTCATTATCTGAGTGTCCTTGGGCATGAAACCCAATCTCTAAGACACTCAGATTCCATCTCTGAAAAGAAGGAATATTAATAGTAACTTTATCTCCTCTGGGTCTTGGGAGATTGAATGAGATCTCTGGCACATAGCAATCAGCAGATGATAGTCAATAAAATACTTCTGGCAGTACTAAAATATTTATGAATCCTATTCTTTCCTCCTCTTATCCAGGTCCTTTATAACTCCTAAAAAATAACATTTTAAAAGCACTTACTATGAACTAGAAACTATTGAAACTGTTTTAATTTGATCATCAGAATAACCCTATGAGGTGGGGACAATGCATATCTGTTGTTATGGATGTGGAATTTAAGATTCAGGGAAGTCGGAAAATTTTCCTATGGTTAAGCAGCAGAGGGGGAGGGGTCCAAATCTGGACTCCCTTAGTTCTAGAACTAATGCCTGTGACCAACACTCAGATCATCTTCCTCAACAGATCATATCACTCCCTACTTGCTCATCTTTTTATGAGATATGACCAAATGTCAATGTTTATACCCTCAAATAACACTTGCCAAGTCTCCCATCCCCTCTCTTCTACAAACAATTCACACGTGCAATGAGAGGAGATATTAATATTTTCACAAAGACCATTTTTTTTCCAAGTCCTATCAGGCTTCTGATTTCCGTACCATTTTTCACTTTCCCAAAAGCTGCAGAGTGGACAAACATTCATCAGGATGAATTCTCCCATTCTGTCCTCTAACCATTCTAAGATAATAAATTATTCTCAAGTTTATTATTTCAAAAAGGTTTCCATTAAAGCCATACCTGATTCCTTCTTTTGACACAATATAATTTACTTGCAATAAATGTTCATAAACAGTTTGAGTGAAAAATCCATAAAGCCATTTCAGCTTTATTTTAAGTTCCATTAATGTCCCTCAAAAATGATTTCGTCAATGTGTTTCCATTACCTGGTTCTCTGCCCAATAACTTAATTCCACACAATCAATTAGGAACTTATAAAGCATGTGACAGGATCTATCTAAAGTATTTTGAATCACCATAAAGATCCGCTTGACGGCTTTTTTTCCCCTTGTAGTACAGGTAGGGGGTAAACCTGTCAAAAAATCTCACATGCACTCCATTGCCATAGTAACAAAAAGCCAGCTTCTCCCTGTAAAGTATACTCAAACTTTGGTGACTTTCCCCTCCAAGTGTCCTGGATGTGAAGAAACCTGAAATCCAGTCCTATCTCTGTGCTCTCATACAAATCAAAATTATTCTCTAACCTTTAACTTCCTCAGCTGTAAAATAAGAGACAGGATGAGAAGTATCAGGGCTAAACTGTTTTCCCCTCCACTCGAAAATTTCATCAGGTAATAGGCTAATCTAAACAGATGACTATCTTGAGCCACCTCCATTTCCTACTAGGAAAAAAGAGCAACCCTGAAATATATGTAAAAAAAAATCCTAAAAATTTTCTCAGTACCTAAGGAGGAAATAAATAAAAGCTAATAGACTTTTGCCCAATTCAACCTGCATTTAATTGGAAGAACTACCCACCAGAAAATAAACCTCACAGATTAAACGGTCATCGGCAAAATTTATTATAGATGAAACTAACTAAAAAACCAAAAACCTGGTTCATAACTCTTTAAAACTTCAAAAATTGGGAAAAATTCAATTTTATTTAAAAAATTAATAAATGCTAAAGTGCCTAAGCCTGTATATGTTAAATACAGCCATGAACCAAATCCTGGAAGAGTCACATCTGAAAAATGTGCTACAAGAAAACTGGACTGGAGAAAAGCATTAGACAGAAAGAAAGAAATACCACGCTAGAAGTTCTCAACAGCAACTTGGAGCTAGAAAACCGATGATGGATCAAATCTTTGGTGTACATGGAGGATAACTGATCTTTCAAACAATAATTCCAAGAAAAACTTCCAAAAAGGTAAGAAATGGCGTACGTGTGCTGTTTAGAACATTGATTAAGGAATTAGGCTAGTTTAATGGAGTTTGATCGGGTAAGTTCTTTCTTGATGTACTTTATTAAGATTAGCATAACTATGATTAATGTTTTGTATTAATGAACACAGACTACAACTCATCTTTGAGCTTAAATCATGGGGCCAAAATATTCATCAGGTTCAAACTGCAGAGTTAAAATATCTAATCACCATTGTCTGAAGTCAAAACATTTTAAGTGTTCTAATTCATGTTGCTTAGGTAGATATAACTGAACAACAACCCTTAACAACCACCATATTTTATGTGATATCTTTTTATACCAATATTACATTAAAAAATAGAGAAAGGATTTCAATTTAAGAAATGGTGATGAGAAACCTAAGGGAAGGAATGATTTGATTTCTTGAAATATCAGGGAACTGAAAAACCAAAGACCTGATTTTTAGTCCTGATTTTCTATGAGTTTATTATATGACCTTTAGCAATTGGCCCTCTGGTTTTACTTCCCCAGTTGTTATACAAAATGGGGGTGGAGATTAGGTGATCTATAAGGCTATTTCCAGCTCTGCTGTTTTATAATCCTCCAGATAACCTGGTTGGATCCACCCAGTGGACCAGGAGAGGATCATGATAGGTTTGATAAACCCAACATTCAATATTTTTAATAAATATGTTTTGAGCAGGGAGCTCTAGAAGTGAGCCAGAGAGACATGGAGTCCATAGTCTAGAAGAATATAGTATACTCCAGTAGTGTATGTTATTAGTTTAAATAATTAGTTATTAAATAATCTCACAAATAAAAAATATGTAATAGTTACAAATAGTGATAAAGACTTGAAAGGAAAATAAAAAAAATGTCTGCAATACAACTTGGGGTCACATCCTGGTCTGGCATGTAAGCTTCCCTGAGAAAGGGAAGTTTTGTTGATATTTGATAAGTGATTAGTAATGAACTAGTTAAGAGGGGTAAGTAGCAGTAGAAAAGATAATGTGAAGACATCAGGGTTGGGAAGTTGAAGTTAATAAAGATCAGTGTGGTTGGACCATATTTTGCAAGGGTGAGCAGAATGGGATGAGACTGGAGAGGTTGGTTGACCTGAGTAATTCAGAGCCTTGCAGGTCATGCTGAAGGTTTTAAGTAAGGATTTGGCTTGATCCAAATGGCATTTTTCTTTTCTTTTTAAAAATTTTATTTATTTATTTATTTGAGAGCAAGTGAGCGTACAAGTAGGGGGAGGGGCGGAGGGAGAGGGAGAAGACAAGCAGACTCCCCACTGAGCCAGGAGCCCAATGTGGAGTCAGATCCCATGACCCCCGAGATCATGACCTGAGCTCAAGTCAGAGGCTTAACCAACTGAGCTACCCAGGTGCCCCCAAATTGGCACTTTTCAAAGGTCACTGTGCCAGCGTGTTACAGTCTGTGTGTTTGTATCATCCTAAATTCATACGTTGAAACTCTAAGCATCATTGGAACCCCACCATGCTGGTACTCTGATCTCAGGCTCCCAGCTTTCAGAACAGTGAGAAATTCCTATTGCTCGAGCCATCCAGTCTAGAGTGGTCTGTCACAGCAGCAGCAGCCGACTGAGACACTGTATCACGGAAGAGACACTTGAGGAGGGCGAGGATAGATGGGGTGGGGCAGGGAGTGGGAGGGTGGTAGGCTGGACTAGAGAACTGGCAGTGCAGATGGAGAAATGTAGCTGGGTTGAGGAGACATTTAAGTGGAAAGCCAATGGGATCTGGAGATGTGCTGGACAAGAAAGAGAACAATGGGCACCAGAGGGCCCAGGGGAAGAGCTGAAATAGATGGTCAAAGCCAAATGATTACTACTCAAAGTCAGTGGTGCCCATGGCAACCTTACACATCTCCAATGAAATCCAGCTTTTTTCATGTTTGATATCTTAATCGCAACTGAAATTGCCTTTACTTAATGAAAGAAGTTGCTCTGAATCCAACTACATTTTTCTTATGAGGGTGTAGGCAACGTGATAAAGAAACTTTAAATTAAGTCTCCCAAAGTATTTATAAGCAGGCAGTATTTAAAAATTATGAATAATGTAGTAATTTCTTGAATAATGAACATTGTCTTCTGTGTAAGAATTTTCTAATTACTCTAATGTTTTAGCTAAACACATATTCATATATCTCCTATTGGTTAAAAGCTTTCTAAACACAAGAGATAGGGTTTTTGCCTCTCTAAGTCCAGGCTAGAGAACATGGTTACATATTACTATTTAAATATTTTTTAATGTCTGAGGCCTATTTTCCTGAAAAGCAGTATCTATGGCATGTTATCCATGGGTAGGTCTGAGAGTGTCTTGTGGGAGCACTGATCACAGGCAATTCCTCAGGAACAGTGGTTTTTTATTTATTTCATAACATGAACTATTGGCTTTCTCCTAACGGTAATGTGCAGTGAAAAATGCTTTTTAAGGAAGTGAGTTGGGTTCTGTCTTATCCAGGATTTAAAATGCACTGAGTAATCAGCGAGGTTGCAGAATTTTCACAAATTTCAAGGTTAAGCACTTTGAAGGGGGCTGTCAGCTTCTGAAAACCTTTCCAACATGAGCAACGGACAGATGCGAGGCAGAAATCTGGAGTGGAAAAAGTCACTTGAAGTCATTTAATCCCACTGTGTCTCCTAGCCTGCTGGTGGCCATCAAGAAGCCGTGAATGCAAAACATTTGTAGTCGTTACAAGTCGTTTCCAGGATACACACCAAATATTTTCTTTTTAGGAAATAGGGCAGATTCTCCTGCCCAAAAAGTACAGATAATTAGTTCACTTAACAAATATTTATGGAGGGCCTACTCCATAAATGGTTTTGTGGGAAAAACAGATTCGGACTTTTTTTCTTTATGGGCTCACCAAGAAAAATTTCAAAAAAATATATATAAAATCTCTAGCCATTCTAGGTGTGGTAACATTCACTGTCTGTAAACATTTAACAATTACCTACTACGTGCCTGGCATGGTACTAAGGCAATACTGAGTGGAAAGATCCGACCTCTGCCCTTATGGACTTGTAGATGGATGGACGGACAGATGCTAGAGAATATATTTAAACTGATTTTTGTAATGACAATGATCATAAATCATGTATTCTCATTAAGGGCAATGCAGCTCCCAAGGGTACAAAAGTTGGTTCTGGAAGGCACAAGAAATCTTTCTCTAAGTACAAAGCCCAGATATACATACAATGATATACAATGTATCTGTGATATGTAAGTTGCACAGGAGGGAAGTGATTAGGGAACAAAAAAAGTCTGCGATGATTCCTTAAAAGGGTGATATTAAAAAAAGTTTGAGAAGCACTGTTGTAAATGCTCTGATTAGGACGGGGAGCTGCCGGAGCTCTGAGCAGGCATCTTGCCCAAGTGTGAAGGACCCTGAGAGCTTCTCTGGGGAAATGACGGGCCCTTGAGATCTGAAGATGGAGCAGGAGTTAGTCCAGGAGAGACGGTTTGCATGGAGGCAGGTGGAGAGAGGGCACCAGGAAGGAGGACACAAGAGCTGGCTCGCTGCTTTTCAGGAGATGTGTGTAGCCAGAGTGGGAAGAACGAGACCAGCATAAGCTAAGGTTGGCAAGGTAGTCAGGGGTGAGCTCACACAGAAACATTTATGCCATGGCAAAGTTTGAGAATTTTAACCTAATAGGAAAAAGAAACCATTGAAAGGATATAGACAAGAGAATGATGGTGCTCAGAGATTTTTTTTTTTAAATACTATGAGGGCAGATACTATGAATTGACTGCCCAGTTTTAAGCACAGTTCATCCTCCCTTGCATTTGTCTACCCAGAGAGGGTGAACTAAAACCCAAATGGCTGAACTTTTCAGACTCCCTGTGCAGCATTAAGTGGCTGTGTGATGCATCCTGGGCCAGTGAAATGTAGGTACAAGTGTCTGGGGAGATATTCCCCCCCCCCCCAAAGCAAAGCTAACAAAGAAGGCTTTTGTTCTTTACTCTTCTCTAATATACAGAAGCAATGCTTTGAGGCACAGCAGCCCTATGTGACCACAAGAGTCAAAGCTCTGTTCCTGAAGGTGTGCAAAAGAAGGAGGCTAAAGGATTCTGATTTCTTTACAACACGTTCTGCTGTAAGCCCTACAGATCATACCTCCAGAATCATTATTACATAATAAAAATAACCCCCTGACTTGTTTAAGCCACTGTTTGTTGGGCTGTCTGTTATTTTCCAACCAAATCTAATTCCCATAGTTACAGGATCTGATTATGCTCTGGAAAATGCAGTACAGGGCATCGAGAGCAAATGCATGCAAATCAGAGGACTATTTCTGCAGCCAGGTAAGAAATCATGGTGGCCTAAACTAAGTAACGCCTAACACGAAAAATGGCAAGGGTGAACATAACAACTACTGAGGAGGTAGTGGTAAGGGTGACCTGAGGGGTGAAGAGGTAAGGCACGTTCAGGTTTGGGGGCAGAGCACAAGTTCACTGTTGCTTATGCGGAATTGAAAGTATCAATGGAGTTTTCAGATTCAGATGTTCATGTACATAATGGGATACACACATATATCACTCAAGGCAGACTTCTAAACCACTGGTATGGAGATTTTTGGAATACAGGTGATTTTGGAAACCAAGAGAATGGGTGATATGGTCTAAGAAATGGTGAGAGTGGTATAAAAAGACAGCCACAGTCAGAATTTTAAAGGATTCCAACATTTCAAGTTGGGTATGGGAACACGAACTATCAAAGGAAACTAGAGAGGGAGGAAGAAGACCAGGAATGGGGTAACACAGAGAGCCAAGAGGATAAAGTCCTTCAAAAAAGCAGAAGGCATTACCTATGTTAATTGGTGCTTAACAGTAGGAGAGGAATTAAAATGTCCATGAAATTTAGCAGCATGGAGGTCATCTAGATCAGAGGAGCCATTCTATGAAAAACTGGAGGTGGATTCTTGTGGGCAAGAGGAAGTGGGAAGGGAGGAAATGGTTATAAGCAAGAGCTACTCCTTTTGGACAGAAGAACTATAGTAAGACAGGTGAATATTAGATACTGGATTTTAGATATCAGAGTTTAAAGATCCAGCTCTGGTTAGTAACCAAACTTTTATAGGAACACAGGTTGTTCTATAACACCAGCTGGTAGAGGCACATGTGCTCAGTTGCCTGGATGCAGGTACGCATAATGTGGATATTTGGGTTCATCTAGAGTGGGGACATGAGCAGACACGTACACTGAATAAAATGTAACAAGTTCATGGTTGTAGGGGAAGGCTGTGAAGAGGAATAGGACATCAGGCAAATTATTTAGCTTCTTTAAGCCTCAGTTTCCAGCTCTGTGGAATGGGGATAATAACAGTATGTTACTTTGTGTGTGTATATACACACACATACATATGTATGTGGTGTTGACTAAGCATAATAGTACTACATATATACATATATATATACACACACACACACATACATAACACTACATATAATGCCTAGTACATCAAAGTGCTCACTAAAAAGGTATATTATTGATTATAATAGATGATGTTGATGATAAGGACAGAAGATAAAGTCACAAAGGCAGACGAATATCATTAAAGAATTTGAATGGTAACCATGCAGAAGAACAAAATAAGATGGGTTCCCTTTCACATACTCTAACAATTCAACTGAGCTGGCCATACCATCAAGGTGCACGTTTTACATATTTTTGTAGAACGTGAAACCGCAAAGCAATTTAAAGATTCACGTAGAAAAAATTCTCTGGCAAGATACGAAGAGACAAGTAGTTTAATTAAACAAACTCTACTTTAGAAACCAATAGACCAGAACTCATGCTCAGTGTATCATTAAGCCCAAACTGGAAAATATAAAAGGAATCATCCAAGCAGCAAGCAACCTCATTTCAGTTTCTTATGACTACACTATTTTTGATAGTAAATAAAGCCACAGAGTAAAACAAATGTCTTCAACTCATTGCGTTTGTGTCCCAGAGCTGGGACGCGGGAACAGGCAGGCGGGCTCTGAGTTAGGATGGTATATGAACACTGGGCTCCACGGAGACACCGTGTTCTCAGAGATGACACACTGTCTGTCCCATGAAGGAGGTGAATGTGGCACTCTACCCGTATTCCCCTCCAGGTCCCCTCCAGGTCCCTTCCAGGGACAGGGAGCCAGGAATCAGGCCAACAGGGCGGGGAGATGGGGGGCAGAATAGACAGGAACTGTGCGTGGTCAGGTTAAGGACAGCACTGGCCTTGCCTGGCCTTCCACCTGGGAGAGGGTGTCAGAGAGGAGCCCTGAATATATGCTTCTGTAGGTCAGATCTCCGTTTCCAAGCGGCTCTCCCTGTGGGAGAGCAATCAGGACTCTGGGACTCCATGGATGCTGGTGAGACCTACGAAAACAACACACACATGATTTTAAGGGCTTCCTAGTCATTGAAAACCATGTGGAACACTCTGTTCCCAGAGCCAAGCAGGTGGGGTGCGGTGCTTTCCTACAGAGAAGGAAATTGAAACATTAATTGAGGACCATGGAGAAACACGGTCTGAAAAATAATTGGATGAACTTATAAAGTCATTTACAGGGGATGAAGGTGATGGGGACTTGAAAAGTGAGGGCCAGCAAGTTGAAATCTTAATAAAAGCAGTGGCTATCTCAACGCTTTAAAACACTTGAATGCTTTAATCTCAGAATACAATCTTATTACGAAAGCAAGCATCAAAACAGGCATACTTTACAGGTGACTTAAAGGATAATTTTGATGGCACGATTTTACCTTATCTTATGCATAGCATGTTACTTATCAACATCCACTTTCCCTTGCCAAAATATTGCCACTATTCATGCAAGCTAAGTACCCAGCCAAATAACTGCCTCCCCAGACTCCCTTGAAGCTAAGGGTGGCCCTTATGAAATGTTTTTTTTTTTTAAGATTTTATTTATTTATTTGACAGAGTGAGAGAGATCACAAGTAGGCAGAGAGGCAGGCAGAGAGAGGGGGAAGCAGGCTCCCTGCTAAGAGGGGCCCAGTGCGGGGCTCGATCCCAGGATCCTGAGACCATGACCTGAGCCGAAGACAGAAGCTTGAACCCAGTGAGCCACCCAGGCACCCCGACATGGTTTTTTCTAAGGATATGTAAGTAGAAACCTACTGGGGAGTGGCATCACATGCACTTTCTCTGTTTTAATAGGAAGGTACAGATGTGGTTAGTTCCACTTTTCTTTCTGATTATCAACATAATCTCTAGCTTTGAGAGCCACCTTCCAACCATGAGACAAAGGTCAAGAGGATTTCAGATATGTTGACCCAGATGTCACTAAGCCACTAGCAACTGTCTATCATTGGACTTCTTTTCATTTTTTAAAAGATTTTATTTATTTGAGAGAGAGAACACAAGCAATGGGAGGGGCAAAAGGAGAGGGGGAAGAAAGCTCCCCATTGAGCAGGGAGCCCCACATGGGGCTTGATCCCGGGACTCCAGAATCATAATCTGAGAAGGAGGTAGATGCTTAATTGAGCCACGCAGGTGCCCCTCAATGGACTTCTTCTTATGAGAGAAAACCCAGTCCTTAGTTATTCATTTGAGCCACCGTATGAGACTTCTGTTACTCAGCTCTGCCTAAGGTTCAACACCATTCCACCCAAGACCAGGGAGAGAGAAGCAAACTGACCCTTTAAAATAGTCATGCTTTTCAGTTAGAACTCCTTTGCCATAAGCCAAATGATCAAAAGTTGGAAACCACTCTTGCTGTACCTTCCCAGGAAGTATCTTTTCATTGACTGCTGAATGGAATGGTTTTCCCATTCCACCTTCTCAGCCGGAAAGTAGTTTTGTTTGTTTTTTAGTGTATCAAATTCTTTAAGGCCTGGCTCATTTGCCTCCTCCATAATGGAACTTCCCCTGGTCCTCTCTCAGCCATCACTACTTGCCTTTTCTTTGTGCTTCTATCATGCATAACCAATATATTGGAAGAGCATTCATTCTATCTTGTGAGATGGTTCACTGAGTGTGTGTTGCCTTCACCGTAATGGAGGGCCCAGGTCATGGGAGTCTTTGTTCTTTTCTAGAAAAGGAATATGAACTTTGATGTTTCAAATTCAATTTCACTCAGGCAGGAAAAGCTGTGGAATGAAGAAGAAGCTTCTAGAGGGAAGAGGTCTGAGTTGGTCGGAAGCAGCTACACCACTGTGATAGCCTGATATGTCTCTGTCCAGGAAAGTAAATTGTTAAGGCTACAGCTATGTGGTCTCCATGGTATAATCGGCTTTCTTTCTTGCAGCTCTCTTGCAACCTTTCCAATTTATTTTAGTCAGTGCAACTTCCCAGAACTCAAGTGTCCCAGGTCTGTCTGGTTTACAAGCTTTGATAAGTTCCTGTTTTCCTACAACAAAAAGCCCAACATAATCAGGCTTAGTCTGCCTCTTTATCTTTGTCTGTGGCTTGATAATTTTTAAAAATACTGATTTGTATTTGTTCTCCCCATATATTTTTTAATCAAGCAATTAATTAACTTATTTATTTATTAGAGAGAGAGAAAGGGAGGGAGAGAGAGAGAGTGCAAGCACAAGCAGGTGGAGAGGCAGGGAGAGGGAAGCTGAAGGAGAGGGAGAAGCAAAAGACTCCTCACTGAGCAGAGAGCCCGACTTGGGGCTCGATCCCAGGACCCTGAGATCATGACCTGAGCTTAATCAACTGAGCTGCCAGGTGCCCCTGTTCTCCCCGTATTTTTATCCCTCTCAACTTCAAGCAGATAGCCAGGCCCTCTGCATATCTTTGATGTTTGTTTCCAAAAAGTAAAAAGTACTATTTATGGTACACAGTTTTGCGATTTTTGACAAACCACACACAGTTATGTATCTATTGCCATAAATCAACACAGCAAATTTCAGCACTTGGAAAATTCACTTCCCTTGTGCTGCCCTTCGTAGTCCATCTATCCCTCAAGCCCTTACTCCGGGCTCCCACTGTTCTCAGGCCCTACAGTGATGCCTTTCCCAGAATGTCGTAGAAGTAAAATCACTCCGTAGAGAGTTTTGTGTTTGGCTTCTTTCATTTAGCAAGATGCATTTAAGATACACAATGGAAGGTTTTCAGTGGATCAAAAGCGGAGCTGCCTTAAATCAGCGGTTATTCCTGCCCTTGGTGAAGGCCTAATCCAAGTGGAGAGTGTGCTGGCTACCCTCCCAGGGAGGGGAAAGAGAAGAGTGCCTTGGACGGACGCCAAGAGGAGAGGCAGATTTTGTCCCTGACTCAGAATAATTGCAAGATGTAAGGTCCTTTGAGGACCAGAGTCACCCCTAGGGAGGTGGCAAACTCTCAGAGAGCACAGCTGTGTCATGCCCCTGGAAGGCAGGACCCTTGGCACAGGAATCCACAGACTCAGCAAAGATTTCTGGGCCCTCGTCATGGCATGCAAGTTGACAACTGACTTCCTTCCAACTGATCACACAAACTGGAAAAATGAGGATAGCAGAGGTGATCTTAATGGACCAAGATTGGATAGTCTTGTCCATATTTTTTTTTAAAGATTTTATTTATTTATTTTAACAGAGAGAGAACACAAGCAGGCAGAGAGGCAGGCAGAGGCAGAGAGAGGAGCAGGCTCCCTGCCGAGCAAGGAGCCCGATGCGGGACTCGATCCCAGGACGCTGGGATCATGACCTGAGCCGAAGGCAGCTGCTCAACCAACTGAGCCACCCAGGCGTCCCTTGTCCATATTTTTAAAAAAGATTTTGTTTATCTCTTTAACAGAGAGGGAGGGAGAGAGAGAGCACAGGCAGAGGGAGAAGCAGACTCTCCACTGATCAGGGAGCCCAATGCGGGGCTCAATCCCAGGACCCTGAGATCATGACCTGAGTGGAAGGCAGACGCTTAACTGACTGAGCCACCCAGGTGCTCCCCCCTCCTTTCTGTTTTAAGATTTTATTTATTTATTTGGCAGAGAAAGAGAGAGAGAGAGGGAGAGACATATTTTATTGACACTATATGTGCTTTCTTGATTCTTAAGCAACCCAGTCATGATGGGAGATAGGATTTCCTATCAGACTATTGTGGGAGTTTGAAGTCACATTGAGGGAATAAAAGCCATTTCATTGGCTGATGTCTATTAAGCACTTACTATTTGCCAGGCATTTTTCTAAGCACTTCACATGGATTAACTCAGTTAATTCTCACAGAACCCATGTGAGGCACATGCTATTATTATCTCCCTGTTTTCAGATGATAAAACCGAAACAAGAAAGGTTTCAGTCCCAGAGGTGACTCTGGGAACCAGGATGGGCATTTAGGCCAATCTAGCTGCAGAGCACATCCCTAACTTCTTGCTGAACATGTTATTTCTTCCATCGTGGGCTTGGGAACGGAGTCATAGTCCAAAAATCTCCTCCTCCAGGAAAAGACCACCAAGGAGTAGTGGTGGTTGGTTATAGCTGATTCTCTGCTGAAGGGTTGTCTAGAAGCTTCTGTATGAACCGCTACCTGTCCACCCCTGACCAATCAGATTCTAGCCTGAAAACTGAAACCAAGCAGGCCAGGGGACAGTTTTAGTGGGTGACAGGTACTAGCCAACAGCAACTCACACTCAACTGACAATCATGCTAAGTGCTTTCACGGAGACAGTCCTTCCCTTTCATCTTCGTGACAACCTGACGGTTGAGAAATTGGAAGCAGAGGAGGCTAGGTAATAACTTACCTGCTGATGCAAAGCTAATTACTGATAGAGCTGTGATAAGAAACTAGACGGGGCGCCTGGGGGGCTCAGTGGTTAAAGTCTCTACCTTTGGCTCAGGTCATGATCTCAGGGTCCTGGGATCGAGCCCCACATCAAGCTCTCTGCTCAGCAGGGAGCCTGCTTCCTCCTCTCTGCCTACTTCTGATCTCTCTCTCTCTCTGAGAAAGAAAGAAAGAAAGAAAGAAAGAAAGAAAGAAAGAAAGAAAGAAAGAAAGAAAGAAAGAAAGAAAGAAAGAAAGAAAGGAAGGAAGGAAGGAAGGAAGGAAGGAAGGAAGGGAAGGGAAGGAAGGAAGGAAGGAAGGAAAAGAAAGAAAGAAACTAGACAAACCAGTTGCCTGGCTTGTATTTCTAACCTTCAAATAGAGATGGAGGGCTGACTGCCACGTTGAAAGGTATGCAAGAAAGAGCATCTCCACGAGAAAAATGTGAGTGAGCGGAGCAGAGGAAAAAGAGGTCACATGGCCTCTGAGGGGTGGGGCTAACACCTGCATTCTGGGAGCTTCCCTGACACAGATCTCAGAACACTTGACCGAACACAGATCTTCATTTGTGAATGGTAGTGAAGGGTGGTTGAGACATTCTGGTTCACTTACTTTGCTACATTAAATCCAAGCCACAATGACTGTAATAATCTTACCACCTTTTGGCTTCAATGTTTTATAACAGGCATCTAACCCTGACTTGGTACTCAACCAGGGGTAGTCAACAGAGCTATGGACAAAGACAAGAGCAATTAAAAAAAAAAATGGAAGTTTCATTTTCACTTGTATCCTTTGCCATGGCAAATCGTTGAGACTTTACAGAATGGCTAAAATTAGCAAGTCAGGGAACGACAGATGTTGGCGAGGATGCGGAGAAAGGGGAACCCTTCTACACTGTTGGTGGGAATGCAAGCTGGTACAGCCACTCTGGAAAACTGTATGGAGGTTCCTCAAAATGTTGAAAATAGAGCTACCCTACGACCCAGCAATCGCACTACTGGGTATTTACCCTCAAGATACAAATGTGATCCGAAGGGTCACATGCACCCGAATGTTTATAGCAGCAATGTCCACAATAGTCAAACTATGGAAAGAACCTAGATGTCCATCAACAGATGAATGGATAAAGAAGAGGTGGTATATATATTCAATGGAATACTATGCAGCCATCAAGAGAAACGAAATCTTGCCATTTCCAATGACATGGATGGAACTAGAGGGTATTATGCTAAGCGAAATAAGTCAGTCAGAGAAAGACAATTATCACATGATCGCTCTGATATGAAGAATTTGAGAG
>CM052809.1:96151381-96249242 GCA_028533885.1 Nasua narica
AGTAGGGATATGGACATTGGGGAGTGTATGTGCTATGGAAAATGCTGTGAAATGTGTAAGCCTGATGATTCACAGACATGTACCCTGGGGTAAATAATATACTATATGTTAATAAAAAAATTAAAAAAAAATCATTGAGACTTTAGCAAGAAACAGTCTGAAGAAAGAATTTCATGAGAAAATGTCCCACCTGCACATGAGGCAAGGGGAAAAGGTCGAATGGTGACAATGTCTTTGCCTGTTTAACATTCCCTCACTCTTCTTCTGATACTAAAACAGTTATTTGCTTTGGGCCAACCCACCAGCGCTGAGAATCACATGTTTCTCCCCACACACCCCACAACGGCATGTGACCCAGGCTGCCAGAGTATTGGATTCCCCAGAGGGAGTATCTGCTCCGAGAGCATGTTACCCAAGCAGGGCCCATCACCTCTCTCCCCCCAGTGACGGCTACGGCTGTCTGGACGAGGGTGTTGCTGTCTGTCCCTTGAGATGGAGTGCTGGCAGCCATGTTGCTTACCATGTCTGCTAAGGAGCTGCCCGGAGAAACCCTGTGCCTATGATGAGATGTCAAAAGCACCAGAATGGGCCCTATCTGGAATTTTCAATGATGTGAGGGAGCAAGTACCCTTTTTTCTTCTTTTTTTTTCTTTTAAATACTTCCCTCAACGCTGCTTAAGTTTGCTTTCCGTCACTTGTGATTGGAAGCACCCTGAATAATTCATGTTTTCCTCTCGAGTGGAGAAGTCTATGCCCTGACTGTCCCTACCACTGCACATCAGGAAAGCAAGGAGAACTGCTCTCTGGGGCCCACAAACAAGTCTGCCTTTTGCAAGAGATCATTATTCCCATATGACTCCACTTCAAACACCTGCTTAATATGAAATGGAAATCCACAGGGCAACAGAAGCCCGCTGATTTTCACTGTCAGACAAGACTTGTGAAAGCGAGTGTGCTTAAGTGGCCTTCTGGGCTGGTCAGGTCTAAGACAGCTTTGAGGATATTTAGCATCTCTCTCTCTCTCTAACTGTCCAGGGACAAGCACATTCTGGGAGACTTTTATAGCTTTTTCCTCTATTCCTATAGACAGTGCTGATGTTACAAAGGGAAAAAACAATAACAAGAACAAAAAACAGTGTCCATGAGGTCTGAATTATTCAGTGCCAAAGAATATGTTCTTAAATGTTGAACTGATTATCTTTTAGAGGAAAAAACAGAAAAAAGCAAGTGTCAAAACCCAAATCTGTAGAGCTTTATAGCTCGGTCTGGGTATTTATTAAGTGTATCTCGTGCTACCCTGTCAATCCAAGTGACAGTTAATCAATACTAATCTGATGTCAGTTGATTCTTCCTTTTCCATAAACAGGATTAAGGTATACTACTCATGAATATATTTTATTCCAGGCTGTAAATCCATATGCTTTAGCGTAAATGCATTAACATCTCTTTTTAAATGGAATGCACTGTGTATACAAGCAAATAAAGATGAATTACCAAGTTGTCCTGAAACATGTCTTTCTGATCCATTATGAAAATGTTTCAGCTTTCAAGGCAGTGGTAAGTCGATCAGGCATTTCCCATTATTTTATATTGTGATCTATATCCCCATCTCTGGGGCTACGTATTACGTTAACACTCAGAGTATCTTATGGACATAGTGTCCTTCCTGGCCTGGGCAGGTGGATTTTTTTTTACTTATTTTTTTCCTTTGCTTGTTAGTTTGTTTATGCCTTCATTCCTTCTTTAAGTCAATATTTATTTAGTACCTACTGTGGGTCAGGCGATGCCTTAGGGACCAGAGAGAAGATGCTAAACAATCATCTACAAACCTCCGCCCCCAATTTGCCCTAATATTGGCTAATATCTCCACGGCCAGCTGGGGCAGTACACGGCTCGGGTCCGATACCCCCAAGCTGGACGACTTCCGTCTATTCACGCACGTGAGAGTTTGGTCAAAGCAACTTCATCTTTTAATGTCACTTTACAGTTGATGGAGATTTTCGTACATACATTTAAATTCTAATGCCCACCTGTAAGAAGGGAGTGGAGATGAGTGTAAGTGACTCATTTAAGGCTGAGCATCTAAGGAGGCCAGGACGACACCAAGTTCTAGTACTGGGTGAGCTAGGAGAGTATCTACCTTCTAGTCCGTCGTAGAGCCCTGCTGTTCATGACAGAGCCCAGGGAAAGCTCCCTGCAGAGTGCCCGGAATGCATTAAGAGTGCAGCAAACGTTAATGGGGATGATGATGCTCCTGTTCAGCAACAGACATTAACCACCATCTATCGGTCCATCTATGTGTTGTTCCGTCTACCCACCCATTCCCCATCCAACCCTCCTTTACCAAGTGTGCCAAGTACCACCAAAGGCACTGAAGATTCAGTGTTGAGGAAGTCCATGCTCTCGAACCTCTCCCAGTCCAGCGAAAGACGTCCAGTCTTTGGACATTGTATTTGGTATCAGATTTCACAGATGGGGAGATGAAAAGTCACAGAACCACAGTCTAGACCAGAGACTAGTGAACTGCAACCCTAGGGCTGAACCCCTCTCATCAACTTTTTTTAAATAAAGTTTTGCTAGAACACAGTCTAGTAAAATTTCATTCCATGTAGTCTGTGGTTGTTTTCCCACTACACCGGTGAGCAGGGGAGTTGGCATAAACAATCTGTGGTTCACAAATCTAAAACACTTACCATCTGGCCCTTTAAGAAAGAAGAGCCCTGGCCTGGATTACTGCACCTCTGCATCCTTCTCTCAGCCATTCTACCTTCACACCCCTTGGCAGTCAAGGAACGAAAGGTGATGGCTTGCCTTGTATGGGCCCGTCCTTTTGTTTACATCCGATAAGCCCTAAATGCAGAAAAGTCCTTTATGATTTTGAAACTACTGATTTTCCCAGGGGAATTCTTTCTCTTGCCCTCTATGGGCAGCTAAATATCCTTGGGCAGCTGAATATCTTGAACATATTCTTCCAAAGCATGAACTCACTCTTCAATGGTCCTACTGCTCGCCTCTTATTTAGTGTCTCCTTATGATGCCCCGAACATTTTCAGCAATCCTTGGCTCCCTTATGATCTCATGCTTGGCCCAACTTTTTCCCATTTTGTGATTCACTGGGCAGAGAACACCGTTCTTGTGTTCCTTTGCTAGATTTTTTTTTTTTTTTAACAGTATTACTCCAAGTTTTATTGCTCAAATTTGTGCTGGGTGATATATTGAGGAATTAGAATTTTTCTTTCGTAATTATTATTTGCATGGGCATTTTAAATATTAATTATTGGCTTATCGGAAATGTTCAAGATTCTTTTTTCTAAAAGAGATTTTATTTGTTTATTCAAGAGAGAGTGAGAGAAAGCATGAGCAGGGGTGGGAGGTAGGGAGAGGGAGAAGCAGGCTCCCCGGATGTGGGACTCAATCCCAGGACCCTGGGATCACAACCTGAGCCAAAGGCAGATGCTTAACTGACTGAGCCACCCAGGTGCCCTGGAAACATTCACGATTCTAAGAAGAGCGATGATTTGATAACATCGCTTCCGTGCTTTCACCACGCTATGCTATTTCATCACCACCACCACAACACAAGTTAGATACTACTTTTATCTTCGTTTGCAGGTGAGGAAACAGAGGTTTTCACAGAGATGATTAATTTTCTAAATCATAAAAAAATAGTTAATTTATTGAGAATTTTGTATATCTCAGGAACTGTGATAAACTGCACGTGGATTATATTACTTAATTCCTACAGCAACTATCTGGAAGAGCAGGACTGCCCAGCGGGGCTGCTGACTTGCTTATGACCCCTCCTCAAGTGAGCAGGAGGCAGCAGGACTTGACACTGAGATCTGACTGAGGTTTGGAAGGTGTGTCCCGAGGATTCCCACGGAAAGCCTATCCTGTGATACATTCCAACACACATATATCCCCTCCCTCTTCCTCCCCACTGAATCAAATGTGGGGCCTGCATGTAGCTCCCTTCTTGGCATAAGCAGACTTGAAAAGATTCTGGTTCATTCCTCTCTGTGGTTTGGTAATTGGAGTGGCAGAACAGCTGAGAGAATGGCAGAAGGAAAAGGCAAAAGCTGTCATGGGGATACCTTCTGCTTGATGGGAATCAGCTTTAAGCTCCTGTGGATGCCTGATCCCTGTCATTTTGATTTTGATTTCTTTTTCTTTTTTTTTTTTTTTTGCTACTTAAAAATAAACGCTAGTCCAGCTCTCATCAGCAATGGAAGAATACTACTGAAACTCCTGTACATTAAGAAATACATCCGCGGCCATGCTCATCTTGGACTTCCCGCCCAACTTACTATGTGATTCTAAACCTCTTAACTGTGCGGGGCTTAGTTTCTGCATCTACACAGTGTGCATAACCCCCTGCCCAGCCTATGGCTCAGGTTTATCCTGAAGACCAGATGAGAGGTGAATGAGCTTCTCAGCCTAGATGGCAAAGTGCGCATGTCAGTGACAAATGGCACCAGACTGGAGAATCCCCCTGGATCAATAAAGACTCCTTTTCATTCTTTACAAACTGCCCCTTTCATAAGTATGTCCTCTTAAAGTCAGATTAGTAAACTATACATGATTAATTTCAGATTAGGAGCAAGATTTTCATCTAAGTCATTAAACTCTCTCTACACATATTTCCAAAGCTCCCCAAAGGTCCTACCCCAGGGTCCCATTTAGGGACACTGGACGCTAACAAATCAATTAGCCCGGTGTCAGTTTTTCTGAATGTTCCTACTCAGGCAATGCAAAAACTCCTTCCAGATTTTCATGACAAATGGAAACAGCTCAAGGAGAAAGCTCACTAAATGGATGAAGCTGACATACCTTTAATCCATTAGAGCAAAGGACTTCCAGACACCCAGGAGCCCCATGGAAATCATCCTCCCACCGGGCAATTGATCATAACTTGAGGAATCGTTTCTGGCTTAGGCCAAAGCAGCCTTAAAGGAGCAGAAGGAAATGCCACCAATTTTGATACATCTCAGAATTTTAAAGAAACAGCTCCAACTCTGAGATCACACCTGCCTTACTAGGGTGGTTCATAGGGCCTGCTTCTAACGTATAATACACAACTTAGCCTTTGCCATTTTGAACGCCCTGGATGACAGATGCGGCTTATCCTTTGTCTCAAGAACACGTTTCTGTAATGGAGGAAACGACCCTGTTCTCAATGGTAAGGAATGTAGGGGAAGCATCAAAACAAGCAATCTAATAAATGTGAAGGGTATAAAGCTAAGTACCCATTAGTGCTAAGTACATTTTCGGGCTAAGCACATGTTAGGGCTAAGTACATAGGTGCTTAACAATGTCAGTGATTTCATAAATGCCTTTTAAGGTCTACTTTAACTACAGGATTATATAAACAAAAGAACGGCTATCCATCCTCTATGACAGGCATAGTTTGTGCTGTTGTCGGGAAGAAACGGAACTCCCTGTTAGGGACGTTAGGGATGTCTTCTCCAGGCTGCTCCGTCCCTGACTTCACAGACGAGTAGCCTCTCGCACTGCTCTGAAGAGGAGGCAGAGTTGGAATCTCTGCCCAAAAGCCCTCTCCCACAGAGCTCCCATCTTGAGTTCCTTGCTTCTGCTACTACTTCGGAGCCAAGCCCTAAGTCCGAGAGGCAGCAGGGTCACCCCCCCACCGCTGGCTAACACAGCGCTCCTGCCGTATGTGTGGCCTGATATCAGGCACTGGGGAAGGTGGAAGAATGGAACTACGACGTGGAGAAGGACATACAACCTTCCAAGGGGTGGACAGCACAGAACCGGAGACAGGCGAGTTTATTTCCAGCGGGGCCGCAGTGTTCTCTATACCTTCCCCCTGGTCTAAAGCTTCTCAAACTCTGTATTTTGGGCCAGGGAATTCTCTGTGGTGGGGGGCTGTCTTGTGCATTGCAGGCTGTTGAATAGTATCCCTGCTCTCTACCCAGCATATGCCAGTAGCAACCCCACTCACCCAAGTTTGTGACAATCAAAGATACCTCTAGACGCTGTCATGTATCTCTGGGTTGGGGGGTGCTGCAAAACTGTCCATGTTGAGAACCACTGTCCGGTCCTACTGTGTTGTAACACCCTCCGCCTACCAGCTCCAGGCTAACTCCATCCCCAGAATTTAATGACATGCAGTCCATGATACTGAACATGTCTCTGCAGGAGACACGCAGTCCATGATACCAAACTAAAATATAAACGATATAATAGGATATGATGCAGACACAGCTCAGAGTTTAGAATCATGTCTGATTCTTGTTATATTCTAGCCAAATGCCCAGTTTAACACAGAGACCGCACACAGTGAGTGCTCACTAAGCATTAACGTTACGACAGGGGTCCTCACCTGTAGATGCTGAGGATTCAGAGAGACAGAATTCAGTCGGTCTGTGAACTTTGCGAAAGCAGATTTTACATCATTTTTTTTACATCATTATTTTCACTAATCTTTAACTGGAATATAGCATTTCCTTTGATTAGAATGTAGAAAATGATCTGTAGTAATAATCACTCTGGGACTCTCTCACCAATGGAAATCACAGATCATTTTCTATCACAGTGAAGTTGTGATAGAACACATCTCAAAACATCATTTATACTCATCACTACTTTGAAATCATGGTAATTATTCAGCCTGTAACTAGATATTTTTAGGTGTTTTAACAAATACCTAAATTATTATATCACAAAATTGTATTTTATATGTTGATAATTGTGTATCATTGGCTTTCTTTGGTCATCTGGTATAATGGGTTAAAAATAGAATTCTGAGAAGAGGTCCAATGTTTTCAAAGGGATCTATGGCAGAAAAGAGAAAAACTCGTGCTTTAGAATGACCACCTAGCATAACTATCAGGCAAATATTCAGAGATCATAATCAACCTCTCAGAATTTTCTGTGCCATCCCTAGTGGTCCTTGGTGGAGGCCACCCGCAGAGTAGAGCCCTAACTGCTGCCAGCAAAAGGTATGGGAAGGGGGTGACTTACCCCACTGTAGGGCACAACATCAGGGCAGAAATACACTCACTGTGTAACCTCAGATGGGTGGTTCTATCTCCATGGGCTTCCATCTCTTAATTTCTAAGATGGAGATTTCTTTTCTTTCTTTTTTTTCCCCTCTCATCCTGAGTATCGTTAAGGGTGGTTTTGAGACTCAAATAAGATGGCAAAAAACCAAACCCAAACCAAAACCAAATCCAACACCAAAACCAGAAAAATCCAGTGCAAGAATTCCGATCTCACTAAATGCTACTGTGCAGAAGGGGATTATAGTCTGTTCCCAAGGACTATATCAGCTCTGTCAGCTCACTTGTGATTTGTGGTAGCAAAGATATTCCCCCACGATGGCTTCTCGCACTTGTAATTGGTCTGTCTGAGGATCACAGAAGGCAAGAGAACAGGAAGAAGATGGATAGAGAAAGAGGAAAGGGCTCATTTTAACAACCGGTCAATTCAACTCCCATCCCATAATTCATTTCATTTTTTATCCCCCTAATGTTCAAGTGACAGGACTCAGTTTTTGAACCGGAGTTCAGGCGCCAGACTGCGCTGCGAGAGTATGAGTGACTTTTGACGTTGTTTCCTCCCAACAAGAACGGCTTCTCCTGCTTCCATGAACTTCACCCACTGAAATCCTGCAAGGGCTAAGTCAAGTTTCTACCTCTCAGGCAAAGCCTCTCCTTGGAACGTGTGTGGCCTCGATGTTCTGGGCCCCTTTTAGGGCACACAGCCTCGCACATGAGTGTCTCTGGTACGTTTCTCACACCCGATACTCTAGCGTGTACGTGCCAGATCCCAAAGGCGAGGAGAGACCACGCCTTCTAAATCCGAGTCCCTGGCACCCTTTCTTGCTCCAGCAGACATCTGCGATCTGAATCTGCTAAGGAGAGACATATTTTCAGAGTCCTGGGAGGAAGAATGAGGCCAGAGGAACTTGCTTAGGCTCTCAGGCAAGGATGCTCTCATTAAACACAACTGAAGCACTAGAGCTGAACACTTCCCAATAACCAGTCCGCGAGACGGAGAGGAAGTTGAGAGGGAAAGTCATTTTCCTTGGCAGCTGAGATGCATTTAACAGCCAAGGAAGAAAAGCACATTACCTTCCTCCATAGCTCATAGGCACTCTGCATATTGATTTCATATCAGCTCTCTCCTTTGTTTGGTTAAATGCAATCTCTGCCACAAGCTTATGATACAAGTACTTCAAATATGCTCTGACCTCTGATCAGCTCCCATCAAGCAAGTTAGTGGGAAGAACAATGAACTGCCTTTAGAATTCATTGGCCATGCTTGAGCTCTGTCCAACTGGGACAATCCTGCCCTTCCTCGTGTACTCAGCCTGTTTCCTTGGGGCTGAGAAGAAAAACGGGCAAGGAGAGCTGTCTGGGGGCATGGAAGGTCTTGGAGAGCAGGCTGCACAACTCTCTCTTTGGAATGTCTTTTTGAATTGAACGTCCAGGCGGTGTCCTCACAGATGTGTCTGGTCCCATAAGCAGCAGTTCTGTCCGACCCACCCCCCAGCTCATCTTCCTCACACCGTCCCGTAAACTGTGAAGCAACTCCTGCCACTCCCTAGTCTGACGCCCTTCAATGTCTGCCCATTACCCTTAGGTCTAAGTACTTTACTAGGATACCAAGTCCCTAAGTTAACAGTACGATTAGATAATAGCTGCACAGAGACACACAGCTCTACGATGTTCCACGTATACATAATGTTTATCTACACATTTGTGTAATTTCTGCAATGTGCGTAGGTATAGCATACGTATATATGCCACGTGACCTACCTATCAAATATATATACACGGGTGAAACAGACATGAACACGTGTATTTGTTGCTACATAGATGTGACATATCTTAAAAGAGCAGGCTCTTTATACTAAAATACCAAATTTCACACTTTAAATGGCTAAACCGTAGGATATGTGAATTACATCTCAACAAAGGTACGAAAAACCACACCAAACCAAGGCTCTAAAGTCTGATTATCTGGATTCGCATCCCGCCGCAGCCACCGAACTTCTACATAACCTTGGGGAACTTGCTTCTGCATTGGTCCATTTGTTCATATGGAAAATGAGCATAATAATAAAAGTTATCTCAGAGGGCCCATCTTGAGAGTTGAGTTAACCCACATAAAGAGATTCCAATGGTATCTGGTAGAGAGTAAGCATTTAATAAATGTTAACTATCATAATTATGGCCTGTGTCTTTTCATGGTTGGGTATGCTGCTCCTTGACCTCCCCTCCCCGGCTGAGCTAGAGTTGGAAAACTTCTTCTGAAAGGTCCTGCTTCCCCAGGACTTCATACATGTCCCTCCACACCCAGTCTCCTGACCCCATTTCCTGGACTAACTTCCATTTAACCTTCTAGTCTCAACTGAAATAGCATTTCTTTTGGGCAGACATCCTCACTGGCAAAATGAGGTTAATAACCCTTAATATTATGTTTCCATGACATCTGGTACTTCTCCCATGACAAGACACATTCCTTTTACATAAGCGTTAACAACAACTGTCTTTCTTGCTTGGCTGTGGAATCCAGAAAGGCGGGGGTCCCCGTGGCCCTTGGGTCAGCAAAGCAGCTGGCCACAGTAGGCGCTCAATTTGTTGAATGCAACAGAGTTTCTTTTTAGCAAGAACTGCCTACACCATGGCTCAAATAATGCCAAGAGCCTTCCTGCTGAGGTCACTCATTTTCTTTTTTTGGACCCAGGAGAGTTCTTGCATCATAAATAACTCCCAATTGTTGAAGTACACTCTTCTCTTTGGCTCACAGAATCAAAATCATATCAAATACTTTCATTAACCATGTAGCTACATCCTGCACGGTGCATTGCCAAGAGGAGAACATCTTGGTGAGGCTCTAACAGAACCCTGAGATGTCTCCTTAACTCAGGCTTTGGGGGCGGTGAGCAATTTCTGTCTATTCTCTGCTGATAATAACAAGCTCTTCCCCCAAAATAAATTCTACTGTGCTTATTTGCTGGAAAAAAACAAGGGCAGCTCACCCCTCTTCCTCTCTGGCCCTGCTGATCCTGTCCTTGGCGAGGCTGTAGGTCATTCTCCTGAATCTGCTAAGTCAACCTCCCCCACAACCCCTTACACTTTCCCTCAGTTTCTCCTCCGGGAAGTTCCCTGGGCCACGTCTGTTGGCTTGGCATCCTGTCCCCATTCTCCAGCATTATGGGACAGTCCTCTGAGCACCTACGGCAGCCAAGTGCTAACTTCTAGATTCTATTTAACTTCCTCAGAAACATTTCCCGTGCTATTCAATATTTCACTGTGTATATGCTTTTACACTCCTACTAGACTATTTGAGATCAAGGGAATTTTATGCTGTATCCCTACATCCTCGCATCAAGCTTTGCTTGGTGGTCGGTGCACAATAGTGCTTGGTACAAATGGGCATAAGGAACAACAGTAATAAGCATTGTAATAGTGGGCACTCATCATGTGCTTAGCACTGTGCTAGGAACTTTCCATACATTAGACGCAGGTACTCCTACTACCCTCATTTTACATATGGGTGACCCGTGGCTTTTAGAATTTAGAAACTTGCCCAAGGTTGTGCCACGAGAGCCAGGAGATGTGCCCAGGTAGTCTGTCTCTAAACCCCATACCTATCTAACCAGTCTGCTGTCCTACCATCACAAAGGGAACACAGACATTTGCTTCTATCCTGTGCCCCGAAGGTTTCTGAATAATTTCTCTTCTCTCTCCTGATTTCTTTTGTTTAGATTCACCCTTGCTATCTTACCTGTCATTCCTAGGGAAGTCAGGGTACAAAAAAGGGTTAAGATTAGAAGAGTAGTACATAGCAAAAGCATAGAGCAAGGTGGGAGGGGAAGCCTAAGTTGCTGAGGGAAGTATTTTTAGCACTCTTTTCTCCCACTCAAATAAGCAGAATTAAATTCAAGTCCCTCCAATAAAGGAGAATGAAGTTAATTTCCTTCCCCAGTATGCACACCGAGAGTTTCTTATTCACATTGTCATCTCATTAAATTCCCGGTGTCACCGTGAAACACCAACATTCCCCCTTGGTCTCTGCTGGGAAGAGAGGGAAAAAAAAAATCAACTCAGGTGCCTTCTGGTTGAATAAGAATATTCTGCAAGAGTGAAAATAATTAATGAGAAAGACGATAATACACCTCGACTATATGGACAGCCTCTTGACATTGAGGATGTCCTGGCAGAAATTTATCCCCTCATTTGAAAATATTCTGTTCTTTGTATGAACTGCCAAGAAGAAAACTCCGATGATAAAAACAAACCAACAGATGCCCGAAAGCACATGAGCTGTAGCTTGATGGAGAATTTCAAGTCGTGTTGGTTCCAAAGACAAAAAAAGCTGAAACATACCCCTCCCTCAGTAAGTACTGGAATTGGTTCTCTTGGAAGCAGCCAAAGAGTGAACCGCACCAACTCTTTAATCAAACTAGAAAGCTCACAAACGTCCTCAACTGCCTTTTCTCACTGCCCCCCCCACCATGTGCAAGCGAGGGAGACAATGGCTCAGCAACTGGGGAGGTCTGCTCAGGCAACGCTGCCGGGACAGCTGGCAATGTCTACACAGAACGATGAATCCATCACGCTGATATTAAATCACATCTCCCTCTTGCCAAAGGGAAAAGTGTGTGGGGCCCAGCAAATGCTTTTGCATCAGGAATCAAGCCTGCAAGCTTGGGGGATGAAGGTGCACCCTGAACTGTGGCAGCTTACGATGCCTGTGCCCATGGGTGGATGGATGCCTGAGATGAGGCAGTACAATCACCAAGGCTTTTGGTCAGGCTCTTTTTTACTTCTTGTAGAATTATGATAGTTGTGCGCCAGTAGCATTTCAGAAGAAATCCCATTATTATTTCTCTATTGTAGAATTGTGCTTTTTCTCATTAAGTAGCTCTGGTTTATTAAGGTTGGGGTTGTTCATCTGAGACGCTTTGATACTTGGCTTTCTCGCTACATTATTTATGGGAAATGTATCTTTATGATCGAGTACATTATTCCTGCATTCCTGTAAATAATAAACCAAGTCTGGAATGAGATGCCGGAGGAGAACTTTACAACAGGCAATTCTTTTTAAATAGTTGGATCTCCTGTAGATTATTTCTGATCATGATAACAAAGAGCAGAAAGTGGGCCATGGCAGGTCCCAGGCTCCTCTGTCTTGTCCCGCATATGTTCCTATTAGACTGGTAGGCTCTCATCTCTCAAGGATTAAGGTCTGACTTACTCAGTCTTCACCACTATGTAAGAGGCACTGTATTCCATTTGCATTATAACCCTTCTACCTCTCTCATGCCTCCTTCCACTCACGGATGACATGCTTCAGAAAGGAAGAGAAACAGGAAAAGATGGAGGGCAAAGAAAAAGGTGGGAGAGCTTGTTTATTTAGAACCACACGCACGACCGACAGGATTAGAGTCAAATAGCCAACATCACCTGGCTGGGAGGTCTAAAGCAGTGAGTTCTTTCTCATGGGGAAAGGTGGAATAGATAAGAAAAAGCATATGACCATGGGAACATGGGATGGGGACCTCAACATCTGAGGATGCCTCCAGGAAGGCAGTCACAGCCTTGATAAAGCAGCCCAAGAGGTTCCTTCAGAGGAAGAAATGGGCAAGGTGTTGTTTGGGGACTCTCTATTTGAGAAGCATCTCTGAGTTCTTGCTCTGGGAGGCCCTCCTAGAACACCTCCTCTTTGGAGACCTTGAGTTCAAGAATACATGGGTGGATGGATGGATGACTCTGACCCCCTGCTAGTGGACCATGTCCGGTGGGTTTTTTCGCTGGCATTTCCCACTGGACACCTGGGCTCTCCCTTAGGTGTTCAAGTAGCAAGACCCAGGGCATTTAAAGCTGAACCGTTTCTCTCCAATCCCAAACCTGCTTTGTCACTCCGATACAGTTGTGTTAATGATGCTACAAGGCGCACAACACCAGAGCCATCCCCGACTTTCCCTCTTGACCCTCCACATGCATTTAGTTGCAAAGTTTCATTAGTTCTACTTTGAGATGCTCTTTCCCATTTGTCTCCTCTTCTCTTTCCATCCTGGTTTAGGCCTTTATGAATCCTTAATGAAAGCATAATAATATTCTCTTAACTTGGGTGCACATTCTCCCTCCTTCCTGTTCTCTATACAATCAGATTAGTTATCAAACATTCCAGTGGTCAAAACCTTTCCATCTATTCTTGCAACAAATATTGCTGAGCAGTTACTATATACCAGGCATTATTCTAGATTCTGAAAAATGAAAGTTTCTGCTATCATAAAGCTTACATTCTAACAAGGAGTGGAGGATGAAAATAAGCATATTTTCACATGAAATAAACATTTTATCATCACCATCCATGTCGTGATATCTGCCTTGAAGAGGAATAAGGCAGAGTAAAGACACAGACCAGGAATATGCAAACTTTTTCTGGATAGTGCCAAATAATAAATATTTCAGGCTTTGCGGGCCATATGATCTGTTTCAACTACTCTACCCTGCTGTTGTAGTGTGAAAGCAACCATAGATAATACTTAAATGAGCACTGTTGTGTTCCAATGAACATTACAAAACTAGGCAGTGCGTTTAGCCTCACTGGCCCACAGGCCTACTTTGCCAACTCTTGGTACAGACACTCAAATCAGGAATGTGCTATTTTTATAAGGTGGCTAAGGATGTGTGATGAAGGGACATTTAAGCCATAAAGGGAGAGGTCCTTTATGCATAGATTGGAAAAGAGGATGCTATGTGGAGGTAAGAGTAAACATAAATGCAGGGAGGTGACAGCATGCCTGGTGATGAAGCAAGGAGACCCACGTCTCTGGAGGTGAGTGAGCAAGAGGATGAGAGCTTGTAAAGCATCTGCTGATCTTCACAATTCCTGGGTACCATGGTCAGGCATGGCTGTCAGGATCGTCCATGGTCATACCTTTGACTTAATGAATATTATCTGTTTTTTGCCCAGTGTCCATTCCCTGTCCTGGAAACAACACCCTAACTTCCCTTTGGACAACGGTCCCCTCTAGCTCATTCTTGGTCATTTCCAACCTTTGCTCTAGCAGTGGAGATACAGCCTAGGCCTTGCTTACCAGCAAACTCCATCATTGTGGTCACAAGGACTAATTCAGGGATGGGCATATGGCCCATGTCAGACTACTAAGAGGGAAAACCCAGGCCTCTGTTGGATTTATATCCAGAAGGTAAGGATTCTTTCTGCTTTTGAAGATAAAATGCATGGTTGTGTAACAGAGCTCATAGATGTTCAGACAAAGGGAAAGACTGAATTGAGGTTACATTATTTGAGCCACTGAATCTAGCCTGAAGCCAACTACTGATGGACTTTTCTATCACAAGAGGCAACTGGTCTCCCCACCTCCAACCAAGTAAGTCCTGACTGATAAACATGTGTTGTTCCATTCACCAAGCAAACACTCCCCCATAGGTTCTGATGTGCCAGTGTGTACTTCAAGGTCTAATTCAAAGCTTCCCAATAAAGCAGCTATCTAGACTCTCTCTAGCACACCCCCCTTTTGCAGCCAGATTCTGTAGTTCTAGTCACTTTATTTCTAACCTTCTAAGTGGTTTGTTTTCTACATGTGTGTCTCGTCTCCCTGAAGGGACAGAGAGCTTCCTGAGAGAGTAGGAACAGGACACACATCTGTGTATCTCCATGATGCCAGCTGTGGTGATTTAGGGATTCAGGTTTATAATGCACACACCCCTATTTAATGAATGACCACCACAAAAAATACCCTACTCCTTTCACCATAATTATCAACTGCCAGGTTGCAATAGAAAGTTTCATCAAAAACTAATTCAAAAGGCTAAATGTATCATCTGATGTCTTCCTAAAAAAATTAGCATCAGACCACATTTAAATTTCTATAAATCTTCTACTAATTTAAATGGCTTTAGAATTAATTAAAACTGTTTTTCAATCGATAATCATGTAACTCAGATAATTAGCATCAAGTAGCATCTAGAGGACATATTTAAAAAACTAATCTAGAGTATAAATAGACCTAATTAACAATTAGAATAACACTTTATAATTACACTTTGTTTATAAATGCTAGAATGTCCGATTCATTGTTCAATGAAGTTGGTCATTAATGAAAATCAAAGTTATTTTTCCCTGACGTCTCCATGAAAATGCCTCTTAGATGCGCTGGCTTTTATGTTGCCTATTTTCTTGTGTTGTTTTTTTTTTTTTTTAAAGACCATCCCTGCCCCATATTTAATAACTGTGTTCTTCAATTAAAGCTGAACAATATCATGCCTTATCTTGCACACTGACTTATATCTTTTTGGTAATTAAACAGATGGGCCTGACTACAAACTTGAATTCTCTTATGTCTGACCTAAAGAGATAACTTTGCAGTATGGGAATCCCAAGGGTGGCAAAGACATCAGGACCATATAAAGACAGACAGGGCCTGGTACTTGCAGGAAAACAGAGACTAGAGGACCTGGGCACCAGGAGACTAGGAGAATGACAGCCTCTATCAGCAGAGTTAAGGAGTGGGCCCTGGAGAGGCAGGAAGTTTGCTGGAGGACACCTGAGTTTAACTGCGTACGAAGTACTGGAATGACCTCTGTGCAGAAAAATGCAGGTTACTTGCTGGGAATTTGGAATTTGAAGTGAGAAGGCAGGTCAAAGCAAATACGGATGTGGGGTCATCTGAAAAGAAGCAAATGTTGAAGCCGTTTATAAATGTGGGATTTCCCACAGACATGTGAGGAGGCAAACAAGGACCAAGCCTGGAGGGAGTCTACACCCAATGCCAAGGGTGAGCCAGGTTACTTACGAGGTGAAAGAAGGGCTAGTGAGGGAAGCAGAGGAAAAGTCAGAGACCTTGGAGGACTGTGGGAACTAGCGGAGTAGCTAGAAGCCAGGAAGGAAGGAACAACTGGAGAACAGCTGCCTTGTTCTCCTCCCCTCTCCTTGTGTTGCCTGTGTGCTGGGAAGCCTGGGCAAGACGACTGGGATGGAAGTCACACATGTAGTGGGCAGACTACCTGAATTCCAATCGTGACTCCACTGGTTTCCCTCTGTGGAACTTCGGGCAATTTTCACATTACTCTGTGCCTCAGTTTGTTCCTCTGTACATCAAGGTGATAAGCCAGGGTCCTCTTACCCAATGTCTCTATTCACGGCAATTAGTTAAGCATTTTGCACAGAGTAAACCCTTAACGTGTGTTAGCTATATTCATACTGGGGCTTTTCTGGAGCAAAGTGATGAAAGCTGAGTCTGAACTCAACTGAAAGCTACCAGCAAAGCTGGGACAAAGTTGGGAGGGTCTTAGGTCAGTGGTTCTCACACTTGCACATGTGTCAGAGCCACCTGGAAGGCTTGTTCAAAGACAGCTTGCTGGGTCCCACTCCTGAGTTTCTGGTTCAGTAGGTCTGGGTGGGGACTGAGAGTCTACACGACTAACGAGTAGACTAGAGCTGATGCTCCCCACTCAAGGACCCACACTTTCAGATCCAGTGTCTTAGTGAGTAGAGGAAGAGACTCTATTATTTTGGGAATTCAACCCAGGCCTTCAACCCCTCCATCATGTAAACCTGACTTGAGAACACACACGCTAGCAAGACCAGCCTCGTGTGCACCCGTGTGAAGTGGGCAGTGTAGTATTTCTTGGCCACTAATGGCTCCTTTCTCTTCTGGTCCTTCCTATGTCCAGGAAAGCCACTACTCCAAACTTAATATAGGATATAGAATATTTCCACAAGTTCTCTGCCAAATTCTCTGTGAGGACCTTCGTATGCGAATATACAGAGTTGTGTAAAATTTTAGAATGTGATGGGTCCCCTGAAGCCCAAGTGGACCAAGAGAAACCATCACCAGCCTGCTGGCTAGCATCTATAGAGTGCTTACTGTGTACCACCTGTTGTGCTATTTACGTTCCACACACTGTGCTGTGGAGTTCTCCCAACTACTGTGACAGCCAGGCATTCTTCTTTTTTTGTTAATATTTTATTTATTTCAGAGAGAGAGAGAGAGAGGAACAGAAAACGAGAGTGCACACAAGTGGGGGAGACAGGCAGAGGGATAGGGAGGAGCAGACTGCCTGGTGATTATGACCTGAGCAGAAGGCAGACACTTAACCCACTGAGCCACCTAGGCGTCCCAACAGGCCAGCATTCTTATACTATGTCACAGTGTAGAAGGACACCTAGAAAGAGGAAGTGACATCCTAAGGCCCTGGCTGATGAATGACAGAAACAAGGATTATTGGCCAATGTCAACTATACAACCTGTACTCTCAGCCACTCCGCTATGTGCCTCTTGCCTGCTTTGTTTTCCTCAGGAAAGATGTACATATATGATAGATCAGCAATTACGACCAGCCTATACTGATCCCCCACTCCCATATCTCTTCCCAGGTAAAAATTTCCAGATAGTTGAACCTTCTTTATCAAGCATGGCTTCTAGTCCCTTTGCCATACTATTCAGGATCCTTTGAGTGTGCACAAGGAAGTCACCGTCCCAAAAACTGAAGAGGTGGGTGTGGTTATCCAAAGAAGAATGTAAACAATTGAATTAAACTACTATGTTCTGGAGGCATTCACTTCTTAGGCTTATTCCTTATCATTTTCTTTTTTTTTTTTTTCTTATCATTTTCTACTGCTATTCCTACTCAACTATCGGCAGAAATACCTGATTCATTTACATATGTTTCTTGTTATATTCATTCATTCTTCCACTCTCCATCTTGTTCCACCCTCTTTGTTTTATATGTGGGGAAACTAAGGCTTAGAGAGAAAAACAGACTTGGGTAGGGTCCCTCAGATCCTAAGGGTGTGAGCGAGGATTCAAATCCAGCTACGTTAGACTCCACCATGAAATACGCATCCAGACTCAAACCTCCCAAGAGCCTGCTCAGTCTGATGACTCAAAAAGACAAACTTCTCATTAAGCTGAAAATGAAATTGCCTAAACTTCTCGTTCCACACCATATGGCTGAATCCCAGCTGACAGGAAGCTCATTTCTTCAACACACCAGGCTCATTTCACTGAGTAGGTTGATGCGAGATTTGTGGGGTGGTCATTTCCTAATCTTTCTGGCATTGATAGCAGCAGTGGTATTTATTATGATGCTTCTTTTCTACATTTTAACATAAAAAAGCAAATGTTCCTAATGATGGAGAGAGACAGATTTTGTCCTAAATTGTTCTCTAAGTAAAATATTACAAGCAGACGCCGTGACAACAACAACAAAAATATCCACCTGCCTTCAAGCGACCAACAACTACAATAATCTCCCAGTCCTTCGTCTACTCAACAGTGGGGTGGGAGGGGGGGGAGAGTTCTTAAATGATACCATCCTGGAGTTTTGTACACAAAGATTAAGCCAAAGTATTTGGACATCTAAAATGATCTTGAATTTTTCCAAAGATTCAGATTTTAAAGAAGTGAGGTGACTCACAAAGTGCCAACATACTAACGGGAAATGCCAAACCACATTTGTACAGAATGATCTGAGCATGAGATACCATCCCGTTTTCCCCTGGCCAATTATTCTACAGCTGGTATAGCAAAGTCTTCTGGAACAAAAGGAGAGCTTGAAGTTTTTGGGTTTTTTTTCTCCCACTGTCCCCCAAAACCTAGAACTAATATGGAAAGTGCCATTTCTACACATAATAGAGAAATAACCGTTAAGGGTTGGCCAAGGTCTGAGAACCGTATTTATGTGCATTTAGGTGAGTCCATGGGTAAGGATTTGAACAGTTGATTGATCTTGGACAAGTTTCTCTACCTCTTCAAGCCATCATTTACTCATCTGAAAATGGGACAAATTTGAGGAGGAAGCAAAGTACAGTGCTCTAAAGTGAAACGTGCTGAATTCAAAACACCTGGCTGATACAACAGGAGCTCATTTAGCCCTACGGACCACTTGAGATGGTAGATATTCTTAGGTCAACTAAGCAGGAAAGAAAACCGGCTCAGCGAGGTCAGTACATTGCCCAAAGTCACACGGCTAACTGGTGACAGAGTTTGGATAAGGGACAGATTAGCTCCAGCTCCAGGACGCCTGAACCATCGTACTACAGCGTTACAGTATACAGCCACAGAAGACTACTCTGTTGCATGCTCAAATCCCAGGAGTCCATCAGCGGCCCCAAAGATACCGCTACACATGTTTTCACAAGGACATTCTTGGGCCCTTCCACCAGAGCTTCTAATTCAGTGAGTCATGGTTGGATCTGTGAACCTAAACTACTTCAGAAGTTCCCTATGTGACTCTTCATTTGCAACCAGGTTTAGGAATCTCTGAATCATGCGTATAGGTCTTGACTGCTTCTTCCAAGATGGCCAGTCTATGAGGACAGGATGTGCTCCCTTATACTTGTCGACATGAACACACATCCCTACCTGAAACTCAGTGTTGGCAGTTATGCCACAAAAACTCATGATTGGAGACATTTTCATCCCGGGGGTGGGGGGGTGATGATGACCAAGTTCTGAGGTAGGGGGTGGAGGAGATCATCGACCTTGCCTTAAGAGAATCCAGGTAATAGACTTCAATCTCTCTTCCAGGCACCGGTTTTACTTTTCCTCTAAAATGCATATATTGGCATCCAACCCATTAGATGATTAAGGTTTCCTTACCTAAAACTCTTAATCTTTCAGCTCCTACCACCACTTCGTTGTTATCTGCAGAGAAGAGTAATTTTCCAGAAACTGTCTTTACTTCAAACTTTTTGCCATAAGCTTCTACAGCTTTTGGACCTAGAAGAGAGGGTGGGGGGAGAGGTTAGTCTCATTGCATTCATTTACAAAGAGCTTTTCATAGGACATCCATCTGCTAAGACTGCATTGGACTTTAATGTAAGTGGATTGGTTCTCAGAAGCCAACCGTGAAAATTAGTCTTGTGACTCTGGCCATGTCTTGTCAATTACTTTTAATCATACGCTCTCAGGCTATGATGTTAAAGGCCATCATGTCCCTTCTTCAGACTAATTCTTGAATGAGATTTCCCTTAGCTAACCACCAAATTACTGTCAAATACTTGTATATTTTGGCTTGAGCATATCAAGGCACAGAAAGCTCACCACCTCTTGAAGTAATCAGTGTATCTTGGGCCATCTTTCTCTTCTGGCCAACAGCTCTAACTGTTGGAAAGGGTGCTTAAATTCAGCTGAAGTCTGTCACACTCCGTACCCTTAACCCAGTGCACGTGACACCAGACAAGTCTATGTCCTCAGTATATAGATCATTTCCCGGCAGAAAAGGCTACAATATATTGCAATTAATTGCTATAAAGTTGTTGAATCTTTTATGCTAGAATTTCATTCAATAAATTTTAGAGAGTTTATCATATGACAACAGATGCCATTCTCGAAGGGGGGCTCTCATGATGGCATCTTCTGATGGAGACAGATATAAGTTTAAACACTAATGAAGCAGAAAACTGCAGAGTTTGGGGTACCATGGAAAAAATAAAATAAGTTAATATGTTAGAATTCCTTTAAAGCAACAACAACAGGAGACATTTTGGTTTCTCTGAACTTGAGCTATCTGAATACCTCAAGTTCAGGTGGCTCTCCAAAGCTGCTGTGCAAAAATGCATCAGAAAAATCTGGGGGTGTAATCATCCTCACCGAACCTCACTCAGATCAAAAGAAAGTTATCTTTTGGTCTGGAAATTCATAAAGAAAAAAATTTTGAGGTTAGAGTCTAGAAGTCAGATACTTTTCCAAACTGCACAGGGGATTCTGATGGGTCATTTTTGTTTCTGGTTATTTTTCAAGACAGTGTCACTTAACTATATAAAAAGTAGTAATGAAAGAGCCCTCAATGCCTTCCAGGCAAAGACCAATGGGAACTCAGCATAGGTGAACAAGCTGGGTTTATTATTCATCGCTATAATGGAGAACACATACCATGGGCAACCACAAAGGGCATCTCAGTAACAAAGAACTTATTAGAATATCTAGTTTTATGTTAGGTTATTTTGGGACTTGGTTTAGGAAGCAAGGCTTTGCTCCAGATTAGGTGCTACTGGAAAGTGGGAGTAATTTTACAACTGTCATGTTAATATATTTTATCTAGAGGTAGGGAAGACCAGAGCAATGCTAAGGCTGTGAAGGATAAAGAAACAGCAGTCAATGATATTAACCAGGATTGAGGGATGTTTGGTCATTTTAGTGATTTGGATAAATTTCTGTCTGTATTCAGACAGGATTAGAGTTGTCTTTGTTTTTTCTCTTTTCTTTTCTTTTTCTTTTTTTTTTTAAAGATTTTATTTATTTATTTGACACAGAGAGACACAGTGAGAGAAGGAAAACAAGCAGGGGGAGTGGGAGAGGAGCAAGCAGGCTTCCGGCATGGGGCTTGATCCCAGGACTCTGTGATCGTAACTTGAGCCGAAGGCAGACGCTTAACAACTAAGCCACCCAGGACCCCTATTTTTTTTCTGTTGATCCTTCATCACCAACCAAGTGGCCTTGTCTGCTGCTGATGTTCTGCAAAATTATTTATGTTCAAACAGGAGAACACGGAGGCTTGGCTTATGATGCCAGGCCCACTCCTGGACATCTAGGGCTGCTGGCCTCATTGACAAGACCACCAGACTAATAACCAGAAGAACTATGTCCCAACTTTCTCATTTGCTAGTAATGTGACTTGGGAAAAAATCCTTTGATATTTCTGAACCTCATTTTCTGCATCTGTAAAAGCGGACTATCACTATCTACCTATCACCATCTATATTACCTTATAGAAAAATTAAAAGGATCAAATTATTCTATGTTTATAAAATGAACTTTGTAGGTGGAAAAGTGGTGTGACATGTAGGGGATTGCTCTCGTGATTATCACCATTGTGATCATAACTCATCACTATTTTTCTAATGCAATGGTCAACACGTTGAAAATAATTAATGACAATCACCTCTCAGTGCACTTGCCTCATTCACATAATCATGCCAATTTGGCAGCCCTCATCTCCTGCTAATACATCCCTACTAGCCCTCTGACAAAAGGAAAGACATTGGAAAGGCTCCTGATGAATGGAAGATTGAAACAGACATAGTAGAGACTTTCCAAATGGCAAGTGACCTAGTCATGACTGCCTTCGTGCTGTAGCTGAGAAGAACAAGGGGGAGCATGGCTAAGGAGACTCTTAACGTCACCAGGTCAGCTACTGGAAGATGGTCCAGCTACTGGAAGAACTAAACTCTCAGAATTGTTCCAAAGAAGAACAGGGATATGTATTTGCCTAGAGAGAGAAGAGGGTTGGAGTCAACACTTGAGGAGCAGCTAGGAAGGGACCTTTGGTGGATTCGGGGGGGGGGGGGTAGGGAGCAGTGGAAAGCTGGAGAAAAGAACCAGAGTGCAATCCTGAGAGAACAGAGATGGAAAGTGAGGGCTTTGGATTAGATGACTCGGGGGGCCCAGATCCGCTGTCTTCTTGCTCACACCAAAACTGTACGTGAAATCTATACCACTTGTAATACACTGGGATTGTCCACCCTTTATGTTTTTTTAGGGGGGAGACTGGGGATCAGGAGGTGAAGGAGTGTTCATAAATGAATGAATGACCTCGCGATAGGCATGTGGTGAGTACAGTTTGCCGCTTTGGATTTAATCAATGGTATAATGGGGTTATGAGTGGGGAACAAAAAATGCTTGGCCTCTGCCTCCATGGACCTGCGCAGTATCATGAGATAAGGGTCTTGAGGAGTTGAGAACACCTGCCTGGGTAAAGCTGGGCTGCTCTGAACTAATGACTGGTTTGTGAGACATGCAAGAGAATGTCCTAAAGACACTGAAGCAATCAGAGAACTCAAAACACAATTAAGTTATCTTGCTTTCCAGGGCTCCTCAGAATGCAAAAAGCAATCTACCAAGGGCCAGAGCCATTTGCACATGTAAAGCTCTGTAGTTGGCATTTTCAGCCAAAATCCCACAGAGCAACTGCTGGCTCAATGGTGCAGATGGCTTGTCCTTTTGTTGATTTTACCTGGGGCTGCCAAATGTCCTAAACGTGGCTGAAATCTTACCAAAACAAAAAAGAAAGAAAGAGAAAAAGAAAGATTCTGGAGGGAAATGCAAATGGTGCTGGAGGCTGCTCAGGAGGTCCCTCGGTGGACCCACTGTTCCTCTCTGGGATGGAAAAAACCATTACTCATAACCAGCAACTACTCTCCGGTTAAGCTCCCTCAGTGAGTGGTGGTATGTGCGGAGCACTTCCTTAACGCATCTCCTACATCGGGAGGAACCTGTCACACCAGCAGGCCCCCAGTCATGCCAGGGCCATGGGCCTGAGAGCTGGAAGGGGGCCATCCTGCCTAATTCCTCTCCCCCAAGTCCCTTGATCCTGAGACCCTCCCCCACTCTGGTTAGATGCCGTGAAAGGCTCGCCTATGACGCCTCAGGGCTTCGTCTATGGGCGACGCCTCAGGGCTTCGTCTATGGGCCACGACTGAGAGGACACTCAATCAGCCACAGGGTGGGTCAGATGCGCATTTGTGGCCTTGCCTGGCAACTTAACTATTTAGCATAATTACTTCCCTCTTCCATGGGAAAAATTTACCTTAGTGGCTAACACTGGAATATCTACTGGGCTTCTCAGCCATTCTTGAGGTCAGCGGAAGTCTCGATCCTCAGGATTGCCTTCGTCAACCTGGCTACTTGGAGGAGAGCAGTCGTTTGCTCTGGGGTAGGCACGCCACTAAGGACAACCAGCATTAGCAGACCCTGTTTCCTGCTCTATGCTTTCCACCCTGTGCATAAATGCAAAAGGAGAAACCTGAAGGAAAACTTGATGGGGTGAGCGTGCATGCGTCTATGTACTTAGAATTATATTTTGAACCATCCAATATCCTCTCTAGTGATCACCTGGAAAGGCTCCTGCCAGCTGCTGTTAGAGTGGCTTTTTGCCTATCTCATTTTTTTTTAAAGATTTTATTTATTTATTTGTCAGAGAGAGAGAGAGAGAGAGAGCACAAGGAGGCAGAGTGGCAGACAGAAGCAGAGAGAGAAGCAGGCTCCCCACTAAGCAAGGAGCCCCATGAGGGACTTGATCCCAGGACCCCGGGACCATGACCTGAGCTGAAGGCAGTGGCTTAACCAACTGAGCCACCCAGGCATCCCTGCCCATCTCATTTTAATATGAGCTACCTTGGGCCTCACTGTGAGAGTTCTGGAGAGGTGTCTCAGCTGCCAGGAGAGCCTAACTTGGGCAGGGGAGACAGGAAGAGAGACCACAAGGAAGGAGAAGAGAGAATGGAAGAGAAAAGGAGAAAGAGATGAGGGAGAGAGGAGGAGGAAAGACAGAGGAAAGACGGAGGAGAGAGAAGGGTGGGGAGGGAAAGGGAAGAAGAATGGAGAGGGAGGGTGGGGGAGGGGAGATGGGAGGGAGGAGGAGAGAAGGGAGAGGGAGAGGTTGGGATGGAGGGGGAGAGACACGGACTGAAGAATAGTCATGTGGACACCACCAGCTTTATCAAAACAAAATCTCTCAAGTGAACCGAATCTCCCATGGCAAATAAATGGCAAATGATCAACAGGCTAAATAAGTTCCTTTTGAACTGAGGAATCAGGGAATGGGAGGTCGGATTTATTTCCCTCCTGGAGGCAATTTTCACACATGCTGCTTAAATCACTGCTTACTGAAGCTGTTTATTTAATTATTTAGCATCGTGACTGCGGGCCAGATGTTCTGTAAGCAAGGCCGGCAGCCCAGTCGCACACTGGAACAAACGTGTTTATGGATTAGGGGCTGCGCGGGCGGAGGTTCCTCCCTCCGCTGGCTGTCGGTCCAAGTCACCCACTGGCCGTGAGTCTCCCGACAGCAGGGGCAGTGCGCTCCTGCAGGGAGCAGAGACCCCTTCCCCCGCAGGGCTCGGGCACACCACACCTGTCCCCCCCGCCCCCCCCTCCCCCCATGTGTTTATCAGCGAGGGCGCCAGGTGTTTTAGTCATAGGAACGTTTCAGGGTATCTGGGCAACTGGCTTCTCCAAATGTCCATCTGTACACGTCTCTCTCAGCCCTGAAGCCCAACAAATGGCATTTTCTCTCTGGAAGCGTGACAATGCTATTCGGACGCACACCTCTTTTCCCGTGCACTGCGGTGATGCATAATGGCTCCTGCTTACCACAGCTCACAACCTACATTGGGGACATTGGTCATACCACTCAATATGTGACCATGACCGTAAGGCCCAGGCTTCTCATTATCACCATTACTTGAATGACCAATCCTCATTTCAACTGTAGGGATATGCAGCTTAAAACCCAGTGGATGCTTCCTGCAACCATTAGGAGCAGATCTGCTCTAATGAGAGGAGCCACACAAACATAATCAATAGAAGTACATCTGCGTTTTGCAGTTGAGTCAGGTTCAAAGTCAGCACATAGCACAAACATGGCATGGATTCAAATTACCTTCAAAAATCCCCTTTACACCCCATCAAGTCTGTTTGCGGGGTTTTTGTGTGTATTGTGCTCTCTCTCTCTCTCAGTTAATCCAACCCAGCCAGCTTATCCTCAAGCATGGGAGCAGAGAGCTTTTCTGTCGCTAAACACCAGAGGAAGCAGCTGGCTTCTCTTTAGGAGCCCTGTTACATGAAAAACAGCTTATTGCCCCTCTAAATGAGTATTGTTGGATTTGCATAAGTTAAACATGTGTACATGATGAGGCTTTACCCTTTAGCAAAATCATGGCACACATGCTACCCTCTCCTCCACGCTGCAAAACGTGTTAGCACGCATTTCTTTCATTAGTTCATGTGGTGTTGCATTCAATCTTGGGCTCTATGTTTTCTGGGTGCTTAGCGTGGGGCAGGCACTGCTACCAAGTCTGTTAGTTTCTTACCTGTGATGAGCTGAGTTAGCACTTTAGTCTGGTCATTGAGAATGTTCACTGTAACATTTCTGGCTGATTTGAAGTACAGGGCATTACCCTGTAATAAGAAAATAAGAGAAACACATGAAAATGGTGAATTCTGAAACAAAGACCTGTAACCACAACTCTCCAAGGGGATGAACTGGTCTTCACCGAGTGCTAATTGATGTGTCTTTATTTGAAAACTCCAAATGTCTTCATGATCCCCATATACATGATAATTGGCATCCACCCAAAATGGATTTCCTCTGAGGAGACCCACAGAGACCACTCAAACACACTCTCAGAACCGATTTCCCTAACACACACACACACACACACACACACACACACACACATTTGAATCAGAGGCAAGCCAGTGACAGAGTCGTTTGGATCTTGCTACAGATATGAGTTACCTTTGGCACACAGAATGATCAGGAATGATAGGTAATCTCCTAATTTCACACTTTCTAGTTTGTAATTTCTCCAAAGGAACCATGGAGAGTTCTTACAGGAGAGCAGAAAGTGTGTGGAAAATACTTGAGGTCAGCCCCGCTGGCCTCTCCGCCTGCTGTGAGAATCCAGGTGCAATTCAGACCGAAATATTCTGTGCCTTTATCCAACGTCTCCTTTGTCAAAGAGAGCACCCCAGTCCATTTGCACACTGTAGCAGACATTTCTGAGAATGACTCAGAGTAGGGGCTGGCATACTTTTTCTGCGAAGGGTCTGATAGTAAATATTTTGGGTTTTGTGGGATGTACAGTCTCTGTGGTAACTACTCAACTTCTAACTGCTGTTTTGGTGCCAAACCACCATAGACCGTACACAGACAAATGGCCATGGCTGGATTCCAGCAAAACTTTATTCGTGGACAGTGACATTTGAATTTCAAATAATTTTAAATTTAACATAATCTTACTGTGTCCTAGAATGTTCTTCTTCCTTTTTTCCCCCTAATCATGTAAAAATGTAAAAACTCTTCTTATTTCATTGGCCAAATAACAGGTAGAGGGGCTGGATTTAGCCACAGGCCATAGTTTGTCATCCCCTGAAGGAGATGTTCTCCTTTCCTGGAGTAAACCAAAGCCATTAACTAAAGAATGAAATGCTGCCAGAACACGTCAGGATCCAGATAGCTGTTATTAGAAGACAGGAATGTGCTAGTCATTCTCTTCTTTCTAAACTTTGTTACCACATGGCATTTATCTGCCTGAAAATTCTATAATACCGCGATACATTGAGTCCCGAGCCCAGAAAAGCCATGGTCCTAAGAGCGGTTCGCAAAGTGAAGATAAGTAAGACTCCTTTTTATTTTTAAAGTCTTAGGATCTAATGGGATCAACAAGATGGACACACGAATAATACTAGGCAGGGATTGAGCCCAGGTGATTAAGGAGCTGCAAACAAAGTGTGTGGGGAACTTTCCTGAAGGGTAAGATTATTCATAGCTTGAGGCTGTGGAGCCGGAAGCAAAGGAGATGTTTGTGAATGGTTCAGCTGAGCCTTAAAAAGAATATACATAGGCTCTGCCATGATGAAATGAAAAAAGGAGTTCATGGAGGTAGGAAGCTTGTGGGATGAGTGTCTCATGTCTTTTTCCTTCTAAAGCTGACAGGACGTAGGAGGGGATTCGTGAGCTCAGCCCAGCAGCTGCACGTGGCAGAGTGGTTGGCCAGTGGGGACAAGGTGGCCACCATGACGGCCTTCTTTCTGTAGACTGAAGGTCTAGAGTCACCGTCTCCCTCACCCAAGCCCCAATGGAGGACTCCAGTGCACCAGGGGTTGCCCCAACGAAACAGAAGCCACCATCTCTCCCTGACCCTAGGACAGCAGCTCTGGCCCAAGGTGAACTTCTAAAATGGAAACCCTGTACCCATGATCCGCCCAGGCCCGGGAGAACCAGATCCCCTTGGGCCAGAGCTGTTGGCCCAGTGTCAGGGAGAGAGACGGTGCCTTCTGTCTCATCAGGGCAACTGCTGATTCACCGGAATCCCCCACAATGGCTTAAAGTTAACATTCTGCCTGACGATAAACTTTTTGCTTTGTTTTCTAATTAGCTAGGAGAAGAAGAAATTTACTATTGTCGTAGGCTTCTATCTTCTGTCCATTGCGTTTATTAGCCTAAAATATTTCTAAAATATTTAGACTAAAATAGTTTCTCTGGCATTGCTTTTGGCAGTGCTCAATAGTTCTACTTAAAACTTAAAATCAATTCAAGTAATGTGAGGATTCAGAACCTGGAATCCGGACAGGAGGTTATATGTTTCTAGAAGTTAATGTACTAATTCTTCTTACGCGGGGCAAGCTGGCGCGGCAGAGAGAAGAGCTACGCAGAGTGAGAGAATGGGATATATTCTGTTGCCACTGACCGGTGTGTGACCTTGAGTGACTCACTTCACCGCCTGGTGGGTCATTCTGCGCATTCTCTACCGTCGACACGGCTGTGATCAGAGAGCTCGCGGCTGACACAAGCGCGCTGCGCACTCACTACGTGTCATGTGTGCAATGGAAGCCCTGGAGTCCGCCTGCCTGGTTTACTGCCCCTGCTCTACCATTTGCCAGTTGGGTGCCTGCAGACAAAGTAGAGTTCTAAGCCTCAGTTTCTTGATATATACAATGGCACAGATATTACTGAATTATTACAAGTCACTTATAACTAAAGTTACTATGTAATTGTCTACGGAATTATTAAAACACATGTGGTCCAGTGTCAGGCACACAGTAAGTCCTCCAGCAGTTATGGTAAACGGGGGCGGGGGCGGGTGCGCAGCTGGAGTACAGAGAGAGAGGCAGGAGGAGGAGTGGAAGGAGGGAGGGAAAAATGGAGAGAAATGAGGAAGCCCTCCCTTTGCACCACCAATCTTGGCAGTAGTCAGGGGCTTCTTCCATTTCCAGTAACTTCCATCTCCATATTTCAAAGGTTCTCCCTCTATGCGGCTGGCTCACCACTACTTCTCAAATCCCAATTTCTTCAAATACTACTTGCTTGCCCTTTAATATTATTCAAATAATCCCATGGTAGAAAAACAAAACAAAACAAAACAAAACCTCCTAACAGCTTTGCTTAAGGTCTATAGCAAGAGTATAGGAAAGCCACCCATTCCTTTTTATTGCTGTGTCAAAATATTGTAACAATTTACCATTAATTGTTCTAATATGCTACAATCCCAGGAAACAGTCTTTGCTAGGTCAGGGTTTAAACAAAAAGCCTCATTCTAGCCTGGGGAGTGTTGCTGCGATCCTCCCATAGACCTTGATAACAAAAAGATTACCAGGTAAAATGCGTGAAGCAGCTTACAGACTTCAAACTGCCTCTCATGGAAGCTGGTCACTGTGACTTATTTGGCTGTCCCTGCTTCCCAACACCAAACCAGGCAAGTACCAGCCAAGTGAAGCATCCCTGGGGTCTTGGCAGTATTAGAATGAATAAGGGAAATGCTCACCAGTCTGTGTCCCTCCTACTCACTACAGAGCCTCCCCCGGAGGGGAGGTTAATCTCTGCCTCAGAGGATTCTGCCCTGGGGCTGGTGAATTTCACTATCTGACCTCAATGCAGCCATCCAAGGATGAGGATAAGGGGCTTGCAGGAAACTGCTGGCAGGTCAGCTCTGTGGCGCAGAAAGGAGTCAGGCAGACCCACGGCTTCTGATGAAGATCAGAGCTCTGGACCAGGTCAAGTCAGTCTGAGGCCAGTCAGCTGTCGATTCTTCCGGAGAAAGGGTGAGCCCAACCAGGAGATGGGGAAGGGAGCCCAGCACCATTCTTCCCACACTGGGAGAGGAGGACAGTCCACATTGGTATTCTCCCCAAATTACTAAAGCACGCAGCAGAATCCCTGTCACATCTGTTTCTCTACAGCAGAACACGCAGAACAAAAACCTTTGCTGGATCACTCAAGACCACTGACGTGGACATTATTCGTTCTACAATGCCCTCGAGGAGCTATCAGAGGCCCGTGGCTACTTGAACACGAAATGGCTCCATCGGGCTGACATTTTAAAATTAGTGTGTCTTATTTTGAAAAAAACTGTATTATTCTTGTATCAAAACAAGTATTAAAGGTCAAGTATTATAAAGCTTCCAATCAAAGAGCAATGGCTCATACCTCTTACCACTGCAAAAGCTTTCAACTTGCCAGGATGTCCCTCCATGGGTTTCTCTCCCTCTGGCCCTGAATATGCTTCCACACCATCTCTTGATTTATCAACTGGAGACATTATCCACTGAATTTCTGCAATGCTATGGACTCTTCCTTACAACTTTGGTAAAATCAATATTCATAATCTACATTACTATGATTATGTGTATACTGTCCACAGCTTTAACCATATATCCTTCACTTTCTTATACATTTATTTTTCTTTTCCTGGAGCCCATAAATGCTCCATTTTCTAAATTTTCTTTTTTTCCCTTCTACTCTTTAATCCTTTTACTTTAGTTTCTAATTTTGGGGTCACACTTTAAGGTCCAATTTTTCTGGTTTTTTTTAAGCTTGTACTATCACACTCATAGTTTTTAAGAGGATTTTCTTATTCTCCGACCCTTCTGTTTTATGCCATCCCTTCCTTGTTTGATGGATGTGCTCTTCTGTCTTCCATGAGAATAAAAAAGCTGGTTGCAAGCTCTGTGTTTCTAGACGGGTGAACCTCGCCACAGGGCACAGTCGTGGGGGGTTGGCTAATTTAGTGGAGGGCATCCAGATGTCAGTAGCAGTGGGCAGTCAGTACCCGTGGGCTAATCTCATCAAAAAAGAAATCTCTAACTCCTGCCAGGAAAGTGGTGGGTGTAACTTTTGATATAGGAGTTCTGAGTGTCAGAGGGGAAGGCGGCTAGGCCTTTTGCTGTTCAGGGACAGAATTTCAGTTAAACCCATTTTCGTACCTTATTCATGACCTCATCTGTGCCTAATGTCCAGAGGCCAGAGGTCCTCTGGTCAAACTTTTTTTTTTCCTTTCCTTTTATTTTTAATTTTTTTAAAGATTTTATTTATTTATTTGAGAGATAGAGTGAGAGCGAGCATGAATGGGGGAGACGATAGGGGAGAGGGAGAAGCAGGCTTCCTGCTGAGCAGGGAGCCCCATGTGGGACTCATCCCAGGACTCTGGGATCATGACCTGAGCCGAAGGCGGACGCTTAACTCACTAAGCCATCTGGTGCCCTGGTCAAACTTCCTAGAAAACAATCTTCCTATCTTCTGTGAGGTTGGGAAGAGGTATTTACTACCTAACTGGGTCAGCTGGGCATGGGAGCTAAGGATAGATGGAGAGTCCAAATGAGTACAGATTTTTGACCAGTCAAGGTCCCTGTTGACTTGTGTGGGACCCAGGCACTGCACTTAAAAGGCCTCATGGATAAGTGGCCCTGTCCCACTCACTTCCTGGAGTGGCTTTCAATCCTGCACACATGTCTAGCTCTTATCTACCTGCTTTCTCCATCATTCTCTCTCAACTGTTTTCTCTCCCTTTCTCTGTGACCATGTATGTTTACCCCTTTTCACTTCTGTTCTCCATTCACTGTCTTTTTCAGTGGGCTTTTGGATTTTTTTTTTTTTTTTTTTTTTGAGAGAGAGCAAGAGCGAGTGTGAGAGAGAGAGAGAGAACATGCAAGCCAGAGCAGGGGGGAAGGGCAGCAAGGGAGAGGGACAGAGAGAATCTTAAGCTCCATTCCCATTGCGGATCACAGCTTGGGGCTGGATCTCACAATCCTGAGGTTATGACCTGAGCCAAAATCAAAAGTCAGATGCTTAACCGACAGAGCCACTGAGGCACTCCATCAAAGGGGTTTGGATGAAGCAGAAACCTACCATTTCTCACCACTGTCAGTCTGCCTACCTCTAGAGCCCCCTCCTACTACTGCCTTCTTAAGAAGAAAACAGGTTAAAATTGTGTGTAATTTAAGAACAGGTAGTCTCTGCCCAAGACTCAAGAGCTTTCTTAAGCATTTCACACACACTACCTGAGTATCTAGAACGTACACACTGTGTCAGGCCCTAGAGAATGGGGAAGATACGACCTTTATCTCTGAGAAGCGCCTTGCCCAGGGGGAGACTGAACAGATGCAATATAATCATGCAAACAATGTGATATCGCTTCAGTGGACATCTATCTTTTCCTGATATGAAAGGCGGCAATTTGAATATTTGCCTTTGATGGCAGCTCTGTCACCCCAGGCTATTCTGAAGGGATCTGGCTTCTAGAAGTCACTTCTTTTGATAATCTTACATGGTTGTCGATTTTGCTCACTTTCTGAGGACCTAACAGTCTGATGTGGGCATTTAGACAAACAGAGGAAGCCTAACACGGCACATACATGAGCACTTTCCACAGTCAGGGAAGGCTGTCAACTCTCAATGTGAAGTTCAGAGAAGGAAGGGATTGCTGTGGCGAGAGTTCTGAGAGGTCTTCCAGAGTACGGTTCACCACCTTCTGCCCTTTCAAGGTGGTTCACAATAGCACAGATTCCATCTGGCATTAACTTTGCTAACAAGGGAGGCTGGGCCTTGTGCAGCCAGGGTTCAGGGTGTGAGCTTTGGTGTCAGATTTTGGCGTGGATCACAGCTCTATGTTCTTACTAACCGTGTGGCCTTGGGTAAGTCATTTCTTTTCTTTGAGCCCTAGTTTCTATACTTATGAAATGAAGTCAAAGGCTACATAAAAGTATTGATAGGAGGATTAGGAAAGACAATGTATCAAGTGCCTAGCATAGTGGCTACCAAAATACTTCATCAACTATAAGAAAAAACAAACCTACATAATGAGGGCCCCTTGGAAAATGCTGATTCTAGAACTAAGGCAAGAAATATAAAAGATGAGCCAGGAGTATCTTGAGTCCAGAAACAAGGAAATGCTCAAAGACCAAATAAGAAACCAAACAGAAAGATACCTCATCATTAAGGGAGCAGGGCAAATGGACACAGGAGACAACTCCAAGAGTGTGTAATGGCCAAAGCTGGAGTAATTTCAACAAAATATAGAATGCAGTACTGAATTATAATCGAAAGCATTAAATAAATATCCATTAGTCCAGAATGATATAAGTGATCGATAAATAAACGGGAGAGAATAAACACATCTTTCATGTACAAGAATTCCAACCAATTTTCATGGTTAACTCCCTACTCCTTAAAGGTGGATTGCACCCAGTGACTTCCTTTCTAAGAGTCCAGCATGGAACCGGGATGGTAACTTCCCAGTGGGGAAATCTGACAAACACTGCATCAACCAGCTAGTCCAGGTCAAAGTCAGCACTGAGAAGCTACATGAGAGCTTGACCCTCTGATTAACATGAAGAAAATGATGCTCTACCTCTGTGGTCTTTATCTTCAAGACCCATAACACACACCTAATAATGAGGAAAACATCAGACGGATTTCAGTTGAAAGTAATTTTGCAAATACATGACCAGTACTCTTCACAACTGGTAAGGTCATTAAAAACCAAGGAAAGTCTGAGAAACCATCACAGCTAAGAAGAGCCTTTTCAAGAAATGTTAACACTAAATGTGATGTGGCATTCTGGATGAGATCCTTGGGCATAAGAAGGACATTAGTTAAAACTAAGGAAATATGAATGAAGAACAGACTGTAGTTAGTAAGTGTATCAATTCTGGTTCATTAAATTTGACAAAAATACCCTATTAATGAGATATTAGTAATAAGGGAGACTATGAGAAATATAGGAACACTGCACTATCTTTACAACTTTTCTGCATATATACAACTATTTTTAAAAAGTTAGGGGTTTTTTTTTGAAAACTGTATTAAAGCTGCCAAATTCTAAGATTCAGAACTTTTGAAAGAGACTTCGGGAAGCCAGCTATTTACATGGATTTTAGTTTTAGGAATACTAAATAAACAATGGTGTATAGATCTCTCATAGACAATCCTCCTTCTAGGGCTCTCTGTACACTATCACTCTTCCCTGGTCACCTTACAGAAAACACTGTCATCAGAAGGCCCCACCTCTTTGCAGTAGGTATCGCAACATATTGGCTCCAGTGATCAATGTTCACTAATAATACTCTTGATATGACCAGAAAAACAACAACAACAACTAACACCAACTTAGATTTGTCATCAAAATCATCTCCAAAGGGTAGTTCATAAGTTTACCTTTAGCAAGCTTCCAATGTCTCTATTCTCACTATTAATCTGAATAGGGTGCTCTAGTTGGCTCTGATTTGACCCTTTCAAGAGCATGACAAGTATTTAAAAACAACCACAGAGTATGGTTATTTTTTACTGTACTTAAGAATATTTTTCCATAATGACGCTTGGGTAGATTTCTATTGTTCTGAAGAGTTTTCCAGTCGTGAATAATGAAGCTACGCCCTGAAGCACTTACTCCAAATAAGCTGGGAACCGGTTCAGCTCTGGCACTGCAGTGTTCCTGTTCAGTCGCCCTCTGCGCTGTGCCCAAATTTGGGTGCATCTGGGGCTTGCTCGATATTTAACTAAGTTGAGCTGCTCTGTTCGGCGATTCTTTTGAGGTGTCATGTTAGCATGTCAGCGTTGGAAGGGCACAGCCAGATTTTCTGGGGTCTGGCCCATTCCTGGCACCTGCTAGGTTTTCAATAAATATTTGCTGAATAACTGAATGCTTAGATTGAATTAAGAGTCGACAGAGAGTGAGAGTTGTCAACAAAAGAAGTAATTAAATGAAGGCGGACACCAACTGTCAAAGAGTTTTCAAAAGGCAAGTCATTAAGCATGGTTGATGTGATAGTCCAAATATAGGAAACCGAGCACGGTGGGAGGAAAGCGGTATAGAGATATAATCAAGGAATATTTGTGTACCGCCTGATGCAGTGCAAGGAACTGCAGGTGATACAAATGAGAGTTAAGATGTTGAGTCTGCAGATGACAGGGTGAAGCAGGGGCACAGGTAATTACCCCAGATTCTTGCTGACATACAGGTCAAGATAAGGTATGTTGGAATCTTCTCTATGCTTGTAGCACCCAGGGAGCGTGTGGTATGGAATATATCCTCTGTCAACTGTCCCTCCTCTACTCATTCTGTTAACATTCTGAAGGTCTCTTCTAGGCATAGAGCACCGGGCCAAGTACTGAGCAGGCGGCTCTGCTTCCCCGGAGCTTATGTACCACCTAGTAGGGCAGAGGGACGTGAAGCTAAGAGTTCCATAAAGGATCATCTACTTGCAACTGCAAGGAGTGCAATGTACACAAAGTAGAAGGCGAGAGGAGAATGCAATCAGGGAAAGCCTTTCTAAGGGAAAGATATTTTGGCGGGGTTCACAGGGATGAGTACGAATTCAGTGAATCAAGAAGAGAAAGAAAAAAATTTTTTAAAGATTTTATTTATTTACTTGACAGAGAGAGAGAGAGATCACAAGTAGGCAGAGAGGCAGGCAGAGAGAGAGGGGGAAGCAGGCTCCCTGCCAAGCACAGAGCCTGATGAAGGGCTAGATCCCAGGACCCTGAGAACGTGACCCGAGCTAAAATCCAGAGTCAGTTGCTTAACCAACTGTTGAACCACCCAGGTACCCCTTGACTGCTTTAAATACACATGCTATGATTTAGATAGCTCTGGCTTTATCTCTTTAAAACCACGAAAGGGCTTGGCAGAGAACCTGAGACATGATGGGCTCTCAGTAAGACCTGCCAGACTGGCTAATGTCTATAATGCTAGTGAGGAAGTGTTTATGCCATTTTATAGGTGAGAAGACTGAGGATAAGTGTAGGGGCCATGAGCAGCCTAGGCCCTTGTCCTGGTAAGTTGCAGAGAGAGAGAGAGAGAGAGAGAGAGAGAACTCAGGATTCAGGATTCCAGACCTGAGCACTTCTCTCCTGTTCTACGGCCCTAGAACACGTAGTCTGAGCTGTAAAGGACGTAAGTTGTGATGGAAGGAAGACTTCGGTGCAAGTTGGCAGAGTTGAGAAAATCCTCACAGGGAGATGCAGGACACAGACAGAGACTGCCATGCAAGGAGGCAGCTCAGGCTTTCCCCGATGAGGGCAAGCTGATTCTAACATGACAGCATTAAAACTCAACAGCAACCCGAGCAAGAAAGGGTTTCTTTCCTATACTACATTACACAAAGGAATAGAGACAAAACATTGTTCCATGTTGTTCTTTGCCGCAGAAACTCTGTACGCTGCACTTGTCTGGCTTTGGGCCACGAGTGCAAACAGGGCTCTCCGACCCGTGGTGAACTTGCAGTGGCCCAAGAGCACCCCCAGCTCGGGGAGCACAAGTCTGGGCTTTGTGGCTGGCCCCCACACATTCCTCAGCTCCGTCGGCGCATGTTTCCCTCCCTCCCTCAGGGAGGGCCTTTTGCGTTGGATCTTGACCTTTCACAGAATGGCACGTGGCAGTCTAGGGAGTCAAAAAGCATCTCTCAGGAGGAGTCTGAGTGAAGATGACGTGAGCCTTTTAGAGGAAAACCAGTGCAAGCGGAGGGTGGGATTGCTAACCTGGAGAAAAAGCCAGTCGCGGCACAGGAATGGCTTATATTGTGGGAGTGCTGCGATGTGATTTGTTTCCGAGATACACGCTCAGCCTGATGTGCACTAACTTGGTGGAGGCTTCACCTCTTAAAAAATCTGAGGGACAAAAAAAAAAAATCTGAGTGACACAGCCCAAAGTTCTAACTTTGGGGTGACTGGAGCCTTTCTTTGTGATGTGCCATCATGGTTATGTCGGGCTTTGGAGGCACAAGGCCCCCAGCTGAGATCCCATTTTTGAGCTAGTACCCCTAGACCACACAGCCTCAACCTCCCAGCTGGAAAATGGGAATAAGAATGTGCAAAATAGGGGAGGGGACACGGGGTGCCTCAGTTGGTTAAGCATCTGCTTTAAGCTCAGGTCATGATCCCAGGGTCCTGGGATTGAGCCCTGCACCGGGCTCTCTGCTCAGCGGGGAGTCTGCTTCCCCCACTCTCTCTGCCTGCCTCTCTGCCTACTTGTGATCTCTCTGTCAAATAAATAAATAAAATCTTTAAAAAGAAAAAGAAGAAATTACGTAAAAAAAATGTGCAAAATAGGGATTACAATACTACCTCCCTCACAGAGCTGAAAAGATTAACTATAATAGCCCCTATAAGGAATTTGGCATCAACATGTGTATTTTTAAACATATATTTTTCAAAAGGGTGTTAGATCATTGATGTTGATGACTGATAAGCTCTGTCAGCCCTGAGAAAATGGCAGAGCTATTAGGATGTGGAATGCTTTCTGCTGCACCCACGGCAGTGAGAAGCCTGATTTGGGGCAGATGGGCCCAGCATGGAGCTTAAGCTCTCCCAAGTGCTGACTGCATGCGGCAGGTGGGTAACTCAACCTGGGTCTCTGTCTGCTCATGTAGAGGGGGGGGAGGAGAGCTCCCCCCTCAGGTGACTGTGGGCAGTGGGAGAATATGTGTAAGGCGTACAGCACAGTTTACGGTAACAATCAGGAATGGTAACCGATAACTGTACAGAATGGGAGGAGTGTCCTGCGTAGCATTTTGTGTCTAGTCCGGGTGGACGGCTGTCTGGTGGGACGGAGGAGGTGTGGAAAGGCACCATGACCACAAAAGGTGTCTGAAGATCCAAGAGGAGAGGCTGCTCTGCACATGGAAACCTTTCTCACCAGCTGCCATGGAGAGCCAGCTTGTGGAGAATGGAGACAGGCTAGGTACCCGTTGATTTAAAGTGAGGACAAAAAACACTAATTCCGTGTGGAGTCCTAGACCAAGTTTGCCTGCGTGGGGAATTCATGAAGGGTAGGCAGACGATAAAAGAGAATTCAAACAAAATATTTCATACGCAAGGCAGAGTGTCTGTACTTTGTATCCACATTATTTATCAGAGTCACAGAAGGGTCAAGCAGTAATAATCCCCAGGTCACAGAGAATCTGACCTAGGACCCAGGCTCGTAATTCAAATGTAGTCCTAGGGCCTTCATGCCATGACCCCTGAGTCCTCACAGCTTTTAAGAAGTGGCAGAAAACGTGATTTCAATTTTTTTGCTCAAAAAAAAAATGCGAGCATGTATTTTTATAACCATAAAAAATCATGAATATACAATATGCTAATATGAATATAAGACATAAAAATTAATAAAAGAACATGACATTATTAAATTAAAAAAGTATTGAAAAATATAGGCAATATGTGAGTTTCTAAATTATTTTTGTGTGCTTTTAATTTTCTTCTTGGCAGGTCAGACATTTCTAATTTCTTGGGCAGGTCAAAGGGAGAGAAGTGATTTTGTCATTGTCACTAATCCTCTGAAAAGAAAGCTCAGTTCTTGTAGAAAAATCAAATGCATTCTCTACTGCCTTCAATGAACTAAGTAATGTCTGCGTTCTATTAATTTGATTGCAAAGAGGAGATGTTAAAGTTGGAAACCAGCCGAAGTAAACTTTGATTAAATTGGCCTAAGTCTATACTAGCTCACAAATACATCTCCTTCCTCATTCTGCAGAAAAGTAATAGTGTCTCAGTGGACACTATTGTCAGGGTATTTCAGCGGACTCAGTTGTCCGCTGAAAAAAACATGGCTAGAATTGACATGAGGTTCTTTTTTACTTTTTAAAGGTTTTATTTATTTATTTGACAGAGAGAGAGTTCACAAGTAGACAGAGAGGCAAGCAGAGAGAGAGGGGGAAGCAGGCTCCCCGCTGAGCAGAGAGCCCCATGTGGGGCTCGATCCCAGGATCCTGAGATCATGACCTATGCTGAAGGCAGAGGCTCTAACCCACTGAGCCACCCAGGCGCCCCAAGAATTGACACAAGGTTCTAATCAGAATGGAGACAGTGGGTCATGCTCCGTGACTATAGAACAATGTTAGCGTAACAACAACAGCAGTAACACCATCAGCACATGGAAAGCCAGTAAGTCATAGCTGGATTAAAAAATCAGGTGACTATTCACCATCATGAGGATGGAAACCATCATCATCATCGTCACCATCATGATCATCCAAAAATAACAAGTATTGGCAAGGATGTGGAGAATTGGAACCACCAGACATTGCTGGAGGGAATGGAAAATGGCGCAGCCACTACAGAAAGAGAGTTTGTCAGTTCCTCTGTAAGTGAAACATACAATTACCGAATTTCTCGGCAAGTCCTCTCCTAGGTATACACCCAAAAGAAATGAAAATAGGTACAAAAACTTGTAGACCAATATTCACAGTAGCACTATTCATGATAACCAAAGGGTAAAAACAACCTAAATGCCCATCAACAGATGAATCAATCAACAAAATGTGGGCTCTCCATGCAGTGAAGTACCATTCTGATATAGAAAACAATGAAGTGTGGATGCATGCTACAACTGAATGAACCCTGGAAACATGATGCTAAGTGAAAGAAGCCAGACACACAAGCCACATATTACATGACTCCATTCATACTAAATGTCCAGAATAGGTAAATCCACAGAGATAAGTACATTAGTGGTTTTCTGGGGCTAGGGAGAGAGAGTACTGGGGAGTGACTCCTAAGGGATGTAGGGTTTCTGTTTAGGATGATAAAGAAGTTGTGGACAACTGATGGTTGTACGACATCATGAATGCACTTAATGCCTCTAAATTGTACATTCTTTTTTAAAGATTTTATTTTTAAGCAATTTCTAGACCCAACGTGGGACTTGAGCTTACAACTCCGAGATCAAGAGTTGCATGCCCTTCTGACAGAGCCAGCCGGATGCCCCTGAATTATCGACTTTAAATTGATTAAAATGGTAAGTTTTATGTTGCATTATGTGTATTTTACCACAAAAATGTGGATAATCATCTTCACGGACCAGAAACACGAGACACTAAATGCAAAACGGGCTACAGCCACAGGCCTGCAGGCACAGAGGGCTAGAAGCAGGCCAGGGTGATTGCTTAGCTCAAGAAAATCGAAGGACCCTCAAGACTTTTTTGTGAAATAAGAGAGCATAGCCAAACTCCTGCTGGGAGGTCTATATGTTTGGTGCAGGGGAAAAAGCATCACAGAAGAGGAGTATGTGCTAGGAAGATCAGCCGGTAGTAAAGTGAAATGATGTCTGTATCATACTTAAGAGGGAAGATGGGATTACCTAATAAGTATACATGTTAAAAAAGAAAGTGGTCAAAAAAAATGAAAGTGGTCATTGAATTAATTGCAATATAATCTGTGGTCCTGAGATCAGAAGAGAGAGAGAGAGGGAAGAAATAGAAAAAAAAATTAATCCAGCAGAAAGATAAAAGTTAAAAAAAATAAAATAAAAAGCAAAGAGAATAGAGAAGAAACACAAACCACCAAGATGGTAGAAACGAAAACAAATTCATTATATAAAAACTCAAAGAAAATGTTGTTTATAAAAGAAGTATTTGAAAAGGTTGCAAATAAAAATATGGCCACAATATATTCCACACAAATATTTAACTAAGAGAAAGCTGGTGTATCAGTATTAATTCAGAATAAGTAGTATATAAAGCAAAAAGCATTAATGCATAAGTGGGAACTACATGTAAAATTAAAAATCTAAAAAGAAGCTATACAAGCCATAAATGTCATGACCAGACACTTAAGTATACATTGCACATGAAATTATGTACCAAACATGTAACTATTTAACAGGCAGCTTAAAACCATGAATTAAAACTTGTCAGAAGCATGAGGTAAATTTGGCAAACTCTAGTGTGAGATTTTAACAAAAACCTATTAAAAAATTATAGACTCTGTCGGCCAAATAATAGCAAGGATATGAATGATCTGAATAACAATACTTAACTAGTTTGAACTAATGGACCTAAGAACTCTGCACCCAACAGAGAGAGGATCTACATGATTTTCAAATACACGAAAGCATTTTCGAAAATTAATGTTGGGCTAGTTCACAGAGGAATTGAAAAAAAAAAAAAACCAGTGTCATACAGAACACATTTTCTGACTGCACTGCAATTAAATTATAAATCAAAGAAAACAGATAATTAAAAGCCAACCTATCTTGGACATATAAAAATAGCCATTCTAGTCCATATTGATTTCCCTGCTTTCACTGGTGCTCTCTTACTGTCTATTAGCCCCAAAGCTGCCAGAGTAATCCTTTTCAAATTCAAACAGGTTATGTCACTCCTGTGGAAAAAAAAAAAATCCTTTGGTGGCTTTCTATCACAACTAAGGCTCGAATTAAGACTCCTTACTACAAGAGTCTACGTGATCTGCTCTGCTTCTCTCTCTCCAATTTTTATTCCCTACCAGGTTCTCCTCAATCTCACTGTCATTTCTACTCCAGTGACATTGCCTCCTTCTATTCTTCAAACAAATCAGGTGCCTTCCCCTCCTGGGACAGGCTAGAGGGACATTTGCACTTCCTGTTCCTTGGGGCTGCAATTACCTCCCTCCAGATCCCCACCCAGCTAACAAAGCAGCCTCTTCACTCTCTAGCCTTTGGAGAAAGAACAGAGATGCTTTCTTTTTCTCTGTTAACTTAGCACAATCTAATGTGTAGTGTGTATCTATTTGATTGTGTTTTTGTGATCAGTCGCCTCCTACTTCGATAAAAGATCCAGGAGGACAGGGTCTTTGTTTTATTCACTATTGTGCTGTCAGTGCCTAAAACAGTGTCTCATACAAGGTAGGTATGAAAAATGTTTGGAGATGAATGAATATCGAAGTCAATGTGAGTTCATTGAGTTAGTTAACTGATTGCCAGAAAGATTGATATTCTTCGATTACAGTACCTCCAATGTTGAAGAACAGGAAGATGGTCTCACTTCACCACAGCCAGAGCACATGTGAAATACTGTGTTCAGAATCAGACCCTACACTGTCTCCAAGCAGGAGACAGAAAAAGGCCAACAACCAGATAGTAAATACAATAGGGTCCTAAAGTATGTAAACACTGATTCATATACATAAAAATGGCTTCATGGTATTACTTTACTATACATCATGTGCTCAATGACATTATGAATGTTCAACCTGCCGTTCCTCATTAGCAATGCAGAATTTGATGAACTGAAAAATTGTAATCAATGTAGTGTAGTAACACATTTTCCCTAACCCCGCACTTTTATCTGTGATGCATTGTTTCCCATGATTGATTCGTCTGTTTTTTCTTGAATAAACCTGTACTTAGAGCATATCGGAAGAGATCAAATGTGGCATACAAGTAGCCCACTGCACACGATTACACATCCAATCCAGCGTGAGACATGATTGACAAGGCAGTCCCTTGCCACCTCCCAAAGGATCCTGTTGGAACCAACACGAGTGACTATCTAACCAGGCAAATATGGGTATTAACTGGTCACTAAAATGTTCACATAAGTCAATTAGTCACCTATGTTTCCAGAATTTACGGTCACCCTGTATATTCTACAATGCTTTTCCCTCTTCAGTGGGGGCAGAGTAGGGATTAGGGTCAACTAAACATTATGATACAGACTCTGGAATCAGACTACTTGAGTTTGAATTCTATCCTTACCTCTTAGAAGCTTGACGTAAACCTGAACATATTACTTAACTCCTCTCTCGTGCAGCTTTTACACCCATACACTAGAAACATGATGCTGTTTTCTAGATAATTACAAGGATTGGATAATGTCAGAAAAGCAACGACAGCATACTCATGTCCATGTTAGCTATTATTCTGACATGGTTAATAATAAATGTAATATCATTATCATCATCCAACATGCATCAGGGACTGACTACCATCTCTAAGATGCTTAGTTCAAATTTTTAGGAAATTACTGAATTTGTCACGTATAGGGGTCCACTCATTCCAAAAAGTTGTGTATCATGCTTTGAATTGTTTACCAATTCTCAGCTTATTCTGTTAATCATGATTCTTTCTGCATGACGCTATACAAAAGGCAGTGTGATGGTTAGTTTTATGTCAGCTTGGTTGGGGATGAAATTTATAATCAAAGTTTGGGACTCAGGGGTATGCAAGATGACTTTGGGAGTCACAAAGCACGGTGCTACATATATGAAAGTCACTGCCTTTTGACTCTCTTCTACCCTTCACGACGTTAAAAACTGTCTCATTTGGGGCCCACAATGACATTAATACCTCTGTAATGCTTGCACATTTCCATTTTTATCAAAGACAGAGTTGGTCTCAAGCTTACTCTCTCACTATTGATAGTTACTCTCTATGCCTTCCTTCTATTCATGGGACATCATGCTGGCTTTTCACATAGTATTAAATTTCTCTTTGAAAATATCAAAGGAAAACAGAGTCCTATAAAAGGAAAATATTAAGTAAAACTAGGAAGGAGGACCCATATCATACCTACACAGATGACTAAAATTTGAGTAACACAGGGCAGAGGGCATTCCAGTAAAGGATAAAGGACCACTGACCACCACATGAATTCAGCCCAGGTTGAGTGTGGGACCAGATAAATTTTGAGATACATTTCTTCCATCTGAGATTTGATTCCATAACATGGTAGGCCCTTTAAAGTTGGTATGATCTTATCCTAATGGCAAAATAGCATGCTATTATTTAAAACATTTAAAATAAACCATATAAGTAACTTTCAGAAGTAAATACTAGAAATCTCTTTATTTTGGCAGACATCTATTAGTTTTTTGAAGCTGATTTTATGTAAATTTTATTTAAAATGAAGTCTGAATAAAACACCAAATAAAAAAGAGACGTTCACTTCTTAGATTCATGTAATTTGGTCAACGGGCATGTGTGGGACCATAATGATGGACAGGTCTATGATATGAGTTGAAAGAGAATAATCCAGGGCTGGTAGGTTTTTCTTTAATTATTGAAATTGAAATGGCTTTCACTTGTAATTAGTTTTATACATTCTTTGAAGAGCTGTCAAATCACATTCCCCAAGGTTAATATTTGAACAAATCTATTACTCGCTGTGGAAAGTAAAATTTTCACTAAACCTAAATACAACCTAAAAAAGCAAATTGTTGTGCAAACAAAATGATTAGCTTAATTTACAACAAATGAAACATAACAAATGAGATGAAAATGTACAGTGGGAAACACTCTACATTTATGAGTCTATGGAAGGAAAGTCAACAGAAATTTCTGTTCTGTGAACTGTGGGACTTTCCTTTTAATTTAGACAAACCAGTTACTGAGGGTCTGAGCCTTCAGATCTCTTCCCTACAGGGTTTTGGAGCACGACAGAAACTTCCTACTTTGAGTCCCGACTTGATTACAAAATGATGCAACCTCTAAAATTCAAGCAGTTAAGTCATTGTGCCGTAAGAGCTTTAAAATGTGTTTTGACTCATTGACAGATAACACAGGCCAATGAAATGTGGTGTATACAAACAATGGAATATCATTCAATTTTTCTAAGAAGGTCAATCCTGACACATGATACAAAATGGATGAAACTTGAGGATATTGTGTTAATGAAAGAAGGTAGTTATAAAAAAGACAACTACTATATGATTCTACTTGTATGAAGCAAGCACCTAGAGCAGTCAAATTCAGAGACAGGAAGTAGAGTGGTGGCTGCCAGCAGCTGGGGGAGGGGGACAGGGAGTTAGTGTTTACTGGGTACAGAGTTTCAGGTTTGCAAAATGAAGAGTCTAGAGATGACTGGTGGAGGTGGCTGCATGACAACGTGGGTACACTTAATGTCACTAATGTGTACATTTCACGTAGTTTACGTGACATTATACGTATTTTACCATGATTAACTTTTTTTTTAAAAAAAGCAATGTGACCCACATGACCTTAGGTCCCTGGGATCAAGCCCCTGAGCCCCTTGTGGGCTCTCTCCTCAGTGGGGAGTCTACTTCTCCCTCTCCCCAGTCCCTCCCCCCAACTTGTGTGTGCTATTAAACAAAATCTTTAAAAAAAAAAGGCAACGTGACCTCAAAAGAGTTAAGAAAAAAGTGTTTTCATAGAATTCTTTGTTCCTTATTTTGTCTCATTTTCCAATAAATCAATTTGCCAACCAACCCACACACCAGCATTTCAAAGGACAAATTTCTTCTACCATTAAGCATCACATTCAACTCCCTCATCCTTTGATACCGACTCCAGACAAAGATACTGAGTGTGGCAAACCTCTCTTTGATTTAGTCTGAAAAACTTGAGGCAGCGAGGTGAGAATGGTCTTTAGAGAACTTCCCACACTGTGTGGACCACCCTCACAGCAGAAGGCGTGGGTTTAATTCAGACCTACTGGGTTTGAGTCTCAGCTCCGCCACTTAGGAGGCGTGAGCCCTTGGTTCTATCACTTGGTGTCTCAGACTCCTTACCTGCTACAAAGGAGGTAAGAGTTATATCTCCCTCATAGGGTTTACCGGCGCTTCACACAGTGACTATTTCAGGGGAGGTGTTAATAACTGTCTTTAATCACTATCTTCCTCCTGATAATAACTCTCTAAAAGTTAACTAGGTAAATACTGTTATTATAGTCCAAGAACTAAAGGTAAGTCACACAGTGACTATTTCAGGGGAGGTGTTAATAACTGTCTTTAATCACTATCTTCCTCCTGATAATAACTCTCTAAAAGTTAACTAGGTAAATACTGTTATTATAGTCCAAGAACTAAAGGTAAGTGGGAAGATAGATCTTTATATTTTCTTTTAGGATCTGATCCCTTCTTACCACCCCATGGCTCAGACCACCATCACCACCAGGAGCCAGTGTATGGTCCCCCTGCTTTACCTTTGCCTCCCTCTTCCCACTCCCTGTACCACTGGTGTCTTAAAATTGTCACCTGAGTGGCTCTTTTGAAACTGTGTCAGATAACGTGTTTTCTTTACTCACAATCTTTCAATGTCTCCTCCATCCTTGCCCTCAGAGTAAAAGCCAAAGCCTTAACAATGGCCTGCAAACCCCTACACGGGTCTGGTCCCACCGCCTGTCTGGCCTTATCTCCTGCTGTCGTTCTCTGACTCACTCTGCTTTACCCACACTGGCCTCCTTGTTGTTCTTCAACACAACAAGCATGTTCCTGCCGCAGGGACTTTGCATCTGAGCCTGAAACCCTCTTTCAGCAAATATCCTCATTGCTATCACCTCCTTCCTGTCATTACTCAAATGTCAACTTCTCAAGAGGCCCAACCTGACTATCCTACTTATTTGTATAATCTCTCCCATTCACCTTGGCCCTTCATATCCTATACACTGTGCTACATTTTTCTTTCCCCCCAACATCAATTATTACTTTCTCACACAGTATATAATTTCCCTATTTTACTAGGTTTATTGTCTCTTGTCTGTTTCTGCCCACCAGAAGGTAAGCATTATAGGTAGAGGGTCTTGGTCTGTTTTGGTCTCTAATGTATTCCAAGTAGCTAAAGCAGTGCCTCACACATAAATACTCTGTACATACTTCTTGAATAAAAAGAATACATGCATATCTATCTATCTATCTATCTATCTATCTATCTAGCGCCTGCCAAGTACAACACATCTACGCGGGGCTCTGCATCAGCTGTCTTATTTAATCCTCATGTTGATCCTTTAACGTGAGCGATACTATCTCTATTTTTAAGACAAAGCAGTTTCAATTCAATGAAAGAAGTAAAATAACTTATACAAGATCATGCACATGGAAGCTGGGATTTAGACCTAAGTTCTTGATTCTAAATTCAGCATTCTTTCCATATGACAACATCTTCATATACCAAAGGGAGAAGTATGTGATGTGTAACAAAAAGTCAGTTCATGTGCAGACTGGACCCCTGCTGGAAGGAACGACCTAGGTGGAAAACCGCCTAAGTCCATTTAATACCATTAAATTGATTATTTCTGCTTTCAGAGAAGCATGTGCCAGTGTCCCCTATCCCAACAAGAGCAATTCTGATTATGTTTCTAACTCATCAAAACTAAGTTATCCAAGCCTGAATAAACAGAAAATCCTTCCTAAGAGTTTCACTACATTGCTTATTAGACTCACATAAAGTCGGATAAATTCCAGCCAGGCTCTTGCTATTCTGTTAGTTGATTCTTTTCAAATGAAAACAGTTCTTTTGACATGTTACGGGAAAGATGAGTATTTCTATCAATGGCTTCATAAATGGCCTTGATCAATCCTGGAGGAATCTCTAAAAGCCAAATCAGAAGGGATCCTCAGAGGTCATCCACTCTGACTTCGCCATCTGCAGAGGGGGAAAACTGAGGGCTAGAGTTGACTTCCAGAAAGAACTAAATGTAGAAGAATCAAATCTCATCAACAGAAGGACTTCACATTCTGTACACAGGTGGGAGTTACAGAATGAAATGTCTCTCCACATTTTCTTTCATTCATTCTTCCCCTTTATTAAGACTGGCTTTACCTGTGTGTTTCTCTCTTCCACCCTGGAGTGAATCCTAATTAATGAGGTTGTTACTGAACTTCCACAGCTAATAAATAATTGCAATAGCAATTATTGAGTATACGCTATGTGCCAGAGTAAGAGTTAATAACCGTCTCATTAATTACAGAGATGATCCTCAACTGCTTTCCAGGTGAGAAGACTAAAGATCAAGGGTGAACACTGACTCATCTAAGGGTGTAAACTAGTTAATCTGGAGAACCACAAGCAGAAGACAGAGTGCAAGTGGTCAGAAGTCTAACTCCAAAGCCAAAGTTCATCATCACTTTGCTTCCCTAAATTGTTTCTCATTGAAATTACCTTCAGTTAATTTCACTTGCCTGAAACACTGAGAATGGAGGAAAAAATAAGAAATATTATCCTAAACTCTAACAATTATCCGCTATTAACTTGCTAATGGCTTGTAAATTGTATCCTCTCTGAATTTCTATTATAAAGTCTTTTGGTTTAATGGATTCCACAAACCGCCTTCATCATGGTAGAGATGCAGCCCACAGTTGCATTAATGCCACCACTGTATGGAAATGCATGTCAGCACTTAGCCGGATTCCTGGGTGTAGCCCACAGTAACTTTGAGAAAAGGGAGGTTTTCTTTCCAGATTCCCCTCTCCAACTGGCTGATGCAACATTATTTAACCTTAATTACATTCCATGAAGGATCGGGCTTTTCCACTTCCAAAGGGTTTTTGTTACTGCTCTGCAGCTGAGAATTTGGAGGAGGGTGGGGCTCTGGTGGAGGGAAGAAAAATTACATATCAGCTTGTTTGCTTCTATTATGAGATGTAAGAGGAAACTGTTACATCTGGCTCCATTTCCTTGCCAAATTCTTTAATTGTTTTGTAATTTGAGAAAAAACAAAGGTGATGAAAGAAAACTGATAGAAATAACTAACCATAAATAAAACAAGCTCATAACAGAATCCTAACTCCATCACCATGGCAATGCATATGTATATTTCTTTCTTTTTTTTTTTTTTTTTTGGCATATGTATGTTTCTAACATCTGACCTCTATTACCCCTGGAGGCTTTTTATGGAAACTTTGGATATTGGTCTTATTACTCGCCTGTTGGAGGGAAAATATAAAGAGACCGATTAAGTTTTACTCCCTAGGCTTGATTAGTATCATGAGATAGAAACGGACACAGTTTTATAATAATGCAGTGTTCTTAGTGCCTTCAGATTTCTAGAGCTAGAAATCCTCTTGACACATTTTGGGGAAGGCAATCCCCTTACAGGGGCACAGATCTCTGAGAGACTCAGAAGTAGAAAAGGCGGGGTGCCTGGGTGGCTCAGTGGGTTAAAGCCTCTGCCTTCAGCCCAGGTCATGATCTCAGGGCCCTGGGATCCAGCCCGACATCAGGCTCTCTGCTCATCAGGGAGCCTGCTTCCCCCTCTCTCTCTGCCTGCCTCTCTGCCTGCTTGTGATCTCTCTCTCCCTGTCAAATAAATAAATCTTTTTTTAAAAAAAAGATAGGAAAAGCACATCCCTGTTTCCCATGGAGGTTCGGGAACCCAGTAACCTGTCTAACAACCACTGTTACCAAGAACCACACAGAGCCCTTTCATTCTCATGGTACCCCAGACACAGAGGCAGCTGCACCCCCACTTTATAGATAAGGCAACAGAGGAAAAGTTAGGACTCCTGCTCCAGTTCTTACTGCTAGAAAGTGGCAAATTTCAAACTTTTTACTTTCAATTATTGTTATTGAATATCAATTGAATATTGAATATCAATATTGAATATTTTCAATATGTGATCAATTACTATTATTGATATTCAATTATTGTTCTATTCTGTCTCTAGTGGAAATACTTAGGCCACCATAGATTTTTATTTAGAAGTAGCCTCATTATCTACTGAGATAGCCCTTTTTTTTTTTAAGATTTTTATTTATTGGGGGGGGGGCAGAATCTGAAGTAGACTCCATGCTGAGAGTAGAGCCTGACACGGGGTTTGATCCCATGACTGCCTGAGCCAAAATCAAGAGTCTGATGCTTAAGGTATTGAGCCACCCAGGTACCCCTATTTTTTTTTTTTTTGGTAATACACCAACATGTATTGAACACAAGTTCCACTTTGCAAGCTTAAGAGTACCAATGAGACATTGCTGTCTGGCTGGTAGATATCCTCTTCCCATTGCACGGCCTGAAGAAGCCACTCAGAGACTAAGCCCAGGGATGGGGAGGGTGGCAGGTGAGGGAGTCGCAGCTCACTGGCTTCACGACGCCAAACCTCCTGGTCTGAGAGATTCAGGGCAGCTTTTGAAAACGAACCAGCGTTCCTAAGGCTAGAGGCTAAAACCAAGAGCACTGCTCATCTTCCCTCCACTAGAAAAAGGTCCACCTTAATGCATTCCTACTTTGCATAACTAAACAAAATCTAGAAATGGCCTTTGCTCTTCTTCATATGTAACTTCTATCCCCATTTCAAAGCTAATGTTTCCCTAGTTCTTACTGTACACTAGGCACTATTAAACACTTCATGTTATCACACTTGATCCCCCAACTATCTGTAAAATTGATAATATGACCGTTCACATTTTACAGATAGGAAAACTGAAAGAGAGATGGGGGAAAGGGGCTGCCCAAGGTGATCTAGCCTGTGAAAAGCAGACCTGGGATTTAACTACTGTCAGTCACATTCCAGAAAAGGAGCTCTTATTCTTTGTATGGCAAATGTCATTGGCATCCATCCACTAAATGCCTACTTTTTTTTTTTAATTTTATTTTTTCAGTGTTTCAAGACTCATTGTTTATGCACCACACCCAGTGCTCCATGCACCACTTCTGCTTTCTAGGGTACTGTGAGTCGTATCAAACGATCAAAGACCAATGAGTACCAAACCTTTCATGAAGTCAGGATACCTGAGCGATTTTGTAGTTATTGTTACTGTTGTGTTTTACCAGGACCATCTGCAAGCATGGACAGAAACGGTATCTCCAGGTACAGGGACGATTTGGCATTTTCTCTGTTAATAACATGGGGTTCCTTGACTGCTATCTGAAATTCCTTAGCTAGGGCACCCTTTCATTTGCTCGGGATTTGGTTCTCTCATCAGAAAAACAACCAGGAAGGGCAGTCATCCTCAGTGCCCGTCAATTTCTGTGACAAGCCCTCTGTGACTGAGAGGTACACATCAGTTGTTAAAAAACTTAAGGGGCATGATGACATCAGATCAACCTTCCTATCTCCAGTGATTGGTGCAGTCAGTCTGACACAGAGTAGGAGACAAAATCTTTGGTTATTTGTGTGAAAAGTATCTCCATAAAAATACGCAAGTATTTCTATGCAAGGCACAACTTGGAAGTACGGGACATGATAGGGAGCTGACTTCTGATGAAAGGAAATGGTGAGAATCACCAGTAATGGTGACCATGTACTGAATACTTAGTGCCTGTCAGGTGCTGTGGGGAAGCTTTGCACGGATAATATAATTTGAACTCCACAACGACATAGGAGGGATGTAATACTGCTATCTCCATCTTACAGGTGAGGAAGCTTTACTAGGAGAGGATAAGTAACTTGACCAAAGACTTGGGAGCTCACAATGGTGGAAACGGAATTTTAAGTCAAGTAACTGGAATCCAAAGACCACACATTTAACCACTACTTTTAAAAGAGAGTCACATAGTGGCTTGTTCTTTTTATTAATAACTCATTCCATCCATTCACTCACTCCTTCAACAATTTCTGAGTGCATTCTTTGTTCTAGGTACTAATAGGGATGTAAATAAAGTAGAGCCCTTTCCCCAAAATGATAATGTTTCCTTTTTTGCTGGACTACTATCTAAATCAGGACATAACGTGAGAATTTTCCCAAGTATAGAGAAAATAGTCACAGGAATTATTTGTTTTAGATATTAAGTTATTAAAGATAATAAGATATATGCAGTAATGGAGACCTGACCACAGTATTCGAGGACAACAGGAAAACCACCTTATGCTCAACTGGATGGGGAGTATCACAGAAGACTTCCTGGAGGTGGTGATACTGTGTTGTAAGCTAAGAGTTATAAATCTAAAATGGACATGGACCTCATATGAAGGTCATATAGAACTAGTGATAGTACAAAATCTTCTAATTATTATGCAAAAGGGTCATATAGTAAATATTTTAGGCTCTACAGGCCATACAGTCTTGGTCATAACTATTTAGTTCTGCTATGTCCTGAAAGTAGTCACAGACAATATAAAAACAAATGGACATGGCTGTGTTCCAATAAAACTTTATTTATAAAATCAGGCCACAAGCTGAATTTGCCTGTGGTCTGTAGTTTGCTGACCCCTGGGCTAGAATGAAAAACCAGAACCCCTAAGAGTCGTGTTAGTTTTAACTTCCCTTAAATTTATGAATACCCATGTGGCCAGTAGGATGTATCCGGGGCAGAAATTCTGGTAAATCAGATCAGTTTCTGATCCCAGCATGCACTGTGCCTAATTACAACTACCACCTCCCATTTTTATCGAAGAGAAAACATTCTGTGAACAACAGATGGTGTTGCTATGGAGTCTTCAACATCGTCCTCAGCTGCAGATGTAACTACGCGGGTTGCAGGCAGAAAATGATCAACCAAGTGATGGGTTTCTTAGGAAAATATTTAAAAGACAGAAATATTCTGCAGATGGGAAATTCAGAACCATGGCTGATTTTCTCCAAGAAAGAGTACCCACTAGTCGAAAAAAAATCAAAGGCACGCGTACTACACAGCTAGTAAACCACTAAAAGTGGGGCAAGTATGAGCAATTAAGAGGAGACATACCAAGATGACATTATCATTCCCAGGGTCTTCTTAATTTAAGACCCTGTGAAATTGGGTATCTGAACAATACAAATGATTCTTAATAAAATCCTACAATTATGTATTTATAAACACAACCCTCTGGTATATAACCAAAAATTGCAGTAACTGCAGTTTCAGAAAAGTCAAAACTTCCTCTAGGCTTGCAAAACTTCTCATATTAAGTCCTTGTTTTTGTAGTTGTCCATCAAAAAAGATGATGTTTAGGAAAGGCCTAATATATTTCTCAGCCAAACCAAGAACCATAGTTTGACTTCCCATTGATTCTTACCTTAAACTACCTTGGGTCCAAAGAGATGACTCTGACCTTGTTCATGTCACAGATATTTTATTTAGGACACACTCCAGCAAGAGAAATGAGGTACAGGGGTGCAAGCGTTAACTAAATAAAATTATAACTCATGACAACGGCCCCATTAGCTGGATGCCACTTTAAGCCATTGTTAACCATGTGTAATTCCCTGGCTCTGGAGATTAGCATTAGATTCCTTTGGTACACAGAGAGCTGGCATGATGGAGGGAAAACTCTGGAACATGGCAGCAGGAGGGTAGTAAGGAAGGGAAGTCATCTATCAGGATAGTGTGAGTCTGGAAAATCACAGGAAAGGATAAATTCTGGTAAAGGATCCTTCAAAGGAGGGACAGTGACAAATAACCAGGAGCAATTTAATCTTATGGTGTTCTCTGCTCTACTAAGGAACAACAGTAAGTCTGACTAGGCTTAGTTTATTTGGAGGGAGGTACAAGAGTTTATGAAGCCTGACTCTGGGCCCGTCCCTGGCATCTGCTTTGTTTTTCCTCATTACCAACATTAAAGTGTTTTAGATATCAGATGTGTAACTCACTGTTCAGACAATTAAATAAATATTCTATTGACTTAAGAAATGGGAAATTTCAGGCAGAAAAGATGAATTTTCAAAAGTAGAAATACCGAAAGCTTCAAGGAATATAGAAAATAATTCCCCCAATAATAGAATAACAATAATAAACCACTTAGTACTAAATTTAACCAAAGAAGCTTAAGACATGTACACTGAAAACTACAAAACACTGTTGAAAGAAATTAAAGATCTAAATAAATGAAAAAAAAATCTGATTTTCATTAATTGGAAGACTTGCTATTGTTAAAATACTTACCAAATTGATTCACAGTTTTTTTTTTAATTATGTTAGTCATCATATAGTACACCGTTACTTTTTGATATAGTGTTCCATGATTCATTGTTTGCATATAGCACTCAGTACTCTAGGTAATACTTGCCCTCCTTAATAACCATCACCGGGCTCACCCATCCCCCCAATCCCCTCCCCTCTAAAACCCTCACTTTGTTTCTGGAAGTCCGTAGTCTCTCATGGTTCGTCTCTTCCTCTGATTTCCTCCCCATTTTCCCCTTCTTTCTCCTAATGTCTTCCACACTATTCCTTATGTTCCATAAACAAGTGAAACCATATGATTAATTGTCCTTCTCTGCCTGACTTATTTCACTCAGCATAATCTCCTCCAGTTCCATCCATGTTGATGCAAATGTTGGGTATTCATGCTTTCTGACGGCTAATATTCCATTGTATATATGGACTACATCTTCTTTATCCATTCGTCTGTTGAAGGGCATCTTGGCTCCTTCCACAGTTGGGCTATTGTGGACATCGCTGCTATGAACATCGGGGTGATTGTGCCCCTTCTTTTCACTACATCTGTATCTTTGGGGTAAATACCCAATAGTGCAATTGCTGGTTCATAGGGTAGTTCTGTTTTTAACTTTTTGAGGAATCTTCACACTGTTTTCCAAAGTGGCTGTACCAACTTGGATTCCCACCAATGGTGTAGAAAGGTTCCCCTTTTTCTACAACCTCTCCATTTGTTGTTTCTTGCTTGTCAATGTTTGCCATTCTACTTGGTATAAGGTGGTATCTCAATATGGTTTTGATTTGAATTTCCTCGATGGCTAATGATGTTGAACATTTATTTTAATTTAAATTCCCCTGATGGCTAATGATCTACAGTTTCCACACAATCCCTATCAGCACTCCAACTGCTTTTTTCTTTTATCAGAAATAGATACATACAATTCATAACAAAAGGCAAAAGATTACAAATAGACAAACAATCCTGAAAAGGAACAACAAATGTAGAGGCCTCATACTTCTCTATCTCAAAACTTACTGCAAAATTACTACAACCTAGTGTAGTGTTAACACAAGAATAGACATGTAGACTAAAGGCACAGAATGGAGGGACAAGAAATAAACCCATACATGGGGCTATTTTTCAACAAGGATGCCCAAACCATTCAGTGGTGAAAGAAGGGTCTTTTCAACAAAAGTTGCCAAGACAACTGGATATCCACAGGCAAAAGAATCAGTTTGGCCCCTGTCTCATAACATATACAAAAATCAACTAAAAATGGATGGAAAACCTAAATATAAGAGCTAAAATGATAAACAATTACAACAAACCATAAGGTGTAAATGACAAGGTAATAGACTTCTTAGACATGACACTAAGAACACAAGCAATCGAGGAAAAAACAGATACACCGGCCTTCATCAAAAAGTAAAAATACCTTTGTGCCAAAGGACACTATCAGGACAACTCACAGAAGAAGAGTATTTCCAAGTCACGTTTCTTAAAAGGGTCTTGTATCCAGAATACACACACATTCTTATAACTGAATGACAAAATGACAAATAAAGCAATTAAAATCAGACAAGGGATTTGAATACACATTTCTCCAACAAAGATGTACAAATGGGTAATAAGTCCACAAAAAGATGTTCCACATTGTTAGTCATTAGGGAAATGCATATAGAGACCGCAATGGGATGCTCCTTCATACTCATTAGGATGGCTATGATAAAAACAACAGCCAGAAAACACAAAACGGTGATCAGGACAAGAAGAACTTGAACCTCATACATTACTGGTGGGAATGTAAAGCCACACAGCCACTTTTGAAAACAGCTTGGTGGGTGATTCCTTAATGAGTTCAACATAAAATTCCCATATGACCCAGCAATTCCACTCCTAGGTCGATACCCAAGAAGACTAAAAATGTATGTTCACAAAAATACTTGCAGAGGAATATGTGTAGCAATGATATTTAGCATAACCAAGAAGTGGAAATAACTCAAATGTCCAAGAAGTGATGATCAATAAACAAAACATGGTCCATCCAAAAAAGAGAATATTTCATTCAGCCACAGAAGGAATGATATAGGAGTACATGCTATCATATGGATGAGCCTTGAGAACATTATGGTAGGTGGTAGAAGCCAGACACTAAAAGCCCTAGGCTGTATGTTTCCATTTATGTGAAATACAGAGAATAGACAAAGGTATAGAGACATGAAGCAGATTAATGTTGCCCAAGGATCTGGGAAAGGGGTAAGAGAGAACAGAGAGTGACTACCGATGGGTACGGGGTTGCTTTTTTGGAGTGATGGAAATATACTGGAATCTGATGGTAGCAGTGGTTACACAATATTGTAAAGATACTAAAAACCACTGAAGTGCATGCTTTAAAATGGAAAATTTATGTTATGTGGTTGGTATCTCTCTAAAAGAAGGACTATGAAGATATGAATAGGATGACCACAGGCTAGTCCTCAAATGGGTAAAACCAGGGACCGTCATCGAAGTGTGCTAACAAGTGACTTTAGGGCATCTAAAAGAAGAAATAAATTTGTATAGTTTGGTAGGCTTTAAGGTGGGATAACCTAAATATGAAGTTAGGTTTGGTAAGGGTTTAGATAAACTAATAGATTGAAAGGGGATTCTGGGATAAAAAAGTGAACTAACCAACAACCAACCAACAAAACTAAAATATTTTGGGCTGATGGGGAACACAGAAGACAGCTGAGCTCTACTGTGAAGTGGCCTAGGCTATTCCTATCATCATCGGTAACATTACTGCCTCCTCAGAGAGAACTAAGAAATGGGGATATCCCAGGCTGACAGCAAGAGGATATTCTTCTTTTCCAATGAGTTGATCCTTACTCTTAAGTAGGTTAGGAGCTTTTCCCCCTTCACAGGGCTTCCAAATCCATTTGTGCTTGAACCGTATCTATATGGTAGATAGGAAAAGTTCTTCTGTTTGCACTTGGTGCTAACAAAAGGCAGATGATTAACAGAAGCACCCTTGCTTTAAATTAGTTAATCAGAAATACAAACACGGATGTTAGATCTACTAGGGTTGGGATGGCAACCATGGAACTGTGGTACCAACAGGTCCTCCTACTCTTGTGCCTAAGACTGGCAGGCATTGCTCACTGATAAATGCACACTTTCTCCCTTAGGATCAACATCATTTTCCCAGTTTTTCTGGCAGAAAGGACCTAGCCAACTGAGCTGGTAACCAAGGGGAAAGTATTTATTCATTTGCCCTATAGGCTCTCTCCCCTCCTCCTTGTGTCTTTAGGAAATCAAGAGGGAAGAAGAGTTAGAAACACGTGCTTGTCTGTTTGTGGCCTAAGTTCTAGTTTACTTTCAATATTTGAACAGCAGATCCATGGAAGGGAACACTTACTTACAGAGGCCCATGCTGTGGATGAAACGCTGGGAGGTACATCCCAGATGCCACCTCTTGGGTTAACCAGGCTGAATTAAATGCCCCGGTGTGAGTGGTTAGGTCAAAGAAAGTGGAAAATAAGGAACTCTTTTCACCCCTATTAGTCAGGAAAAGCTTTATGGTGAGATGACATTTTCATCAGGCCTTTGAAGAAAGGGGAAACCATGGTGGCAACTACGGGGGAAAGCAGAATGTGAGAAAGCATGGAATGGACAAGTGAGGATACATGGTCTGTGGCAAGGGGGACATGGTGCCTATCAGCAAGCATCGATGGAGAGGCTGCTAGAGGAGCGATGTGTGTCTTACAGCTAGAAGGCACTGTGATATGGTCAACTGAATGAACATGTGTTGTTTCCATCTTTCTTCCTTCTTTTCTCCCTTGTATCCTTCATTTCTTTCCATTTCATACTTTTTCACACTTGCATTCATTAAAAGACTACCAGAGTTTACCATGTGCCAGGCACTGTCCTAGGCGTTGTAACACAAAATAGCAAAGCTCCTGCCTTCTTCCCCGTGGACAGATATGTCAAGGGGAGGAGCCAGAAAGGACAGCCTTGACTGGGACATTGTGAGAGCAAGAGTCTGGAAGATCAGTGAAATTCCAGGAGGGGTGTGTGTGTGTGTGTGTGTGTGTGTGTGTTTGTGTGTGTAGGAAAAGAAGGGGAAAAGACATACAGAAAGTAAGCACTTAGCATTCCCAGTACGGATAAATACTAAAAAAAAAAAAAAACAACAGCAAGGTTCAAATATTAAGAAAGGTGATTTTTTTCCCCTGGAAGGACACTAATGTGAGAATTTGTGGGATCTGGAGGAAGGGTGGAGGACGAATGAGATAGATATCACAGTTGCAATTTTCCAGGCGGCAAGAAAGGTGCAAAGACCCTGAGGTGGAAGTTGCTTGTGCCGTTGGTGGGGCTAGGGCTAACGGCTGATGAAGTGAGTACAGGGACAAGGTCAGAAAAGATCTGGGGGCACAGTCATGATGAAGAACAAGCATCACAGCGGAGTACAAGGAGGAGTAGGAGGACAAGATGGGCAACTCGTGAGGCAACACACTCAGTGAGGCACCTCTCTTGAAAAATGCCTCTTTCTATCTCGTGACTATTTTCTTCATTGAAGCAAAGACGACTCACAAAGGCAGAAAAACAATGAAAAGTCAAGCGCCATCTTCATGCAGCCTGCTAATTCTTGAGTCTTCAACACCGCCCTTGTAAGTATTGTGCCCCAATTATTAAATTCCTACTTGCGAAAAAGGACAAGGTTTGCTCCATGGAGAAGTTCTCCAGCAGGCCCTGGTTTGGGCTTTAAGTCAGACGCAACCATGGGCCAGAAGAGGGAATCTAATAGTGATGCTTTATCTCAAATGACTCCTGCACAACTGAGGCCACTTGTCTGCACAAGCAAACCAATAAAATTGAGTCATAAAGCTCCCTTCACTGACTCTGGGAGCAGAAGTGCTGGGTGATGTATCTGTGGTCTGAGGAATCTGAGGAGAAATCAATGGACATAAAGCCAGCTCTCACGGGGCTGCCTGTGCGTCCCAGGCTCCCCTCCACAGGCATCAGTGATGGCAGTAAGGTTGGGGGAGGGGTGGGGGAAGGAAGCCGTCCTATGGCTTATCACCAAAGCAACTAGCCTATGAAACAATTACCAGCATCCCTTCCCTGTCTGCTCACAGCGGAAACATCCTTACCTGGAATGCCCATTTCGCCAGCTCGCTACAACCAAATCCTCCCTATTCCTTAAAGACTGGATCAAATCTCGCTTCCCACCCCCCTCCAGGCCTTCCCTGTTTATACAGATAAGAAATACAATTGATCTGTACTTCTCTGCTAGGATCTGCGCACTTACAGCCTGGTAGTACAGTTACGAGATAAAGCACAGTGGTCATGAGCTATGAGAAAGAGATTTAGTGGCTTTAAATCCTGCCTTCAGCTCTAATTCTGGGTATCACCTTTTACTTATATTTTCTGCATCTCGGTTTCCCCCATCTGTACAACTGATCTAATAATGGTAGAAACCTCATGGGGCTTATTGGGAAGATGGAATGAGGTAATGTATGTAGAACATTTGGAATGCTTCCTGACTTCAATATGCTTCTTGTTTTTATGATGATGATAATGATTATTTGTGTTTGGTTTCCCTTCACCTATGAGACTGTCAATTTCTTGATGGCAGTGATTACTTCTTGTCCACCTGTGAAGTAGGGTTATTTAGCAGCAAGTCAGAGCTTGACACAAGATTTTCAGTCCAACCGCCCTTTAGCTCTGAGTTTAGGCAATGGCACGAAAAGCCAAGAGCTTCAGCAGCAATTAATGAATATTTAGCATTTGAACAAAGTACCTAAGGATCATGCAACCAAAGAAAAACCGATGCCTCCACTGATAGCAGACACAGTGAGCATGTCATAGTGCAATGAGGCGGCTAAGTGGATTAGATAAAGTAACACATATTTCTGTTTAGCATGTTCTATTTTGAGCTCCTTTTACATGAGTAGAAAGAATACTAGCCCATCAGAAGCTAGCCCTTCTAGGTCTCTATCCTCTCTACTCCACCCAGGAAAGTCTGTATAGGCACCACCCCAAGTCCATACCCTGTAGGTAATACATGCTTCACAAATGTGTGTTTGATGGAATGAATGAAAGTCTGTTGCCAAGCATGTTAAATAGTAAATATGTTTCTAAAATCCAGGCCTATGAAATACCACTGCATTTGCATCTAGGCTGACAATCTGAACACATCCTGCTTTGCTGATGGACGTATGTACTCTACCTCCCACTTTACCGGAAAAAAAAAAATCCCATGGAACAGATATTTTCCTTTTAGCAACAATCTGTGATCAAAGAGGATACTGTAGCTTGTGCAAGGTAATACTATATTTAAATGCTCATGAAACATTAAATATTCCCAAAAGCATGACACATATTTCCCATATTTGGGTTTATGTATTCCCTTAGGAGTTTCAACAACTGATTTTTGTCTTTTGACACTGGGAAGGGAATGGGGTGGTGAAAAAGGAGACAGGGTCCAAATAACTTCTGGTGTGGGCTGGCAAATTTCTAAGGTGAAAACACTTTAAATAGCTTGGAGCAGAAGTAAATTTTAAAGTACTGTGATGCTTACCCAGAGATAAGGAATTTTAGAACATAATTTCAACTTACTGCCTCCTCCAAGATCACAGGATCTGCTCTATTCGTCAGTGGCCTCTCCTCCCCAGCGCAGTGACAGTCACATCACCGCCACCACCAGCGACCATTCATTAAAGCTCTCCAATGCCCGACACTTGGGAAGGCTCACTGCCTCACTTGATTCTCACACAGAGTTAAGAGGCAGGGCTTCCTCATTGCTTTTATTTTGTGACCTCAACATGCTACATGCTCTACACCCTCCAGACCCTCCAGTGTAGGACTCTGCTATGCACACAAGCTTCCAGATCCTGGATGACAAGCTGGGCATGTGGGATCCCCATTTGCTAGATGACAAAACTCAGGCCTCAAGAGGCTTAGTGTCTTGGTCCCAGCCATGGCTGTGGTGGCAAAGCTGAGACCAGCAACCCAAGGGTCTTGACTCCATGTTAATCCACTGCCCTTCGTTTTTCTCCTTTTCTCTGTAGCAGCAGAAGTGCTTTTTGATAAAGCCTGGGTGTGGGGAGGTATAATCTACTGTCCCGTGGTGTTAAAGCACACAGTAGTCTCATTATATTATTAAGTATTTCATTTCATGGGATATATACTTACATAATACACACACACACACACACACACACACACACACACACACTGCCTAGAATGATGGGAGGGACTTCAAGGAGGGACTTGAAGAACTATCTGGTCCAACCTCCTTATTATACAGTCAAAGGAACTGATGTGCTCAAAGGAGACACAACAGATACGGAGTTCGTGGGAGTGCTGGCACCTGACCAGAAGCCTCCACATGCCAGCTGTGTGACCGGAGGCAAGTCACGTCACCCAGCTCAGATCTTCCCTTTCCTAAAAAGTGAGGCTTTTCATATCCAGCTCTCAGTGCTAGGATTAAGAGAAACAAAGGAAAGGCAACTGAACGTGGTCAGTGATAAGAGGAGTGATCAGTATCACTGCTACTATTACTAGCTTTATGCACGTGCATGTTGAAATTCCTAACTCAGAAGGGTACCAACAGTCATCATCAGTGCCATTAACCTCCTGACAGAACATCCCTGGGCCTATAGTTATGGGGGATATGTTGTCCTTGTCTAGCATAGTTACTTTTTCTTTGGCCTTTTCAAAAATCTACCTTTTACCTTCTTGGGCCGTGTGTAAAACCAGCCTGACCTTTATTTTTGTTTTGTTCTGCCAACACGCCAACATGGTGTTTACTTCACACTGGCTGGGAACAAAACTCAAATGTCTTCATGGGCCCAACAACGGTGAGCGGTGATGCCTAGGGTTGCTGGCCGCATACGTGTGTACCCAGGAACCTTTCAACTCAACGTTCTCAAGACAGTGGGATGGCAAACACACTTCGTGAGAGCCTTGTGCAGAGGCCGAACCTGAGATGCCCAATAATGCAGAACAAGGCATTTTTACCTTCCCCCTTGCTGAATGTCCTTCTGTTCTCTCCTAATCTCTTCCTGGATTCTTCTTCCAGTCCCTAAACAACTGCTACAACGATACTGTCCTGTCCCCATTTGGGGGAATGGGTGGGGCATGGGGGCAGGAGTGTTACAATTCAGAAAATTCTACTTTTTGGAAACGAAAAATGCCTCCCCAGCCCACCCTTTGCTCTGAAACCTTTGGAAGCCTTCATTTTGGATTATTTGGAAGGCTTAGAAGGAGAAAGGAGGGAGACTACCATCCAGGTCTGGATATTCCAGGCTTGCAGGGAAGTAAATGACTGAAAACTGAATTTCATCATCTCAAGTAATTCTCTTATTTGGGAGGTAAACTGATATCCAGGTAGGTTGAGTGAGCTGCCCAAAGTCCCCACAGGAAATTACTTACAGGGCTGAGGATTAGAGAGCCAGTCTTTACTAGAGAGGCTAGCTCTTCACCGGACAAAATTCAGATTTCAGGTAACGATACATCTTGCTTGCCGCTTCTCTTTGATAGTCTTGCCAATATCAACTAGACCACGGGATATCACTTCGACTAGGTAACCACTCCTTGCTGACTTAAAGTTGAGGTCTCCTTTTTTTCCCCCCATTTCTATAATACATACATCTTGTTCCCCAAAGAGGAGAATTAATTTAGAAAATCCCTCTTCACTGGAATACACCCAGGTGAGCTTTCCAAGCTGCTTCTTGAAGAGATGCTGTTAATCTCTTAAATCCTTTAATGACAAAATTGCGATGGAAATGGAGCCAGTCCACCCTTTGGACAGACTCCACAGGCCCTTCCAGAGTCTGTACAAGTTTCCCTATGATTACAGAGCAGCCACTTCACTGGCCACTTTGTGGACGTGTGTCCTGATAGGAAAGCCATAGAAGTAGGTTCAGCAACGTCCCGCTCAGAGCATCAGAGACTATCTCTGGGTCCCGGTAGATAGGACAGACCTCACTTCTGATGAGGATCACTGAAGGACTTACTGCGTGTGGAGGCACGAGACTGGCAGGAGGCCTACCCTCTTACTCTTATTATCCCATTTAATGCTCACAGCAAACCCATGTGTGAGGTATTACCATTAGCTCTAGTTTGCAGAGCGGGATCCTGTGGCTCAAAGAGAGTTAGTGACTTGCTCGAAGAAAAGATGCCCAAACTCTCCATGGATTAGACTCATAGCACACGTCCTCCACAATGGAGCGATACTGTCTGAAGTTTCCAGACAAGTACTATAATTCAGGAGTGCTGTTTTCCTGAACTTTTCAATGAAAAGGACCTGTAATCACATGGTATTTAAGACTGAGTAGCACTTGGCAAGCATCTGCTAAATGAATGAATGGATTCTCTTGCATTCTTTCTTCATCTATATCAGGGCTTATCAACAGGGGCACCTGATTGCCATGACCGGTGTTATGTGTGTGGTGCAACCCACATCTACTGGGTAAAGGCCAGGGATCCTACACTGTGCTGGACAGCTCCTTACGGAAAAGGATCTTCTGATCCAAAAGGATCTTCTGATCCATTTGTGCTGAGAAATCTAGTGTTGAGAAATCTGTGTTGAGAAATCTAGTCTAGGTGAAGCCAGCCACAGTTCTTGCTGATACAAAAGTAGCCGTTTCTGCCTGGAGACATTTCTTAGAATCAGAAACTCCTTTGGATTCTGTATGTATCACCTAGCCTTGCCTTCTTCTAGATTTCAGGCTTTGGTTCTGTATCTTGGATACCTGTCTCTATTTCTCTGAATTTCTCTGAACCCCGTGGTCGGCAGGTTCTACTCTCCCAAGATGGAGAACTGGTACGCAGGTCTCCTGTTTGGGAATTCTTGCCCTGCAGTTGTCCCTGATTTGCTGTGATTCTCTGGACAATTCTTCCTTTTGAGTCAGTACTTTGAGGCAGCCACGCAGAGGTCATGAGGTGGGTTATTATGAAGGAGATGGCACAGACTAGAGGGTAAGGCTAGCTCTAAATTCAGAGCACCTAAGAGGGGCACTGGTTGTGTAGCTTATTAGCTTCAAGACAAGTTACTCCATCTCCTGAGGCTCACCTCACTGTTTTCTTATCTATAATAGAGGGAATAATAGTGTCGACTCCCACTGGCTTGCTAGAAGCAATCCATGAATTAATATGTGTAATGCACATTACCTGACAGTGTATGAAAGAGGGCTTAACTTAATCTTTTCCAGAAAGCTGGTCACACTTAGACAAGTTGGTTCCACAAAGTCAGGACACACTCCAAAAATGCAGATACATCATTCTGATAAATTCTGGCATTTGGATGTAGCATTCCAAGGTGACTATGTTCAGTATACCCAATTCAAACTAAATTATCTTGAAAGGCAGGCCAGTTATTGTAAACAGGAGAAATGGTTGGATTAGGGCAAAAAGAGGTAGCAGGGGCTATGTCAATGTGGGGATGGCATACCTTACTGAAAGGCATTAAAAAAAATTAACACCCTCTGCTTTGTCCCAAAACACACACACACTTTTATATATGCCAGCCTGTGTGTGTAGACAGACACACACACACACGCACGCACACAGTCACTCCAAAGTGAACCTGTTGTCTTATAATTGGTTAACTCCTCCCCAAAGGTTTAATAACGTTTGGTCGATAAAAGTATCCTCTTTCTCACAGAAGCTACATCACTTGCCCAAGGGAAAGCTGCTCCAACTGTAACTGCTGGACCGGCCTAGACCCAGAGTCGCCTGGCCCAGAACATGTTATAAACACATACAAAGCTGGACAGAACAGAAGTCATCTTTCAAAACACAGAATGGAATCCTCTGACCAGCTTAGTATACAGAGAATTCTCTAGGGAGAACTCTTCCAACAACTCTTCCAACTCTTCCAACACCAACTATTTGGCAATCAGCCCTAGAGCTTCTGTGAGTATCCTTTAGTGTGGCTTGTGTTTAAGAGTTTTAAATATTCTAGGGGGATGGGGAGAATGTATGTTTTGCATCACTAATTTGGCTGCAAGTATACTGGGGAAGAAAGGGAGTGCTTGCACACAATAGGCATGCAAATAAACCTGGTTTCTGCTCCCCCAGCCCCCGAACTTTGCCATTAATATTCTGTCTACTGTTGTGACCAACCCATCTTGAAATACACTGTGCTTTTTAAGTTCACCAGCCTTTGAAACCTTTGTCATTTCAATAAAGGCAAATGTTTGCAGTGATGATTAAAATCTATTACTTAACCAATTTATAATGAATATTCAACAGATGCCAAGCATAATGCTAGTCACTTTTCAAGGAATAAAATATGGAGCTATATAGCACTACCTCATTCCTCAGAAATAGCACGCTATTGTAGAAAGAAATGTGACTTCAAGAACAGAAAGATCTGGTTTCAATTTCTGGTTTCCTCATTTGCCAAGTCTGTGACCTTTGGTGAGTTATTTAACTTCTCTAAGGCTTCATTTCCTTGTATGTAAAATGTGTATGTTCTGATTTTTACTTTGTACAATTGCTATAAAGTAGAAGATTAAATAGCATATGCAAGGTTAGCAAAGTTCCTGACACACTTCAGGGGCTCCATAAACGGGAGATTTCATTTCCTTTCATTCTTGTAGTGTCTTCCTCCACTGCCCTCCATCCATGGTAAGGACTGAATTTATGATGTTGGCAAGACCAACACACTTTTTTTTAAAAAAAAAGCATTCCAACAGAAATCCAAGAATCACAATTGATTCTTCTCTTTCTCTTCTCCCTGTGCTCCCAGGGGTTGTCTCGGCAGCTCTAGCCAGCTGTACCTCCGAAATACTTCTAAGTCTCTCTACTCCCCATCTGCTCTGCCACCATCCCAACTCAGAGTTGCCATCATCTCTCTCTTGAAGCACCGAGCAGGTCTCCTTCCCCAATCTCCCTGCTCCCACTGGTGTTCCCTCCTGTGGTCCATTTTCTATGTATTAGTCACAAAAAAACAGCACACATCTTTTCCACTTAAAAGCTTCCCCTGAGGGGCATCTGGGTGGCTCAGTCAGTTGAATGTCTGACTTGATTTTGGGGTGGGTCATGATCTCAGGGTCATGAGATCAAGGCCTGCCTTGGGGTCTGTGCTGGGCATGGAGCCTACTGAAGGTTCTCTCTCTCTCCACCCCCACTTTTCTGGAAAAAAATTTTTTTTAAAGTCTTCCTCTGACCGCCTAACTCATTTAGGATAAAGTCCAGCCCATCAACATTACCTACACAGCTTAGCTCATAGCTGACATAATCAACAAGTTGTACGCAGCTTGTATAACTCTTACCTTTCCAACCACATCAGCCTTCTTTCTGCCCCTTGAGCATATCAAGCTTTTTGCCTTAGAGCCATGCGTTCATATTTCTTTGGTCTGAAACATCCTCCTCCTGGCTCTTGCCACAGTAAGCATCTTTGGGTCTCAGAAATGTTCTGACAATATCATCTCAATTAGACATCCCCCCTCCCCCCATCATCTGTCACTATCTCCTTATACTCTGTCTTCTTCACAGCTCTTAAAAGCAACTGATACTTGTTTTTTGTTGTTTATGCCTCCCAACTAGACTGTTAATGCCACAGAAACAAGGAAATGTTGATATTTGGAAAAACCGTATTACTGAGCTCATAAGTCTTCTGCCCAGCACCCCGGGGGTGCTCAAGACATCTCAATGGAAAATGTGAACAACTGACTGCCATCCAAACTATGTATGACCAGCATGCTGGTGACAAGGCCAATGGGTGAATACACACTGCAGCATGACTGCTGCTCTTGTGGAGAATGTGGCCCACCAAGATTTGACCAGCACTTCGGTATGTGATGAGACCAAGTAGCAGACTAGGATGCAAAGTAAGGATCAACACTTTTTAAACTGGTCACAAGTTTAAGGTCTACCAAGGCAAAGAAGCATTTAAGGTCTAGGATTATTAAGTACATATTTAGGGAGAAACAGGAGTTCGATGTCTCCTTAAGTGATGTGGCTTAGGGGCTCCTGGCTGGCTCAGTTCGTAGAGCATGTGACTCTTAATCTTGAGATTGTGAGTATAGGAGTCCCATATTAGGCAGAGAGATTAAAAAAGAGTAAAATTACATCATCCGGCTTGGCTAAGGGTATACATGCAAAAGGGAGGACATTTCTTGGAAGACATCCACAGAAGTGCCACAGACATAGGTGTGGAGGAAAAAACAAAGCCAAACAAAAAACATTTTGGTATACCAATTACTTCCCTCAGAGAAAATTTTGTAATTCTTAGCTCTCCTTTAAAAAACTTGCTATTATAAGCCTGATGATTCACAGACATGTACCCTGGGGTAAATAATACATTATATGTTAATAAAAAAATAAAAAAAAAAAAAACTAAAAAAAAAACCTTGCTATTAAATAGCGGAAGAAATCATAAATAAAACAGTTAAGAATTATAATAACTTCCTATCATCTGAGGGCCGAGCATGTGCTAGAGACTGAGCTCAGTGCTTTACATACATACATTACTCCTGCCTTATTTGTAGCCATACCAAGTGTGTGATGATGAAACAATATGACATCATGGTCAAGGACATGAACTTTGGAGCCGGGAGTCTACGGTCAAAATCCTGTTTATAAAGCTCTGGGCAAATTAATAACCTCTCAGAACCTGTTAGTCATGTTTTGAAGGGGTGCTATGTTACATAAAAGAGAAAATATATTATTCACGTTATGTTCTACACGGAGCTTATAAGATTCTTGACTCCCTGAGCTCTATTCACATTTTATAGCTGAGGAAAATGAAGCTCTGATAGGTTCAGCCATTTATCCGGGACCTATGGAGTCCCAAAGACTGTGATTTTTTCCAATATGCCTTGTTGCCCTCTCAATGAAATCCATCTTTTGACATGTGTCAGATTAGGAACTCAGAAAAAGAGGGAGACCCAAGCGTGCCAAGTCCAGGAGGCCCCATTTCCCTTTTTCCTACAGCTCTCAGAAGCACCACTCAACACACAAAGGTTGAACACGAATATGGGCAGAGTAAGTGGTGTCTTCTTTGCTATGATTTTTGAAGGATGACATGGAACTCTTTGTTGGGGTCTCTCTAAAGGCTCTTCTAAAGGGCCAAAAACTACTATTTTGATTTTTGAGTCCTCTATAGTCCTTTGTCATCATACACACACCGAGTTTAATATATGATATTATTTGCTTTTACTTATAGCTTGATTAAAATTAAATTCCAGTTAGGAATTACTTAGAAAAGAATTAAGAACGGAAGAGAGAAATTGAAAATGATGAAGGGATACTCCAAACATGGCAAATCGGGGCTAGGGTAGACGGCACGTCACCACAGTAGACGGCAGGTCTCTCTCCCCAAGTTCCTTCCTTCTTTTCCTTCCTCCATTCCTTCCCTCCCTTCTTTTTTCCTCTATCCATTTATTCAATAATAATTTATGGAGCACCTGCTCAGTGCCATAAAATGTATCCAAATGTTTAACACAATGCTAAACAAACAGGAACAGCTCAGAGACTTTTTTAAAGTATTACATAAGAGGGGATGCGGGGCAAGAAGAAATGAAGGTGGCTTAATTCACATGAACTCCACAAATTTAAGACACCTTAAGTCCACAAATACTTTCTAAGTGCCTATTCTGAATAAGAAACTGAGAACAGAACAACCACCGAGGTCTGAGAACGGAGAGATTGAAATGGCAGGAGACTCACAGGTGGTATTTCCAATCAATCATGAAAGGGAAGTCTCTAGGTACAGGAAGTCAAAGTCATTCTGGACCCTCATCCTCGAATACTCCAAGACAACAGAGTCAGTCAGCCAAGTAAGGTACCAGAAAGAAGGTAACAAACACGAAAGCAGGACATACTCAATGCCAAAGTCTGCTCAGTTCTATTTGGAACACCACCTTTTCACTGCAATTTTTCTCATCTGCTCTTCAAATATTTGTTTTCCTCCTTTTTTTAAAAAAAATATTTATTTATTTATTTGAGAGAGAGAGAGTGTATGAGCAGGGGAAGGGGCAGAGGGAGAGAAGAGAGAGAATCCCAAGCAGACTCCCCAATAAGCAAGGAGCGTGACACACAGGCCCAATCCCACAACTCTGAGATCATGATCCGAGCCTAAATCAAGGGCCAGATACTTAACCAACTAAGTCACCCAGGCGTGCTCCTTCTTTCTTTTTTTTTAAGATTTTTTTTTTTTTTTGAGAGAACAAGTGAACATGCAAGCTTGCTTTCTTCTTTCCTTTAAAAGAATGAAGTGAGGGGTGCCTGGCTGGCTCAGTTGGTTGAGCGTCTGCCTTTGGCTCAGGTCATGATCCCAGGGTCCTGTCCCTGCTCTGTGGGGAGACTGCTTCTCCCTCTCCCTCTGCCTGCTACTCCCCCAGTTTGTGCGCACTCTTGCTCTGTCAAATAAATAAAATCTTAAAAAAAAAAAAAGTGAATTGCTCTAAATGACATCACCCTCACATCCAGTGGAATCACCTTCAGCTGACCACTTAGCTTACCTTGTTCAAAGGCAGTTATGCCAAATGTATTATTCTAAAGACCCAGGGGATCTGAGAAAGCCAAGGAAAATTTATTAACCAAGATTCCTTCTGGAAGTACACCAAAACAGGCCCACAGAAGTTCAGTAGCAAGGGAAAACACATCATCTCTCCTTTAGCTAGGTCTCACAAGAAGAAAGGTCAGTGTCCTTCTCCAGGCCTAGAGCAGGGAGTGGCAAGGAAAGGCATAAAGGCAGAAATGCCTCTCTTCTGGCCACTGATATCATTGTTTCACTTTCTATTCACTCGGGCATCCTGAATGGGCATAAACACTTCCTTCCTTCCATCATTTTGTCAAGAACCTACTTACACAATAGAATAGAACTAGTTAAGGCCTCATTCCTATCCATTTAACCCTGAAAAATCAATTAAAGAAAATTTTTAGGAGTACATTAAGAATAAGGTTTCATAAAAAATGGAAAATCTGAGTAAACTAGTTAGTAGTAAGGAGATTGAATCTCCCAACAAACAAAAGTCCAGGACCAGATGGGTTCACATCATTGGTGAATTCTACTAAACATGCAAAGAAGATTTTTTTTTTTTTTTGCAAAGAAGATTTAATACCTAGCCTTCTCAAACTCTTCCAAAAAACTGAAGAGAGGGGAATTCTTCCAAACTCATCTTCTGAGGCCAATATTACCCTGATACCAAAACCAGACAAGGATATCATTTTAAAAAAAAAAAAAGATTATAGGCCAATATCCCTGATGGACATAGATGCAAAAATTCTCAACAAAATGAGCAAACCAAATTCAAAAATGCAATCCAACAATTAAAAGGATCTTTTGACATAAGTGTGATTTATTTCAGGGATACGGGGGTAGTTCAACATCCAAAAATCAACCAATATGATATACCACATTAGCAAAATGAAGGACAGAAATTATATAATCTTCTTAATAAAAGCAGGAAAATCTTTTGACAAAATTCAAATCCCCTATAAAAACTCCCCAAAAAGTAGGTATAGACAGGATGTACCTCAACAAATAAAGGCCATCTATGACAAGCAAAGATCATACTTTGTGGTAAACAGCTTTTAGACCAGGAATGAGACAAGGGTGCACACCGATGCCATTCTTATTCAACATGGTATTAGAAGTCCTAGGCATATCTATCAATTAGACAGGAAAAAGACAAAAAAAGGCATCCAAATTTAAAAAGAAGTAAAAATGTCACTATTTGAGGATGACATTATTTGATATATGAAACTGTAAAGAAACCACTGAAAACCTGTTAGAACTACTAACCAAATATGATAAAGCTTTAGGCTAAAAATCAATATGCAAAACTTTGCGTGTCTTTATACACAAACAATGAACTATTACAGAAATAAAGAAAATAATTCCATTTACTATTATAAGAAAAGCAATAAAATACCTAGGAATAAATTTAACAAAGGAGATGGAAGACCTGTATATTGAAAACTATAAGACATCAATGAAAGTTATCTAAGACACAGACAGATGGAAAAATATTCTATGCTCATTAATCCAAGAATCAATATTATTAAAATGATAATATTAACCCAAAGGAATCTATAGATTCAATGCAATCCCTATCCAAAGTCTAATAGCTTTTTCACAAAATTAAACAATCTTAAAATCTGTCTAGAGCCAAAAAGGTCTCGAATAGCCAAAACAATGTGGAAAAAGATGAACAAATCTGGAGGCATCGCACTCTTTGATTTCAAACTATACTACAAAGCTATAGTCATCAAACAAGTATGGGATTGGCATAGAAATATATATCAATGAAACAGAACAGTGAGCCCAGAAATAAACCCATGTATATATGGTCAATTAATTTATTAGGAACAAAGGGACCAAGAACATAAACTCAGAAGGACAGTGTCTCCAATAAACGGTGTTGGGCAAACTAGACAGGTGCATGCAAAAGAATGAAATTGGACCACTAACTTACCACACACAATATGAACTCAAAGACTTCAGTGTAAGACCTGAAACCTAGAAGAAAATATAAGCTGTGAAGCTCCCTGATATTGGTCTTAGTGATGACTTTTTTGATCTGACTGCACAGGCAAGGGCAACAGAAGCAAAAATAAACAAGTGGGACTACATCAGAGAGAAGGAAACCATCAACAAAATGAAAAGGCAATATCCTGAACAGGAGAGGCTATTTTCAAATCATGTTTCTGATAAAGAGTTACTATCCAAAATATATGAAAAACTCAGATAACTCAGCAACAAATAATCAGATTAAAAATGGCCAGATGATGTGAATGAACAATTTTCTAAAGAAGACACACATTTGGCCAAACAGGTACGTGAAAAGGTGAATACTACTAATCATTTAGGAAATGCAAATCAAAACCACAATGATATATCACCTCATACCTGTCAGAATGGCTATTTTCAACAAAGAAATAACAAGTGTTGGTAAGGATATGGAGAGAAGGGAACCCACGTGCACTGTGGTGGAAATGTAAACCGATGCAGCCACTATGAAGGTTCTTCAAGAAATTAGAAGTAGAAATGTCATTTTTTGATTTCACTCATCTGTGGAATTTAAGAAATAAAACAGAGGATCATAAGAGAAGGGATGGAAAAATAAGATGAAATCAGAGAGGGAGCCAAACCATAAGAGACTATTTTGTAAAGATTTTGTTTGTTTATTAATTATTGAAAGAGAGGGAGAGAGAGGGAGAGAGAGAGAGAGAGAGAGAGAAAGATCACAAGTGCAAGTGCACAAGCAAGAGAGAGGCAGAGGGAAAGTGAGAAGCAGACTCCCTGCTGAGCAGGGAGCCCAATCCTGGGATCATGACCTGAGCCGAAGGCAGATATTTAACTGACTGAGCCACCCAGGCACCCCAAGAGACTCTGAACCACTGGAAACAAACTGAGGGTTGCTGGCGGGGAGGTGAATGGGAAGATGGGGTAACTGAGTGATGGGTATTAAGGAGGGCATGTAATGTAATGAGCACTGGGTGTTACATACAACTGATGAGTCACTGAACTCTACCCTCTGAAACTCATAACACACTATATGTTAATTAACTGAATTAAAATAAAAAATAAAAAATAAATATCACATGATCTACCAATTTCACTTTGGGGTATTTATCAAAAAAACCATGAAGACACTAATTCAAAAAGATGTATGCGCCCCTCTGTTCACTCTAGCATCATTTATTCTAGCCAAGACAGGGAAGCAACCTAAGTGTCCACTGATGGATGAACAGAAGAAGATAAGGTTATATTTAGAGTGAAAACTATTCAGCCATTAAGAAGAACAAAGGCTTGCCATTTATAACAACATGGATGAACCTTGAGGACATCATGCTAAGTAAAATAAGTCAGACAGAAAGACAAATACCATATGATTCACTTATATGTGGAATTTAGAAAACAAAACAAATAAAACAAACATCATAGGTACAGAGATAAATTGGTGGTTGGGGGGTAAGCAAAAGGGATCAAGAGGTATAAACTTTAGGTTATGAATAAGTCATAGGGGTGTAACACAGTGCATGGTTACCACAGTCAATAATGCTGTATTGTATCTTTGGGAGTTGCTAAGAGTGTAAATCTTAAAAGTTCTCATTGCAAGAAAAGAAGTTGTGACTTTGTATGGTGACAAACGATACCCAGACTTACTGTGGTGATTATTCTGCAATGTACACAAATGTCAAATCAATATGGTATACACCTGAAACTAATGTTGTATGTCAATTACACTTCAATAAAAAAATAAATAAGGTTTCAACCAGGCATCAAGACATAATTGATGTGAGATCCCAAAGTAAGATAACAGATCAAAAAAAGCAGAATCGATGGAAGAAATATCCATGAACGCCCTTACTGGTTTCAAGAAGATGCAAAGGTCAAGACAGTGGAGGAGACAGCATTTGCAAATCGGTATTTTTGGAGGGCGCTGCTACTTTCCAACCTCAAGCCCAAGGATAAGAGGCTTGAATGAGTCTGATCTGAGATCTTGCTTTGTGTTCCCATCACCAGGGGAAGATAGAGGATATTGGAGGTACAAGAGAGCTGCTCTCAGAATCTGTCAGGGGAAAAGTATAGATTATTTTTCAGAAATAAGACGTGGGCCCAGTGGGATAGAAGGGGCTGTTTTGGTGACAGGAGAAGCCCTATCCAAGGTCACTTCCTGAGAGACGAGTGGTTTCTGTGTGGAATGGAAGGGGCGGGGACATGAAGCACCCTGTCCAGGAATGGAATGCTTTGCCTGCTTTTGTTCATAGGAGTTGTAAGTGATGCATTGTGCTTCCAGGACTGAGAAGCTTAAAAGAACCCAGAAAATGCCTCATGATGCAAGAAGTCAACTGAATCATCTACTAGTCCTAGAGGGCACAAAGTCCCTGGGACAAGTAACCACTGTGCTACCCTCTACCACCACGACTACCCTAAGTAGGTTCTGAAACCAGAGCCAGCAGCTGGCAAATCAGAAGGTAAGAGTAGACACAGCTGAAAGAGCCCTGCTCCTCCTCCTCAATGTAGGAAGTCACCAACAAAGACTAACTGGGGGGGGGGGACCCAAATATTTAATTCCGAATGAGGTTTAAAGCACTGATAAATATCTTACATGAGATAATTAAAATTTCCAAACTGAGCCTGTATTTGTCCCTTAAAATACCATGCTGACACATATAATTTTTAAATGGGCAAAAAATCCAGTAAGAATTGCCCATGTTTTCATAGGAGGGATAGAGGAGAAGAGTGCCCTTAACTTATCGTTCAAAGGAATAGTGCAGACAAGAATAAAATTGCATTTTAATGACCAGTTGTGCTCACTTAACGGACCAGTTCCATATATGTTCAACAAATATGTGTTGAGTGCCAAGTGTTGTGGTAGACAAATGAATACCATGGTACATAAATCCTACGAGAGGACTCCTGACTGGAGGGAGCTCACAAGGCAGTTGGAAAGGATGGGTGCCACCTTGACATAAGCTCGTCTTCAGAGTAGACTGATATCGGGATAGAAAACAGGCTTTGGGATTGTTCATATCTGGATTTGAATTTTGACTGCTTCACCTGCCAGCTGGAGAGAATTACCTAATTATTTTGCACTCTAGATCTCACCTATGAAATGAAGATCAAATGATCTACCTTTAAAGACTGCCAAGAGGATTTAGGGAAAATGTACAGGAAGCACATGGCTAGTAATCCTTTAGAATCAAACAGACAAAATAACAGATATCTCTATGAAGTATCTCTATCACCAAAGTTAAAATGCAAGATTTAGCAGAAAGAATTAATTCTTCTTAAATAACTTGTGTCTCACTACTCATCTTCCTTATACTCTATAAGAATTCCCACTTGACTGACTGTAATATTTTTATTTTTTGAACTTTTATTGTATAAATAATCAGTACCATATAATCTAGGATTTAATCATCTCATTTCCTATGCTTTGTTTTTTTGCACCAAGTCATATCTCCCAAATTATATTGTAAGAGCTCACTGAAGACAGGAGCAGGCAAAAACATTTTGGAATATTTGCTAAAATATTTTAGATCTTCAACAAATAGAATAGAAAGGACTTAAGCTTTGAAATTTGTCAATGTGCGAAAATGAAGGCTCTTCTGAGCTCCCACTGTAAGCACAAGCACAAACAAGGCAATCTTTGTAATCGCCTCTTCAACTGGAAAACACTCTCATGGCCAAAGCAGAAACACTTCTTGATACTTGCAAAATACCCTCTGACTGATGAGAAACTTCTTTTGGGATTGAGATGGGTTGTATACACTACAAAGACAGGTAGGGAGAGAACAAACTTTCCCAAACAATTCTTCAAGTTGAATTTCAACATGGAATCTTAGTGAGTCTGCCGATGGCATTTTGAAAAGAATTTCATTAAATGTTGCTAACATGTCATAAGCTCCCTTAAATGGAAGGGTAATGGCTCATAACATTTGTAAGCTTTTTAATTTCATGGAATATGAGCAGCATAATCAGGACCTATTAAAGTCAATCAACTGTGCCAAGTGGGGCTACCTACCTTTGCTTTTGTTTCTATTTTTCCTTGTGGGTACACCCCATGAACCAGGAGGCAACAGCCCCGGTATCATTCTTTAAGGCTAACATTGGTGTGTAATATTCTGAACAACCTCTGATGAAACCATCACAGCAGCATTTGCATGTATGGGTTGGACAGACACCTCTTAGGAAATGGCTTTTGGCTTCTGGGAAAGACAGATTTCCCTTTCCATTTGCTTCAGCTCAGAGGGTGCAATTTTGGTAGGATCCAAAACCAGTCATCTGATCAATGTAAGTGGAATTAATAAATGGAGATGAATATAAGGAATCTTATTTATATTTTCAATGACACAGTGGTGTCCAAACTACCAATCCTTCAAGACCTGTCTCTGGGTTTTCTTCTACCATAAAGCTTTTAATTAGAATAGTGCCTATCTATAGGAGCTAAGTGGCAGGAACCCTGTCTGTCTTCTCATTTAATTTTCAAGACAACTGTATGATATTATAGTTACTCCATATTATGGAGAGAGAGACTGAAGTTTGAGACAACCAGTAATATGACCCACGTTACAAAGAGTGAGTAGCAGAGCCAGGCTTTAAACCCAGTTTTAGTCTGACTCTGAATCACATGCATGTTGCTACTATGCTATATTGCCTTCATGATTACCCTGTTTCAAGTCTTCCAATGGGACAGAGATATCCAGAGAGTGTATTTCCACAGAAGCACTAGAGGAGACCAGGAAGGGTGATAATCCAGGATGGGTGAAGGCTGCAGAATCAAAGAGGGAGAACTCACCCCACCACAGTCAAGAGACAATGTATACATTAAAGTTGGAGAAGCAGAACTGAGTGTAACAAACCAGCTGAGGGCGAGGCCACAACCGGAAGGATGATTTAGAACTCAGGAAGGCCAAAAGCAGGTTCAAGAATGGAGTAGAGGATGGGCCGGGGCAAGCAGTGCGAGAGTAAGATTGAACACAGAGAAAGGTTACACACACCAAGGCTGTGAACACATAGGGAAGTTAGAGTTCCACGTGTATGCACTGCTTGCGTATAGTGCTGGGCACACCAGATGGCTGGATGGAGCGGGGTAGAACCAGACAAATTCATCATGTGACCTTTCACTGTAAAAAAACACCCAGAATAATGAACATGTAGATGGGGTCCAAATACAGTGTCTGCATTTAATTACAAATTATACAAATGATGAGGGAGACATTCAGTTGATTCTCTAGGTTGTCATTAATGACTACTGGACCAAGAAAATATATAAATTAAAAGTGTAACATTGACGGACATGCACACCCACGGTAACACCTGAAGGAGATGAAAGCAAAGTGTTCATCTTACAAGAAGAAGAATATTTTGTCCCAAAACACTTATGGCCCTGTAGGGGTACTATTGCAAATATGTCAGTTTGAGTTGATAAGAAATGAAGAGACAGTTAAGGAATAAGAATGGTAGGGGGATCATGTACATAATATATTTGAGGAAGTTGTAAGAGAATTTGGATTTAGAATGAAGATGACAGAATCATTTCTCCAAAGGGGTTCCCAGAGGTAATTAAGTTCTAAAGTCCTAAGACATTCACTATATATAATAAATGAACTTCTCTCCTATGAATCTAGGATTCCACAGGCTATTTGAAGAATTGGAACAATTGATAAAACAGTCACTCAAATTTTCTGTGTTCTGTAGTTTCAGATAAGGAACCAGAGTTAAGAAAGGCCAGATCTTGGGAAATTTGGAATTTTTATAGATCTTTATCAATTTATCTTTGTTCCATTTTGATGGGTTCAGAATGAGAAACCAGTACTTGTAGTTTAAGCTTCCAGACAAAATCACAGCTATAGAACTTAAGATATTTGGGCCATAACGGGCATTTTCCTAGAGTCAGACCTAATCAGCCCATGGACCCTCAGTTATTTCTAAATAGATACCATTCTAACAGAAGGCATGGCCAGAGAAAAGTAGTGGTGTAGGGGTTTGAATGAGAAAAAAAAAATGGTGTCCAAAGGAAGCTGTGATTGTATGATGCAGACCTATAGAACAGAGACCATGTGAAGGGATCTAAGGAAGGGCCAGACAGACAGCAACTGACAGCAAAAGGAAAAGAAGATGCTCTCCTTTTCATGAAACTGGCAAGGGTCCTGCACATTTTTAAGTCTTGCAGGGAAAGAACAGCATAGACCAACTGCTTACTATCCCAAGGTAATACACATCACAGTTGAAATTATGGGTGTTCACGACAACATGGGTTGGAAAGTTAGGGGTGTGCTCTCCCTTGACCCTTGTATTTGCTCATCTCTAAAGAGAAGATCAGAATGATAGGTTCCTTCTGAGGAATTATAGTAAGGAATAAATGAGAAAATTTTACATTAGAACTGCGGCCTTTAGCTTTTAAAACATGATGGCCTAATCATGTATTATTTATATTCAAATTCAACACACATTTATGAGCAATTACTATGGGCAGGGATTTCTGCTAGGTGATTTGCACCTTTGAGTTCACTTAATCTCCGGAACAGCAGAACTTTTAATATGTATTGAAGTCACACAGCAAAACCCCAAGGGCAATCAGCAATGCTTTAAAATTTTCTAACCACTCCTCATCTCCTGGTAACAAATTGTTAGTACCTGGACACAATAGTCCAGGCATCTTAAGGGTCTTTTACTGCTCCCAGCAGCTTAACCTTAGTATTTTCCTGACCTTAAGCTTACTGGACAAGGTCGGACACACAAAGCCATGGAAACTGTACTCTCTGGTGATATAAGGCCATTTCAGGGGTGATTTTTAAATAGATGCACTTTTTGCCATATAAAAATCAAATCCATGTAATCTTGCCAGATAATCGACACTGCTGGATCCCACATGACTATGAGTGCCATGGCCAGCTGTGGTAGTAGGAAACAGTTCCCACCACCTTCACCCACAGAGAGCAGGGAATTGTCTTGCACAAAACACAACTGTGCTGCCTCTGACCATCTTTTTTATAGTAACTCTGTTGTGATGTCATCTCATTTGGTTTTCTTTTCGTGAAACTTTTTCCGGTATCTCCCTAACCAGACCGCAGTACTAAGACGTGATGAAAGAAACATCTGGTGATTGAGTGAAGTCTTTGTGATAGCAGTCAACCGCATGGGGGCTGAACTCCATCTTTCAGGAAGCTCGCATGGTCAGACCAGCCAAGAGTTATCGGGAAGGCTAAGAAATGAAAAATGCCGGCTAGTTTACAGCTGAATTGAGAAACAAACATGGAAACTCTAGACCCATCCAATGATATAAGTGCGTACGCATCCATTTCTCATCTGTTAATGGGATGCTATTTCAGGATAATTCATCTTCCCCTAACATTTCTCTCATATTTCTTAACATAACTGCCTGAGCCTTAACTGAGTGCTAAAACCAATCTACACAGTTTGAAATTGGAAAACTGCAATTATCAGACCATCTGTACTTATCTATTACTGTACAGAGATGCCACTTTTTTTGTTTCCCTGACTCTTGATGTTCCACAATGAAAGCTGTGGCTTACTAGGTAGAACAATCTAGCTTCACCGCACATAGCGAGGGGGAAAACAGAGAAATCTACAGGTCCCATTGTTTCGTCACGGTGGGTTTTACCAGTCTACTGCTTCCTCTTCCTCTCTCTCCAAAATGCAACAAGTATGTGTGCAAAATATTTATTAGTCTTAAAAGCCTTGTTTATACTTCGCGGACCATTTGGTATTTGCCTACAGGCAAGAATCACTGCTGATAAAAACAGAATCATTCATGGAAATGCAAAGTCCCACACTCCTAATTTAGGCAACTGCCATTTAAAACATCACTGGTGATAATTTACAGAGCAATGGATCAAAAAGCTACACCCGTTGCTGATGGGATCTGAAAATCAAAGTATTTGCTTATAATTTCCTATGGCGAAGAAGGGGTTTCTTTCAGCCCCTGAAATGACATCTCCTGAAAAAATTATCACTGTTTTTTGACAAATGAACAAGTTCTTAAAAATTAAGACTAACCCTGCAACACATCCACAGCAATTATAAACTCCTGGGGATGATAAAAGTTGCCAAGAGAGGAGCATGTTTTGATTGAAGCAATATTTTTAAAGTGATATTTTTGCCAGCCCTTTAGGGGTGAAGAACAATACAACTTTTAAGAGTGTATTAAAACATGCTTCTTCCTGAAGGTTGGCTTCTCCCTCTGTTACACTCCCCAAATACTCAGCGGGTATCATTGGCTGTGAGATGCCGCCTCACTGAAGGAGAACTCTTCCTACCATTAAAAGAACATAAGCCAAACTACAGCAGACTCTGGTGAGCACTTTTGTCTCTTTAATGTTATTTAGGAGCTAAGCAAGGAGCAGCCTTGCACCAAAGTCATTATAGGCGGCTGGGATGTTCTGGAAACCGAGAGTTAGACAACACTGACATGCCACAGTGATGATGAAGAGAAGCTCAAGGATATGAGGGGCTGGGAGCGCTCATTTTATTCTCTTATACTTTCCTGTCTGTCATACACAGCTCCACTCCTGGAAGCTTTCATTAGCCCATGGACAGCATGAATCAAAACTTATAGCTGAGCCAAACTGCAAAGTAGGGAAAGATGGGCTTTTAGTACCTTTCACACCACTTTAATTTCTTCCATTTAGTCTGCCCCACTTCCTCAAAGCCTCGTGCCACATTGCAGTTCATGTCCTCTTGGACATAACAGGATTCGTGGTGTGTGGCTGGGACAGATAGTCAATCTAGAAGGTTTTATAAAAGAGAACTTGTCTTTGTCTCTCTAGCCAAGATGGGAAGCTTTTATAGAATCTTTGAACCAGAAGTATTCTAAGAGAACATTCACTCATTTATTTAAACACACACACACCCTCACACAACACAAATCTGCTTTACCAGGGACATGCACTAGTCTAGAAACGGGCACAGTGGTAAACAAAGCAAATAACAGTTATGTTGAAATTTCATATAGTGCTCTACACTCGAGGTACTGTTCTATAAGCAGTAAAATGTACATAATTATGTAAAATAAATTAACTCTTCTGATCCTGTAATCAGCTAATGAGGTAGTGCTATTATGACACCCATTTTACAAATGAGGAAGTAAAGCACAGAGAAGGTCAAGAAATTTGCTTAAGAGTTAGGATATTATTCCAGGAAGTTGGTGCTTCAGAGCCTTTTTTTTTTTTTTTTTTTTTTAAGATTTTATTTAAGATTTGACAGAGAGAGCCCTCAAGCAGGGGGAGCAGCAGACAGAGGGAAGAGGGGAAGCAGGCTCCCTGCTGAGCAAGAAGCCGGATGCAGGGCTTGATCCCAGGACCCCCAGATTATGACCGGAGCCGAAGGCAGAGGCTTAAACAAATTAGCCCTCCAGGTGTCCCTCAGAGCCTGCTCTTACACTTCACTTAGTAACTACCTTTCTATGTCCTTGCCATCATGGAGATTATATGGTAAGAGGGGAAGCAAATGGGTAAATATATAATTATAGAATAGAATACACATAATAGAAGGAAATAACTACACCTGTGTAATTCATATGGCAATACAATGAAGGAAGATGAAGCTACTAGGTAAGGAATTTATTTTTGATGGAGTGGTCAAGGCAGGCGTCCATGAGAAAGCACCGTCTGAGCAGAGACCCAGATGAAGCAAGGCTAGGTTTTCACCCAGTCTGGCAGTTCTCAGACTACAGCGTGGGGAACCCCGCTGCAGCCCAGGCATCATGTGGCTGATGACCGGGAACCTGGGCAGGTGGGGCCACGGGCCACCCTACTCCAGCCCCGGTCCAGACACGGCAGCTGAGCTTCCATCTCATCTGGATTTGGGGCCACAGATAAATTTGGCTTAAAAAAGATCCCAGGTTAAAAAAAAAAAAAAGTCTGTAGGAAACCCGTGATCATGTCCCACCTTTTTAGTTCAGAGAAAGAAATTGAGGGAGAAGAGGAATGATTTGCTAAGGGTTCACTGTGGATCAGCAGGACAAAAAGAAGAAATTTCAGACTCCTTCACTTTGAAGCTAGTGTACTTTCTAGAACACTGAGCCGTCGGCCTTACCCCTCTGCTCCATCCTGGATGTTGTATCACGTCAGAGGGTACACGTGGAAGGTTGCACCCAATGGGCTGCACTTCTCTTTTAGGAAACTTCATAATCAATCTCCAGGCTTAGCAAGACCAACTACACTGATGTTCTAGCCTATCTCCTGTGTTCTATTACACTGTTCCCACCTCTGCCTTTTATTTGAACTTATATCTTTCCTCATCTTAACCCATCATATACATGGTTACTATATGACCATGAAGCTACCTGAAATCCTTGTGGAAGTATATATGTGCACGGAATGTTTGCAGTAGGGGCCTGGCATGAATACACATTTCTGTCTTCGAATAAATGAGATCTGAATGGTGAATCTGTGGGATCATGACAGGCAATAAGGAAAAACGTGGGGCCGCCCCCCTGAGCAGTGGCCCTCAAATCAGATAATCAGATGTCCGTCCTCAGCCTCATGTGAAGTTTGGAATGACTTCTACCAAAACTGACTGTTACAGTCTAAAGCCCTCAGTAACTCTGAGTTACTCATTACTCATTACTCATTATTTCCAGCATGACCCTTGTTTAAGAAAAGTACGCACAGTCAATTTCTCCCAGATTAAAGGAAGAACCAAAACCCTATCAGCTCATGTTAATTCTGCAGCAACCAAAAGCCTGTGAACCACTCTCTCTGTTTCCCAGGATCAACAAACAAACCGACCACAGTGTGAAGCGTCAATGTATTCAACATTGTTTGTCTTCTTAAAAAAAAAAAAAAATGAATAGGCAGCTGGCTCACACTATTGTCCATGATAAATTACAATACACAAAAAGATAGATACATTTCGGGAATAGCGATCAGCTTCACAGGGCAGATGGGCTCATAGATGACCCTTCCATTTTTCAATAATCTCCATAATTTATGTGTGAACCAAGAAATGCAAAGATGTCGTATGCACCCCTCTGACTTAGTACAAATCACTTTTATTTACTCGGGCAATACTTCATGGTCCAGTTAACTTCTTAATTAAAGGCAGCAAGATGCTCATGTTCCATGCAAGCGGCATGGAACATACTGTTTTATGTGCAATATGTTCAGCTGGGAGTTGAAGCTGTTTTGCGTACTGAGAAGAAGGCACCTCAGCCTTCATTCGGTTTCTAAACTAACCAGAGACATGGCTCCTCTCATCGCCACTAAATTGCCAACAAAGCCTCTTTCAGCCGAAGCTTGCACTTGTCTGCCATCTCATACTACTTTTTATTTTTTGTTTTTTTTTGTCTCAGGCTGAGAATGCTGCATCTCAATTTTCAACATTCTTTTCTCAGTCTGCCTCCTCCCCAGTCATGCTCTGTAGTGGTGAGAGGAGTAAGATAAAAAAAAGAAAAAGAAGGCACGTTCTAGAAGACTCAGGAAGGGGGATGGCTGCCGTGGACCAGAGCCTCAGCCTCGGGAAGCTCTGATGCCACCGAGCTTGCAAACAATTTCAAAACCCACAGGAGCCTGACCACTAGGAAAATCAGGGCAAAAAAAGAAACCAAATGCAAAGTGAGGAATAGTGAGTCATGAGAGACTATGAAATCTTTTTTTCTTTTTTTTTTGAGTGACTATGAATCTTAAGAGGCCAACCTCATTTCTGAACTCCTGCAGGTCAGGATGCACAAACTCTCAGTTTCATAAATCAGTGGTGGCAGGGACCCATCACATTAATGACTTAAGTTTGGGCAGGAGACAACAGTGCCTGGTGGAGACTGAGGCCCACCAGAGAACAAATGCCCATCTAAAGGAGGCAGCTTCTACTCAGCTCTAGCCCCTAGAAATATCAAACCACTCTCCAGATTTTGTTTTTTAAATTTGTTTGTTTTTTAATTTTTTTTATGAGGATCAGAAAATGTAGACTTTTTTTAAAAATGTGAAACCTTCAGGTATTTACATATCAGAAAAAATTCATATTAAAAGAAAAATACTGTGTCAGGCAAGTAAATTGTATCTGTGGGATGGATTTAGTTTGCAATTTGTGTCTTAAGTTTTCATACCAAGAGCTACTTAATAGTTTATTAAATGGGTCACTGAAGTTACCTCACTATAAGTTTCTGAAGTAAAGAATATCCTCTCAGTGACAAGATGAGGCATAATTAAGCTTGTTCTTGTTTCATTACCCACTGTTGTTTCCAGTCTCCTTTTTTGAGTGCTTTTGAATTCCCTCAGGAACTTAACATACCTTCCAGGAAGTTATTCCCAGGAGAGGGAAATGGCTACGTATAACTCAACTTTACTGTACCGAACAGTGTCATGAGAAAATCATTTACCATACACTGTTGGTATGGAAGAAGATTGCCATTCTGCATTTTTTTTTTAAAGATTTTATTTTATCCATTTTAACAGAGAGAGAACACAAGCAGGCAGAGAGGCAGGCAGAGGCAGAGAGAGGAGCAGGCTCCCCGCCGAGCAAGGAGCCCGACGCGGGACTCGATCCCAGGACGTTGGGATCATGACCTGAGCTGAAGGCAGCCGCCCAACCGAGCCACCCAGGCATCCCACCATTCTGCATTTTCATTCTGACTTTTACTTGGTTGAACTTGGGTACATCCTACCTCCTTTCTAAGCCTTTGGGGTCTTATCTGTTAAATGAGGTGATTGGTCTAAAGGACTTCTAAGGGTTTTCAACTTCCAGCACCTTGGTAATTCAGGCTGGTGGAATGAATCTTAATTGACATCATACTAAAATAAACAATGGAATTTAAAAACCTCATTCTTCTATAAAACAAGAGACGACATATCCAAATGTAAACATGCACAGTGAGGATGACCAGCTCAGACTTTCAAGGAGAATAGGGGAGCTTCTTAACTTTCCTAACATGGATGCCCTCAAACCCAATTTTATATGTGGAATTCAGACTCTCAGAGGAACCAATCCTTAGCTTGGATTTTGCACAGCACTGGCAGGTGTGTATGTTTTCATTTTGAAATATTTTACTACGTTTGGCTCTTTCTTGATCAAAAATGTGTGGAAATGTTATTACTGCATCAAAGTGTATAAGCATTTTTAATATACTTGGCATGTATTATAAAACTATTTTTTTCAGAAAGATTGGAAAAAGAAAAAAAAAAGAAAGACTGTGCCACTAATAAAACATTTTAAGGAGAAGAATGAGAAAAAAGTGAGTAGAACATCAGAAGAGTGTAACTCAGTGAAAGAAAAACTTAAAGCTAAAAGCTGTTTAATATCAATAAGATGAAATTGGAAAAAAAAAGAGGAAAGACCATCTCGTTCGGAACAAGGTCAAACATCAGGTGAGATGGGGGCCACATGCTGCTGCTGCTGATGGTGACAATTTTTGTTATCGTCATGATCATCGTCACGATCATCGTCACTGTCACCGTTCCCATCAGAAGTGGCGAGAGCACGAGTTACCATTTTGGAAACACTCACTTCATGTCAAGGTCTGCATTAAGCACTTTACAAACATGATCTTACTGATAACCACCACGATGTAGGTATTAATATCAGTGTTACAGACAAGGAAACAAGGATTTGGCAAATTAAGAAGCTGCTCAAGGACCACTCATCAATCAAATGGTAGCACTTGCTGCTGTCTGAGTTCAACAACACAGCTAGTGGCTTTAGCCATGGTGCAATACTGTCTCTTGGCATAGGCAACTTTTAAAAACCCCACTTAGATATAATACCCATAATGAACACACAGGTTTTAGTGAGTGAGGACATCTTAAAATATGTGGGGTTTTATAGGATAAGGAAATTTAAAAAGTCATATAACTCTCAAGTCTTATACAATAATTTCTTACTTGACTCTTTGAAAGTAACTTCATTTTTTTAACCCCTCCTCCAACTTCTTTTTCTATTCCTTCTCTCCTAAACTTGTAAATTCCATAAAACAGTGGGTTAGGACCTCTAAACCCACCCCAAGTATAATGTGAAGTGAGTACAGAAATAAATTCACTGTGCAGCTTTCTGGCTGCTATAGGCCTGGCACAGCATACCCAGAATAGTTGCCCACAGGAGCTATCCAAGAAATTTTAGTTGCCCTTCCGTTGTGACTTCACGTTAAGACACATAAAAGTACCATCTGGAATGGATAAAGAAGATGTGGTATATATATATGTAATGGAATACTATGCAGTCATCAAAAGACATGAAATCTTGCCATTTGCAATGACATGGATGGAACTAGAGGGTATTATGTTGAGTGAAATATGTCAATCAGAGAAAGACAATTATCATATGATCTCTCTGATATAAGGGAATTTGAAAGGCAGGGTGGGGGGTTGTAGGGGGTAAGGAAGAAAAAAATGAAACATGATGGGATCGAGAGGGAGACAAACCGTAAGAGACCCTTAATCTCATGAAACAAACTGAGGGTTGCTGGGACGTGGTGGGGGGGTAGGAATAGGGTGGCTGGGTGATGGACATTGGGGAGGGTATGTGCTATGCTGAGTGCTATGAAATGTGTAAGCCTGATGATTCACAGACATGTACCCCTGGGGCAAATAATACATTATATGTTAATAAAAAAATTAAAATACTGTATGATTCAGTAATTCTACGACTGAGTATTTTTACAAAGAAACGGAAAACACTAATTTGAAAAATACATCCACCCCTATTGTTACTGCAGCGTTATTTACAATAGCCAAGATATGGAAGCAATCAGAGTGTCCACAGACAGATGTCTGGATAAAGAAGATGGCATATAGATGTGTGTACACAATGGAATATTACGCAGCCATAAAAAGGGTGAGATCTGGTCCTTTGTGACAAGATGGATGGACTTAGAGGGTATTATGCAAAGTGAAATAAGTTAGTGAGAAAGAAAAATACTGTATGTTTTCACTCATATGTGAAATCAAAGAACTGAACAAACAAGCAAAAACCAGAATCAGACCCATCAATACAGAGAACAAACTGATGGACGCCAGAGGGCAGATGGGCAAAATGGGTAAATGAGAGTGGGAGATAAAGGCATCCAGTTAAGGAATGAATGAGTCATAGAATAAGAGGTACAGCACATGGAATATAATCAATGATACGGTAACAGCATTGTTTGACAACAGAGTGTGGCTGCACTTGTGCTGAGCACAACACAATGTACAGAGATGTTGAATCATATAACACTGTGTGTTCGCTATACTCAAATAAAAAAATTGAAAAAAAAAAAAGTACCATCATGTTGCAGCATCATGGAAAGTATGATAAGCAGTCTCTGCAAAGCAGGGCTTCGCCACTTTTGTTCAAAATGATACTCTGTGATGAAAGGTTTCCTAGTTTTCATTCATTCAACATATCTACTAGTAGCTCTTGCACTACAAAATTTTATAATTGTATTTGGCAATTAAAAAAATGCCTATCGCACTGAAATGGGGATTTAAACACAGTTTTTTGGCAATAAATCCCCTAACTCTACAACATTCTGTGCTAAATGCATTCAAGTTGTATTTCTAGAGACAGGCTGGTCTTTGGATGTCACGGAAGAATAGTTAATTTAGTGCATGTCCTTTTCAATCTGTTTTTTGAGCCACATGATACTTAGAAGCTATGCATCCATGTGGCTAAAGTCAGCATGTCCTGGGACTTTCGTTCAATTCCCAGATGGAAGTTTTTATAGTGAAGAACATTTTCTCATTAATTTATCTTCCAGAGTGATTCCTATCACACTAATCCATTTGTAGTGACTTTACAGGATTGCTACATTCAATAATGAAATCCGATATAGTACTGAACATTGTATGGATTGCTTAACCAATCCCAATTCCTCTCAGATCAATGAAACACAAAAGCAGAATGAGGTATTGCTTCGTTAGTTATCCTCGCTCAGAGGGGCTGAATAATCTTGTTCAACTGAGCACTAATCTCTTTTTGATGGGAACAAGAAATAAAGGCAGCTGTAATCTACGGGAAATGATACTGCAAATACTTCTTCTGAGAAGAGCCTCCCAGAGCTGGTCTATAAGCAATGGTCAAGTGCATCAGAAAGAATCCAATGAGCTGCAACTGCCAGAAGGGAGCGGAGAAGCTGCTACACCTAAGGGTCCCATGAGCACCTTGTGAGGTTATGAATTAATCAATATGGCAAGTTCTATTGGTTGTCTGTCTAACAATCCTTCCCACCTTCTTTGCTACCAGAAACCCAATTCTGTTCAGCTAGCAACTACCCTTGTGTTTTGAGGGAAGGGGAGCCCTATGGACTGTCACCAGGTTCTGATCTTGTTCTTCTGCCTTTTTGAGCCAGCATATCTGTTTTCACTTTTTGTGAAAAACCAGAGAGACTAATTCTACCTTGGCTGTTATGCCTAGCATGCTATTCTCTAGTTCCTTCTCAGTGCTCTGATGTCATCTAAAAGGGAAATATTCAAGGTCTATGCCCTGAGCCACTTCTTCCATATCTCCCCAGCAAAGCCAAGATAGCCCAATTGCAGGCAAATTTCTTCTTTAAGTTGGATATTAAATAAATGGTTAAGAGATCTTGATAAAGCCATGTCGACAATGCATTATTAAAATTATTCACATATGCAAATTATATGATTCCACTTATGTAGAGTTCTAAGAAATGCAAAGGAATGTGCAGGACAGAAAGCATATGACAGAAAGTTGGTTGGGGACAGGGTGGAGGGACTAAAAAGGGGTATGGGAGAAACTCTTCAGGGTAATCTGTTCATTACCTCCATTGTGGTGATGGTTTCATGTGTAAATACCTATGCAAAAACATATCGTAGCACACACTTAAAATAGCTATAATTTATTCTATGTCAATTATGTCTCACAAAAGCTCTTAAATTGTTAAATATTATTTAGATACAGAAAATTTACTGTTAATATATTATTTGGAGGGGGAAAAGGTACAGAAGAATATGCAAAGTATGGTTTTATTTAAAAAATGTACTTGTGGGAAATGCCTAAAAAAAGTACACTGACCTGTTAACCGTGCTTGACTGCAAGACAGATTTAAGTGATGCTTTATTTTTAATGATTTATTTTTCAATTTCACAGGTATCTACTGAGCACATAGTGTGTGCTAGATACAGCAGCAGGGCTCAGGAATATACTAGGGAAAAGATACTAGGAAAATACACTAGGGAATATACTAGCACAATCTCTCGCTCTGCCATTTTATATTTCTGAGCAAACAAGAATGTCAAATGATGACAGTTACAAGGGGAAAAAAAACAGGGTGATTTTTTATATATGGCGGGTGTGCTCAACAAGGAAGGTCTCTCTGGAATGGCAACATTTAAACTGAGAACAGGATGACAGCAAGGAGCACTCCATGGAAAACATCTAGGAGAGAACTGTATAGGCCTTAGTGAGGAGGTAGGAGTTTATTCCAGGCACAATGGAAAGCTAACAGAGAATCCTTGGTAAAGGGTGGAGAGACCTGACATTTCAAAAAGCCCACTTTGGCTATGATTTAGATTATGAGGCTACGAGAGAAAGGTAGTGGATAGGGCAGAGGCTTTCACAGTGATGTGAGCCAGGTGGGACAGGATGCTGGCTGGAGCCGGCAGGTGGCATGTCGTGGAGGAGAGGGGACGAGGGAGTAGATATAGGCACTGTTTCAGCAAGAGCCAGTGGAACTTAGGGGTTGATTTTACTGTAGATGCATTTTATTTGTCTTTTTTTTTTTCCTTCAGTGAGAACACTCTTATTTTGTTGTCGGAACCATTTAAGCTACAAAAGCTTTATTTACTATTTATTTTTTGGAAGGAAAATACTTTCTTAAGAACAATGAAAAACAGTGAATTCTGACATTTTATTTTCCTTAAGTGGTGATGTGAAAGCACTGAGTTTAACTCACTGATTTTTCAAGATTAAAATAAGCTTTTCTTAAAATTTATTTCAGAGAGAGAGAGAGAGAGAGAGAGAGCGAGCATGCGAGACCATGTGATGGGGGGAAAGGCAGAGGGAGAGGCAGACTGCCCACCTGAGCACTGAACATGATGAAGGGTTTGATCCCAGGACTCTGAGATCATGACTTGAAATGAAGGCAGAAGCTTAACCAACTGAGCCACCTGGATGACCCCTCTATTGCTCTTTTAAAATTAAAAAAAAAAAAGTTATCTGTCTATCTATCTATCTATCTATTTCAATTTAAGAACTCTAACTCTACACCAAAGAAACTTCTCTCGGGGTTTTTTATGTAACATATCAACTATTCTTCCCATGACTTTAAAATCTATTCCCTCGTACCACATGCAGTTTAGGCAGATCATCTACATATTTATAGAAATGGCGCTAAAAAAAGGTTAGAAGCTTGGCAAACCACAGCCTATTTGTTTGGTGGCCCTCAAGATAACATTTTTTACATTTTTAAGGAGTTGTTAAAAAGAAAAAGTCTAAAATATTGGCTATTTGGCCCTTAACAGAAAAAAATGGGGGGGGGGCACATCAGTAGAAGGAACTTATCAGTCTAAACTTGTGACTTAAATAAGTCTAATACAGAATAGGAAAATGTTTTGTACACATACACACACACACACATAAATGCAGGAATATTATGCAGTCATTAAAAAAATGAGATCAAGCCATTTGCCACAACATGGATAGACTTAGAGGATTTTATGCTAAGTGAACTAAGCCAGATGAGAAAGACAAAAACTATATGATTTCACTCACATGTGGAATGTGAAGAAACAAGTGAATTAGCAACCTAACAAAAAGCTGAATTGGACCTACAAATATAGAGAACAAACTCTGTTTGCCAGAGGGGAGGTGAATTAGGGATGGGAAGATGAGTGAAGGGGAGTGGTATTCTGCAATGAATAAAGCACAGAAATAAAAGGCACAGCATAAGTAATACAGCCAAGGATATTATAATAACAATGCTGAATGGTGACTAATGGTAGCTTAACTTGTGGTGAGAATAACATAATGTATCAACTTGTTTAATCACTATGTTGTACAACTGAAACTAATATAACATTGTGTCAACAATACTAAAAAAAAAAGTTTAACACCATTAAGATCAATCTAAAGTACAACTAATAACTCAAAAGGTAATTTAACTAGCCAGTTTGCCAGGCTGGAAGAAATATAAATTGCAGCAACGCTTATAAAGAGTGATTTCTTGGGGCACCTGGGGGGCCTAGGCAGTTAAATGTCTGTCTTTGGCTCAGGTCAGGATCCCAGGGTTCTGGGATTGAGCCCCCCCATCAGGCTTCCTGCTCAGCCTGCTTCTCCCTCTCCCACTCCCCCTGCTTGTGTTCCCTCTCTTGCTTTCTCTCTGTCAAATAAATAAATAAAGTCTTTAGAAAAAAGTGATTTATTAAATTGTGTCCACTCTATTCAACATAGATTCATCACTTGACTCTCCTTAGTAGAGCTTTATCCTATGATGCCTTCTAGGATATGATTTCTTCAAGGCGATGGATATATTTATAGTACTCTTGGTACTTCGGTGTCTAACCCAGTGTGTGATGAGTTCCAGCTAAATTTTATAATCACTAATAGGGTGGCTGGACTGATCTGCTCTTTTTGATAATTTTAACATCATGGCTCCCTCCCTTTTACTAGGCACACAAGGAAGTAAAGGTATTGGCAATTCTCTAGGTGTACCCAGTTTAATAGAATTCAGTAGTTGAGATAGCATTCAGATAAAATTATCCACTGTACCAACTTGCTGAAATTCATCAATTATGCTCATCAACATACACTTATGCAAATAATGCTTTAGGGACCTTTCACATTACTTTTTGCTTGCATGTGGACCTGAACCAATCCCAGAAGAGCAAACATATTCATAAACTTTTGAACCAGCAAATCCCACCACTCCACCAACAAATGAAAGACCAAATGAAGTCAAAGAAACAAGTAGGGGGAAAAAAAACCCTCAAAACCAAAAATTAATTTTCATAACATCGGTTAATAAAAGCAAAATATCTAGAAATCACTTCTCTCATGACAAAAACAAAGAACGAGAATAAAACGTTAGGTAGTGGACGCTGGTCAACAGAAAAGCTTTAGAACTGGATTTCCTGCATTGAAATTCTTGCTCTACTACTTCCTAAGCATGTGGCTCTGAACACAGGACTTCTCTAAGGCTCAATTCTGTAATCTGTAAAATGGAGGCACCAATAATTGCCAACCCTGTGGACCGATGTACAGATTAAATTAGGTGACGATATTGCACACAAAACCACAGAGCATGGAACAGAGCACATGTGCTAGAGTGATTATTTAAAGACCATTTAAGAGCATAGTTGTTGATATCTTGAGTGATTCTTACCAACCTTGGCTATACTGCCCAAATTCTTAATGAAAAGCAACATTCTAGTTCTTTTGTTCTGTGTTTCCAAAGGCAGCATTTAAAGCACTTGACAATTAAAAAAAGATAGCAATACTTTCTTGGATTTGTATAGTATTTAAAGCACTTCCACATTTACTTTCTTGGTGTATTTACAGCATAATCTAGGATAGTTCATTAACAGAGGTTATTACACCCTCCCTTTGACAGGAATAAAGGCTCAGAGAGGTCATGATAGTTGCATAGAGTACCACAGCAGGAATTATGCTCAAGACTTGCGATTTGATCAAATCCTACTACCTACATTACCATTCCCTCCCATGATGCTCTATATTCAGCTGATGGTTAATGATAAATTTCCCTAGATTTAGATGCCAGAGGAACCACCATTCCTTTATCTCATGGCAGTACTTACTGGTCGGGACTGGATTTCTTTGGCGTAGAGAGGTTGCAAGAACTCTGAGTCTCCTTCTAGTTTTAGACCTTTGTCTGTGATTCTCAAATTCCCCATTCCATCCTGAAATAGAAGCACAAAGATAACAGAGAAAATACAATTAGCCAATATTTCAAAAATCCTCAGGCTTTCAAAAATTGAAACAAAGTTACTGCTTTTTTTCTTTTTTTTGAGATGGAATGAGAGGGGGCTCAATAAGATACTAGGAGATATTGTTCAGTGCAATTATGCATATTACCCTCTTTGCTCACTTATTCTAGAAAATTCTATTCCAAGCAATCTGTAATGCCCCCTACTCATTCACCAGCACAGATGAAGAGGTGTTTGCTAGGTATTGCAGACATAATAGAGGCAGGAGATAAGTGGGAAAAGATAAAGGGATAATTCCTCAGGTTAAAGTCCATGGTCCAGTTTCCAAAACTTTGTGCAAAAATTGCAAAGTGGCAGTCTGTTGGTCGAATCCAGTTTTTGGACACATTGTGTTTAGCTCACAAAATATTCAAGAGGTCAAATTAGTTGCTGACATTTTTACAGATATTCTATTATGGAAATAGTAAAATACATACAAAAATAGAAAGGATCAACAGCAAACACCTATGTATTATCATTTGTCTTTAACAATGATCCATTTATGGCTATTGTTATCTTGTGTACCCACCATATCCACCTCATTTGGTTCAATATAACCATAATACCATCACTTCCATCACAAAAAAATAATAAAATATCATCTAATACCCTAATAATATCATCTAATATCTAATATCATCTAATACCCTAATACATTCAATATCATCTAAACATAATAAAATAACTCCATCAACGTTCAGATTTCATTTTGATTTTCTCTCCTTAGATTTGCTTCCTTGAATCAAGTTCCCTACTACAATTGGTTGATACATGAACTAGTAGGTCATCTCCTAAAAATCTCCTCAGTCTGGTTCTTCTCACAGATCCACATATGTATACATCCTTTATTTGATGAATAGAACATGTCATTTTTCTAACAGCACTACCCAGCATTTACATGTGGCTGAACATTCCCGTAATTTCATACAGTGTGTTCTTCTGTCCCCTACACTTCTTGTAAGTTGGTAGTTAGACCAAGACACTTGATGAGATTTAAGCTCCGTTTCCTAGGAAGAACACATTCCAGGAAATGGAATATATTACTATTCTACTGCTACCATCAAAAATAACCACAACATGGCTTAACACAACACAAATGTATTACGTCACAATTCTGTATAAGTCTGACCCAGGACACAAAGGGTGAAAATCAAGGTACCATCTGGGCTCTTGCACTCCTTTCTGGAGGTTCAAAGGGAGAAACCATTCCTTGACTTTTTCTAGCTTCTTGAGCCTGCTCATGTCACTTAGCTTATAGCCTCTTTCATCTTCAAGGTCCATAATGACTGGTTGAATCTACCTCATGTCTAATCCCTCCAAAGATGAGACTTCCACCTCTCTCTTCCACTTCTAAAGACTCTGGTAATTCGATCAGGCATACCTGGATAATCCAGGACAATCACTGCATTTTAAAGTCATCTGATTAGCAACCATAATACTATCCATAATGTTAATTCTCCTTTGCCATTCAATGTAACATCTTCAGGGGTTCTGAGATGAGTACATTGACATCTTTGAAGTGGAAGGCATTTTTCTTTCTATTATATACTCTATCAAGAGGCATATAATGTCTTTTGCTGTGATGTTGTCATTGGTGATCTTTGCCTGGAGGATCTATTATTTCACTAGGGATTTCAAATTGGTGAAAAGAATAATTACATCATTTCTTAATTTATTAGTTGGGATATTCTACCAAGAGAGATCACATTTCATCAACTGTTCACCCTAAATTATAGTTTATAAAAACCCTGAAAAGGTGTGTGATTTTTCCTCCTTTATTTATTCTCAAAATATTGGTTGCCTCCAAAGATAACCTCCAAAGATAACCAATTAGGTTTCTTTTTTTTAATATAAAGATTTTATTTATTTATTTATTTGACAGAGAGAGAGAGAGAGAGAGAGAGAGAGAGGAAGCAGGCTCCCTGCTGAGCAGAGAGCGTGATGCAGGGCTTGATCCCGGGACCCTGAGATCATGACCTGAGCCGAAGGCAGAGGCTTTAACCCACTGAACCACCCAGGCGCCCCAATTAGGTTTCTTTTTTTTTTTTTTTAAAGTATCATTAAGACATTTTTAATTTGTTTCATTGCAGTGCAATTCTTATTGCTACTTAAGTTCTAACTTTCCTACCCTTGCTCAGTAGGAACCTCTTCAAGTTGGCCCCTAAGTCCTTTTAACACGATCCAGCAGTCTTTGATGGCCCTTTCGCTTCTGGTATGACAGCATGATCCAGGGCTATTGCACACATGTCCTGTCCCAAGCGTGGAACCAGCCATTTCTAATAAGAATGCTTGGTTCATTTTTGTGGCAACTGGTGTTTAGAGACCACAGACTGACAGCTTTGGGTGCTCATTGCTACTGGGTTAACCCTTGTTTCTATGGACAGAGCTAGAAAATAAATTCTGTATTTTTAAAATAGGATACGACATGAATTCCCATTAGACTTTTTAAAAGAGATTTTATTTCTTTGAGAGAGAGAATGAGAACGAGAGAGCACAGAGGGAGGGTGAGAGGGAGAAGTAGACTCCCCAATGAGCAGAGAGCTCAATGCAGGGTTCAATCCCAGGACCCTGAGATTATGATCTGAACCGAAGGAGACGCTTAACTGACTAAGCCACCCAGGTGCCCGTCCCATTAAACTTCAATTCAAATTGAGGACAGGAATGTTTTCATTTAATCTCATGGATCTTACAGCATTACTACCTTTCTTGCATACCAAAAATCTGTGTTCTCAACACCAAAATGATTACTCATTTGATTTAACCCACAATACATAGAGCCACTACTATTCTAACATTATGATTAAGAAAAACAATTTAAAATTTGTCTTGAAAAAGCTTTAGAGTACATTCTTCTGGGCAGGAACAGGCAAATGACTGGATCTCAAAGCCACATGAACTAATTCTGTATGGTTCTGCCACCAACCTGCTGTCGAGTCAAGAATACTTGTTTCATTCCTCCCCATCTCTTATTTTTTCATGACAGCCTTTTAAATGTTTAATTTTTTGTTATAGTATTATGAACTATTTAGAAGACACCAAAGTCAAATCTACAAAGCAAGATACATTCAAAGAGGTCTAGCTTCTATCCCTGTCCCTCCACCATGTTTCCTCTTCTCCACATAAGTGTGGACACATATCTGTATTGGTCAGGGTTCTCCAGGGAAATAGAACAGGGTGTGTGTGTGTGTGTGTGTGTGTGTGTGTGTACACTCATTTTGAGGAACTGGCTTCAGCAACTGTGGAGGATGATAAATTTCAAGATCTGTGGTTAGCAAGCTAGAGACCCATCTTAATAAAACAAATCATACACACACACACACGCACAATTTTTACCAATTTATTCCTACATTTTCCCAAATGCATTGTCAGGTGGAAAAAAAAACCCATACACATGAAGACAAAATTCTTTAAAAGGTCATTGACCACTGGATGGAAAAAGAGTTGCCAAGTTGTTTTGCAACGTGTCTCTGTCCACAAAGACAGGGTTCTTGTATGCAATTTTTTGCACTGCACCCCTTTTTTGGGGTACTCTTGAAGAAATGGGTTTGAGGTGTGGATTTTGGGGTAAATCAGTAGAAGGAAAATGTTACTGTAATTATTTAAATGTTAAAATATCCTAAAGAGCTAACTTTAAAGTGCTTTAAATGTCTCTTTCTTTTCCATACAGTAATTCTATTCATCATATTGTGCACCTAAAATTGACATACCACTTTATGTTAACTAACGAATTAAAATAAAAACTGTAAAAAAGATAAATACAAATCTCTTATTAAAAAAAACAAAAATTGAAAGATTTAAATGAAAACTTCAGGTTTTCAGCTTCTTGTGAAATGGGAAGCCCTGGGAAATCGGAGCCTGCCTTCTCCCATGGCCACCACTGGCTTGAGGCGAACAGCAGCTCCCCTCGGCAATGCTATGAACCATATGCTCTCCACTTTGCCAGTTCCCACCCAGCCTATTTCAGCCTATTTCATATTTGCAGACTCCTGAAGTCTCTCAGTGGCGTCTCCCATTTCTCCTCTCCGGTACTGTCCTCAATGCATGGAGGACAGACACTACACTGGGGGGAACTGAATGACCAAGTGAGAAATGGTCACTGTCCCCCACTCCTTCCTCCATCACAGTGCTTCCGCCTGTGCATGAGAACCGATTTTTCAGGCCAATTTATCCTTTCGGAGATAGCATGCCATCTGTATGTTTCTATTTTTGGTCCTTGTGGGGACAGCACTGCCAAAAGGGCCCCAGACCGGGCATTCAGACCCAGCGTGAGAGGTCTGGGGCTGGAGGGCATATTCATATAACGCTAGCAGCAGGTAGATTCCACAACAAAAGGGAAAAAGGAAAAGCAAATATCCACCCAACCCTCCCCCCACTACCCCCGTCCCACAAAGGATATGTCAATTATCTTGTTGTGGATTATTCTTGATGATTTTTGTGAGTTGGAGAGCAGAACTTTTCACAGAAACACATACTAAACCTTTTCATAGAAACACATCTATAAACTCATGGATCTGCTTTGTGTGATACATGTTTATAAAACAAATAAGAACCACTAAGCATTCTTACAAAGAAGATTATATCTGGAGTAATTAGCAAGCCTATTTCAAATAAAATCTATCTCCCTCCCCTCTTACAGTATACAGATCCACTAACCTTAATGCTTACTGATGCTTTACTAGGTGCTCATTACTATATGCTGTCCTTTTCATGCTTCATCTCATCCTAATTGTTCCTGAAAACTACCATGGCACTTCTTGAATGTAATCATAACAAAATAATCCTATAAATATGAAATTATTTGGCTAAAGAGTTGTTCATCACCATGCCAGTAACGAGGAAAAAAATTAAAATTTAAAAACTACTTAAAAGTTTTAAGTAAACTAAGTAACTGTTATAATATGTTAAATGTGAAAATAACTGAATATAATAGAACATGATGTAGGTCCTGTAGGGGAATATTTAAGAACATAGGCAAATGTACACAATTGATTCATATGAATGAAATAATCAATAAAGAAAATAGGTATGTATATTTTATGCCATTTTTAAAAAAGATGCTATTTATTTACTTATTTATTGAGCACAAGTGAGGAGAGGGGCAGAGGGATAGGGAAAAAGAGAATCTCAAGCAGACTCCACACTAAGTATGGAACCAGATGTGGGGCTCAATCCCACAATCCTGAGATCATGAACCCAGCCCAAATCAAGAATCAGATGCCGGCCGGGCTGGAGCCACCCAAGCACCTGTTTTTTATGTCATTTTCATATAACTACATATAAATATTCATACATGTACATACTATAATCATATGTGCACATAAGAAAAATTCTGGAACAAATTTCATAGTGGAAAATTCCAGAAAGAAATAGACTTAAATGTTAATATTGAAAATCTTTGGGGAGAAGTAGGAGGCTGAGATAGAGTCGGATCCCAGAAGTTCATCTACATAGTTATTAAATCATTCTAAAAGCCAGCATACAGGAGAGAGAAGAGAGGAAGAAGAGCAATTCTAGGAGCAGAAAATCGACCACTTTCGGAAAGGCAGGACGTTTGGAAAAGTGATTCCAAAGTGACGGGAAGAGAGACCGCGGGGGGAGGGGCCGGCTCCCTGCAGCCGCAGAGCCGCGGAGCACAAAATTGGAACTTTTAGAGTCTGCCCCGCTGAGGGACATTGCTCCAGAGGCTAGGCCAGAGGTCTGGCCCTTGCGGGAACAGAGTGGTTTCAGGACCCGAGAGATCATAAAGAGACCGGGGGTGTCTGAGTGCGGCAGAGCTCCCAGATATCGGGGCGGAGAAGCCGGCGGCACAGAAAGAGCCGTGCAGTGCGTTTTCAGCTGGGGCTTACCCTAGACCGTGGCCGCGGCCCTTCGAGCGGGGACCACATAAGGCATTCCGGAGAGACCCCCTCCTTCCTCCTTGGGGAAGAGCGGCGCGGCAGCGTGCAGCAGGAATCTGCTGGGTTTGGAGACTCCAGACGGGGCCATGCGCCAGAGATAGAGGCGCGCTGCCACCAGTGGCTGAGCTCAGAGCTTGTGCGGAGACGGGAGTGATTGACTGCTTTCCTCTGAGGGCGTGTTGAGGAGCAGGGACTCCAGTGCTCAGCTCCTCCAGCGGAGACTGGGAGCCACCATTTGCATTCCCGACCTCCAGGGCGGTACGGAAAGCGCTAAGGGAACAAAGACTCCCAAGAGCGAACCTGAGTGAATTGCTTGGCCCCTCCCTGGGCAAGGGTGGGGCAATTCCGCCTCAGGCAAAGACATCTGAGAATCAAATTGTAAAGACCCCTCCCCAGAAGATCAGTGAGAATATCCAGCCAAGACCAAGTTCATCAATCAGTGAGAACCGAAGAACTCCGGAGTACTTTTCTCTCTCACTCATCTATTCTTAGCTCAACAAAATGACAAGGCGGAAAAACTCACCACAAAAAAAAGAACAAGAGACAGTACCGACGGCTAGAGACCTAGTTAGCACAGACATCAGTAATATGTCGGAAATAGAGTTCAAAATGACAGTTATCAAATTGCTAGCT
>CM052809.1:96249742-96274248 GCA_028533885.1 Nasua narica
TGGGGGGGTAGGGATATGGACATTGGGGAGGGTATGTGCTATGGCAAATGCTGTGAAATGTGTAAGCCTGATGATTCACAGACATGTACCCTGGGGCAAATAATACATTATATGTTAATAAAAAAATTTAAAAAAAAAAGAAAATCTTTGCATACCTAAGACATGAGTGCTTTTTATTTTTCTTCGTTTTGCTTGTCTGTACTTTATCGTTTTCTATAAATAGCAATTGTAATCAAAAAACTTGTTCTTAAGTATTAAGTTTGCACTGATTTATTTTAAAAAGCAACATTTGTCAAGAATCTATGTCATATACTAAATGCTTATACACATATCGTCTCATGCCATCTTCTCAATGATCCTATGAAAAAGTCTTTATGTTCCCCATTTCCCAAGTGAGAAAATGTATTGGTAAGTAACTTGCTCACAATTGTACAGCCAGTTAACGACAGGATCAGGAATCCGAACTCAAGTCTTTCCAATTCAGACTATATGCTCTTACTCATTGTTTTAACCTAAGGTAATGTATGTAAAGGTCATCAATGGAAGGTATCTGCTGGGTTTCACAAGGTCACTTCGATTTTCCCTTGCCTGAAGAGGGCGCTCAGTGATGGTAAAGAGGGCTCTCTCCAACCAGGAGAATTACGCCCTCTGTTCTTAAGGTCAGACACCTCTATTCCAACTTTCTGGGGTGCAGAGGTGCTTTATTGCAACCCAACTGCTTCCCATGCCAAGGAACATAAGCAAAATGAATCTTCTATTTCTGCAAAGAGTACTGTGTACGTAATCACATGCTGCAAGCCATAGGGAGTCAGAAAAAAGGAAAGCCCTCCCCATCCTATCCTCTGAGATGGTTTAGAACACAGGGGGCACACAGCCAGAGAACAGTGAAGGAGAAACCAGAAGGATCAATGCTTGAGAAACGCTCCTGGAATCCAACAGGCAATGGATGTCTTTACTTAAATATCTCTTTTGGTAGGAAATGCATCGAGAACTTTGCCAAATCTCTAACATTTCATTCAATTACAGGTTCTTCTGATGCTTGAGAACCACGACCTCATTTTTTCTCATCTCCTTCCTCGCTCCCTAGGTCTGCCCAACGGTATTGTTGGGAAAGCTCTACCCAATAGTATGAATTTATGTTAGTGGCCTCTATTTCCTAAATATAATACAAAGCAGACTAGAGTGGCCAACTACATATATTCCCACATTAGAGTCCCCTTTCTGGCTCTGGAACAATCAGACTGGAGTAGATACACATCAAAACAACTTGAGAATCACCTCATTTAAAACCATTTCACCTTTAATTGCAGACATAAGAAGTTATCAGTATTATTAAGATAGAGTTTTAGGTCAGGTTTAAAGCAAAATTTCCCTTCCAGTAAGATGCAAAAGAGACATTTAGAAGATTCACAGTCATTCCCAAAGTAATTAGGAGGAAAGAGACCTTTTTCCCCCCACTTCCCTGTTCAAATGATAAAACTTCAGTATTCTTAAAGGCAAGCATAAAAATTCTAGCAGCCAGAAAGCTAGGCTTAAGGGAGCCAGCTCTATCCAATCGGTGGTCCTAAAGTCTGTAAAGTACACTCAAAACAAAAGTGGGAGGTCAGGATTCCACTGTCCTCCCAGTGAGGGCAGGGCCTTGGCTGTCCTCACACTGCAGTACACCAGGGCTGACCCACAAGCCTGGCTTATGGGACTTTTCACAAACACATGAGGGGATCTCGGTATTTTCTCAGTCCAATTTAGAGTGGACTCCCTGTAAGATCTTTTGAGGGAGAGAAGGTCTGGGGGTTGGGACGCAGTACAGGAGCAGAGGTAGGTAGAAGTTGGAGACTCTCCCTTCGGGCTATTCCAAGGATGATGGCATTTGCCCTTTATTTTTTATCTGGTCCACACAGTCTGGTTGGTTGTTTCAAACTGACAGTTTTCTACAAAATGAGCACAGAATAAATAAAGAGATTTCAGAGTGGTAAGACAATGGGCTGAAATATTAATTTGTTTCTTTCTTCCTATCTCTCACACTGGCCCCTGGCCCCTTTTCATCACTATTTCAAATAGGTTCCTAGGCTTTGTAACTATGAGGCTTAGAGATTTTGAGAGTGAAGAAGCAGAGGCAGCCTAAAAGCAGTGGAATTTCTTTTGTAAAAGGTAACTCTCACTGAACGGACAGTGCTAGGTGAGTTAGGAAGAGAGGCAAGAAGGAGAGGAGAGGTTTTCCAACTGGGGTGTGGATAAGAGACTTGTGAATCCCGTGACTTCTAGAGACCATTGTCCTGCCAGTGTTAGGACTTCAGAGAGAAATGGCTGCGGGGCTTCACCTTCCCCAAAGTTTCCTCTCCACAGGAATGGCAGAGAGGTCCCTTTCCCAGACCTAAACGAACCACGTGCTTGGGAGCCCACTTCTCTCGGCTACTGCCAATGAAAGATGGTGACCGGCATCCCCAGCGTTTTTCCCACTGGTGCTGGCAAAACCCTGGGATGTCCAAAAAATCCTGAGACATAAAATGCCCTGCTAGTCTTTGTGGAAGGGGACCTGGGAATTAGTATTGTGCCTATTTAAGGAAAGTATTATTTCTTGTTCCTCTGACTTCCCGTCACATTAGCGTCAAATAGGTTTTTAATCCCTTCAGCCTGTTTCCAAGCTGGACATAATGCCGAGCCCTATTTTAAGACACAAGTTGGGAATCTATATCTTGATGGGGGGTTTTCACAGCAGACACTATTTAGTTTTGATCAAAGAGAACCAATTTTATCTGCGCAGATCGCTTTAGAACATAAACTTCGTGAGGGGTGGGAGTTTTGCTCACTGCACTCTCAATTCTTAAAATGCTGCTTGACCCACAGTAGGTACTCAGCGAGTATTTGTTAAATGACAGAATGTCTTTGTTCGAAATGCTGTGTTTTGAAGGGTCCTGAGGGGATTGTAAAATGTTAGAACCTAGGCTCGTCCCTTGAGGAGATCACAATGCATCAGGATATTCACTGGCATGTTGGGTGAGACAGTCCCCAGTGGGTGAAAACTGGTGACTGGGGTGAGTTGGGAAAAACCTTACTCTTTCATTTATAACACAAAAATAACGCGTAGGTATAGAGTGTGTTCACAGAGCATCCATAGTGGTAAAATTTCATGAGGGAGTGAACAAGTAGGGAAAAAAAATCTGTCTAAAAATGCTCTTGGGGGAGGGAAGCAATTAAAAAAAGGATGAGAAACACTGCACCAGTGTCAGAGATTTTGAGGCGCCTCTAGCTTTGCTCCCTTTATTCTATAAATGGACATTTCTGCCAGGCGTGTTTTGATCATCTTCTCTGGAGCTCCTTAACCTGTAAAATGTGACACACCAGCGCAGCACAGGCAAGGGGCAAACTCCTTAATGTCATACTTACCGCCCCCTTTAGGTGACACCGGCACACTTCTCCAGACCTGTCTCCTTCACTCCGGCACAACACATGCCAGGGATTTCTCCTAACTCTTCCCCTCACCAAGTCTTGGCAAATGTCCTTCCCTTGGTCAGTCATGCATTTTCTAACCCTTCTGTCCGTCTCTCCAGTCCTTTGACTGTGGTTAGATGTCTTTTCTGGGTCTGGGGCCCCTGTCTGAGGTATCCTCATCCCCTATGTGCATCTCTAGTAGGGGACTTGTCACACGGCATGGCAGGGATTCACTTACATTTGTGTCCCTCCTTGCTAGACTTCAAAGTCTTGGAGATGAGGAACAGTGTGTCACTCATGATTCAGTCTTCATGGCCCCGTCTACTTTATTATTTTTTAGGGTGGGTTGGGGGGAAGGGGCAGAGGGAGAGGGAGAGAGAATCTTAAGCAGGCTCCATGCCCAGTGCAGAGCCTGACGCGGGGCTCCATCTCACTACCCCGAGATCATGACCTGAGCCGCAAACAGGAGTCGGATGCTTACCCGACTGAGCCGCCCAGGCACCCCACACTGACTCTAAATACATGACTGCAAGAGCCAAAAAGAAATAGGCTAAACTGGAGGCGGTTCAGAGAGCATGCCTTCATATGAATATAAAACACTATCACAGCTACTGCTTTCATGTGCATTAGACAGAGCACTTCGCTGACATCATGTCCATGAATCCACACCGTTAGCCTGTTCACAGTTGAGGAAATTATTGCTCCAACATCCCGACACACCAAGTCCTAAACAAAAGTCCTTCCCCACCATGCTCCCCGTGGCACCACTAAGCTCTAAGTGTGTACCTAGCCCTGTGCTAAGAGTCAAGCGAGGAGGCATGAAGTCAGGGTCTCCCTTCTAGGGTTTCCTAGGCGAATGGGGACAAAACACGAGTAACACACACTATGGCGAGGATGTGCACATACAGGAGCTCTCACCACCCACTAGTGGGAACACAGCGTAGGGCAGAACGTTGCAAGAAGGTTTGACGGTTACAAAGGTAAACCTACAGTTACCACGTGACCCAGAAACTCCGCTCTTAGCTACTTGCCAAAGATCAATAAAAACACGTGTTCACCCAAAGACTGGCACGTAAATGTTCGCTGGAGTAAAATTCGCAATAACCGAAGAGTGGAAATAAATCGAATGTCTATTAACTGATGAAGAGATATATAAAATATTCTATGTCCGTGCAAGGAAATACTGTACAGCAATAAAAAGGAATAAATGCGGGCACACGCTACAACTTGGATAAACCTCAAAAACATGATGCCAGACCCCATGAGGCAGACTGATGCAGAATGTGGGTGAATGGTTGTCCGGGACCAGAAATAGGCACAATGAATCTACGGAGGGGACAGAAATCCTCCAACACTGGACTGTGGTCATAGCTGCATAACTCAGTAAATTTACTAAAAATCACTGAAATGTGTATTTTAAAGAGTGAATCTTATAGTATGTAAATTTGACAAGGTTGTTTGAAAAATAAAGGAGTAACAGACGCGTAATAATGTTCATGGAAACGAGGAATCCAGTTCTGGAGACACGTGGTACTACATGCTTTGGAATTCCCCAAATCAGCAGAGAAGCCATTTAGAGATACAGGCTAGGAGAAAGAGAACTAGCAGGGTCGAGAGAGTGCCAGTCAGAGACAGCCCTATTATTTGTCTACACCAGATATGGAGTTACTAAAGATCAGGTTGGCAAGTGCTGGTCATCAAGGACCAAGCACAGGGAAGGAAGAGGAGCCCAAAGGAAGACAGAGCTGAATTAAACACAGAACCTGTTTCTGTGTTTCTGTGGCCAAGGCAATTACATTGTGGGCTGGGCTACGGTGCTCATGCGTGATCTTCTTTATCAGGGAGCACTGCAAATGGGCCCATCACCAGTGCTGCCTGAGGAACACAGCGGCGAGAGAGAGGAGCAGACGATCCCTCAGTGTCTAGGTCACAGCTTCTGATCATTCAGGTCGGATGCCATAGGATCGCAACTTCATCCATATTCCTTTTCTTTTACCACTGATATCAATTTATCATGTAGTTTTTTCCTTCTTCTCCTCATTACTGCCAAGGTACCATAAAGCTAGAAGTTCACGGATTGGTTAGAACATAGTGTATGTGTGTGCGTGTGTGAGTGAATGTAAGAGAGAGTGAGTGAGAGAAAGGGAGGAGAAGAAGAAGGGGAGAAAGAGAGGGAGGGGAAAGGGAGGGAGGGAGGGACAGGGGGAAAGAGGGGAGAAGGAAGAGAGAGTCAGATGGAGAGACGTAGAGAGAGGGAGAGAAAAGGGAACAGGAGGAGGGAAGAACAGAGGAGACAGGGAGAGAGAAGGGGGATATAAGACATACGTAGCTGTCAATTTGCTTTGCCGCCTCCGTGGGTAAGAACTGTGATTTCTCACATTTTATTACATCTCATAAAGTTTCTTTTAATGATTTATAGATCCAAGGCCGTGGTATTTCCTGGTTGCCAGTAGTAATATACGGATGGACAGTCTTCACTGTATACTTTTCCTGGGGGTTCAGGAGCCAAAGAGAGGGGTTCCTCCTATACACATACACATGGGGGATAAGGCTAATTCTCTTTGTATTCTAATTACTTGATTCCTACTTGTCCTTTAGGGGCTACCTACCAGTTTCTTTGGGAAACCTTCGTTCATTCTAATTCTTTAGAAACAAGCTTTCCTCACTAACCGGAACACACAGACACACAGGACATTTCATTACAGGGCTAAGAGTCTGGGTTCTGCAATCAGAGCACATGGGTTAATTGCTAGTTCCACCCCTTAACTTCTTAGTGGCCCTTCTATTTCTCACTCTTCCTTCCATAGCCACGGTAATGAGATCTTCTAAATCGAGGATTAAATCAGACAGTCCACGCGTATCAGTCGGGAGAGGTTAGGCTATACCACGGTGAAAACAACAACATCTGCAGTGGCTTCCAACAACAAAAATTCAGTTCTCGCCCAAGCTCTCGGTCCATAGAGGCATTAACAGCAGAGTTAGCTAGGGATATGACATGATCAAGCAGCCACGATGTGGACCTTGTGCTGCCCTCTGTCTTGGGGCACCTGCAGGATGGACTTTCCCCGCCCACTTAGGGTGGTCTGAGCCATGAGATTTGTCGCAGCTCATGAAACGTGAGCATAAGTCAATTCTTGGAGCAGATGCTAGAACGGCCGGGGCCTGCCTGACCATGCTCTCTCCCCCACCCCCAGACTGAAAGCTTCTAGCAGGCAAGGGCAGTATTTTAGCTGTCTTTTTATCATAGTCACCTGTCATACGCCGTACACCGAGTAGATAGACAATAAATTTTGACTGACTGGATGAAAGGTCTTCTCTCAGTGACTAGAGCTCCCAAAGGAAGTCAGGTCTGGTTAAAACGTCACCGAGCCTTCGCGAGGTACCAGCTCCTCATACCAATACTGTGTGCGTACTGAGAGCCAGGCGTCCGGGAAAACAGCTAGATCACCATGGGGGTTGCTGGATACCTCTAGATGTTAATTCAAGAGTATCCTTCAAGAATGTGTGTAAGGAAATGTAAACACATCTCAAGGAATCGGAAGGTTGGAGCACTTGGATGCTTCCACAGAAGGCCTTCCCCCTTCTGTGAGCTTTAAGGCAAACTCGGATAAGAAAGCCTAGCGAGCCTGAACCTGTGTCCTCCGACCTCATGATGGGTAGCAGGGCAGCATAAACATCACAGTCTCCACTTAAAAAAGTCCTGTATTATGATGCACAGGAAACGGGACGCTCTGCGGACAACTAGACGTCACAGCTGTCCCTGGGCACTGGGACCCTCGACTCCCAGCAGCCGCCACAAGGGCACCTCGTGTGACTTGAAATTCTGCTCGGGAAATGCTTGAGAAACCTCTTATCAATTCCTCCACATGCACGCCCAGATTTGGGGAGGATTTAGGCATGAAAACTACTGCTACCACCTTGTTCTGAAACAGCAACTCATAAGCAACCTTTAAAAAGAAACCTCGGTGGTGAATTTATCGATTGTTTGAAGGAAGAAGATGAGAGATGGATAATAAAGTACAAGTTGCTACAGCCCCTGTCGCAGGTGAAATATGTGAGCTTATGAATCTTGAGCTATTGTTGATAAAGGAGGGGGACTCATTTATCCCAGGCAGACGCATAAGAGGAAATAAGTGAAATACGATGGGGCCTATGCCAAGTATTCCGAGGAAAGGCCGGCCGTGGCAATCCCTGCTGCTCGCCGAGCACTTCCCACCAGCAAAGCCCGATTAAGACGCTGGTCTGAGTGATATTAAAAATGTGTGCTGCGAAAATCCCTCACAAAATAGATTCTTTCACCAGGGCATCGACCACGAGGGAGCCTCCTGTCCTGTCTCCTCTCTATTTCATTAGGAAAAGTTGTCAGTTGTACACGATAGTGTCTTTTATGAGACTTCAAGTAATGGCTTCAAAGGGCCCAGGGTCTTTTTGATACTTGTGAGAAAGGTTCTGAGAAGTTCAGAAAAAAGAAGGCTATTGCATGCACTCCTGGCACTAGAACTGTCTCACCTATTAATTTGGCCTTTCTATTCATGGTTTGATGTCCAAATTGGCCTTCCGAAGGACGGTACCACATACACCCTGCATCATTCAGACGGATGACCGATTTCCACAGTTACCTTTAGCCTTAAACTGATAAGAACAAGCAGGCGTCCAGAAGCGATGTCTGCTGCTGCTTCCCTCATGTACTGTACCCCCGAGGTCTGATTACTTCCCACATCTCAGGCACATGTTCTCGAACGAGTGGCACAAATGAACTCAGCACAGGGAATCACTGAAGCCGTGGGAAATCCCGTCTGCTCAGAGAACAAAGGCATGCATTGGTCTCTTTTTCCTGAAGCATTACCCAGCCAGAGCCATGAAGTGCTGGGAAGGAGGCTGGGCAAGAATGGGGGGTTGGTGAGGAGGGTAGGGTGTACTTTAGACAGGAGGTTCCGGAAGCTGTCTCTGAGGGGAAACCCAGACAAAGTGAGGCAGCCAGTCATGGGAAGATCCAAGGCAAAGGGGACCAGGGGGGCCCATGTGAGGAATACAAAGAAGGCCAATGTCACTGTAGTGGTGTCACATTTACCTCTCGAGAAGACAGAGAGCAGTAGGAGATGAATTCAGACAGGTGGGAAGGGACCAGACCAACAGAGCATCTTGGAAAAGACGCTATTCGAGAGTCTGATTTTTACTTTATATCCCGTCTATGCCAATGGGATGCATTAAGGAAGGGAATGATGGGAAGTGACTTACATTTTAATTTAGATAAATTCCAGTAAGACTTTCACGAAAGGTCTGAACCCAACTTTGATAAATTCACTACCTCAGAATTAATTCCCCAAATAATTTTCTAATAAAAGACTGGCTGATAATAGATTCTGTGATTTTGCTCAACTGAAATAGTGTTTTGGAACGCACTCCCCGCTCCCTTTGTCCGTCTAAATCCCGAGAGCACAATGACCACGACCGTGGGTTCTGGAATCAAAAAGACCTATTTTGGGGTTCAGATCCCACCACTCGCTAGTCATCTGACTTTCCTTGGACCTTTTACGTCTGTGAGATGGGGATCAGGGTATCGCCTTCGGAGGACTGAGTGTGTGTGCGCATGCCTCTGGTCTGCTTAGCGCGGTGCCTGGCGCACTGTAAATGCTCAACAGCGCCCTATGCCCAGCCAGCCGCCAGTTCAACCCTCAGCTCCCACGTCCCCCTCCTCCTTCCTTCCCTGACTACCTTTTCCCATCTACGGCAGTCACACTCTGCCACACACAATTTAGCACTCGGTTGATGTGATCTGCTCCGAGAGGCTTGTGTAAGGAGGAGGAGAAAGAGGGTCAGTGGCGGAGCTGCCACCGTCGAGAGGATGGAGAACGAGGGAGCTAAGGTGCAGGAGGAAGCAGCAGCATGTTTGCCCCTGAATCTGAAGGAAGGGAAGGGATTAGCATTTAGCCAGTGTCTTCTAGCCAGCAGTGAGGGAGGAGAGGGAAGGAGAAGGGGCATTCTTGGGCTTGCCAGCATGGAGACTGCCTCCCTCTCTGGACGACAGTACTGGAATAATTTTAACTGCAAATAATCAAATCATCAAATAATAAGAGACTGAAATTGGTTAAAGGGATTCCATTTACCCTACTCCTGTTGCATCACCATGCTGGCTACTGCCCACATCCCTCCAACCACCACCAAAGAAGGGAATCTTTCAAGTCTGAGTATCTTTAGAGACCAAGGATGAGGATAATTCTCTGGGCAAGAAGAGCAGACAGTAGAGGAGGTTAAAAATCCGTAGCAAACCAAATCACAACCATTCTTTCAACCTTATTTAGGAGAGTAGCTGTGACAGTGAACGTGACATGTCAGTTTGACCGGGCTGTGGGGTGACTGGATGTTTCGTCCACCATTATTCCGGGTGTGCCTGGGAGAGGGCTTCTGGGCGCAATCAACGTTTGAATTCAGAGACCAAGTAAAGCTGAGTGTTCTCCCTCATGCGGAAAGGCCTCATCCAATCAGTTGAGGGCCTGAAGAAAAAAGGCTCACCGTGTCTCAAAGAAGGGGGAACTTCTTCAAATTCCAACTGAAAGATGGGCTCTTCCTGAGTCTCCAGTCTGCTAGTCTTTAGACAAGAAGTGAAACATCAGCTCTCCCGGTTCTCAAGCCTCAGGACTCATCTGGAAACTACACCATCGGCTCTCCTGGGGCTCCAGCTTGCTAACTGCAACTCTTGGGACTGGCCAGTCTCCACTACTGTGTGAGCCAATTTCTTAGAATAAATCTCCTTCTATATACACACACATACATGGACATGGGCACACACAGCCTACTGTTTTCTGTTTCTCTGCAGAACACTGACTAGTACAGAAGGAGAGAAGTTTGTCCCTAAATTCAGATTACTGAACTGTCACAACAAAGCAAGTGAGCATGACTCAGAATTTTAAAAAGCCTTCCAAAAGAATTCACCCATGTTATATAATCTCTACCTGCACCACTCACCTCTTAACGATGTGAGCCGCTCTCTGAGAGAGAACATCAGACTTTCTTAGCCCTCGCTTGAGGACAATAGCCACCACTGTCCCTTCTGCTTCCCATGAGAGGTAAACCCCATCATGAGAGCATCAGGAGTTTGCAAGCACCAAGTTAGAACTTTTGCTTGGATCTCTCCCAGGACTGGATGCCAGGCTCAAGACGGCAATGTAGTCAGGTAGGAATGAGCGGTGTCGCAATTACAAAGACCTCAAGGTACCACCTTCCACCAGTTAGAATGGCCAAAATCAACAAGACAGTAAACAACAAATGCTGGAGAGGATGTGGAGAAAGGGGAACGCTTCTCCACTGTTGGTGGGAATGCAAGTTAGTGCAGCCACTTTGGAAAAGAGTATGGAGATTCCTCAAGAAATTAAAAATAGAGCTACCTTACGACCCTGCAATTGCACTACTCGGTATTTACTCCAAAGAAGCAGATGCAGTACAAAGAAGGGCCACATGGACCCCAATGTTCATAGCAGCAATGGCCACAATCGCCAAACTGTGGAAAGAACCAAAATGCCTTTCAACAGATAAGTGGATAAGGAAGATGTGGTCCATCTATACAATGGAATATTATGCCTCCCTCAGAAAGGATGAATATCCAACTTTTGTATCAACATGGACAGGACTAGAAGAGATTATGCGAAGTGAAATAAGTCAAGTGGAGAGAGTCAATTACCTGATGGTCTCACTTACGTGGGGAGTATAAAGAAAATCATGGAGGGCATTGTGAGAAGGAAGGGAAGGGTGAATGGGGGGAAATCGGAGGGGGCGATGAACCAGGAGAGACTGTGGACTCTGAGCAACAAACTGAGTGGTTTGGAGGGGAGAGGAGTGGGGGGTTGGGTGAACCCAGTGGTGGGTATTGAGAAGGGCAGGTATTGCATGGAGCACTGGGTGTGGTGCATGAACAATCAATCTTGTAACACTGAAAAAATAAACATATTTGGGGAAAAAAAAAACAAAGACCTTAGGGTAACCTTGACCTTGATGGGAATGGGGCTACCACAGGTTGCTGAGAACTTAACTACTTAATACAACATTTCTGGGCATTGTTTGGTCTGAGTCTATATTTACAGCAATCCTCTAGAAGTTGAAAGGGAGGTGCTTCTCTTTCATGGGTGTGGATTCCACATGCTTATACAAGCATCTTGAGAGAGTTGCCTGTAGTTATTAATGGCTCTCTAAATGCTTTGACTGTAAGGACAACATACTAAGATTCACTTTTTCCTGCATTCTCTTTAACACAAGTGTGTCTGAGAGGTTAGCAAGGAAACTCTCTCTCTCATGCTCAAAATACAGGAAGCAAGAGATGTGTAAGATGAGTAGAAAGAATACGGCATCCCTGGAGTCACACTTGAAAGGTACAATGGAGGAGATCTAAAGTTAACTGGAAAACCTTCATCTGAGGTACACTGCCAGGAACCTCAGATACAAACAATATGGTACGAACTTCTTACACTTATAAAACTCCTATATTAAAGAAGAGAAAAGAGAAGAGAAGAGAAAAGAAAAAGAAAAGAAAAAGAACTTGTTTCCAAAGGTTATGTGGCAGCTACTCCTCATTTACTTTACTAGCACTTTCAATTTTGGCTCAAATCCTATTATTCAGGAGATGTGAATTGGCCAGTGGGAACATTTCCAGCAACAATATTTCAGAATTAAAATCTAATTTAACCAAGATGACCCTGGAAATTACCAAGCTCAGGTAAAAGGAAACCTTTTAACATAAACGGCCATGCGTTATTCATGCCATTCAGAGGGTGCTGGGAAAACTCACCAATCATCTTTATTTTATTTTATTTTATTATCATCTAAGCCACCTTTCTCATCAAACAATGCCTTATAATGGGCAAGTTTAAAGAAAAAAAAAAGGATAAGTCACCATCACTGATGTATGTGTAAGAATGAGACCAGGTCTGGGAAACACAAAAAAAGGCATTTCGGAGTGGCTGAATAAGGGGGGGGGGGGTATGAATAGTTTGAAAAAATGCAGAGTCTAACAAGTAATCATACAATGAAGATATTAGCATAGGAAATAACTCAATGCTTTCTTAACTTCAGATTTAAAAATGTCTTTTTTTTTTAATCAGAAAAGTAAAATAGGAGCTGGAGTAGCAACAGACCCTTACTCGTAGGCCAGTTCTAGTCTTTGTCACCTCTGTGACCTTGGGTAGGCCACTTGCCATTGTGCCCTCAGTTTCCTCTTCTGTAGAATATAAATACGCTGCCTAGGTGGATGGGTATGAGCATTCAACAACATTTAAGTTGCTAGGTATAGAAAGCGGAAAACTGTGGGTGCTTTGTAAATGTTACTTGTCGTCTTTCAGTTAAAAGTAGAAAGGAGTTTGGCCTTAATATGCTCTGTCTTTTTAGGGGAAAAAAAAAAAAAAAGCTTTCTGTTAAGGGCAGAGATTTTTAAGGCTAGATTTATTTCAGGTTTTCCCTTTCTTCCATAATAACGTCATGCACTAGAGAATGAGTTCTTTAGTGGATCCAGACTAAAGCCCACAGAGTTATTTCCCTTAGGGCCAGGCCTGACATGTGGGATACACCGGAGTTAGTTTCTGTATCCTTGGCAAGACCTGGTTTCTGGGATGTCAATTTCAGACTCGTGGAAGCGTTCACAAAGTTTCTTTCTACTGCTTTAGACTTAAGCCTCAAAACCTGAAACACATAACATCCAGGCCCAGATGGCCATTCTAACTGGCATCAGGTTATTCCCTCTCTCACCTGGATTTAGCTCCAAAGTCTGGGTTATGGTGCGATGACACTTACTCTAAGCTCCATCCCCAAGTTGCTAAGGATGTTAGTGGAGGTGCCCCAGAGCTCACTGTAATCTCCTGGAGGGTGCCAATTTAGCAATCTTGAAATAGAGAAACACTATAATGAACCGCAGGGCTTTACGGAATTTCGGGACCTAGAAATGTGCTTGCTGCATCAGTTATTTCAAAAAAAAAAAAACAAAAAAAACCCAAAAGTATCATCGAAATGGAACATGTGAAACAAAAGCGGTTGGGCTGCTAGGTAGAGAAGCAGCCTCTCAGTTCAAATGGATGAAGCAGCATTTGGCTTGCATTTTGAGGGTCACAACACACTTTACTCACCAAGCAGCATGCACAAGGTGCCAGGCTAGTTATAGAGGCTACTGTTCTCAAGATAGAGGATGAAAAATACAGAAGACAAGAAAGAACCTGAATTTCCCCTGAGGTTGACTCCATGTATCAATGAAGCTGTGGGACTCCGGGGAGTCCCTCTCCTTTAGTTGGGCACACGCAAGGACACAAGACAGGTAACCTGTGGACAACCCTTGTGCATGGCAGGAATCAGTAAGCATTTAAGATGGGCATCCTGTGTCAACTGCAATTTGTAATCTGTTCCTTCTCCTCAGCCTCGGGGTGACTCCCTTCACAGTCAGACACTGAAGATTTGCTGTCTTCTAAAAATGTCACAGTCTATGCTAAATATCAAGAAAAGAAAAGAAAGCTTCTGTCGGAGACAAGCCAGGATCTTGGGGGCTCCAAGCAAAGTCAGAAGAACCTAAGTCTCCTGCAGCCACACTGACCTTCCTGCTTGTCCTCTGAATACATCAAAGAGATGCAACCACAGGGCCTTTATACTTGCTGTTCCCTCTGCCTCGAATGCTCTTCCCCAAGTTCTCTGCACAGCTGGCTTTTTCCCTTACTTTGGGTCTCTGCTCAAACTTTCTCTCCCTCATGAGGCCTTCCCTGACCATACTATCTAAAATAGCACCCTCACTCCATCTGTGCCAGTCCACTGCTTAATACTTGACGTTCCTTTTGTTCACTTGGGGAGGGTTGGTACCCTATTCCAGATCAGAGCTCCATGGAGAGAGAGACATAGCTTCGCTTACTGCTGGAACAATACCGAACATACAGTAGGAGGTTAAGAAATAATTTTTCCAAGTAAAAACTTGCTCTCCTTAACAAATCATGGAAGCCAAGTCATTTTTTTTCTCCTCTGTAAATGGAAATAATGATATCTAACATCATAAAGTTTTGCAGAGGAACTAATACACTTTGAGAGACTACTCAAGAAACCATGGGCTAGCCGGGTGGTGGGTATTGAGGAGGGCACGTATTACATGAAGCACTGGGTGTGGTGCACGAACAATTAATCTTGTAACACTGAAAAAATAAACATATTTGGGGGAAAAAAAAGAGAGACTACTCAAGAAACCATTAAATGCAATGGGATGTGAGTCATTTCTGTTATCCTCATTACTGTGAACTAGCTCCTCTGACAAAGCACCAGGTAATGACGGATTTTGAAGCCATGGCTCGATTTATAAACTTGTCCAAGAGTGGGTGAGCTCCTTGAAAGTAGTCACCACATTTCATTGTTTTTTTTCTGTAGGCCTGACTTAAAGTAGACACAATAAATTCTTGTTGGATAAATGGAGGGGGGGAGTAAATAAAATGCCTTAGCCAAGGAAAGGAGATGGGGCCAAAAGTCCAGCTCTGCCTCATAAAACAGGGAATGAAGACCACACACTGGATATGGTAATGGACCAGAATCCTAAGGAGTGTCAGGGCTGGACCCCAGTCCAGAGGTCCAGGCTGAATCATGGTCCCAAATCAATAAAACTGTCATGAGTAATCCAATGTTCATAAATAGGAGGTCACACCTGAGCCATGAATCCACTCTGTTAAATGACAAGAGATATAAGGCCTTCGGGAGAGACAGGAATTCCTCAACCTAAGGGTATGGTCAGCCCAAGGCTGGAAGCTATTAGCAGGGATATTTCACTAGGATGGAGAGATACAAGCTGTTATAACTAGGATTACCAGTGTGTGGTCAGAAATGGCAGTGGGTTCAGCCATGGGTGGGTATCGTGCAGTAAAATGCACATCTCTCTGATCCCATTCGCTGCTCACATTTCATGAAATCCACAGTAAACATGGGAGACCCACTCAGGCAAACAACTTCTAATTGGTGATTTTGTTTCATATCAGATCAGAAATGAACTGAATGTATATCTAAACATAAAACTACAGCATTTCAGAGCAAGAAGAAACCTTAGAGGTCATGGAACCCAACCTTGCCATTTAACAGAAAAAGAAATTGGAGCTCTGGGTCTACGATGACTTGCTAACAGTCATACAAATAGTTAGCGGCAGGACCAGAATCATGATTTAAGTCTCCCGACTCCTCATCCAGTGCTCTTTCCGCTTTACCATCCTGTTAGTACTGAACCATGACTAAGTCAGTCAGACCCTTGGAAGTGACCGTGGAAAAGAACGATGCAAAATGTCAAGCGATGAATTAAAATAGGGCCTTTCCCTCGCTCCAGTGTTGTGCTTGCAGAAACCCAGACATTTAAGTCATCAGGAAGAACATCCTAGACATACAAAAATCTCAACATTCCTCCATTAATTCAAGACTTATTTTAGAGCCAGAAGGCCCCTTAGCAATCATTAAGTACAATTCCCTACTTTTACAGATGATGAGCAGTGCCTTAGGGAGGTTAGTTTCTCAGTAGCATACATCTGGTTAAAATGTCCCGAAGCTTTCATAAAATGATTCTTACGCTATTCTATATACGTAGTCTCAACCGTCTGAGAATGGGTCCCAGGGATGCTTTGAAAAAAAGTCCTTGTCATGCTCATCAAGCCAAATGGACATGCTTGCATAAAATGGTACAGTGGAAGCAAGGACACCTAGCATCTAGAAAAACACTCTAGAGGTGAGGTTGTTTGCTGGATAACAACTAATAAAAAAACCATATTTTTTGTCTGACATGTGAAACACACCTTGGCCAAATGTAATTCCCCAAACCAATATTTAATATGGGGCTCAAGGCACTGGGGGAATTTGCCCAGGGCCTGACCTAAGCAGATGACGTAATACATCCTTGTTGGATGGATAGATGGGTAAGTGGATGAACAGAGTAAGTAAAAGGCTTATGGAAGAGATAGAAACGAAACGGAAATGGGCCAAGTGTATAGCTTTGATTCATGAAGCCTGGAATTAAAACAAAAACTGGGAGTGAGGGGAGAAACACATTAGTTAAGATAACAGACAAAAAACCCCAATGAGACACCTCAAATAGTGCCCTCGATGACGGGTTCAAGCTGAACCCTTAGTTCAAAGGAATTAAGGTCTATACTATAACAATTGATATGGTGCATGGGAGAGAAGGGGAAGAAAGAAAAAACCCTGCTGGGGTAAAATCTAACCCTTGCATTTTAGTAAGTGAATAGACTCTGAAAGTGACTTTGGACCAGCTTTTCTGAAATACTTTAACTGGTCTTGGGCTGTAGGATTTTGGATAAGTAAGCAATCTGGTCCCAAAATGTTCTGATATATTTTTTTCTGATATTTGGATATATAAATTGTACCTGGTCACCGTAAGACTAAGATTTTGGAACAAAAACCAGTCAATCGGATAAATGACTGTGGACTGTTCAGAAGGCCCAAGTAGGCCAACTGGATGGTGAGGACATGCATGGATGCTTAGATGGGCTGTGACGATCCTGGCAGAGCTGGTTCCCATCAAAATTCGAAAGGCCCTCCCCCCACAACAAATGTTGGCACAAATATTAGTAAGACTCCAGGCAAAAACTTGTACCTATCATACAAATTAAGTTGTCACTGAAGGCTTGTAAAACATTACTCCAAATACAAACACCTCTGGCCCAAGTTTGTAATAGAAATGCATTTATCCCTTTGCTTAGTGGCAATAGCTTTCCCCCATTCATCTTCCTTTCTGGGAGATTCTCCTTCTATTCCCCTGCATATCCCTTCTGCTAGCCCCCTATGCCCAAATCACATTACTCTTTCTGCCCTTTTTTTTTTTTTAAGATTTTATTTATTTATTTGACAGAGAGAGAGAAAAAAAAACAGCAAGAAAGAGAACATAAGCAGGAGGAGTTTGAGAGGGACAAGCAGACTTCCCACTGAGCGGGGAACCTGATGTGAAACTTGATCCCAGGACCCTGGGATCACGACCTGAGCCAAAGGCAGATGCTGAAAGCCTGGGCCACCCAGGTGCCCTTCTTTCTGCCTTCTTGTCCCACTCTATTTTACTCCGATGAGTATCAAAGGAAAGAGAGCAGGCTTCTAGGCCAAGCTCTTCTGCTCACTATGGTTTGGCCCTATAGGAATGGTTCTCAACCAGGGGTGATTTTGCTCCCCAGGTGGAAATTTGGCAATATCTGGAAACAGTTTTGATCACCACAATTCAGGAGGGGAGGGTCCTTACAGAGAGATAATGGTATGTAGTAGATAGAGGCTACAGTTGCCACTGAACACCCTGAGATGCCTAGGACACCCCACCCAATAAAGAATTATTTGGTTCAAAAATGTACAAAGTGCTGAGGTTGAGAAACCTTGCCCTAGATGATTCAAACACTGCTAAGTCTCAGTTCTCTAACTGACCAAAAAGATAATACTTACCTGCTCTTTCTAACTCACGCTTTTGCATGGAGGACAGACTGGTAATGTGCACATAAGCGTTTCAGAAAGTACTTTGTAAATGTTACTTTTCTTTTTAGCTCTTGATACTTTCTCAGATTACCCAAGGAGGCTTAAATGGAGTTTATAATCTTACTCGTTTACAATACAATCTTTGTGCTCTGACTTTAGAGGGGATCTTTATTCTAAAGAGAACACAAAGCAGAGCTTTTTATTTACCAAAGCCTACTGAGCCCGCATTACCACCCCTGTTTTTGAGATAAAAGAACTGGCAGAAGGAACATCTGACCCTTTCTGCAGGAAACAGCAACAACAGGAGTTAGAGTTACTTTGTTCCTTAATTCAGTAATTATTTGATGTCAATATGTGTAAAACAGTAACAATAATATAATGAAAAATATTACTATCAACCCCTTACAACATCCCGGACAATGAGCTAAATGCTTCACACACACTGACTACTTACAACAACCCCTGAGGTAGGTCCTATTATTATCCACATACGTAAAAGATAAAATTAAGTCTTGGAAGCAAACTATTTGCCCAAGGGCAAATAACCAATAAGTGGTAAGGCTTGGATTGAAATCAAGCCCCATCTAACTCAAATGGCTGTGCTACGAAACACTACGCCATACCGTGCTTGGCATCAAATGTGCCTCCTAGGGGTTCAGAGGAAAAGAATAAAAATATGAATCAGACATGGATGCTGCCCTCATTAGCTAGCAGTGTCCTAGAGGAGATCAGAAGCGAACACAAAGGGAGACAGTACAAAGTATCAAAGATGTACCAATGACCTTCCAGAACGGGATTCTAAAATTTAAAGCTTGAGGCATATGGATTCAAAGTACTGAAATCAGAATTAGGGAGAAAATAAAGCGATGGAAAGGAGACGCCCAGGCAAGGTGGGTTCCTCAAGTGGACAGCAACGCTTCCTTACTTGTAGTGCTCATAGAATTGCTCTAAACTCTGAGAGGCCCGCCTTTACTGACAAGGGAGCTTGGATGATACCAGAGTTTCTGGGCCACCTTCCCAGTGGTGAGTGACCACCCCATCAAGGATGGCAAATGTGGCCATGTGTGATGCCACCCCCTCCGCTGAAATGCAGACCAAATGTCATCAACAAGCCACAGCCCCCTTTCCTATGTTGCTGGGAAAAGCCTCAGAGTCCTTCCTAACACCCTGCGCCGGTCCTTAATGTAGCTGAACGGCACCTAAAAGAAACCTGTATCACTTCCTAGGGTTTTTCTATCTGGATGCTAAACCTCACTTAAAAACACGTTTGTAGCTGGAGTATGCATAACATCAGCTAAAGCAAGAGATCTGAGCAAGAGAGCTTTTCTTTTTACACAGAGTCCCCGAAACAGGACAGTTAAAATTAAGGTCAAAAAAGATCCAGGTGTTAAAGAAGATGTGATACACACACACATACACACACACACACACAGGAATATGACTTAGCTTCCATTTGCAACAACATGGATGGATCTAGAGAGTATGCACTCAGCTAAGTGAAATAAGGCAGCCAGAGAAAGACAAATACTATATGATTTCATTCATATGTGCAATTTAAGAAACAAAACAAATGAACAAACGGAAAAAAGGGAGACAAACAAAAAAACCTGACTCTTAACTACAGAGAATGAATGGTCACCAGAGGGGAGATTGGAGGAGGGGTGACATATGTGATGAGCGCTGAGTAATATATTATTGAATTACTCTGCTGTACACCTGAAACAAATATAACACTGTATGTTAACTACACTGGAATTAAAATTTAAAAAATTAAGTTAAAATAAATGAAAAAAAATTAAAAAGGAAGCCTCATTCTATGCAAAGTATTTATAAAATAATATTCAATGTATGCTAGTTTCTCTGATGCAGAGTACAATAAACTTTGCATATAATTTAAGAAAAAAAAAATCCAAATCTTTTATCAGAGAATGATTTCCTGTTAAACCTAAGAGTTTACTATAACTGAGGACTGTATTTATCTCTGAGTTTCCTGGTAGCCATAGCAAAAAGAGAAATACTACCAGGGGATAGTATTGCCATTTTCTGAAAAAAGAAAGGCTTATAATTAGTTATAATTTTTTTTCCTTTTAGATAGCGCTGAATCACACAAAGAATGCTGCTGCATGGTTCCTTACTTAAAGAAAACTGAGTAACTGTTAATATAGGGTATGTATTTTAGAAAAAAAGTACGTGAGGTGACTTGACAAACAAAAGAGACAGACTCAGGGCAGCTTCACTGTGACGTGTGCTTTTTGCCATGAGGAAGCCATCTTTGACAGTATGCTTATGGCTCACCTCAAACTCATCCCTAATAGTGGAAAAGAAACAGCTACAGAACATGCTTTTAGAAAGTAGACCTGTATGTCAACAAATATTCTTAGACACTTAACACCTGATACAATGTTTTTTCTAATGGACAAGGGTAATGTTAAATTCTAAGGCCAATGCATAAAGCAGGACTAAATCAAAAAATAAAAATGACTCTTGAAAATCTCCTTAGCTGCTGGGCACCCAGGTGGCTCAGTCGGTTAAGTGTCCAACTGTTTGTTTCAGCTCAGATCGTGATCTCAGGGTCCTCGGATCAAGTCCTACTTCAGGCTCGGGGCTCAAGGAGTCTGCTTAAGTTTCTCTTTCCCTCTCCCCCACTCTCTTTAAAATAAATAAATAAATCTTTTTTTTTAAAAGAGAGAAAAATCTCCTTAGTTGCTCATAAAATTAAAGTATGAAATGCACAGTATTTGTTTATGACACTCTGCATTATGTGCACATAAATACAGGATGCTTACTGTAATGTATAGTATGCAATAAAGATTACATAATATTTAGATTGTTCTTAATTACATGAGAGTCTGAATAATTAAAGTAATGTGAGTTAAAAGTGCATCTGAAATAACTCCTGTGTGTAGACAGGTCTAAAGCAATTGTCGTCCAAAAGAAATATATTACGAGCCATATATGTAATTTAAAATTTTGGAATATTTACATCAAAAAATGAAATGTGAAATGAAATAGAACATTTTATTTAACCCAATATAGCCAAACTATTCTCATTTCATCAGGTAACCAGAATAAACAAAATAAAAATGAGGTATTTGGGGTTTGTTTTTGTTTTGCTTCTTTTGTATTGAGACCTCAAAACCTGGTGTCTGTTTTACATTTATAGCACATGCAGATGTGGACAAGTCACACTTCAAGCCCTCCAGAGCTTCACATGTGGCCAGTGGCTCCCATATTTACTGTATCAATGCAGATTTAAGCCTTTTCTACCCTCCGGCATCTTTTTTGAGATTTTCACTAAGGAAAACGTCCAGCCAGAACCATATCACTGATCGGTTGGGCTGCGGGGGTCTGCACTCCCTCCTCCTTCACTCCATGGCACTGGAGTCTAAGACTAGATCCCCTGGAGTTGATCTTGTCTCAAGGACTGATACCCAGTCCCAGCAGCTGTTCTCTTTGCCCCAGTTTCACACGGCATTAATGTAAGAGTGAGACTGCGGCGGCCAGGCTTGGAAGCGGGAAGGAGGAAGGGTCTCCTGCGAGGGGCCTGGGACCAGATGGCCCGCTCTGTAGGTCTGGCTGGTTCTTGAGTCACCAGATGCAGTGGGTCCAGCAGGGGGCCCAAGCAGGTGGTGTGCGATTAGTCAGGGCTAATGAGGCAACAGAATGCCTAGGCCTCTTCACAGACTTGCTGGTAGAGGCCGAGCAGAGCAGAGAAAGCTGATCTTGGGGCCCCATCCTGGCTTCTGTGCCCAGGTGTGCCGCTGACTCCAGCTGCTCTTAAAACACACCTGCTCCAGCAGTGGCTGCTTCTGATTTGCCTCTGCAACACATTTGAGACTTACTGTAGAAACAATGTCACTCTTCTTCTGCCCCAAATTCCTGTTGGAGGGGAGGTGGAGGTACTATTATTATCTCTCTCTTCCGACAGATGCAGACAAGAAAACCCCAGGTTTGTGGACAGTAAGAGATATAAAATAACAAACATTTCAAAGTAGGTGCCTGTGGGGTATTTTGAGCCAGCAGATGTACTTCATTGGGATGCACCTAGCATTTTAGATTTAAAAAATTTTAAAAATGAAACAAAAACTAAGGAATTTGAATTGTGGGTTCCTTTTGCAAAATCCTAAGATTCAGCAATAAAGCCCCAAATTCCTACCTGACTACAAGTGCCCGAGCCTGAGTAGGCCCTTTCCCACTCACACGGGGACTCCAGGTCCAGAGCACTCCAGCCCCCTGAACCTCCCAACAGTCTTACCCTGTGCCTCTCTGTTTATTCTGAATTTGAGGCCTTAGCTTAGTGCATTAGACTTTAAGGGCATGTGCATTTTTTTAAACGGAGAAAACTTTGGGGCGCTTGGGTGTCTAAGTGGGTTAAAGCCTCTGCTTTCGGCTCAGGTCATGATCTCAGGGTCCTGGGATCGAGCCCCGCATCGGGCTCTCTGCTCAGCAGGAGCCTGCTTCCCTCTCTCTCTCTGCCTGCCTCTCTGGCTACTTGTGATCTCTCTCTCTCTGTCAAATAAATAAATAAAATCTTTAAAATAAATAAATAAATGGAGGAAACTTTAAGCTATAGAAATAAACGTCCATATAGAATTTCAAACACCAATACTCTAGAGGAACGAAAAATACTTATTTTTATTATGGACCTTCTCTCAGCTTTGATAGCACAGGCGTTATCTCAATCTTCTTAGCAACACTATGGAACCCATCCTAGCGTGTTCTCAATTTATCAGATGACAAAACTAGTGCCCAGAGAGACTGAGAACTGGGTTCAAAACCATGATAATGTCAACTGTTAGTGGGTAGGTTGGATTTAGCTCCCTGAGCCATCTTTCTATTACTTCAGAGTGTTCCTCTCACTCAATTCTTAGGGAATCCTATGAACTTTTGACCTACAGTATTCTGTAGGTATGACCTTTGAAAGCAATACAGGCTGAGCATTAATACCTAATGGGCCTCGTAAAACCTTAGCAAGTTCTTTAATCTCTTGAGAATCAGAATTTTCTAAAATGCACAACACATTGCCAGCAGCAGAAATTGCCAGGTAAGTGAAGTACCCAGCATTATTCGTGGGGCAGAGTTGAGAATCAGAAAAATGTTGATTTCCCTCCCCCTAAAATTTAGTTACCTAAACAGGCTAGTAGAGGAGCTACTGCAATTGCCCACCTACCATGTGTGTTAGCAGCCATGCAGTATGAATAGATGTGACTCCTCTCCCAGTTCCAAGAGAAGACTCTGAGGGACTGGAGCCCATCAGGGTCATCTAATCCCTCTTGCACAGTGTTTGGCTCAGGTTAGGCATGAAAAATACATTGGTCCAATCAGAGTGAAGCCTTGGGTTTTGTTCGAGGTGAGGGGGTGGGGGAGAAACAGGAGCTCCAATATGCCCCAGATATGTGGTACACAATTGGAACAGCTGCTGCCATTTTGTTACCATGAGTGAAACCATTTGAGGAGAAGCCAACTTCATGTTCCTACAAAACTGAGGGAATCCCAGAAAAAAAGGGAACCAAAACTTCCATCAAAGCCTCACCCTCCCATTATCTCACTTTCCCATTATCTACTAGCCAAGAACATTCTTTCTAATCCAGGCTCAGCTGTCACGTATAGTTGAAAGCCCTTTTATGGTGCTTTCAATTTAAGTCCAAAATGATGACTAGCAGACAACCCTTGGGATCAAGGGAGCACGCTCACCAGAGTACTCCCTGACTACTAACCGGCTAGCATATTTGACAGCAACTTGTCTGGCTAGTGCCTCAGCCATCCCAGTGGGGAAGTGTGAGGCAAGGCAGCTGGAGGGCTGGCCATTCCATCCACAGAGGCTCCTCCTGAGCTACCAGACTCATCAAGACAGCAGCCTGGTGGCGTTGGCTTTGAAGTTAGAGTGACTTCATGTATTTGAGCCAAAGCAGGGCCTTCTTCATGCAAAGGGTTGGGAGAACCAGGAGACCAGAATCCGGCACTTGCTCTAATAGCAGCCAGTGACCTATGAGTGGGTGGTTTGTGTCAGCTGTGCCTTCCACCTTCTCTAGAATGACACGATTCTACGAAGAAAGAAAAGCCAAGACTACTTCCCAAGTACTTTTTCTATATTTTCTATTTCTTACGCCATTGTATTGGGGTGAAAAGGGAGCCTTAGGGGCTCTTGAAGCTGTGAGCACAGGTTAGGTACCACAACGGATATGAGCAAAAAGAATGAATCCTCCTCAGGTGTTAGTATTTTAAAGTCTAAGGCAGAGGTCCCAAACTCAAATGCCTACAGAGGCTGGCTGGGGACTTTAATGAATGGACAGCCGAGCAGAAGTCTGGAGACTGCAGATCCCATCAGGGACAGGTCTGCTTAGCTCTGATCCAACATTTTTGACACAAATTTTGAAATCTTTTCTTTTTTTAATGTAAAATATCCTTAACTTTAATTTTTCATTTTTTTTTCCCTCTCTCAACACCGAGAAGATCAAATAAAACACTTAGATTGGTGGACTTGGCTCTCAGGCTAAAGAGCATTGAGGGAGCTGGCTGGATTAGCAGAAAGGGATAAAAGGTGGTAGCTTTTTGGTTCCAAGGAATCCAACTGGAGAGTGACTGAGTGGGGCGGGGAAAGCGGATGGAAGGCTGTGGCTCCCGCCTGT
>CM052809.1:96274348-96295321 GCA_028533885.1 Nasua narica
GGTGATAAGAGCAGTAACCACTGTCAGGGTTTATAGCCCAGGCTGTCTCCCAGCTTGGGGGAGGGAGCCCACTCAAATTGCTGATATGTGCTTCTCATCACTCTCAGTGAAGTACTCTCAGAAATTAAATAAAGGTCACAAAAATGGAGAAATCTGATATAACACAGAGTAGTCCTACTGCTATGGGAGGAACTGTCATTTCTATGTGAGAAATAAGGTTCAGAAGTGTTCTAGGACACTCAAGGTCAGATAGCTGGTCAAGGGCATCCTTTGCACTCAAACCCTAGACTCTAGTCCCCAAACCTCCCCTCCCCCAACACCAATGACCCAGGCTGCTTCTCCAGGTGTTCGTCCTGTACTGAGCTCCCCCTGCCCTTTATTTCACTGTCCTCTATATTTTGTATACTACCGAGATGGCAGTGGCAGTTTCATCTAGAGATTACAAGAGTAAGTGACTCAAACACTTTTTCTCTACTGTCTGTGAACTGTCTATGGGATGAGTATTCCAGAGAACACACTTTGAGAAATGCTGCATTCTGCACCTAATGACATAGAAAACAAATGGTTTCAAGGTAAACTTGCACTGCCCATTTTACCTTCATCACTATTAGTTCAGTTCATTGAAACAAACTTTAGATGCAGCATCTGTGGCCATGACATCACACTTTTTGGTTGCTCTGGAATATTTTTAAACTTTCTGCTATGGGAGTCCAAGTCCTGTTGCTATGCAATCAAAGCCGGTCTCCAATAGAAGCTGTCTCAAATTGTTGAATACCATGCCCTCTAGAATTATGTGCCCATGGGATGTTCATTTATGGAGGTGATGGTCTGATGACATGCAGAGGCCAGTGCCATCTCCTGAGAGTGAGGGGCACATGCCATGCTGTGTGGGGCCATGTGGAGAAGCACCAGGTTTGATCGGGCAGGAGGGAGGATGGGGGAGTGGGGTGGGAGCTGGATGAAAGCCTTCAGTGGGTTTTCCCCAGGAAAGGCAAGGCCAGGCAGGGTCAACAGTTTAGGACTGGCCAGTTTGAATGATTCTGATGATCTCTGGGCTATAGGGGGTGGTCTCTGGTTGTCTGGGGCCTGGCTGTTGGAGGATTTGGGGCAGGGGACACTGGACTAATGTGATAAGACAGTTAGGTAAGGAGGTGGCTAGGACTTGACCTAGGATTGGTTGATTTGCCTCTGACAGGAGTGCTCCAAGGCAAGGAGCTGCCATCTTTAGAAATTAGCTAGCTCTGGGAGGAGTCGTGTCTCTCTGAGTCTATAAAGTCCCAAAGCGCAGAGCATCCCGAAGAGTGAAAACAAGAAAATGTGGTTAATACGACTGGCCTTGCTTTTAAATGGACCCCAAGGAGACAAGTACAAAATCTAAACAAACACACTCCTAGAAGTTCATGGCAATCAGGAAGATGCAGTTGTCAGTATGAAGGCACCAGAGAGTAAGTAGGAGGTCCTCAGGAACGAAAGCCCTGTTAGCAGAGGCCAAGGGCAGAGACCACTGGGACCAACTATAATAGTCATAATTGAGAGAGACTTTTCTACCCCTTTTCCCTTTTCTCCTTGGAGTACCGAAATGAGACTGTTTTCATGACCCACATTGTTCCGATGACTCTTCCTTATGACTGTGACCAGAAAAGTCATGGGGCCTGCCCTACATTATTCAAGGACAGGAGAAACACTGGGTGGACCGAGTGCATTCTAACAGGTTTTATTGTGCTTGAGACAATCATCTTGCTGTCTGACTGCATCTGATGAGTCTTACTGGTTCAATGGACTGGTTCCACCAGAGTATTACACAAAAAATACACATAACAAATACCGCATTTTGTTGGTTCCATTCTACTCAGTGGGGCTCAACAATACCAAAGGATTCCTTAAAAGTAAAAACAGAATATAGAAAGCTGTGAGTCTGAAATGTTCTTTCCAACTACTTTTCAGTTCATTTAACACTGACAATTGTATGAGTTTTCGTTTTTTTTTTTTTTTTTTCATTTTTCCTTCTAAGTTCACAGAATTAACAGTTAATGTCTAAAATAGTTGCTGCTTGCAGTTCGAGGATATTGTGTGTTCCAACAAAGCTTCCTGTTGCCCATTAAACATCTTTCTCGTAAAAAAGGAAGGAAGGAAGGAAGCAGGGAGAGAAGGGAAAAGGAGGGGAGGGGAGGGAAGGAAAAGGAAAGGAAAGAATAACCGGTGAGATCAAAGTGCTAAGATCTATTTTGGGACTAAAGTGTTACTTAAATTGGCCATTTCAGCTGGTCTGGGTGTGCATTTTTAAAATGAAAGGATTGAGTTTACCTATCAGATGGTACTTGATTAGGATTCCCAGAGTCATCTTTATAACTGAAGCAGCCAGGATGGGTTCCTCCCTCGGGTGGCAATTTTCCTCTACAAGGATCCTGCTGAAGAAGTTCGGGATTTACCATTCACTGCATTCCAATTCCCCTGTGTGCAACATTTAGCTACACAAGCATCACACTACACCCTATTTTCTCGAAGGCATTTTTCTTTTCTTCACTTTCAGATACGGTTCTTCTATGACCTCATCTCGAAATTAATTCCAATGGCCTCTCTTAGAAAGTTTTAACCTCAGGCCTCCCTATAGCCCCATTCAAAGAGAATGACTACACTAGAAGTTGGTCTTTCTGGATGTTGGGGTGGGAACGGATGATCACGGGGTGTTTTATTGCTTCTCGTCCACTCCTTTGTTTAGCTACTCTATCGCAGTAATTCTGCTTCTACTTTGGCTGCTCCGGTCTATACATACTCAATTCATGTCTGGAATGTTTTTTTTTTTTTCCCCCGACTTATTTATGGAACTTTTACTAATTTTCAAAGACTAACTCGAAACTCACTGTTTTTACTGGGTTAAAATGCCAACCAAGAAGAGATTGATAGGCCTGCAGATCCCTACAGATCCCCAGGCTATCCTCCCACACCTCAAGTTCAAGAACCAGTCACACAGGAGATTTCTTGGAAGTTATCCAGTTCTTGGTTTGGTTTGATGATAACTCACGGGGAGATCAGGGCTAGCCCAGCCTGCTCGGACATTAGTGATGAGGAAGAGGCCACAGCTGACTGTTGCCTGCAGGCGAGGCAAATCACAACTACGCAGACGGGCTGCTTTTCTCCTCTGACTTCTCACTCTGCAGCCCCGGGGAACTTAACCTTCAGGCCCCAGCACATCCTACTCCAAGAAACACGCTGCTTCCCTGCGTGTCTTTCTTTTCTCCTTTCTGCCTTTCTCAGGTTTGGCCACCTCCTTCCCCAAGGACTTCCTGCCTCAATCCTCTAGGATTCTAGCAGGCTTCCTCACAATTTTAGCATGCTGCACTGGGGGTCGGAAGCTGCCAGGGAAATATCCACTGCTCCAGGAGTTGTTTGCAGCTGTGTGCATCTGCGAGCATTTGCCTGGTTGCAATGGGACTAGCTCCCAGAGCTGGCTTGCCGAAGGAACTGGAAGACAGAGGAGTCATAGAGTATAGAGTATCTTGTCTCCTCCTATCTTTTGAATGGATCAAAGTCCCTATGGAGAGACAGGCTACAGGAATAAACTGGTAGAATAAGTCAGCACACATTTCTAAGTAAGAGAAAGGCTGCTTTGTGGCCCATAAGGAACAAAAAAGATAAAGAATTGCAAGGAGATTTTTCTTCTTCTGTTAAATGGAGCTCAGATGTGCTCTGACCTCTTCCATCACCAGGCAGCCTGGGGAGAAGCCACAGCCTGAACCACCAATACGACCTTTGACATCTGAAGACATGCCACGACAGAGGCGGGGGCATCTCTGAACGGGTTTGTGTGTAGGGGAGATCAGCTCAAGTGAGACAGGTCAGAGGTAGGGGTAATGGTGGCTGCAGCTGAAAGGCTGATTTGTGCAGACAAGGGAGGGACTCCTAGATGATTAAAATAATGGATGGGAGTACCATGAGGAGAGCCTCTAACTTGCATTAATTAAGGCAGGAAGGACCTGTGCCAACACACTGTTGGTATGAAAAGTAAGGGGCGGGGAGGGGATGTCCTGCGTCACCAGAGGCTGGTGGAGCCTGGCCTATTTTGCAAGTTAATGGTGCAGGATAATAATAGCTAATAGCTACCATTTGGTGAGTGCTGACTGCATGCCAGTCACTATACTGCAATCTCTCTTCGTATGCATTAGCTGATTTAATCTTTATAACAATCCTACAGCCTTGGCACGATTCCTATCACCATCTTGTAGTTGGGGAGACTAAAGCTTAGAGCACTTTAGTAAATTCCTGAGGTCACAGAGCTAGTAGGTGCTGAACCCCCGAGACCCAAAGGCACATATGGCAAGTTAATACTACCCTAACCGCAACACAGGCCAAATGGGCTCTGGGCACACAGCAAGCATCCATCCTTCCTTGTGTGCTGAGTTATGAGGTTTACTTTCTACCTGTACCCCAATTACCCTTTTAAGAATCCCAGATTAGAGAGGGCACATCTCTAAACTGGTTTCGGCTTCAGCCAGGACCCAAATTAAATCTGTTTCCTTTCAAATCCAGCTGGCTGCTGCTCCCGTGGCCGGCTGGAGCACTCCCTAGCTCACCAGAGAGAGCTGTGAGCCGGGCTGGGGTGGCCCCAAGTCAGGAGTCCCTGGCCCGCTGCGGGGAGATGCTGTATCAGAGAGATGAGGCCAACTGCCAGGGAAGGGTGAAGGAGTCAGCCTGAGCTGCCTCCACGAAAGGAATGGCTGCAGCCAGGCCTCAGGTTCAGAGCCAGGGTGAGTGTGCAAAAGCATACAGCGTGGCCTCCAGAGCGTTTGCGGGAGACCCTGACACACGGTGCTTAGCAACCAAGGCCGGGTCACGCTGAAGACCATCAGTCTGGGACTACATCTCCACCATGACGATCCTTGCACTCTTGCCACTTGGGGGGTGGAGGGGCTCACGGTTCTTGCCTGTGGGGGCTGTCCTATGCACTGGGGGGCACCGAGCAGCGTTCCTGGCCTCTACACACTCAACAGTAACCACCACGTCCCCTACCCCAACTCGTGATGCCCCACAATATCCTCAGACATTGCCAAATGTCCGTTAAGGGGACAAAATCACCCGCATGTGAGAACCATTTCACTTTCCCATCTTGACAAAGCAGTGGTTGGATAGGGAGAACTAGATGAGGTTAGGAGTCAGGAGACAGGAGTTCACCTCAAGCTAAATGGCCTTGAGAAACTCTTGTTCTCTAGGCCTCAGATTCTAAATCTGTAAAATGAAAAGGTTGAGAAAAATGATCCTTTAATTTAGGATACTTTCTTTCATTGCTATCTGAAGGTTCTAATAGTCTCACACAAAACGAATGAGCCAAAACAACTAACCACAGTTCAAAATTGGCATCAGAGGGAGTCATTCAAACTCATCTAGTTTATTAAACAGTTTATTTCTTGGCAAACAGAACTTAAGCCTTGTGGATACCACAGAAATGATTCAAATATAATACAGATCAGTGTTTCTCAAAAGGTGGTCATTGGACAATCATCTGGAATGCTATTTAAAAACAGATTCCTTGGGCCATGCCAAATTTAACAAACCATTCTATCTGCAGGGTGAGGCCTGGCCACCCCCTGGATAATTTTTGTGCATATTAAAGTCTGACAACCACCGATGTAAATGACATTCCCAATGAATCTGCAGTTTCTTTGAAGAGACAGAAACCTATTTTAAAAGCCTAAAAAGCCATACATCCTTAAAGGTGGCTAAGTGCTGGGAAGTGCTGGGAGGAGAGGACATGGCTGAAATGCCACCCAAACCTTCAGTGAAACTTTAGGGGGAATTATCAAATTTAGGCACTGGGTAAATGGCAGTGGTGATGACGACAGATAACTTTATGTGAATTCTACCAGCCATCTTACTCCTTTTTCCTTTTTCACATAGGAACGTTTATATCCCATAAAATGCACAGATTGTAAGTCTCTAATTTAAGACATTTTGATAAACACACACATTGATGAAAGAACCATCTCAACTAATACCCTCCTCTTAAAAAGTCCCCTCGTTTTCCTTTCAATCAATGCCTACATCCTACAAACATTGTTTTGATTTCTATCACAGATTCATTGTCCAGTCCTGAAATTTATATAAATGGATTCATATGTGAGGTCCTTTCATGTATCTTTCCCTCAACGTGGTATTTTTTTTTTTTTTGTATTCGTCTGTGTTGTTGCATCAGTACTTCTGCATTCTTTTATTGTCGAGTGTACACATACAACAATTTATCCATTCTTTGGCTGATGAATATTTTCATTTTTCAGTTATTTTTAAAAGCTGCTATTTTAAAAAGTCTCCTTGTGGGCATATATTTTCATTTCTCTTAGCTTTTTACAAGAGGAATTGCTGGGTCATAGAAGCGATATATGTTTAAGTTCATAGAAAAATACAAAACAGTTTTTCTGTGAGTGTTTACACGCACAGCAACAACCTAGGAGAGCCCCATCTACCCAGATCCTTAACATCTGGTGATTCTGATATGTGTAGGATACTATTTCATCGATGTTTTAATTTGGATACTACTAATGACTAATGATGTTGAAGACCTTTTCATATGCTTAATGGCCACACACAAATCCTCTTTTGTGCAATGTTTAACTTTTTTTTTTTGCCATTTTTCAAGTTGTCTTTTATTACTGATACTGGCAATTCTCCATGTATTGATATAAATCATTTCCCAAATATATATATATTGCAAATATTTTGTTTCTGGCTTGCCTTTTCTTTTTCTTAATGTTATCTTTTGATGAGAAGTTTCTATTTTGATGAAGTCTAATAAATTACATATTTTTATGTTTATGTGTTTTCTTATGTCCTAAGAAATCCTTGCTGTGACAAACTCATGAAGATAATCTTGCATGCTTTCTTCTAGAAATTTAACAGTTTTAGTCTTTGATCCATTTCCAATTAATTCTGCTGTGCAGGGTGAGGCAAGAGCTGAATTTCCTCTGTTTAAAAACTGAGTATGTTGGGGTGCCTGGGTGGCTCAGTGGGTTAAAGCCTCTGCCTTTGGCTCAGGTCATGATCTCAGGGTCCTGGGATTGAGCCCCACATCGGGCTCTCTGCTCAGTGGGGAGCCTGCTTCCCCCGCTCTCTCTGCCTGCCTCTCTGCCTACTTGTGATCTCTCTCTCTCTGTCACATAAATAAATACAATCTTCAAAAATATTTAAAAAACAGATTCAGGGGTGCCTGGGTGGCTCAGTGGGTTAAAGCCTCTGCCTTCGGCTCAGGTCGTGATCTCAGGGTCCTGGGATCCAGCCCCGCATCCGGCTCTCTGCTCAGCGGGAAGCCTGCTTCTCCCTCTCTCTGCCTGCCTCTCTGCCTACTTGTGATGTCTCTCTCTCTGTCAGATAAATAAATAAAATCTTGGGCGCCTGGGTGGCTCAGTTGGTTGAGCGACTGCCTTCAGCTCAGGTCATGATCCCGGAGTCCCGGGATTGAGTCCCGCATTGGGCTCCCGGCTCCATGGGGAGTCCGCTTCTCACTCTGGCCTTCTCCCTTCTCATGTTCTCTCTCACTCTCTCTTTCTCTAATAAATAAATAAATAAATAAATAAATAAAATCTTTAAAATAAATAAATAAATAAAATCTTTAAAAAACAAACAAACAAACAAAAAACCTGAGTATGTTTTTGCCAGCACCGTTTATAGAAAAGACTTTGCCCTCCCCCTGCCCATCAAATGGCCTTGGGACCCTTGTCAAGAATCAATTCACTGTATAGGTGTTGACTGTATATGCTTGAGTCAATTTCTATACTTGCTCTTGTGTCCTATCACTGAATCTGTCAGTTCTTTTGCCTTGTTCTTCCCCTGCTGGCTCTGCAGCTTTCCATTAAACTTGGTAGGATGAGATCTTCAACTTTCTTTTTTTCCAAGACTGTTTTGTCTATTCCTACTCCGCTGCACTTCCATATAAATTTAGCGATAATGTCAGTATCATAAAAAAAAAAAAAGACTCTGGCATTTTGATTGAGATCGCATTAGAACTATACATCAATTTGAGGGGAAATGGAGAAATGCCATTAAATTACAGTACTACTCAGTTTTCCAGCCCACAGGTATGGTAGATCTATTTAATTTCTCTTCTAAAGAGTATCTTTCTTCCCTCCCAGGCAGGTCCTGCTGTGTTCGTCTATCCTAACGACTCTCCTAGCTTAGCGAAGGGTGAGAAGTCTCCCAGCTAACATCTTTTCAATTAATTCCCTCTTTTAGGAATTTGAATTTGAGGACGTGAACTCTTCAGAATCAATATCCAAAAGAGAAGGTTTTTCGGCTTTTCGAATGAGCTCCCCAGAGATGATCAAGCTAGTGTATTTCTATAGACTTCAGCTCTGAAGCTTTTCTTTAAGTGAGTGATTCAATATCCTTTCAAACATTTCCTTCAGGAAAGGTAAACTGTTGCTTGTGACCAAAAAACTCTAATGCAACATTTAACATTATTGGAGATGAAAATAATTTGAATCAAATGAATCCTTATTATGGTGCCTTTTGAGATATTCCATGTTGGTTCATGTTCAATTGTTTGGATAGCATACCAATTTGTATCTAGGCCAAATGACTTTTTGAGAAAATTCAGAGCAATAGAAATGATAGAAAAAAATCTTAAAACATCAGCCACTTCATGAATTTTATAGTAATCATTCAGATTTAATTAGGAGCATAGCCTATGGAATAATTTTTCTATTTTATCATTCTTCTTAAATCATATCCCGGGAGTAAGCTGGGAAGATAATAGTGAACAAACACCTACTTCATTTCTTCTAAGGTGCTCAAGAAATAAAAGAATTTGAATTTAAAAAGAGCTTGATCACATCCAGAGAGTATTTCCCTATATAAGCCAACTCCTTTTGTCAAAGCCCTTGGCTCCCTCGCCTGGCTTCAAAGTCCTGCATGCAAATTAGAGGTAATTCCCTGGTAGAAGCTGATTATTCAGAAAATGTGCCTCCCCTTAGGACCCATCATACTTCCTGGATTTATTAAACCATACGAACCTGGGAGACTCCAGACCTAGCAGCATTAGAGATCTCCACTTGACACCGCCATGTCTGTACTTCTCTGGATGGGTTTTTCCACATCTCTGGCCCTTTGAGCATCTCTCTCCTTACAGCAAGTTGAGTCAAGTCATCATTACTAACACTAGCTGATGGAGTCACTTCTGTTTTTGGCAGCTGCTTTCCAGGTCCTGTTAAATGGATGTCTAGTGCTACTTGATACTAACCCACAAAAGGACTGATTTCAATCAAGAAACCAGGCACAATTGTGAATTTTCCCAGGGTTGTGACAAGGACCAAACTGCATAGTACATATAAGTAACTTTTCAGAGAATGCCCTGGAAAATGGTAAACACACATTAGCTACTAGATTTTATGTTTTTACCATGGTGATAATTACCCAGAATCAGTGGGGAATGAGTTATTTCACTTATACTGATTTTCCAAAGTACTGAAATTCACATCTCTAGATTAATTTCATTCTTTTACATGAAAATTGGTTCTTTAGTATCTGGAAATCTCACTAAAATATACCACTATATACCCTTGGGAATCTTCTTAAATATGGCATACTACTTTAAGGGAACAAGGTCTTGATAACTAGGATCATCACCATAAGCAGTTACGACACAAGCTACAGCAGAGGCCCTCCAAGCACACAGACCGTGTGCATAATGACACGATCTATAAAGTCTTTTGGGTTGGGGATCCCTCCGAGAAGTGGATGAAAACTTGAACATATACTCCAGAAAAATGAACACACGGACAAAGATAAAAAAAAAATAAAACAAGCTCTAGTATACACAAGTTTTAAGAGGATTCACGTGTTCTTAAAGGGCACATGTCTCAAGGGGACCCCCCAAAAAACTCATGCCACACACTAAGCAATGAGGAGGAAGAGGATGGGAAGGAAGGAGATAAAACTTAACGATATGCCAGCATTTTGCACTGTACCAGGCTTTATGTGCATTTTTATATTTAATACTTCCAACAGCCTCATGAGGGATATTCTATTTATACCCATTCATACTAATCTATCAGATGAGGAAACTCAGGATCAGAAGAATGTGTAGTATAGGGGACCCAGGGTAACTCAGTCCATTAAGCATCTCACTCTTGATTTAGGCTCAGGTCATGATCTCAGGGCAGTGAGATTGAGCGCCATGTCTGGCTCCGTGCTCAATGGGAAGTCTGCTCTAAGATTCTCTCCCTCTCCCCTTCACTCCTCCCCCTGCTTGTGCTCTAATAAATAAATACACCTTAAAAAAGTAAGAATGTGCAGTATAATACAGCTAGGAATTGGACAGAGAGGAGATTCAAATTCTAGGACCCAAAGTTTTAGCACTGGTGTTTTCTAGACTGTCTGACACTTCCCTGCTATCTTTTTTCCCCAGCAGTGATTAAGTATAACCATTCACTGAGCACCTATTTCAAATCAATCAATCAATCAATAGGGGGCCTTTACAGCAAAATCTCAGTTAACGCTCTCAGTTACCATGCATGATGTATAAATACATATTCTTAATCCCAGCTGATAATCACAGAAACCGAGACTTACTCTGCCTAATTCCAGAGTAAGTAGCAGACTCTCGATTTGAGTTCAAATTTACTCCTAAAGGCTATGTCCTTTCCCCTTCTGTTTTCTTCTAGAGGCCATCATTATTTCATATACGTTGTCAACAAATGTAGCCATTTGTTTCTTAGGCCCAAACTGATGTAAAGTAAAGTTCTGGCTTCAAGAGACTGGATGGGGGCCTTTTTCTTTTTTTTTTTTTACCACGGTCAAGTACATATCTTTAGTGCATGGGGTCTAGTGGTGGGCATGGGGCCCACCACTAGTCTTTGAGAAGATCTTCCTGCCCCTCCTATGGAAATATTAAACAACCTCTGTCTTGAAGCAACTACCTGATCTGCCAAAGGAATCACAGGGAGAGGAGCTTCAAATTACAATGGAGAGTGGCAGAGCATAACTAGATATGTTGTCATATAACACTTGTGTTTATGGATTTGTATACATACACACATTGCTCCTCCATAGAGATGGTTTGCTTTAGGAGTGTTTTTATTTTTCCCTACAAAGCTGTCTCTGGGAACATCGAGGTATGACCATAGATTTTGTTACCTTATGCTTGACTTCTTTCGTTAGTATAGTGAAGAAAAATGTGATAGCCTGTTTTAGTTAGAGGAATCCTGAATAACTGAGACTTTAATGGGGTTCTTGTATTTGGCTGTCTCAAATACCCCAAGGTTATCACTTATTTTTTTCCCCCTTTAGCTCGCATTCTCCACAGGATAGCTCAGAGACAACTGAATGAACAAAATAAAAATTCATTAAAATAATGTCAATAATTATTAGGTTAGAAGTCAGCAAACTAAGGCCTAAGAACCACAACCAGACTGCTGCCCCTTATAAATAAAGTTTTATTGGAACACAGCCATTCCCACTAGTTCATATATCATCTAGTGGGGCTTTTGCACTACAGTCGCAGGGCTGAGTCGCTACAACACAACAGAGATCATCTGGCCTGCAAAGCCTAACGTGTTTACTGTCTGGCCCTATGCAGAAAATGTCTGCCAACCCCCAACATGCTTCCTGTGTGGTGGCCACTGTGCTAAGGGATTTATAAACAATTAGGGCCCACTGTGACTTTTAGGGGGGGTTCCAGGCATTTTTGCCTTTGTGTTCCTTCCCCCATAAAAAACAACCAAAATATATTTTGTGACTACACTGATATAAGCATAAATACAGTGCATATGAAGAAATTCTCTTTGATTTTTTTTTTTAAGATTTTATTTATTTATTTAACAGAGAGAGAACACAAGCAGGCGGAGAGGCAGGCAGAGGCAGAGAGAGGAGCAGGCTCCCCGCGGAGCAAGGAGCCCGATGCGGGACTTGATCCCAGGATGGCGGGATCATGACCTGAGCCAAAGGCAGCTGCTCAACCAACTGAGCCACCCAGGCGTCCCTCTTTGATTTTTAAAGTTCATTTTCTTCTAATTTTAAAAGAAATTCAAAAATTTTTGTGGTGTTCCAGAAATATCGTGGGCACCGGGCCCCATGTGCCTTAAGAAGTCATCCCTGTCTACGTGGTAGGATTTACACTTCTCAGCAGCCCCCCATCAGAGAGATGAGGAGACCAAATGTGAGAGCACGTGAGGGCCTCTGTGCTGCGCCAGCCCACACAGCTAGCAAGAATTCAGACTCAGGGTGGCTGATCTCTCAATCCCTTTGTCATACGTTTCCACTGCCTTGCCTCGCCCTGCTGACCATGGGGAGAGTTAGGTAAATGACTCCAGAACCACCAGAAAAAGAGAAAAGCTTTTCCATTATGCTTGGTGGTCCTCATTATTCTTAACAGTAGTAGGCAGTTTAATTAGTGTCTGTAAAATGTTGTGAAAATAAATAGTTGTGGACAAGGGTTATATATGTTTATGCCTTGGAACATTTCACTCCCTGGAGTCTTTACCAGGAGCACAGATGAGATGACTTCCCCCTTGTCACCTAGTCCCTCCCCTATAGTTCTCCAGTTAAGGAAACACTGAATTTTTATAGTTGTATCTATTCACTAAAATATATGACTTGGCGTTTTTGCTCTCAGAATATATTGAAAAATAATTTAAGCTGCCTTCTGGTGTTATCTACAATGTGCGTAGGACATTGCTGGCTGCAGAGAAAGCTCAGGAGACCACACAGAAATGAGAGATTTGAAAGATATCGTCCCAAAGGGGAAGGAATGAGTATATTACTTCCTTTTTCTTTACAAACATACCAACAAAGAACTTCTGAAACAAATAGAAAATCTCAGCATGGAAGCCTGAGAGTCTAGAGCAGCAAGTAGGAAGGACTATCTGCTGAGCAGAGAGGGCAATTCAGTGAGCCCCACGGCTGCATTCATAACCAACATCATCGTGCCATCATCTCAGGGATGCTGGGAATTTCTTCTGCTCCCAAGACCCTCTCCATCCAATTGCTTCAAATCATTTGTTTTTGGATAAAGGCTTTGAATTGGTCAGATTGGCACCAGCATGAGGGTAAGGCTGTGAGAGTATGTGGCAGGTCACAGTTAACTTTTGACATGGGCTACGAAAGAGAAAAAGGGAGAAGTCTTAGAAATATGGGACCATATGGAAAAGGAAGAGAGATGTTCTCAGAGGCCTCTGGGGGAGAATAGCTTGAACAGTTAATGACTTGGGGAGTAACAGTCACAAAACAGAGAGAGAGAGAGAGATAAATGACCACACGGGGTATGTTTGTATTTCAGGAGATGTCTACCATAATTTCTGCCAATTTCCTGATGTTCCTGTGAGCCTCACTACAACTAGCTGTAATAAGTTGTCCAAGGATTCTGTTTTTCCCAAGTTGGCATGCTATATCAGTTCCTTCTACTAGGATATAAAAGATCCTTCAACTATCTTGATTCTCAAAATACAGTGGGTAGACCAGCAGTATCAGCATCACCTGGCTCCAGCCCAGACCCACTGAATTTAAATCTGCATTTCACTGGCTCTCAGGGAGTAATGCACCCATTACTGTTTGGGAAGAACTGTCTAAGGACACAGCTGAAGCATTATGAGGCAGTAGGTGGGCCATTCCCCTAGAAGGAGTAATTCTAACCCCCTCTCTTAAACATATGCCTCCATAAATTTCCTACACTATGGGGAGACCTCTAGTGACATCCAATTCACACTTGCATAGCAGCCTGAGCACTGGAGACTGCTTCAAACAGAGCTCGACAAATCTAAGACGTGCAGAATGACCTTATACTATGTAGCCTTTTGGTTCAACTGCAGAAAAATGCTATAATTAATGTTAGATCCAGGGAACTGCTGGAGTTTTGACTTTAAAAAAATCAATAGCAATACAAAAGCCTTTTAAGTATTTGGGGGCCCAAACACTGCTACACTCTGCCCACTCCTAAATGTCATTACATTATTTGACAAACGTAACATGGAACTTTTGTGAACTGTGGTGTGTTGTACAAGCCACATTTGCTCAGGGGACGGATAGCTGGAGGAGGAAGTAAGAGCAAATGACGAATCTGTAATCAGGTTCTATGACAATTAGGCTTCTAGGCACAATTTTTCCATTACTTCCAGTATGCCTCAAAAAAAAAAGATCGGGTCAATCAAGTACGTTTCTTGCCACTTTACCTCGATTTCAACAAGAGAACTCGAGAGTGTTGCAAAGGAAAGAATTCCCTGCATTTCTGTGTATGTCTGTTCTCAAAATGCTTTCATATACAACACGGTGGTTATGAGCACAGATTCAAATCTGGGTCTTCAGGATAATTTGGACTCAAATGGTATCATTTTTCTTAGACTCAGTACCCTCATCTGTGAAATGAATATCCTAGTAGTAGCTATTTCACAGATCTGTTTGGATTTTTAAAGATTTTATTGATCGATCAATTGATTGATTGACAGAAAGCTTGCACGCATGGGGCCCTGTACAGGGGTGGGAAGAGAGATGGGAGAGAGAGAGAGAGAAAGAGAGAGAGAGAGAGTGAGGGAGAGAGAGAGAGTATATCTTGAGCTGACACCATGCTGAGCCTGGAGCCTGAGGTCCGGCTCAATTACATGACCCTGAGAACATGCCCTGAGCTGAAACCAAGAGTATGACGCTTAACCGACTGTACCACTCTGGCGCCCCTTGTCGTGAGTTTTAAGTTAGATAGTGTGTCTAAGTGATAAGCACAGTACCTGGCACATAATAAATGTAGCTTAAATTTATCATCATTGCTGTCATCAGCTAAGCAATTTCTATTACCCTCACTTTGAGTAGAGAAAAATAAAACAGAGAGAAACTCAGTGACTCATTCATGGTCCTATGCTTTTAGGAAAGGGGTGGGGGGACAAAGATCTCAATTCTTCCTTGTCGTTCCCTGTAATAAACACCACACTGACCTCAACGCAAACTTTATCATCTCTATGTAAATTCCTCCAAAGAGATATGCAGTTTGGGTAAAAAATTGTGCTTTCAAGCCTATCAGAGACTGTGCATTCTCAAACTGGTCATTTGCTCAGGGACAAGAATTATATGTCTGCTCTCTGAAAAGGACTTCTCTGGGAAAAGTCAACACATTTTCTTTGCCCCTGTTAATACACATTTTACTCTGATGCTTCCCAGGGCTGGTCACTCTCTTTGAGCGTATCCGTACAATTTTTCCAAGTGAAGGGAAGCATTTGAAAGAAGAGAGAGATGGACTTAATACTTCAGAGCTAACTTTTCTCAAAAATAATCAATTCTTCATGAATCAGAATATAATAAGAATGTATATTACTCATTATTGCCTATTAGTCACAATTCTGCATAAGCTCACAGCCTAAAAATTACATTATGGCCTTCTTTTCTTTAGGAACATTTCTGTGAAAATAGAGATGAGTGTATACATTCTAAACATTTGTGCTTTATTTGTACGAGAATGCATTCCTTACTCCTATCTCGGCTGCCACCTCTATCCCAGACACTCAAAGTCCACCTGATAATTCCTTTATACAAAAATTTAACAAGCTTGGTATCTGATCTCTAAACACAGCGGAAAGACACTACATTAGAATTTAAGAGTCAAAAATTCTATCTACCTTGGTCAGATGCAGTTAAACTTACTAAGTCATTTCCTCCGTGTGTGGGTCTTGATTTTCCCAACAGTAAACAAGAATGGTTATAATAAATAATCTCCTGAGTTTCCTTCGGTTCTATAATTATTCAGTAGTGACATCTCAAGGAGGGAAAGGTATCAGAAGTGAGCAGATAAGATGAAAAGAAGAAATATATACATATATGTAATCTAAGGTAACTCTGAAATTTTCTTAAATTTCCCCTTAAAGCCAGAAGCTGGACACTTATGAATATACGAGTTCAGAATTACCTTTTTTATTTCTATTTGTATTTTTGGCTGTGGATTCCTGGTCTGTGGAACTACAAAGGTTACAGTCTCACTTGAACAGAGGGAGGAACACAGACTATTTGTTTCCTTCTACTTACCGACTCCCCCAACCTTGTCTCTTTCTTCCTCTGTATCAGCATTATGTAGTTGAACTTGGCTATATAAAATTTGAGTATGATGATTTTATACAGTTCTGCAGAGCTCCCCTCTGCTCACGAGTCCTTTAATAAAGCTGATGAGATCTTCAAGTTAAAAAAAATTTGAGTATGATGCTATTCTATTGTATACAGTTTTTCACATATTTCTTCCTTCACCTACAGTGCTACCCATGGCCCAAATCTATAATATTTGTAATAACTGTAAAGATGGGTAGCTCAAGGTCTCAAAGTACAATTAGGGCCCCAACTTTCTTGACTGAATATAGAGCTCTAAGGACAATGAAAAATGGATCTATCCAAGAAGGAAGGAAATTGGAAGTGCACTTGGTCAATCACAAAGGATATTTTCAAGAGAAGAAAGTCAAATAAGTATGGGATTCCCATTTTATAACTCCTTTCCTCTTAAGTCAAACTAAAAGGCCCATGGTGTATTACAATAAAGGTGACTTGAGATATAATTATTTGAAATATGATTGTGAAAATAACTCCTGAGTAGAGTCTCTGTCCTAGAAGTGAGAGGGCAAAGGACCAAGAAAAATAGAGTGAAAAACCCAGGACAAAAATGGATTTCCTAACAATATCTTATATATGAAAAGCAATTTGTAAGATATAAGCTTTTTTTCCCCCTAAGGAAATTTAATTTCATTATAGCTGTCTTTAGTAAAAAATTAAATTTATTTATTTAAGCTGATTTTTGTTATATTGAAGTTTATTCTCATTTGATAGTAATAGAAAGGTTTCATTTTCTCTCTTCCAGAATTTCTGATAATGCTATGCTGTTACAGAAACTCACATGAGAACAGGGTGTTTATTTTGACATGTGTTGGGTTAACTAGACAAGAAAGTCCAGACATAGCACATTGCCCAAGTATATACGATTGTTTTACCATTAAAAAAATGGTATGTTTAAAAAACAAACAAAGAAAAAACAGTATGTTTTTGAGAATGCAAAGCACATCATATGCCACAGATTCTGATATTTTGAGAGGCTTCTTAGAATTGACATAATGAAGGGGAAGAACTGTCATAAGAAATGAAAAATCTGGACTAGGAGAAAGCTCACACTGAAAGGTACTTGGAGATTTAGCAACAGCCTAGGGAAAGAAAATATTTTTTGTGAGCACTTCTCAAAGTATTCCCTGGAAATACTCTCCCTAGGAGATAACCTGGAAAAAATGAAACCTGTACTCTGTATCTATCTACCTATTTATTAGCATATGTGTGTATAAACACACAAATATGTAATTAACTTCTTTCTTTCTTGGCCAAATCATATTGGGAAATGCTCTATTAACTTCTTAGAAAATAACAAGGCATAATAAATAGTGTGTTCGAAGTTCTCAGAGAGCTAAAATAAAAGTGCTCTATTTAACTTTATCCCAGTACCCTGAAAATGTATTTGCCTAAAGAACTTCTTTTCATGAAACATCTTTATTATCCTACAGAGCATACACAGGAAATGCTATTAGGACATCCCTCATAATTTAGAAATTTGAGGTTAGAGTGTCCTAGAGTGGACAATCTCTTAGCTCAACCATTTTAGACTATGGAATGAACGATTTTCAGAATAGTTCTCCTTCCTTCTTTCATTCACTCACTTACCTAATGAAACTGAGACTCTACCTCTGACCCTTCTTTAATCTTCAAAGCTCTGGTCAAATCCCATTTTTTCAGTGAATTCTAGTGCACTGCCTATTAGATAATGGATCTTTCTTTTCTTTGAACTCCAAAAGCATTTAGCATATCCACAATTATGAACATAATTTCTAAATCTTTTAATATTTTTAGGTCTTGATTTTATATCTAAATTTTTAAGCTCTTCAAAGGTGAGGTCTGTATTTCATATATTTCAGTCTTATAGATCTAATATGGTCCTGTTTTAATAAATCATCATTCCCTTGACATATATAGAACACTGAACTCTCTACCTTTATAGATGACATCATCTTGGACTGCCCACAGTTGAGGACAGCTGTCCCCCCTCTTGAAATACAGCCCTCAGTAGTGCATTTCCTAGTCTGTGTTTATAAACAGGAAATTAACTGCCTTCCATCATTGTTCTAATTGACCTTCAGCTCAGGTTTGAAAGGAAAGACCTCAGCCAAATAAGAGGTTTTATTGATGGTATCAATCCATTAGTGGTGCCTTTGGTTTCGTTATAATGGTGCCATATGCAATAAAGAAACACATTTCAGTAGTGTGGTTTGGGGGGAGGGTGGTGTCTCTGAAACAGGTTTCCCTCTAAGCTTATTTCCTCCTTGAATTCAAACCTCCAGGGGACACAGAAAGGAAATTCTAGCTAACCTGCAGAAGGAAAGAGAAGTAGGTAAACACAGGCTATCCGACTGAACTTAGGCCTTTCCAAATCAGTGTAGTTAATCCTTAAAAACTGACTCACTTTAAAAAAAATGTCAAGATGTTAACTGACCTATGCTAATTTTCAGTACAGTCATGGCGCATTAGATGCATTTTATCTCCTTCTTTAAATCACCAAGTACTTATCAAAGAGCTAATAAGTACTTGCCAACAGTTCTTGAGCGCACAGATATAGCTGGGAAAAAAGATGAAGGAAACAGAGAATCTTTAAAGACACACAAAAAGCTCCTAGTATCTTCCTGTGTAAAATGTAGCCACTGAATTAGTTTCTGAGTCCGAGAGAGGACAAGTCCTCCAATGACACAGAGACACAACAGGAAATGCCTGCCACATCTCTTGACTCTCACTTTGCCCAATGTCTCTTAAATTGAGACATTATTTTTTAAACAAATCTTCCAAGTGTCTCACATGCACACCAAACTTTGAGAAGCATTATTTTAAGGAACCTAATGACTGAGAGGGTAAAATGGAATATGAACTCTTCACTTAGACTGTAATCTTTCTTCTAGACAATAGGACACGTGAAAGCAGGGAACTTGTCTATCTTATGTCTATACGTCCAAGCATTCAGAAGAGTGTGAACTCTAAAATGTACACATAATTATATACCTATGAAATGGTGAATAGGAGGAAGGAAGAACAGGAAGTCAGAAGGGGTGAAGAAGGGCATAAAAGATTATTTCAGCTAGGGTGCTTGGACAGGGTTGATTTTTTTTCTTGAGTTTGGCACTCAATCAAGAGCTCCCCTCCCAACTCTTCTATGCTATCTGTTGAATGTAAAATAAGATAATCTCAATGTTTTCTGAAAAGGTTTTCTTCATGCTTCAGGTGAAATCCTTTAAAAGCACACACACACACACACACACGCACACACACATGCACACACACATGCACACCTTAGCATCTAACAACCCCCTGCTAAAATTGGCATCTTCCTAAACAGTTTTAAGTTTTGAGAGAAAGAAATTAAAATGTACTGGAAGCCTACCACATGCCAGTTATTGAGTTCAACACTTTACAAAGGTTCCCCACTGTGGTAGCCATAATTCCCCGGGAGGGTAAATCACCACTGTCCCTGTTTTACATATTATGTACGAGTGATGATGACGAGTGTGTTCTTTTAAGATAGCAGTGGATATCCTTCATATAAATCATCTCATCTAATTTACACATCTACATGCATACACACACACACACATATATTCACACACACATACACAATATTCTACAAATAGAAATCTGAGCCTAGAGATGTTTATCAAGGCGCCCAAAGCTATCCAGCTAGGTCATAGGAAAGCCTAGTGCACACTGCAGGTCTAACTCCATTGCCTGCACACCCATATGTGAAAACAAGGTGGGAAAACAAGGTGGGAAGGGATCAGTAGTCTCACAGCTCCTAAACTCTCAAATGGGAAATGCATGTCTCCCAACCAACCATGAAGTAGCCTTTTCTATCACAACCCACGAGAGTCAACAGGGCAAGGATTCTGTTTTTGAATCTTCTGAGGTTACTCTGCGCATCCCAGCCTCAGATACCACAGGGCAAGGGACTTTGAGGCAAAGCCATATCTATGACATTGTCCTATCTATGACAGTGGGGTTAAAATAGAAAGAATTTTATTTTGTATCCTATCCAGGGATGTGATATTTGATACATTTTTGAATCAATGTGTCAAATATTTACTGTTTTGTGATTTTTATTGGAATGGTTTCTTGTTTACTTAACTTTTTAAGATTGTAAAATTAATTAAAATTCCCCTGAATAACTACTCTATATTTAATCAGTAAATGTCAAGTCAGCTTTTTATATATGCCAGAAATTATTTTAGGGGACTAAAAGTATAGCAGTGGTGACTAACTTGAAGATATTAAGCAGGTTTAAAGAAAAAAAAAAAGGATCATCACAGAACTATTTGTACTATTAAGGAAAAACAAGGTGTCCATACTGAAGTCTTTACTATTTAGAATAAATACAGCTTCTAAGCGGGGTATAATCTTTAAACACAGACTGTCACACGTGAGAAAGCAAATAAGAAAGTTTAAAAACGTGTTTTTGGTCTGTGTTCCAGTAAATTGTACATAAATGAGCAATGTAAAAACCTAGGAACTGAAAATAACTGAAAATATTTCCTGAGGCAGTGGCTCCAATCAAGGCATGTTTCCTAGGACCAAATTATTTTTGAATTGATGTAATTTTTTATTACAATATAGCAAAGGCAATTTTGTCTATATTCTAACAAAGCAAATGTAATTACTAAATGTGCTTTAATTCAAAATTTGCATTGATGAATGAAACTTGCCATGTGTATTCATTTCCTATGGCTGTCAGTACAAAGTAACTACTGAAGAGGCTGCATTAAAACCACACAAATGGGTCATCTCACAGTTTGGAGGATTTAAGTCCAAAATGAAGGTATTAGCCTAAAGACCATGCTCCTTCTGAAACGTTTAGGGGAGAAGCTTCCCTGCCTCTTCTAGCTTCCACTTACCCCAGGAGTTCCTTTTTGCTTCATGGTTCCTTCCTCAGCTTATTTCCTTTCACATTTTATTTTTTTT
>CM052809.1:96295821-96335217 GCA_028533885.1 Nasua narica
CGCCAACATCTGTCGTTGCCTGACTTGCTGATTTTAGCCATTCTGACTGGTGTGAGGTGGTATCTCACTGTGGTTTTGATTTGTATTTCTCTGATGCCGAGTGATGTTGAGCATTTTTTCATGTGTCTGTTGGCCATTTTCACATTTTATTTTTTAAAAGATTTTATTTATTTATTTGAGAGCGAGCGAGCGAGAGAGAGTGCGCGCTCGCATGAGCAGGGAGAGAGGCAGAAGGAGAACCAGACTCCTTGCTGAGCAGGGAACCTGACACAAGGCTCGATCCCAGGACCCTGAGGTCATGACCTGAGCGGAAGGAAGATGCTTAACCAACTGAGACAACCCGGTGCCCCTCCTTTTGCATTTTAGTACAAGCAGCAAGAAGAAACCATGCTGCACTTCCCATACATGCTTGGAAATCTTTTTGCCTATATATCCAAGCTCATTGCTTTTAAGTTCTACTTTCCTTCCAACAGAAGGACATAATTCAGCTGAGTTCCCCATCACTTTATGGCAAGAATCATCTTCACTGTAGTGTCCAATGGCATGTCCCTCATTTCTGAGATCTCACCGGAAGCACCTGTAACATTCGTATTTCCAGCAACGCTCTCTTCACGAAAATACCAGCATGTTCTAAGACAGTAAAAGATTTCTCTACAGCTCTCCTTTCTTCTGTCTGAGCACTCACTGGGGTCATCTTTAACATCCCTATTTCTATGAACGTTCTCTTCGGGGCAATCTAGACTTTTTATATCAAGAGCCTCAAACTTCTTCCAGCCTCTATTACCCCAATCCAAAGGCATCCTTGTAATTTTAGATACTCATTACAGCAGCACCCCTCTTACTGGTACCAAAGTCTGCATTGCTTTCCTAAGGTTGTTGTAACAAAGTAACAGAAATTGGGCGGCTCAAAACAACAAACTTATTTCCATCATCTTGGAGACTAGAAGTCCAAACCCAAAGCATCAGCAAAAACATGTCTCCTCTGAGACACTGGGTAGAATCCTCCCATGGCTCCAGTGGTGGGCCCCCATCCCTGGCATGAGTGTGATCCCTTCCTCTGTTGCCATGGCAGTCCAACCCCTGTCTTCACAGAGCAATTTTATCTCCTTATAAGGACACCAGTCATATTGGATTAGTGCCCACCCTAAAGACCTCAGCTGAACTTGATTACATTCTCCTATTTCCTATTTCCAAATAAGGACCCAATCCCAGACACTGGGAGTTAGGACTTCAACCTAACTTTTTGGAGGAGCACAATTCAACCCATAACAATGAGCGTACAAGTATCGATTAAGTCTCTTAACTCCAAATTCATTCTTTGGTACATGGTTTTTAATAATGGCCACAATTCCATTAGGCAGCCCTTCTTTACAGTGAAGATGTTGTTGAGTTTTTTGCTGGAGGGACCAGGACGGAGGAAGGTCTTTTGCTCTTTTGGTCTGTCTTACAGTGGATATGCACTGTGGGTATGAGGACTTTGGGCGGAGCTCTGATCCAGCCACATGCCCACAGTACCTAGTCCCTTGGCAACACTGAAGCCTCTCCCTGGCCTGACAATAACAATCAGTGGCTCTCTTGATGGGGACACTCTATGCTCCATGCCTCTTGCCCTCACCGAGCCCTGGTTCTCTCTGTCGGCCCACACTCAGCTTTTTTGCCGTCAGTTAGGTCCCCACTCTTACCCCTGTACCATTATTCATTCTGGAGGTCCATGTTTTGCTCCCCAGTTCCCTGGGACCTTCTCTCTGTGCATACTCACACCACCAGCTATTGACTGCCTACACCCCATCTGCGTTTCAGAAGGCTGCCTGATGCTTGACCAGTGACTACAGACCAGTTCTGATCTGGACCAACAGGCAAACTTCTCTGCTATCCAGTGATCAGAACTCCACCTTGTCCTACAAAGTCTGACCCTTACTTTGGAGAGAAGGTTCCCTTCCAAGTTTGGCCTTCCTTAGGTGCTCTCCCTCAGTCCTAGGGTACCATGTGGAGTTTCCTTAGGTCTTTGAGTCTCTCTTTCATTAGCCTTTAATAACCCTTTACATTAAACTTCTCCGCTTTAGTTTTCCGCATGGTCCTTATCTCATGATTGGACCCATACTGGTATAGTAAGTTTTTAATAAAGATTTCTTATATGTCCACTAGACACACAACACAATGGATCTGAACAATAAAATAATAGCATCTTGGAGTTGGGAAGCAAAATAAATGATCTTGAGCTCCGTCTCTCCCAATGTAACATACCCTTTTTAAAAAAAAATAATTTTATTCAGGTATGATTTAAATTCATTCAAATGCATCTTTTTAAAAGTACACAATGCAGTGAGTTTAGTCAACTCTATATACCTGTGAAAACACTGCCTCAATCGAGATGCAGAACGTTTCAAACCCAACAGATTCTTCATGACCCTGCGCCATCTACTCCCTCCCACCGCCCTCATCCCCAGGCAACCACTGATGTGCTGTCACTATATATTAGTTTCCATTTTCTAGCATTTTGTGCAAATGGAATCATGCGATCTGTCTTTATTCTTTTGTGTCTGGTGGCTTTTGCACAGTGGAGGATTTGGGGATTCCCCCATGTTGTTGCTTTGTTGCTTTTTATTGCTGAGCAATTCCACCTTGGCCCTCCTGCCACATAGGCCTGATAATTCTTGCCTCTGTGTCAGGACAGTTAGCAGTCTCCCCAGTCTCAAGCCAATGGATGCCAATAGCATTCCCTTTCCTCACTGGGACAAACAAAAATGTCTCCAACGGCCAAATGTCTCCCCAGAGAGCAAAATCACCCCTGGTTGGAATATTGGCTTATCCGCCCACCTAAATGATGGATATCTCAGCGGCCTCTAGTTTTTAGAAACCGTGAATGGTGGCACTACTGTGAACATTCATGTTCAAATGTAACACTTCCTTTTATAGCATTCATGATACACAGTTTTCTGGTCTCTAGCTGAATACTTTTGATGGCGGGGTATGTGAGACTTTGCAAAACAGCTAGTTCTATAATTGGATGCTGCAATGAGGTTCCCAAGATAGGCAAATCTATCCATTTGCCCTATACTAGAAGCTTCTACAGATGATTCTGTTTCTTCTTTTATGTGACACTGGTTCCCATGGTAGGCTATCTTATTTCTCCTCTGATTTTTATTTTTTCTCTTGGGGATACAAAGTTTTAGTTTCTTGGGCCTCCCTTCATATCCCACAGTGCTACTCTGTTTGCCTTCTCCAGGACACAACTTCAACTCAGCAAGGATACTTTCAATATGCAATCTTCAAAATAAAGCAAAAAACTCTAACTACTATTTAACTGTATAACTAAAAGGAGGAATGTTCACAGTCATTAAGTAAAATTATCCTATTTACTGTAATTTAGGACTGAGTTGCCTCATAATAATTTATGGCTAAATCAGCCTATCTAACTTTTTCCACATAAATTACTGCTAATTAGGGTCTCCTTTATCCTATTCATGTATGACTATTTTGGAGACAGCATAAATACAAGATTTCACAGTTCCCTAAATTACCTTTCACCTTGTTCATATGAACCCTCATTTCAACAAGTCATTGTTCATCTGAATCTTGGTTGTGTCATACAAGGCAGTATCTTGGCTTTGCATCTCTCAGACATTTATTATTTAAAATATTTTTTAAAATATTTTTAATTATTATTTAAAATAACTTCTAACTCTTCTATGATTCAAGATAAATGTTGAAGATGAAGAGCTTAGGGCTCTGTTGGCTTCTGTTGATCTGCTGTGTTTTCTGAAAACCATGGTGGCTATAGAAAGGAGAGGTTGTTGTCAGGGTCACTTACAAACTATCACAGAACATTTGGTTCCACAAAATTAGGAAGCTGTGTTCCATGTACAAGAAGGGACTTTTGTTTCTTCCTGTCAAAAAGCTAGTAGCTTAAAAAGCCTGTTAATTATGTACCACAATCTGAAAAACAGGTAGAAAGCAAGCTGATAGTGTGGGCAGAGAGGAATGCAGAGACTTGTAGCTTGTGTTACGCCAACAGCAAGCATCGTGTCAAAAGGAATTGCCAGAAAAACTTAATGAGAGGCTGTACTTCGATCCTGGCTTCTGAAGGACTGCAGGGACCATGAACTTCCTGTGATGAGAATGAAAAATTGTGAAGCCAAGAAGCAGACCTTGGAACCCAGATGAGTATGGGACTAGCCTCCAGCAGAGGGAACATAGGTGAAGAAGAGTGGGTAAGGCAGTGTGAGGCAGTAGAGGGAAGGTACTATGCCTATACGTGGTGACCTACACCTGGATTCAAATCCATACCATACCCTGTACCAGCTGTGTGACCTCTAGTAGCAAGAAAAGCAGCTTCTCTCTGCCCTAGTTCTCTCATCTATAAATCCACAATACCTGTCCTACAAGGTTTTTGGAAGAATAAATGAGGTAAGTCATTAAAGTCTTCGGCTGTGCCCGGTACAGATTAAAAGCTCAATAAAGGTCAAGTGTTTTATTATCCACGAAGGAACAAGGTACAGACGTTCTTGTTAGCCATACTTAGTTGGGTATGTCAATGATTTCTCTGTGCAGACAAAATCGAGTGTAAATAATCACCATGTACCGTGTTGTAGCTTGATGTCCTAGTTCACAGTCAGGTTAACTATTTATTCAACTTGGTACTACACTCAGTACTGATTCAACTAACTTTTTAGTCCTTTGTGTTACTGGTAGAATCCTTTGTTCTAAAAGCGCCTCCAGATTTTGTACCAAGTCACAGCCAAGTCCATAGCAGTTGTGCCTGTGACCATGTCCACAGCAAGTCCAAGCCCACCAGCTCCACTTTGATGACTCCATTCTTAGAAGATTGCTCCATCATAAGCTCATGGACTTCCACTGAAAACTGCTGTTAAGATTTCGGGATTCAGAGTGGAGAAATGCAACACTTCTCAAAAGTCCCTTAAGGAGGTGTGTTCCTGGGTAGTGACTGAGCATATTATATGGTAAATCTCCTTGTACAAACACCACTGGGACCTCTCTGTTGGTTGACATCCATGCATTAATCAAGGCCCTTAGGGTTCAACTGTTCAGCCAACTGTGAAGTCACCTAAAAGTCCTGCTATCAGACCATATTTCTCCAGCTTATCCACAAGTACGTAATAAGGGATTTTGTCAAATGCCTCACTAAGCCTAGACTCAAAACATCTATGGCATTAAACTGATCTACTGATCAAGCCCATCAATTCTTAGCTGAAAAATGTTATTGGAAAGTAGTACGATCTTACTTAAAAAAAAAAAAAGGAAGGGAAAAGAGAAAAAGTAGATTACACCAACCTGTCTGCCTATCTCTGGAAAGATAGGGGAAAAAAAAGAGGTTAATTTCAGGAAGGATGAAATTCTGAGTAAATTTTTATTTATGTTTTGCTCATTTGTTCTTCAAAAATTTCTACAGTGTGCCTGCATTACCTTAATATAAAGTTTCCTCCAAATTCTAAATATAAAGGAAGACAGAATTTGCTTCTAACGTTAAGTTCCAGCTACACTCCCCTTAATTAGTTTTCATTTAAAATGTGAAATTCCACAGACTGACTAACTTATATGACTTGAAAACAAATGCTAGTGTTTTGTGAGCCAGGAGATTCTCCTAGCCACTCAGTAATAACAGAAAGTAACAAAAATGCTGTTTTTTCTAATCTCTCTTTTTCTCTAATCTCTTAATCTGGAACACAATAATTCTTTCCAAAGAGGAGTCACACTTAATCCAAGTGATCTTTTGGTGAATGTCTCAGCTTGCTGTATACGGTCTTTGTTATCTGACTTATTTGCATTTGCAGGGAAAATGGAGAGTAAGTGTTAGATAACTTTTTAGCACAGGATTAAGAACTTTATAACTTTATGAATCAAATACCCTGCCTTTAACTGCTTTATTCTCATCAAGCCTTCCCACCCAGCACGCACAGCGCACCATGTTAGAGCCCCACCAGTCTTTAAGCACCTGTCCACGTTTCCTTGCTCTGCACCTGGATTCCCATTGATGGTGTAGAAATGAAAAATGGACTGTTTTGGGCAATCAAAACAGCCAAGCTGCCAGCAAAGGAGGCAAATCCAATCTCCAGGAAAAAAAAAAAGGGGGTAGCAATCAAAGTTGCAGACCACCTAAATTTTCTGAGAGGAATAAGACAGAACAGTATTGAAATATGGTAGCAAGTGTTTACAGGGCTGATCTGACCAGCTGCCGGGGTGTGGAAGGTAGTGAAAAGAGTGAGCTCACAGTAAGTTGGCTCCCAGATGCTCTCATCCTCCCTCCCATCTGGAGAACATACCACTTCAGGCTTTTAGGACCTAAAAATAAATATAACCATCCATCTTAATGAATCTAGATAATCCCAGCCTTGTACACACAGAATCTGGAGTAGGCCTAGCTTTGGAGTTACTAAAAAGTTAGTCAAGTTTCTTTTTTATTCTCTTCATCTTCTTATTTCTTTCCTCATGGTGGATTATTAAGCCTCCTCCTTATCCTTCCTTGCCTAACTCCCTTTTCTTCATTCCTTAATTCATTAGTTGATTAATTAATTCATCCCATTTGCAAACACATATTGAATGTGCCAGGTGCTCTACTAGTTACTGGAGATTCATTGTTGAGGAAATTCAGACTCAGTTCTGCCCTTACAAAACTTACAGTCTAGTTTGAAACAAATATGACCCAAATAATCTGACAAATAAAGATAAATTAGAAATTAAGAATTAAAGAAACCAGCTTTATTTAATCAACTTACTGATCATACCACCCTTTTCAGAGTTAAACCTACTCAATCCTACTGATCTGGTCTTTTGGACACACTATTGGCAACTGAGGGCTCAATCATGTACAGACATTCTGAGTGCTTTAATAAGGCCCTTACAGAAAAGCAAAAGAAGGACCTAAAGCCTTCTTGCACATCTGAAGTATTCCTGTCCCCCTGCCCCCCCCCCACCGCCATTTACATCGCCATGAGAGTTGCCCATCCTTAGAATGGGCAACTTTAAGTTTGCATATATTCTGAAATGGCCTGAGAATGTCCAGGCAATGTGAGTTATTTTAAGTCTATCTTTCCAGTTCCTGCTGCTGTACTCTGAAAAGATAGCATCACCAAGGGTATCCCATGGAGAGCTTGCTGCTTAGTGTTGTACCATAGACCATATTAATAAATTAGGTAACTTTCTATCACCATGCTCTGATCGAGAAATCAATATAACTCATCCCCAATAGAGTGTTCTAATTAATGTGATCTCATTTTACTTTGTGTGGACCCAGGTAGCTAGTCAAACTGAAATTGAGCCCTATGCAATAAGAGCAGCACAAGGTTTAGTCAATGCACAGAGCTGGAAAGTGAACAGGAGGGCTCTGCGGATGTGAAATTAGGACAAACTTTTGAACAGTTGGAACCATTCAAGGACAGTTGCGCCTCAGGCAGTTCCAAGTTAGTCACTGGGGGACTTCAAACACAGAAAAGGTGAGTAGTGTTGAGGGCGCTATAGAATGGGCTTTTTCAAAGTCAGAATAGCGTGGACACCAAAAGTAAAGACCTTTATTCAGACAGACCTGGGTCTGAATTCTGTTTCCTAGATTCGAAAACTAATTTGACCTTGAGCAAACACACTTCATCTCATTGACCCTCATATTTCCCTCTCCTGTAAAATGGAGATTAAAAGCAATGTCTAAGAAAATAAACAACTTGATTAAAAAATGAGCCAAGGATCTTAACAGACACCAAATAAGATATACAGATGGCAAATAAGCATATGAAAAGATGTTCCACATCATTTATCATCAGGGAAATGAAAATTAAAATAACAACAAGATACCACTACATACCTATTACAATGGCCAAAATCCAGACACTGACAGCCTCAGTTAATAGCAAGGATGTAGAGCAACAGAAATTTTCATTCATTGCTGGTAGGAATACAAAATGGCTGAGCCACTTTGGAAGACCATCTGGTGGGTTCTTAAAAAAACTAAACATTCTCTTATTGTATATGATCCAGCAATGATGCTTCATGGTATTTACTCACTGGAGTTCGAAACCTGTGTGTATACACACAGACACACAAAAAAACACACACACAGAGGCACAAGGATGCTTACAGCAGCTTTACTCACAACTGCCAAATCTTGGAAGCAACCAAGATGTCCTTCAGTAGATGGATGGATAAAGAAACCGTGGCACACTCAGACAATGGGATGTTATTCAGTGCTAAAAAGAAATAAGGTATCCAACCATGAAAAAACATGGAGGAAACTTACATGCATCTTACTAAATGAAAGAAGTGACTCTGAATAGACTACATACTGTACAATTCCAACTCAAAAAGGGCACACATGTGGAAAGAATAAAAAGATCAGTGGTTGCCAAGGGTTTGGGGGTGGGGGAAGAGGTGAGGGATGAAGAGGAAGACCACGGGGGGGGGGGGTTTAGGGCAGTGATATCTTATACACATCATTACACATTTGGCCAAACCCATGGAATGTACAACACCAAGAATGAACCCATATCAAAAACCATGGACTCTGGAGGACTATGATGTGTGAATGTAGGTTCATTAGTTGCAGCAAATGCAGCCCCTGGTGGAGGATGGTGGTAGTGGGGAGCTAGACAAGTGTAGGGGCACAGGTATATGGGAAATTTCTATAGCTTTCCCTCAGTTTTGTTGTGAACCTTAAGTGCTCCTAAAAAATAAAGTCTTTTTTTTTAAAGATTTTATTTATTTTACAGGGAGAGAGAGAGATCACAAGTAGGCAGGGAGGCAGGCAGAGAAAGAAGAGGAAGCAGGCTCCCTGCTGAGCAGAGAAACCAATGTGGGGTTTGATCCCAGGACCCTGAGATCATGACCTGAGCTGAAGGCAAAGGCTTTAACCCACTGAGACCACCCAGGCACCCCTAAAAAATAAAGTCTTAAAAATATATCTACACCTCAGAGAGCACTAATGAAAGTTAAATACAATAATGTAGGTAAAGAACTTACCATGATACACGACTTATAGTAAGCACTCAATAAAGGGTACTGATTGTTACTTTCAAAATTTTTTAATGTTGGGACTTTAAAAAAAACATCTAGGTTATCCATTAGGGTATTTATATTCGACAAGAATTGCTAACACTACTTGAGAAAGATGAATTTCGATTGGGGCACTATGACCATAGTGGCACCAAAAAATTCGGTTAGGGGATTCAGGAAGTATGAATTATTCCTGGTCACACCGCTGTGTCCTTAGAATACCAAATAAGCACTCATTTGTGTGTTACACTGCATTAAAGTCAATGTTACAGAAATTTCCATTTCAGTATGTCCAAAATGGTCAGATCCTGACAATTTTCTATCTCTACGGGGATGATATGCCCGGAATCATAGCTCTTTATCTTATGCTCTAAAGAAAGATTTGATGGTGGGTAGAAGTAAATTTATCTTCATTGAAAAATTTATCATGGGACTCCCATGATAAAATGCTGTAAAGTTCTTTGCAGACAATTAAAAAGCTTACTTGATTCCATCTCTGGACTCCTATGTGTATTAGTTTAATACCCGTAATGTGTTCTGGATACTATTCTGGGAACAGTATATGTGGCCTCTGCCACTGCTTGTGGAGACCTAGGGGCTAAAGCCCCAGGTCAGCCACTATTTGAGGCATAACCTTTAGACACAGGTTTCATTTACCCAGGCTTTGGTTTCCTCAACTATAAAATGAACGGGTTGGAGGAGAGGCCTTCCAGATCGGCCAACTCTACAACTCCTTAACTCTAGAGCTGGGCTCTCATGTGAGGATCCTGGGATTCATGTTCTTTCCCACATTATCTCACCCTCATAAAATCATTCCATCCCAGGAATTTTACCAAGGGCTAATTTGCACAGTATTCCTACTCAGCCAGCCTTTTCCGCCATCCAGCTCTTTCAACCAGGGAAGGGAGGCAGAACTCTGGCCATCTGTCCCTCTCACTACGGACTATGTTTCTGAGTGGGCGCCTACCATAAATTTAATTAGGAAAGTAAACCTGTTGGGGACAATCACGAAACACATTGCAAAACTAGAAAATAAAAAGAGGCTTTTGAGTAAAGTTTGTTTTCCTCTATAATCCTGAAGTTGGCCAAAAGCCTGGGCTTTTCCTCCTTTTTCACCTGCAGTAGTAGCGCAGTCTTGGCTGTCTTCAGCCATCAGATCTCTCCCTACTCTTAAGGTCCATCAGAATCCTCATACTTACAGTGAGTTTCCCCAATCCCCTCCCTACCCCAAGGCAAATGCCTTTGTGACACACTTTGTCTTAGGACACCTTTTCCCAAACATGCCTAACTTTCCTTGTGTCTATAAAGGACGTTTATTTTTGCTGCCCAGCACCTGTTCCTCTTTCTTTTGACAAAACTTAAGACCATTTGCTTTGGAGTAGCATCTTTTACTTCCATGTTTCCTGTGGTGCTGGTGTGGAGCTCAGGACCTTGGATGAGCTGGTTCAGTGTATCCCCTCAGCAAATCTCAGCACCAACCATGTGCCAGGCACTGAGGATGCTGGATGAGAATGACAAGGCTCTTGCTTTTTTAGAATCTGTGTGTGTCTAAGAGTTCCTAGAGACCGGAGTGATTTCATTTTTTCATGTCTAGTAGCTAGCATACTACCCAGTACACAGTATGCACCCCCAAACAATCAGTTAAGGAGTTAATGAATGAGACTATCTCAGGTGCACAGGATGGTAAAGGCGTAAGGTGTTTGTGTGTGCATGCATGTGTGCGGCATTGTGTTAGGGCTGCTACAATTGTCAGGATCGCTCCCACCGTTTTACACGAATAAGTTCATTTAATCCTTATGGCGATCCTATGTGACTGATGCTATTATGACACTGGTCTGCAGAGAAGGAAACCAATACAGAGAGAGATTAAGGGACTTGTCCAAGGTCACAGAGGCAGCAGACTGTAGAAGGAGGACTTAAACCCAGCAGGCTAGCTTCTTTGACCACACTCAGAATCATGCTCCTGTGTTGTCTCATTCTCCCTCGTGGACACCAGACCGAGGGCAGTGACAATACAATAGAGGTCTCTCTCTCCATTCTCGTCTGAGACATGATACTCTCTGTATTTCACATTTTCTTCTCATCCTCAAATCAAATAAATACACTGCAAAGTAAACTTCTATTTTGTAGCCACGATGACTCTCTGGTCCTCATTTTATCAGGAAGATGGAAGGTCGAGATCTAAAGAGCTCTAGTTTGGGCCAGATGTAGTAATTGTAATAAAAATACAAAAGAAGCAACCAACAGGAGAGATCAAAACACATCATCAGTGCATAGTACACGTGTACACACACACACACCCCAAAGTGAGATATCTGCCTCCTGTGTAGGCAGTCCCATAAGATCTTTCTAAAATCCTCTGACTCACAGAAGTCAAAGATAAAGCTTGGAAACCAGGAGAGTTTCTAAAGCAACCTTTGAAGTTAGGGCCTCTCTGTGGCAAAGCAAATTCATCAGTTAGCATTCCATGGAGTCCTGTTTACAGTCTGCAGGAACATTCACTGGGCTATTACTAAGAACGCTAATGCTCTCAATTACACCTAAATTAAGATAAAGCAGTAACCTAGTTACTGTAAAAGTGGTTTTATTTATAGACAGCAATTTAATCTTTAATATGCAACTACCATCTGTAAAACTACTTAGCCCCATCTATCCCATTTATGTCTTTATTATCCTCTTGTAAAAACACATGGAGCATTCTTGGTTATACATGCAAAATGAGTTCTTTCTATAACACTTTTTTTAAGCTTAAAAATGTTGATGTAATTACAGTGGATAGATACATTTTCGTGCTGAATGTTCCTCATCCATTATATATGATAATGAAATTAACCACAATCGCTACAGAAAGGACAAGCGATTTATGGGAGCTGGAGAGGAAGACCATTTCCCTCCTCTAATAGAAGCATTTGTTTGGGTGGCAGGGAGGTATGGAGGAGGAGAAGGAGGTGGGGGAGGTGCAGAAAGATTCCCATGCTCGGCACCGTCAACTCTTCCAACTAAAATCATCTCTCAGAAGAGGACAAGCCTCTCAGTACATGGAGCCAGCTGTGTCGCTTCAGCTGACATCGCTGGAGGCCCAGCTTGGAAAGTGCAGACCATCTCCAATGTCAGAACACATCTGGAAGCCGAGGCAGCTTCTAAATGAAGCATTGCAACCGAGGCAGCCTGTCTATCCCACAGGAGAGAAGCGCGATTTTCTGAGCAGGGTTCCCAGGCTCTTGAGGGGCTTTACAAAGGCCGACAGTTACAGTCTCTCCTTTAATAATGATTAGTTGGCAACCAGAAAGCAAAGCCAACAAATTCACATGAACCCAAAGAAAAAGTTTTGAAAAACCTGGTGAGGTTTCTAAGAACCAGCAAGTATCTATTTTGCTTAGGCTAATCTTCAATGTGCAGAAAATCGCAATGCACTGAGATTCTCATTGATAATGAGAAAATATGCTTATAGCTAGTTGAGGACTATAAAGATGATCGAATTTGCAGTCAGCGAGTGCAAGCCAAGAAGAATACAGACTTCACCTCTCCCTTGCCCACAGTGGACATAATCCTCTATGGTAGTCTTTTTTACGGGGCCCCGGTCCGGTGTTCCACACTACCGATGGTTCAGGGGACGAAACCTAGAAGCCACTGCATGTCAAATAATTCCTTTTCATATCTGAGAAGCTGAATCCCAGCGAAGTTTAGTGATTCTCTCAGTGTCACACAGCAAGTTAGTGTCAGAGACTGCGACGCATCCCAAGAGTTCCCCCCTCCTGGTCCTAGAGTCTTTGGATGTCACAAGGGTGTTATTTATACACAATCAGCAGTGACGCAGAGCACAGGAAAACGTGAGCCTACAAATGGCACAGCAAGAGATGACCACAAGTTCAGCCTCTAATCAGCCTGACCCACTATCTCTACCACTCATGGTCCCAGGCAGGGGCGACAGAGGTTCAGCCTAATGACTCCCCAAGTGGGACCACTGCACAACCAGGCACTGCTATGGCTGACTCATGCTGCAAACCTGTTTCCGATAGGATTTTAATCATGCCTTCTACCAAGGGCCTAGGAAAGTATTACTATCCTTTGCAATATTAGTATTAAATTTGAGCATATGTTATGAGCAAAGAGTCTACAAGAAGATGGAAAGAAGGCTATATGTATCGTCATATCCGTCCTCTACAAAGTGGGTCCACTCTTTTATTCCATCACAGATGGCCATTCCCTTCAGATACTGCCCCATGCTGTGACTTTGCTTCTTCAGCATAAGTTGCTTGAAGGCGGGGACACTGTCTGTCTTCTCTATCATATTCCCAACACCCTGTAAGGTACCTGAGTCAAGGTAAGTGCTCGAACTCTCTGTTAACTTAAATAATGAATACAATTCAGGGCATTTTTAACAGAAGACAAAAAGCTTTTACCTGGATGGGCAACTAGGGAAAGAGGGCTTATAAGGCAAGAACATAAAGGCTCATTACAAAGCTGACTTGAAAACTTAGGAAAATGCTCATAAGGGAGAATGGAAAGAGACAGGTATGGGCCATGAAACTGCATGCACACTGTGGACTGAAATACACTCTTGTACCTTTGAATTTTATCCTGTGGTGCACTTGAATTGCCCTTGAAAATGAAATTTTCAACCACAACCACAAAAGCCATTTTTGACTCCAATCTTCTCGTTGCACAGTTAAGAAAACTACTTCCAGAGATGTGGGGACATGTGAAAATGTCTAGAGGTGAGGGACGGTAGAGATGAGGTTTAAAACAGGGTAGACCGATTCTACTGGAATGCTTTCTACTCTATTTGCCAGACTCCTCAGGTTAAGAGTATTGGGACAGCCTTTCTTAACTCAGTCACAAGTGCAGAACATACATGACTGTCCTGAATGCGTTTCATTACCTCCAAAAATAAAGGAAAATAATACAACTATCTGCCGCTCCCCTGTACCCCTGCCAAGAAACAACCCTGGCGCCACATCTTGAGCGCAATCCATTATTTCTTCCTACCAAACGCAGCTTGAATGCTTCTGCCATCCCAGAAAGGGCACCATGATTAAGGCCAAAGCCAACTATCACATTTAGCAGCTTTCTATTCCCAAACAGGAACCCGCTACCTCCCTGCTTGGATAAGAAGTTCATGTCACAGTGAGGAAGGTGCTCTTATGACAGTGTGCAGAGTCACAAGGCATACCTCCCATCCAAATCAGCCATTTCTAACGTGGGTGACTGTGAGCAACTCGCCCATTTGCAGCACTCAGGGAGGGCATAAAATTAACCCCACGGCTGATGACAGCCTACTAATACATTGCAGGGAGCCAAGGTCAGAGAACAGCCTTGGCTGGATTCCACACACGTTTCGAGGTGAACTTTCCCAGTACTTATACAGGGGACCAATAGGTTGCTTATTTTAAAAATCCATGGGGAAAGACACGGAGCTACATGGCAATGGCAAATTTTGATTGCAAATGCAGGAGGTTTATCTGTGCAATCATCTTTCAATTAGTCACAGTGAAAGAGGAGAATGGTTGCACAGATCATGCAGAACCACTGAATGCGGGAATGATCGTTCATTCTGGCTTTGTATCATACGTAATGATTAGTAAAGAATAAAGTAATACCTATTCATATAATAGCTAACAATAACATTGATCAAGCATGCACTACGGACCACATGCTGTATTACGCTATTTATAAAATGTCCTCATGAAGGAGAGTATTAACCTCCTTTTGCAGAACAAGAAAACCAGGAGGTTCATTAAGTTGACCAAGGACACAGAGTTGGCGGGTAAGTGCTAGATTCAAACTAAGAGCTGTTTGTCTCCAAGCTATACCCATGACCACGCGCTACACTCGTCAGAGATTCATCTTCTTTGTGCTCAAGGAAGCGTTATTCTGTTCAGAGTAGGGGCTGATGATGTGTTACTTTGAAATCATTGCTACAAGGCCCCTGTCACCAAAACTAGTGTTGATCCACCTTATTATAGAGCCTGCAGTCATAAAAGACCGAAGTTTCCATTTTTCCAGTTAAGGACAGAGGAGGGAAACGAAGCCCATTTTAAAAATGCCAATTTCTTAGGGGCACCTGGGTGGCTCAGTGGGTTAAAGCCTCTGCCTTCGGCTCAGGTCATGATCTCAGGGTCCTGGGATTGAGCCCAGCATCGGGCTCTCTGCTCAGCGGGGAGCCTACTTCCCCCTTCTCTCTCTGCCTGCCTCTCTGCCTACTTGTGATCTCTCTCCTCGCTGTCAAATAAATAAATAAAAATCTTTAAAAAAAAAATGCCAGCATCTTAGATACAACACCAAAAGCACAAGCAACAAAAGAAAAAGATCAATAAATTGTACTTCGCCAAAATTGAAAACTATTGTTCTTCGAAGGATACCATAAAGAAAGTAAAGAGACAAACTTATGGAATGGGAGAAAATGTCTGGAAATCATTTATCTGATAAGGATTTAGTATCCAAAACTTACAACAAAAGAAAGATAAAGATCTTGAATTTGAAATGAGGAGGGATTTGAAAACACATTTCTCCAAAGAAGATCTATCCAATGGCCAATGAGCACATGGAATCCTGTTCGACATCATCAGTCACGAGGGAAATGCAAACCGAAGCTACGATGAGATATCACTTCAAGTAAGATGGCACTACTAAACAAGATGAACAATGAGTGTTGGTGAGGATATGGAAAAACTGGACACCTCTTAGGTTGCTAGTGGGAATGCACAACAGTATAGCTACTGTGGAGAAAGCATGGCTGTTGCTCAAAATGTTAAAACCCAGAGTTTGCATGTGATCTCTCAATTCAACTCTATACCCAAGAGAACTGAAAACACACCCACACAAAAATTCATCAACAAATTATTCATAGCAGCATGATTCCTAATAGCTGATATGAAGAAACAACCCATAGGGCGATCAATCGAGAAATGGATAAATAAAATGTGGCATCAGCCATGAGAAGAAATACCATCTGACCACAAAAAGGAATAAAATATTGATCCATGCTACAACATGGAAGGAACCTGCTAGGTTAAGGAAACCGGACCCAAGGGCGACATACTAAATGACCGCATGCACAGGACACATTTGGAAGAGGTAAATACACAGAGACTGACGCAGGCTGGGGGTTGCCAGGGGCTGGAAGGGAGAGGGAATGAGAAATGACTGCTTGATGGGTAGAGGGTTTTCTTTGAGAGGATAAGAATGTTTGGGAATCTGACAGAAATGGCAGTAGTGCAACATTTTGCACAGAAAACGTCACTGAATTGTTCACTTTGAAACTCTGCTTGGTTTTAAGGTTATGTGAATTTGACCTCGATAAAAATAAAAGCAAATGATCTTCTGTCTGATGGGTCTTCTGTAAGTTCTGGACCTCAGAAGTTGAGTGAAAGGCACAGAAGGCAAATCTCGTTCACTTGTATTTTTTCCAGAGCAATCTGATACACAAAGTATTCAATACGAGCATAAACCTAAAGGATTCTTGGCTAATTAAGTGGAGCATCCAGGACAGCGAGCTTTTAGTTGATTCAAAATTTTACCATGTGTTGCTTTTCAAGAGCTTGTGCCAAATAGCTTAAAAAATGGGGGCCTGGAAAGACTCAGCCATGTGTTGTAACCAGGGACTAGATTGTATATAACTGCTGACAGAATGAAAATTGGTTTGTGGTGGCTTACATTTCTTACTCTCTGCACGCATAAAGCAGAGGGCATCAAGCAGAAGTATACATACAGTACATAAACAGATATATAGTATATCTGTGTATTAACACAGATGGGGGAGGGGTGATTATGAAAAAAGACCTGAATAGACTCCTTAGAGGAGCAACAATCCGAAAATAATTGAGAAGCCCCACCCTAGATAAAGAACACCAGGAAAAATTCATCTCTCTTGAGAAATGGGTAAGCTTCCCCTCCATATCCATGGAGGATATTCAAATAAATTTTATATATGTATATATATATTTTTACCACGCAGGTAAATATCAAGTATGTCCTGAAGACAATGGCTTACCAGTGCTTAAGAGAATAGCACCCCAGCTGGTCCACTTACTAGATGCATGAAATGCAGCAATCCATAACTTCTTTAAACCTAAGCTTCCACAAATGGAAAAGGGGGTCGGAAAGGGCTCTGCCCCACCTCGCTGGATTATCGTATTAAATAGGACTATATCTCAAAAAGACTTGGCTCAGAGCCCAGAAGAATTACCTTCCCTATGAAGGGGAGCTGCTGTTCCTCATCTTCCAGTATGGCGAGAGCGCAGATGTTCACCGACAGATGAATGGATAAAGAAGATGTGGTACATATACACAATGGAATATTACTCAGCCATCAAAAAAAATGAAATCTTGCCACTTCCAAACATGGATGGAACTAGAGGGTATTATGCTAAGTGAAATGGATCAGTCAGAGAAAGACGAATACCGTATGACTTCACTCATGTGGAATTTAAGAAACAAAAGAACATAGGGAAAAGAGAAGGAAAAAAAAAGTAAGATAAAATCAGAGAAGGCACAGCCTAATACACTCTTAACTATAGGGAACAAACTGAGGGTTGCTGGAGGGAGGGAGGTAGGAGGAAGGGGTAACTGGGTGCTGGGCATTAAGGAGGGCACTTGATGTCATGAGCACTGGGGGTTACATGCAACTGATAAATCACTCAATTCTACCCCTGAAATCGATAACACACTTATGTTAAATAAATTGAATTTAAATAAAAAATTAAAAAGAAAGCAAGCCCAGTGGTGGGAAAGAAAGAAAGGGCCAGGGAGACTGAATACAGGGGCTTAAGTATTCTCTCTGAGTGTGGGCAACTTACTTAACATTTCCCGTCTTCAATGCCTCTCAAATGCAGGAAAGAAAGAGAATTCTCAGGGTTGTTTGAAGATTAAATAAGGAATCCTTTGCCGGAAAGCTGAAACAGCATCAGCCACCTAAAATGCCTTCGATAAACGTAAGTTGTTATGACCGGTGTTATTGCCGTGACGACTCTGGCAGCGATGACGATTATGAGTCTATCTGGCCATCACAGCTGAATTCAGTGCAATGAGGGATACAAAGGACTTTCAAAAATGTAGACCACTTAAAATGTGACCTTTTGGTTAGGGTTCCCTGTGAGAAATGAGCAGGAGAAGACGACTCAGCGGAGTAACTGCAGCAGAGAGGAGTGGGAGCGGGGAGGGGGGGGGCATGAACTGGAATAGGCTTCCTTCCAGAGAGGAGAGGGGAGGGGAGGGGAGGGGAGGGGAGGGGAGAAGAGAAGGAGCTGAGGGGAACTCTCCTTTCTATCCCTCACAAATATAAACACCTCTCCTTAGCTCTGGGCCCCTTGCAGCAGCACATGAAAACCTTTTGAAAGAGATCTTGCCATCTTTACTTAACTTCCCACAGGCTTCCCTCTCTTTCTGCCAACTGCCCACCGGAAAGCACAGAGGCAGCAGAGCCAAAGTCCACCTCACAGAATAATAGGTCCTTAAGCTACAGTGACTGCCAGAAAATGCCAGCTCTCAGAGCAGGAGCATATGGTGAAAAGGGCCGAAAAGGCGGTGGTAATTTTTACAGCAGGTTATTATTACAAACCTCCTTTGAGAGGCCAATTCACAGCTTGTCCTGAACACTACATTAACTCATTTATGGTGTTCCAAAAATGCTCCATTTCCTACTGTCCCTAAAGCTGACAAATAAGCTCTCCTAATTCAAAACCCTGGTGGACATCCTTAAACTCCCAGTTGAGTGTGGTGCCATTTCCAGGTTGTAGATCAGCCTTCTGGATACATCCTCTAGGAAGCATGCTTCAGCATAAGCCCACAGTCCCTCTAAATGGAGTTTTCTTTTGGCTGCCAGGACCCTACTAGGCTTCTCTGGGTCAAACCTAGAAACTGTGCATCTGGAAACGATTTGCGGTGCTCATTCAAACTTCCCCTTGTAAAGGGTCCAAGTGGTGATTCTAAACCTTGAACTTGGTTATCACTGTTCCAAAAGTTAAAATATACATACACATAAAAAAAAAGTATATGTACCTCTGTTTTTAAAAATTTATATATATTTTCTTTATATTTCTCTATATTTTTACATATATATAGAATTTATATGTGTATATATACACACACATAGTTCCCTCCTTCTCCAAAGGAGTGACATTAGCCATTTCCTCTTCATCTTTACCTAAACCACCCTCTCCTTAGTCAAGATTTAAATATCTAGCAGTCAAATTAGGATTCCCCTTTGTTGCTAAATAACTATCAATCATTTTCATCTGTTATCAAGTCTCTGTTTTCTTGAAAATAATGTAAAATTTAGATGCAAATGTGACGCTGGCTGCATTGTTTAATCACAGCAATGAAACAACCTTCATATGCTATAAAATTTGCCAGACATACAAAAAACTTTAATTTCTACCTTAGCAACCTCTGTGCCATCTGTCATTTCTTTAAAATAATCAAATTGCTCTGGGCATGGTATTATCATAGAAGATTGTCAAATGTGCCTCGTTGGAGATAACACTAACGAGGAATTAAGATGACTCTAGAATAGTATCTTTATTTTCATTTAAATTAGGCTATAAAAAGATTTCTTTTGGAAGTTTACGAAAGCTCCCCTTTGGGGTATAATGGGAAGATCACAGAATCCAACTGAAATAATGAGGAGGTTGTATTCCAAAGTGTGACGCACGTACCACTGATTATACATAAGATGACTTACATGGTACATGGATGGCATTTAAAATAGTATTTTCAAGTGTGCATTAAAGGGAAAAAAAATAGCACATCAAACCTGGGATCCATATACACTACTATTCAGGATGAATCCATTATTTTTCTTTTAAAGTTCACCCACAGGAAAATGTTTAGTATTTGAATATAGCAAAAAGTGTGATAAGTGAATGGGAATAAATAAAAGATGGACGGAATGATAGTGGGCTAAGCTCCAGGAGGCCGGGCTTCCTAACTGTGAATTTGAAATCATCAGCATCCTGACATTTTGATAAGAACCTCTCCGTGAATTAGACTCGTCTGAGTTGCTTAGCTAGAAAGGAGAAATCTCTCGGAGGGGAGATGGATATTAGTTATTTGGGCACTATAAAAAAAAATGGATTTGTTTCTAATTCTTTATAAAACAGGAAAGAATTTGGATCTTTGCTTCAGAGGTCGGGGCAGCAAGACTAGCTTTGCTCCCCACCACATAGACCACGGCAGTGGGAGCACATGTAATAGGAAAGGCAACGGACTTGTTTGCAAGTCTAGGTTCTGGGGCGCCTGGGTGGCTCAGTGGGTTAAGTCTCTGCCTTTGGCTCAGGTCATGATCTCAGGGTCCTGAGATGGAGCCTCTGCATCCGGCTCTCTGCTCAGTGGGGAGCCTGCTGCCTGCCTTTCTGCCTACTTGTGATCTCTCTCTCTCTGTCAAATAAATAAATAAAATATTAAAAAAAAAAAAAAAGCCCAGGTTTTGATCTGGTCTCTGCCATGAACATGCTCAGTGACCTCAGGCAAGTCTCTATCTGCTCCCGAGTTACAGTGGTTGACCGGAAGATATTCAAGTACCCTTTTAACCTCTGACATTTATGACTTCCAAACTTCGGCAGCAACAGGTTTAAGAAAGGGGCTCCTATCCTAGCAAAACTGAGTCAAAGTCTTCAGGATTTGGACTAAAGTCCTTACTACGTGGGTAAGAGTAATCACTCTTACTACATGATTTTTTACTTTTTTCATAGGATCAGAATTGGGTTGTTCACGCATTCATCCATCCCCCAAGTGCAAACTGTGTACTTCGTGTGCCTGCCTGTTCTTCTGGGAGCTGTGAAGATCAGAAAGCGTTTTGAGAACTTACAGGTATAAGCATCACTCAAGAAACTTGCCAAAATTCACTTTATATTTCTTCCCCTCTGATTAAATCTGGGTAACAGCCAAGAAACTCGAATGTTTAACGGACAATCCCAGTGATTTTGATGTCAGTGTGCCTGGACCACATTTTGAGAAACTTTAGTCTGTTGAGAGAGGCAGGTAGTCAAGAAGGCTACTTCAAATCTGAACGACAGATGCCATGTGAAATGGAGGTGCCAGGGAAGCTATGCAGACGGGCTCCCCAGGTGGCATGGGATCCACAGTTGCCGACTTAGAGGGAAGGATATTCAAACAAACACGTAAAGATGAGGAGAATTTCACCAGTTCAAGGCGAGGATGAATGGCATTTTGGACAGGAAAGAGAGCTAAGACAAACATGGGGAGCCAGGTGCTTCCTTTTCCACTCAGAGAGAAGTCTCCAAAGGCCTCAATTAATAGCATTTCCCACCTCCCGTTCTTCTTCAGAAGTATTTGTAGGATTAACAAATGGGTGGAGGAATGGACAAATTCATGAGCTGTTAACAACTCCTGGATGTTAGCATACTTGGAGTCCGGTGACATATGCTGGTAAGAGGATACAGAACTTGTGAAGGAATTCCAGCATCTCTACATTGCTTTCCAGAGATATTCAAGAGTAGGAACAGAAAATAATTTTAGTGCTTGCTATAGCAGGAGCTGGTATCTAAAGAGCCCTCATTTCTTCCAGCACTTTCACACGTACGGTCCCATGCCAAGAAACAAGTCTAATTGTATTTGTCCATCAGACAGATTTTTCATTCTCCTCACAATTACAAGTACCCCTAGATTATAATCTTCGGAGATAACGGTCTCTGTAAAAAAGGTCACAGGATGTGTTTAGCCTAGTGACAGAAGGAGGTGATACCTTTTGCAACATTAAATTCACAAGGTTCATGCCACTGGCTACACAGAGAGTCTTAGATCAAAGGTAGTAACTGAAATTGCATGGAGCACTGGGTGTTATATACAAACAATGAATCATGGAACACTACATCAGAAACCAATGATGTTCTGTAGGGGACTAACGTAACATAATAAAAAAAAAATGAAGTGTGCTACGCTGTGTGGTCTTGAGAAAATGGCAGAGCCTCTCTGGGCTTCATTTTTCTTGACGAAAATAGAATGACATGAATCAGACACCTCCCAAGAAGAGTTTCTATTCTGACAGTCCATGAATCAAAGTAAAAGAACATTTCTAGAGGAATTAGTTAATCCTCCGGCGATAAAATGAGATAAGCATTTGCTTTTATTCTACATTTGCTCTGCAGATGATCTCTACTTTACAATAATCAGATCTGAAGAAAAGCAGGCCACGTGATACACTCAAGTGTAACCTGACTGTTTCCTAAGAGATACAGTAAATTGAGGAATGGTTTTTGCGAAGCCCAGATGAGTTGCTTGGCAGCTATAATTTTACCTCCTCAATGACTGAGCCAATTTTCTCCTCCAGCTCTCTTACACACCTTTAATGAATACATGTTTCTTTGATTAAATTAACATTTTTGTCTAGCTAATTAGCCTGAAAAACCTATGCTGAACGGATCTGGTAGCAACTTCATTACTGCTCGTCGGTGCATGTTTGCGACCAATCACTGTCAGCTCAATCGCCTAATGATTAGGGGAACATTAAGTTTGGCTAATTTGGCTTTCTGTGGCCATCATCACGTTCCCAGTGAGGAGCCAATGCCCACCCGGAATCGCCCTGCCTGACAGTGACAGATGTTTTAATCACAGGGTTCCATTCATTAATGTCCATCAGCATCACTAGCCAGGTTTGCAGCAAATACCTTGATTTGAAACCAAAACTAATTAAATACTATCTTCGTAATTACCTTATATAGTTACCCTTCCCTAAGTGGGCCAATATGACAAGAGCTGAAAAATAAAGCCCTAAACAAGGCTGGAGAGGGAGGGAGCCCCTGCATCATCGCTGGATCGCATTTCCTGTCTGCATGTTTAGTAAGTGGTTGGAGTCTATGGAGAGCTGTCCCTCCCTCTAAACACAACGTGCAGACATGCACTTCTCAGTTTTTCCTGTTACAAACCAGCCAGGTTGTGGAATACATTGATTTCTTAGATACGCGATTATTTTGTGCACACAGAGCTCGGAGAGGATGCCATTAAATATTCATTATCAGTGTATTCACCCTTCTCATGTGTTGGCTGATTGGAGACCCACACCTCACACACTGCCTTTCCAAGTGATTCTGATGGTGTCGGCTCCACCCACGGTTGCAAGGGTAGCATGTGGCTGGGTCATGGCCAGTGAGCATCGGACACGTCCTGGTAGAAGTGATTCATGGCCAGGCATGATACCCAACGAGGCCAATCACAGGCAGTGACTCTTAATTCTGGGACTCTCAGATTTAGCTATGTAAGCAGCTGCCCCTGTCTTTCCTGAGACATTTAACACTCGGAGACAACAAGGTCTGTGGAGGCTCTAGCCATCCTGTAAGCACAAGGGGAGACCCTTTTGAGAAAGGGGTTCACATGAAGGAAAATGGAACCTGAAAGATGGCCAAGAAAAAAAAAAACACCTTGTGTCGACATCATTCCGGCCCTTTTACCCAAGCTCCCTATGTTGATAGACTTATTTCTGGAATTTTCAATTTTTTTTTTTAAGATTTTTTTTTAAATTTATTTATCTGAGAGAGAGAGAGAGAGAGAGAGAGATCACAAGTAGGCAGAGAAGCAGGCAGAGAGAAAGAGGGAGAAGCAGGCTCCCTGCTGAGCAGAGAACCCGATGCAGGGCTTGATTCCAGGACCCTGAGACCAGAGCCTGAGCTGAAGGCAGAAGCTTTAACCCACTAAACCACCCAGGCGCCCCTGGAATTTTCAATTTTATGCCCTTGATGGAAGACCTTTTTGTCAAAAGATGCATGCAACCAAAAAGGCAATACCTGATACAGGCCCTTTTTAACTACTCAACATACTTTTACATTTGGTATCTTACATAGCCTCCAGAATAATACTGTACAGTTGATAGGGAAGACACTGTTAGCCTCATTTTTGGAAATAAGAGGTCTAAAGCACGAAGAAACAGGGGCTCACTAATATACACCAAGCCAGTGCTGAACTTGGTCCACCAACTTGGCCCTTTGTTCTCCTGCTGAGGTCTGGGTGACTTTTCCCCCACCTGCCTCACTCCGGATGGCCATCAGAATAGTGTTTTGGGATGACAGTAGAACACATGCATAAACCATGACTTTGGCACCTGCTTGATTCAAATCCCTGCTCCACCATTTCCTAGTTAGATGACATCTAGCAAGTTTACCATGGGTAAGCACTGGTGTCACACCTACAATGGGAATAAACCACATAGAACGCTTAGCACGAAGAGCATAGTTCTTTCTCTACTAGGGAAAACTGCAGAAAAGAGGGAAAATTTTTAAATGGATTGCAAAAGAAGATTTAGTTTAAAAAAAAAAAGATTTAGCCCAACTTTGTATTCCCTCCAACAAAAACTTTAGGTTTTGTTCTCTGTGGTTCAAAATATTCATCGCTTAAGCAGTTTTAAGAAAAATGCCCCTTGCTCGAGACTGTAGTGATGGCCACACCCTATACTTATGTCAACTTAATTAAAATTTCTCCCAGAAACTTCTTCCAACATAAGAAAGTAACAGGTCGGGCTATTTTCGGCAAAGGCATAGATAGTCAGATCCTTTGTGTCTAATTACTGGAACAAACTTAAATTAATGGCAGAGAGTGTGTCCATTTTTAAAGGTGATCTAAAGAAGAAATTGCTTTTGAGGAAGCTTGAGGTATACTTTGGCTCTTTCTCTTTTTAACTCTGTGATCTGGAAAAGCCTACCTCTCCAAGTCTCAGTTTCCTCATTTTAAAAAGAGATGCTTTCGGGGTGCCTGGGTGGCTCGGTGGGTTGGGGTCTCCGCCTTTGGCTCAGGTCATGATCTCAGGGTCCTGGGATCAAGCCCCGCATCGGGGGGGGGGGGGGGCTCTGCTCAGCGGGGAGCCTGCTTCCTCCTGTCTCTCTCGGAGAGCCTACTTGTGCTCTTTCTCTGTCAAATAAATAGATAAAATCTTAAAAAAAAAAGAGATGCTTTCATCTGCTTTCCTGCTGACGTACGAACAATGAAAACAAATGGTCAGCAAAGAGTTAACATGGCAGGCTTGACTGCGACCATTTAGAAGTCCTGCTGATAAGGTTGGCTCTCAGCTGGTGTCTGAGAATTTGTCCTTGGGAAGGGTTCCCACCATTCCCAGGACTGATAAGAATATGTCACTATTTCGAAACTAAACTCTGTGTACAGGCAATAGGGTTTTGGCTGAATATCAGCTTTCCTTCTGGAATTTCATTATCTATCTATCTATCTATCAGCTTTCCTTCTGGAATTTCGTTTTATATATATATATATATATTCCCCCGCCACCAGCCCCCAGGCTGCCTATGTGAGCAGCCCATTATAAACGCCCTGCTTACTGAGGCTCTAGTGAGTTTCCTTGTCTGGGAACATACTTAGACAGGTGTGGTCAGAGCTGGTGGCTGGGAGAGGTTCGTGCATCTGGTGGGGCTTCCCTGAGAGAGAACCCGGGATGCTCAGTGTGGTTTCCTCTGGACCTGTTCCCGTGCAACTTTTCCTTTGCTGATTTCATGGGCTTAGGGGGCTTTTGCTGAAATATAACATGGTTGTATGTGTGACTGTATGCTGAGTCCTCCTAGGGGATTACCAAACCAGAAGGTGGTCTTGGGGACCCCCATACATTAAACATCTAGTATATTATGTACCATATAAAAACGTACAACACATAGATGTGTGTGGCATTGCCGTCCTCCTGATACCTTGATGTTCTTACTCTGAAACCACAGGCAGTAGCGGTGTCCATGTGGCAAGATTGAAAATTTGAAACACTCTCCTATTCCAGCTTCTGTCTGACAGTGATGCGTGAACAACAGGTATCCAAATAAATTCGACATGTTTTGTAAAAGTTTATAAATAAGGACACGCACGGTGACTTTATTTGGGGAGAGCTGGAGACCCCTGGGTTCTCATTACTGGGAGAACGCAGAGGCTACACGTGCTGACGGACATCGCTGACCACCGAGTAAGTGTAAAGGAATACAGGAACAAGCAGCAAGCAGGCCGAGCGAAGAGGAGGAGGAAACTGAGTACAGCACCGTATCACTAACACGAATTAAAGATAACTGTGTCCAAAACTGCATCTGTTTTATACAAACACGGAAACACAAAGACAGCCGCACACTACACTGGAGTGATTCTCTAGGGTGGGGGAAGAGGGGTAGAAGTAGGGCGTGGTAGTGAAGGGTGGGAAACACAATACAAAGTACGAGGAAAACCCTGCTCAGATCTACATCGAAAATGTGCCATTTACAAAAGAATATGATTCACTCCGCTTTCTGCACCTGGGATCCCAGAGAAACCTATTACACACTCTACGATGACGATGATGCTGACAAAGGTCTTAATAGCTAACATGATGGGTATCACGTAGAAAGGTATGCACTTCTCTATATTACCTTATGTAATCTTCACCGTGAATTCTACCAGGCATGTACTGTTGAGAGGCCCCCCCTTACAGATGAGGAAGCCAAGGCACCAAAAAGGAAAGGAACTTGCCAAGATGACACAGCTCAGAGGCGTTCGGTGTCAAAACCTGAACCCAGCTTGGCGTACAATCAAGTTAATTCAAGGACGCTGAGGTTCAGTCTGTGCCGAAGTGACCACTGGTCTGGGTGCTATTGCTGAGATGCTATCCTCCCTCTCTTTTTCTTTCCCTTTAACTTTTTTTTTTTTTTTTTAATATATACAAAGGGCCAGGCACTATTCCAGAAAGAGAAAATCCTCACAATCCAAATTGTGACATTCCAGAAAGAAAGGATGTCAGACACTAGGCATACTTTCACCTCCAAGGTGCTCAGGGCTCCCGGAGACCTGGACCCCCTGCCAGTTTAACAGTGCTCATTCTAAATGCTTCCAAAGACCCTTGTGAAAGGGAGCCTCATGCACTTTCCCTAAGACCAATCTCGCATCACGAGTTCGGTGTCTGTGTAAATCAATCACTTTGTGAGTCAACACCGCAGGCCTCTTAGTATTCCCAGCGTGCGGATTGCTTGGTCTCACCTTGCACACCATTTCCTGTCAACCCACCAACCTATAGAAGGGCATGTCTGCCTCACTTTACATCAGTGGTTCTGGACCAGCCCAAGGGGAACATTTGCTCCGCAGGGATATCTGGCAATGTCTGGACAAAATGCCAGTCATCACGATTGGGGAGAAGGCTGTGTGTCTAGCAGGCTGGAGATTAGGGACACTGCTTCCCATGTTATAATATAATGCACAGGACAGTCCCTACAACCAAGACTTACCCAGCCCAAACTATCAGGAATGCTGCTGAGATACTCTGCTTCATTGTAAGGAAACTGGCAAAATTCTATCCTTTGGTATTGGTGAACATGGAGATTTAGGGACAGATCAAGGTACTTTGCTGATGAGCATCAAGGGTCTAAGGTACGTATGCATTTTCAGGGATTCCCTTTCTATTCCCAGTGTGGATTTCTTTAAAAGGCTGCTGTCATCCTGTTGCCATCGATTATATTTGAATGGAAGGTGAGAAAAGCAAAAGAGGATCACTTTGCCAACTGCCTGTTGGAAAACAGGCTGCATTCTGATGTCAGAGATGTGGAACCAAAGAGAGAAGAAAAAAACAAGTGACTTTGTTATCGGGTCATATCATTGACCAAAATGGAAGGGTCACATTCCATATTTGGGGAGCAAACTGTGATACTGTTTTGGACCTCATGTTTCTGCCTTACACAGCTTGATTTTTATTTTCACTTAGGTTCCTACTCACTGCAAACGGTTCCCCCAAGTGAGCAGTTCTAAGTCCTCGAAAAGCAATTGGAATGGGAAAAAGAGGCCCAGTGATAAGATCAAGATATGAACTATCAACCCCGGCTTCTGGGTGATAAGTTTAACTTTCAGACCTTCATGGAAAACCACATTAGCAAAGTGCTGATAAAACACTTTGAGCTGGTGGGGGGAGGGGGAGGGAAGGAAGGTGTATGTTTCACTGGCCAAGCATCACACGAGGCCGTACTAAGCTCTGCCATTTGCAGAGGGCACGCGCTGTCATTGCACATTTATCCCAAGTGTGAGGCCAGGTGAAGCCTCACTCATTGGGTATTAGGGTTTATCCTTAAACCTCATCAGAAAACTTTTCAAAGGTAATACAGGGTACATGCAGGAATTCCCCAGGCTTTTTTAAATAGCATCTGTGATTTCATAGTGGGTCTTTTCAGGCCATGGTGGAGGACTTCAAGTGCTACCAAAGACTCTCATTTCCTTAAGGGCCATTTTAGCAATTCAGACTCTATGGCTATTGAGATGTGACCTGTCTGCTGATGCAGTCACCCACGCTCCCCGTCTCGAGTTATGTCCTTCATACTGTATTTCCAAGGCTCCATTTCAGAGGCGACTGTATGCGCAGGAAGGTAATAGTATGGGACTAAAATCATGCGTGTGGCTGAGTGTCTTTTGTCGCAGGGATGGTCCTACGGATCTCTGCTCATAAAAATTCACTGGCGATTGTGAAGAAACCCATCGGCGGCTTTGGAATAAAACAAAGATAACTCTGTTGTCTAAGTGCCAAACAATAAAAATAAACAGGGAGCGGGGGGACGATGTTACATTCACCACAAGTTACCAGAGTTGCTTTCAACAAGATGAGTATCTGAGAGATGATGCTCGATGATGTGGACTGAAAGACAGCAATATGGCTGTCTGGCGCAATATGGCGCAAGGCAGACCCTGCAGCGAAATGGAGCCAACTGGGAATTTGTAGGGGGCCCCCGCCAAAGGACTTTAAACAGAACAATATTTAAAATTTAAGTAACTTGAGATGGAAGCTATTTGTGTCCTCCTAAATCACATGTAACCATTTGCTGGACTCCCAGTCTCACGTCGGTGAAATTTTGGAGACTGGTGGTTTGAAATGTGTCGGGTGTACAGAACAGAGACAGTGTGAGTTTCAAAGTCAGGAGGATGGGGCGCCTGGGTGGCTCAGTTGGTTGAGCATCCTGAGTCCTAGTTTCGGCTCAGGTCATGGTCTCCACATCCTGGGATCAAGTCCTGTGTCAAGTTCCGCGCTCAGTGCCGCATCTGCTTCAGATTCTTTCTTTTCCCCTCTCTCCCTCTCCCTCCACTCACACTCTCTAAAATAAACAAAATCTTTAAACACAAGTGAGAAGATCCATTAACTGTAGTAATACAGCAAAAGCAAGAATTCAAAGCTAGAAGTGGAAAAAATAAAGCTAATTCTTTTTCTGTCCGCGAGTCCTAAACACACTAAAATGGATGCTGAATTAGTGTGCGTACAATTGCAGGTTTTATTTATTTAATTTATATCTCAAAGGGCAGTTTGCTTCAGCAGACATCTAGGATCGAAAAACAGTATTTACCGCGGTGAAGCCTTTTTAGAATATAAGCTTTATCAGGGCAAGGATAGGGCCAGACTTTTGTTTTGTCACCTGATTCCCCAATGATTTCTGCAGTCACATACATATCAGGGACACAATAAATGTCTGTGTACAGATGAAAAGTTCCTTAATCAGAGGTACCTCTAATTGATAGATATAGTAGCTAATGTTAATATGAGAACGGCAACTCATCCAAGAGCACAGTGTTTGTAGATTTGTAGACCTAAGGCATCCAACTGTTGCTTTTCCCATAATGCCACAAACACATCTAGTTCTGCAACCTAATTATTTTGATGCTTTAACTTGCCCAATCTGGTAGAAAACCCTTGGGAGACGCTATGCAATCTAGGCTGCATTATTATCCCCTTCATTAATAATAGTTTAGAGTGCCTGAGAGAAATTGGGACATTTCCGTTCTAAACCCCTCCATGTACTTTTCTTTGTGCCTTTTTGTAAGTTTTCTGTCAAGTGTCCCATTTTGAGTGTCGTTTTGTTTATAAAGGCTTTGCTCAACTAAGCATTTTTTATTTAGGGGGAATAACAGGTTTCAAAGAAAATTATCAGGAAACTTAAACATAACAGATGCTTGTTTGCAGACACCTGATTGAGCAGAATTGAAAGCCTCAGCCTAGATCCTAAAAGCCATAAATGTCAGTTGACTAGAATTAAGTCATAACCACTTCGAAGCATGGACCACCAAGAGACGGCCATTTTAGAATCATAACATCCAAATGGCTCTTGTCTTGTCAACACTATTGAGGAATAACATAATTCTTACAGTGGGTAGGAGCTTTCATTTCTAAGAGATAGTAACTGTAGCTTGCAGCTAGTTGTCTCAGCAATCACACAGCACAGAATCTCTTTAAAAAGCCATGACGGAAATACCATATTGGTTTCTCATCTCCACAAAATCTTCAACACTGCTGTGCCAGTATGCTGAGGCAGAATAAGTTTCTTTGTAAGGTAGAAATTGAAATTAGAATTTGGCCTCAGTTGAGATGGAGTTTTATGTAAATTGTATAGAAATTAGCAGGCAAAGGAATTCACAGCTCTGTGAAATTCACACAGATTAGTAACATGAGTTATTTGGAACACTGTAGAACATACTTTCAATATTCTCTAAACTCCTAATAGTTTGGGCTTAGTGAAAATGCCCCAAGACCAAATTTCACTTTGGACTTCCCTCATGCTTTGCATATATATCATGTGCTTCACCTTTGAAATAGCTTCTCTTGCATTTATAATATACTAACATTTTCATATCTAAAGTCACATGGCGGGAATTTCTTGGACCTTTTGTATGTGGCTCTATTCAAACCGTAATGATAGGTCCATCAGTGCCCTGGACTCAAACTGAAGTATGATATAAGTAATACTTAGATGACTTGAGTACTGTGAAGAAAAAAAAATGATAACCTTGAGGGCCAAGCTGAGTAAATATTCTTGGCAGTATCACTGCGGGAGGAGGTTGAAAAAGCTAAAGCAAGATGCACTAGGACCAAAGGACTGTATTCAAGTGTTTGGGAGGAGAGAGACTGAGGTCGGGGATGGGGACAGAGCCATGGGACAAGAGTCCTGTCTGCTGGTATGGAGTTACACTTGGCAAGGATAAAGAAAACTAAAACCTCTGTTTTAGTCCCCAAGTGTTCTCAGTGTTCAGTGCACACTCACACAAACACTCACCGTGGCAACTATCAGTTTTGGAAACGAGAAGACTGCTCTCTTATGTAACCATGGAAGTGGGCCTAGGTCTTAGTCCAGAAAGAGGTGTTAAAAATAGTTCAGTAAAAGATCAAGAACATGGATCAAGAAGGCTTTCTGTTTTCTCTCGTCCATCCATGAAACCAAGAAATGTTACAAGTGATAGCCACAAGTCCCTAACTCCCCTCTCTTCTTGAGGTCCAGACCATTGCTGACCCATAACCATCTTGCCGTTACTTCTTGTTGGCCATGAGGACAATTTTATCACAATTGTATCACATTCTAAAAATGATCCACGAATAGCAGCTGGATGCCCTTGTGAGTGGCAGTATTCTTGTTTTGTAAAAACTATAAATCTGATCCTAAAAAAGAAAGTGATGGAGATGCATGTGTCATGGACTAAATAAAGAACCACATGCTATCCTGCCAACAGAACATCAGTTCCTGAACTTCAACTTCCTTTTGTGGCTATACTCCTGGCAACGGTGGAGGACCAAGGGCTGTATAGCGGAAGGTAGAATTCTGCTAAGAATTCTCCACAGATACATAATCGGGGACTGTAACATTGCTGTCAACAAACTCTCATTCTTTTGGTTAAGGTAAATGCATCTCTTGCTGTTGAAGGGAAAGGGAATTCCAATTGTTACTTCTATTTTAGTCAAATCTGCAAGTGAAAAAAGTGAACCCAGGCACATGGATCAAATTCTGGATCATTTTTTGGCAGCAAGATCATGAATGACAAATGTGTCTGAAATTCTGCGGGTGGTTGGAAACACAGCCAGGAGAATGCCCTGAGAGATGCCTCTTAATTGTAGTAAGCTAACAAAGTAGGTTAATAAGGTCTACTTTTCCTTTGAAGTACCCAAGTTCCTGTGCCTCTCCAGAACCACAATGGGACTAGAAGGCTGAAATCGACATGTATAAAAGGAAAGAATTCAACATGAGATTTCATTCTGAATGGAAGCATAATGGGAAAATAAATGGTAATGCTAAATGTACACTAGTCTAGCAGTACACCAGAGGCCCCTAGGGAAAGCTGAAACATGAACTTGAAATGAACCTACCTCAGCACAAAACATTTTCAACTGTAGAAGCTCTTAAGCTAGAAACTGTAGCAGATATTAGCTTTTTTGTTTTTGTTTTGTTGTTGTTGTTGTTTGGATGTCCTGCATCTAACCACTTTCTATTTTGAAGTATCCCCCATTTATGTGTGGAGATAGGGCCCGTATTTCCTGATGGAAGATACAGGGGCCAGATCCTTCCTTTTTGGTCCAAGGAAAAGCATAAATGCATGATCTGTAATGGGATGACTGCAAATCTCCTTCTTGGCACTCTGACAAGCCCAAGGATAGTCTGAATGCACCCTGAGTGATGGTGGTGGAGACTGTACTCTCCAGCAGCAGGGATGGGTGTACTGTAAATGATGCTAGGGGTACTTCCTACTCTGTGGCTGTTGGGAGTCACACCCCTAGTCACAACCAAGCCCTCTCCTTGCCATGGATTCTGTGAGCCTCCTATATCCTTTTGATCAGGATCACAGTCAATTTCTTTTCTTTGCAACCACAAATGTCCTAACTGATGTTGACTTTTCCCATAAAGTTGGAATTCATTTCCAGGCCAATTTTCATTTGAAACACAATCCCATCCATTACCAACCTGAGCACTCTGTGTCTGTCAGAGACCTCTAGGAGCATACGGATAACGGATTATCAGAACGACCTATGGAAAGGCTCATCTTTCTGAATATCAGTTTCTTCACCTGAACATCTGGGTGTAAGTTTTGTGGGGATGATATTTGATACATGTGAGTCTATGACCTTGTCTGATCCTCATTACTGCCTTTTATGTTGACAACGCAATGGACAGAAGTCATCCAAGCCCGAACTTGAATTTTTCCAACTATTTCGTGCTTCTCGGAGTAGAGATTAGGAACACCTCTGATACTTGTGGAACAACAGTGACAAAGGGTCAGGGCAAGAAAGATGTTGTGAAGGTGACCCCTGAGCCCCAGACCAGCAGTAGTTCTATTTCTGAGCGTACGCTGTTAGGAACTGGATTGTGAACTCTCCCCAAATACATACGTTGAAGCCCTGCCCCCTTGCACACCCCCTCCCCCTGGCCAAACACATGATTTTATGGGAGACTGGACATGTAAGGAGGTGATTATGGTCAAACAAGGTCATAAGCGTGGAGCTCTGATCCTACAGACTGGGTGCCCTTATGAAAAAAAGAAAAAGCAATATCAGAGCCCTCTGTCCCTCCCCTGTCCTGTGAGGACACAGCAGGAGGATGGCCATCTGCGAGCCAGGAAGGTCTCACCAGAAAGCAAACTTGGAGGGACCTGGACCTGGGACTTCCAGTGCCCAGAACTATGACAAAACCAATTTCTATTAAGTCATCCCGTCAGTGATGTTTTGTTACAGCAACCCAAGTAGACAGAGACAACACCCAAGGCAGTGTCTGAAAATCACTTGCAAATATTAAGCAAACTTCAAATAATTCATTTCTTTCTCCTGTTCTCTGTGAGGGATTACTGTCATCATTATCGTAAAGTATTTATACAGCATTTTGCATTGAGACGTGCTTACAATTTTTTATTAATGAGTAGGGAGGTATGCTACTGCCTTGTTCCTGGGAATATTATCTCCAAAACTGAAATGGAGATGGAAATAAACATATGCCATGTGGAACAAGGGTTAAAAACAGAGAAACTGAGGATTTTGCTTGGGGAATGAGATGAAGTAATTCAGTTGAAACATTTGAAGTACAGCTATGTTATCAGTGTGCACTATGTTGTGGAAATAGTTTTCTCAAATAGGTTTTTCCCCTAAAATGAATTTTTTTTAAAAAAGCATTGTTCTCCTCTGCCCTTCCTTCTACTTCCTACCACTAAAAATAATTTTTTTTAAGCAAAGAAAATCTAAGAACATGATATGGAATTGAAACTGCATTTGACTTAGAGCCAACATTGTGCATTCTTCAAACTTGCTAATAACAGAGAAAGGAAAAAATAAATCAGGTGCCATTTTTCACTCATTTCAATGACTAAAATTTTAAAAGGATGCAAAGCCCTTGCTGGTACAAGTTATGATGTCATTAGTGTACTCTACACTTGATCTTAGCCAAAAGGCCGAGAAGTGATCATCATTAGTGTACTCTAAGACTGCTGATAGCATTGCAAATTTGCCTAAAGCTTTTGGAAAGCAACTTGACAATATGGATTCCCAGGTTCTGCCTGAAGCTGAGAACTTCCTGTAAATGACTTTCTTATCAGATCAACAGGACAGGGGAGACCAGAGACATGAAGCGGTTTGCCTACGATCGCACAAGTTAGTGCCTCCTGTATTCCCAACACGTAACATAGGACTTGTCACAGTGTGGGGCCCTTCTTACATGTTTGTGAATAAACAAACAAAATTACATGTTAAAGCACTTTTTCCCCCTTTAACCCCCTTCTAGAAATTTCTCCAGGATAGTTAAAAGGAGGAAAGGCATATATGCCCAGGGATGTTTAATAAGAGTTCATTATAACTGTGGAGAGATAATGGAATGATTATAATTTCTCTAAAATAGGAAAATAACTTTTTCTAGCAACTTAATAAACAATGAGACACACAGTGACTAAATATTTATTTGTCAACTCCTGAGTTTGCATTTGAAAATACATAGCCTATTTTAGTTGAAAGTTTTAAAGAGAATTTTCTCTACTTAGGAGTAATTAGAAACCATAGCTTTGCTTCATTTAACTAACATCCTGGGAATGCAGACTTCACTGTTCCAGATACATTATGAGATGGGGGAAGTGTTCACCCTGGGATTCTGGAGGCAAGCAGAGGGCAGGCCTTTCAATGCCCCAAAGTTGAGTTTCTGCTTCCATTAGCATTAAAATAAGCTCTAACCTGAACTATGTGTTAATTCTTCTGTTCTGTCAACTAGACTTGGGACGGCGAACCTCATATATACATTACATCTATTCATTTCACCTCCAGAACAGTCAAGGATTTGAACCCTACAGGTTACTCTCAGTCTGATCAACAGCTGAATCATGCAATCAGAGAACCTCAGGATCGCAAGAGACCTCAGTCCTTTCCAACCACAGATCCAGTGCTCAAATCCCATCTTCAACATTGCCATCAGGCGAAAGATAACCATTCACAGCGGAACATCAGACAGCCTGCTTTCTCCTTTCAGCTGTTTATTAATGTCATTTGATAGAAGAAAGTAAGGGGACCTTCTAATCTAGGGCACTATCAGGCCAAAGATACCTAATGCCCTGCGATTGCACAGTTAGGTTGTAGAGAAAGAGCAGACCAGTTATAGACTTCAGGTTTCGTTATATTTTAAAATTTGCATCCCCTAAGGATTTGCATCAAGGTTTATCTCTTTCCAGAATACGAGATCAGAGTATAACTAAAGCCAGAACTTCACCTGTTATATCCAAACATTTTTTAAGACTGAAAACTTGTTCTTCATTGGGGGCAGTTACACTCTGTTCTTGTGTAAATTTAACTAGTTTAATTCTATATATCTGGTTGCTATCGCCAAAGAATAGAGTAACAGCAATTGCTCTAAAGCCATAGTAAGAATATAGTTAAAGACTTTATTTGGGCTGAACCTCCCAAAGTTAGTATAAAGTCTGATGTATTATTCTTCAAAATGGTAGTACCTTCATGGTTTCTGCTGATTATAAAAGCAATTATTGCTTATTTGAAGATACCAAACGCTGGTAAAAGCACTCCACTATTCCATTCCGAAAATATAATCAATGTTAAACGATCTGGTATACATCCTTCCAAATATTTAATTATTGCTTAATAACAAATTATGTCACACTCTCAGTCGTTTATAATAAGGGTCTGTACACCCCAGCCTGTGGGCCTACTGCCTGTTTTCGTAAATAAAAGTTGCATTGGAATGCTGCCACACTCATCTGTTTACATATTATCTACGGCTGCTTTCACACCAACACAGCAGAGAAGAGGAGTTGTGACAGAAACCATATGGCTTGCAAAGCCTACAACATTTACTATCCGGTCCTTTACAGAAAATGTATGTGGGCCCCTCCTGCCAAGCCTGCATTTCCTGTCCACATTCTCTCAGGAATAGTTGCTTATGATAATGTTATCTGATTTAGCCCATTCTTTTTAAAAAAGACACATTATTAAACTTTATAGAATTTTAATAATTCAACTAATATCCTACTCCTGCGCATTTACAATTATTTTTATAGGTCGAGTTTTTCAATTCAAAAACAGAACCAATGAAGCATCTAAAAGTGGTGGGTGGTAGAGATACACAAGCAACTTGCTTTAGGAAACTAGAAAACTATGATGAAAAATGTTTGCCAAGCCGTCTTATAATGGGTTTTCCCTTCAGTTCTTGGGGACAGTTTAATACTGATACTACTCAAGGTATTTAAAATATTCTTTCAGAAGTCCTGGGAGCAGAGAAAGGGACTTCCAGGACACCATATTATACTCCCTATGGAGGAGAAGTATTGACAGAGGAAGTTTCTGGAAGCTCACACATTTTGTATCCCCTAAATTCAAAGGAAGCAGCTTTCTCTCTCATCCAGCACCATTTTAAAGCAGTGATCTGTATGCCCCCATCTTTGAAATCTATGTACTGTGTTCTCCATGTCTAAGTCCCAAGCTCTTTGCTAAGATACTTGCTTCTATTAAAAAGGCTTCCTTTCCCCCAATTCTCTTGCTTCAGTTTCAGGAGGCTAACCTGTAAGAAATCTACTTTGACTGCCTGGCCAGCAAAGACAGCATCTGCTGTACACTCTGAGAAGGCTTAAGAATGAGGTAAATGCTAGGGATGTGATTGTGCAGCAACTGCAAGAAATTCAGGGTTTCAGCTGTGATGGGAGAACCCTCTACCTCCATCCTGCTGCATGATGCTTTTCCTGCCTTGCTGGGTTTAAAGGTGAAATGCCTTCTGACTCCAAAGTACTGTGTTAGGTTTGGTCTTCTCCCTCTCCTGTGTTTCTATTTAAGAGCTAAGTTGAGGTGTCACAAATGTGTTAGGCTACCTCCTTTATTCTTGGGTTTTAGATTAAATTTCACCCCTTCCAAGAAGTCCTCCTTGATCATCCAGTTCATGTAGAGGCCTCACCGATCCTTTATTCTCCATCACAGCACCTGCCAATTTTAGTTACAGCATTTATCACCAGGTGCAAATATATTATTCCCTCGTTCACATGTTTATTCAACTACTCACCAGCCTGTGAACTCCAGGAGAGCAAGAACCAGGACTGTAAGGTTCCCTCTAGCACCCCCATGATTTACCCGACCTGACACACAGATGATTACTACATATGTGCTACAGGAAGGAATGAGTCAATAGTAAAACACGGAATTTCTCCATATGGCTATCAAGTTCATGGATTCTGGAGACAGACTGCCCACATGAAAACTGACACCTCTGATTACTATCCAGGACTTGAGTCAAAAGTAACTTAAGCTCTGTGTGCCTCCCTGTCCTCATTTGTAAAAATGAAAAACAAAGAACCTAGTTCATAGGATTCTTTGAGGTTCAAGTTAGTTGTCATAAAGCACAAAAACATCTACATCTGTTGCAATTTTTATTTCTATGTTGTTTTCCAGTTTAGAAACATGGGTGGGGAAGAAATGGCTGTCATGATGTATGTAGTCATAGAGTACTACGGTTCTGAGATGCGGTTTCATATATGTACACTGATTTTAATCCTTGCGAACCTGGTCAGCTAAGGGTCATGCTATTCATCTTGAATGGAAAGGATGAGGGAACTAAAGGCCTCCACACAGGTATGTCTCATCCAGGTAGGATGTCACCAAGTTCAGTGCCACCCTGACCCCCACCTAGTCTAATGTTTCAACATCCCATTTCCCTAAGTCATTTTAAAAAGTCACTTTAAAAAGAGGGGCACCTGGGTGGCTCAGTCGGTTAAGCCTCTGCCTTTGGCTCAGGTCATGATCTCAGGGTCCTGGGATCGAGCCCCGCATTAGGATCCCTGCTGAGCAGGGAGTCTATTTCTCCCTCTCCTTCTGCCCCCTCACCCCCACTCCTTCTCTCTGTCAAATAAGTAAATAAAATATAAAACTAACTAAATAAATAAATTAAAAAGTGAACAGAAAACATAAAGGCGAAACAAACATCCTATCAAGGGCCATTCTGAATCCCTGATTCAGAAATGTTAGTGAAATTCCAGACTGCCTTATTGAATTCTCCTCTTTAGGGAACATAAAAATTGACCAGGTCTTGAAATTTCATAGCAAAGGGACAAAGGTAACTTTCAGACATTTTTTTTTTAACTGGTTGCCAGGCAGGAAATAACAAAAACAGCCCTAACTCACAGGTGTACTTTATCACATTTTCCTTCTGTTAAGCAAGAAGAACAAAGTAATCAACTTTTAAAAATGATTTGACAACAGGCCTGAATGTAGATGAGAAGTTATTTGCCAAGTGTTTGGCACACGCATCAATAATTTCGGCAGCGTTCTCCTTGGGAGGCATCCAAACCCCTCTGGGACTGAAGAATAATCGTATTCAATGTCCCCGCTGGGCCAGGGACCATCCTAGGGGCTTCCTACACAATCTCTCCAACCTTACAATAGTCCAGTAGGCAGGTATTATTATCTCTACACTTTCAGGATTGAGAAACAAAGATTCAAGAGAGGAGGACTGACTTGTCCCAAAGCACATAACAGGCCAAGCCAGGATCTGAGCCCAGTCTTGTCTCGCTCCAAAGCACCTCCTTTGTTCCACCACTGAGAGCTCTCCCTGCTTCATTTCTCAAGGCACCTTTGGCGATAATAATCCGAACCAGGATTTGACAAACTTGAGCATACTTTCAACTCCCCGGTGCTCTGTCTGACCCCTACTTCTCACTTACCCCGGAGGAGCTGCCCACCTGCTTTCACAGTTTACAAGAGGGGTAGGAAAGGAAATGACTCATGAGCTAATTTCTGCAAAGCAGATGGAACCCCTTGGAGGGAGAGGTTCTGCACAGGGGCCAAGAAATAAAGGGTATGACCTAAGGATCAGACGGTACATAATCTGAAAAGTCCACGAAAATGAGCCAGGAAATCACCAAGAGTTTATTGAGCTTTTCAGTGTGTAATAGCTCAACATCCATCTTGCATTATAAAGGCAACACAGGCAACAAAGAAAAAGCCATCAAAAAAATGTGTGCATGAAAAAATGTTCATCATCTTTAGCCATCAGAGAGATTCAAATCAAAACCACACTGAGATACCACCTTACACCAGTTAGAATGGCCAAAATCAACAAGACAGTCAACAACAAATGCTGGAGAGGATGTGCAGAAAGGGGAACCCTCCTCCACTGTTGGTGGGGATGCAAGTTGGCGCAGCCACTTTGGAAAGCAGTATGGAGATTCCTCAGGAAATTAAATATACAGCTA
>CM052809.1:96335717-96405266 GCA_028533885.1 Nasua narica
AGGGCATCGTGAGAAGGAAGGGAAGGGCGAATGGGGGGAAATCGGAGGGGGTGATGAACCAGGAGAGACTGTGGACTCTGAGCAACAAACTGAGGGTTTTGGAGGGGAGGGAGTGGGAGGGTGGGGGGGTGTGAGCCTGGTGGTGGTTATTGAGAAGGGCACGTATTGCATGGAGCATGGGTGTGGTGCATGAACAATCAATCTTGTAACACTGAAAAATTAAAATAAACATATTTGGGGAGAAAAAAAAGAAAAAAAAAGAAAAGCACTTGTTTTGAAAGCTTTCATTGAAAAAAAATGTGTGTATGTACGTATAAACAATACTATTTTTAAATAATGTCAAATACCATAACATCGTTTGTTAACATAATGCATTTATATACTGAACAGGAAAGAGTTCCAATTTAACTGGAGCATAGTAAGGTCTAGATCACTTCTATCTTTTGATTTCATCAAGTTATACTTGATCGAATCCTGAGAGAACAAGAGAGATTGGTCAAGAGGGAAGGAGAAGGGATTGGGATTCCAGAAAGGAAGACATAGAAATGGAGCAGGGCAGAGGCTGAGAAAACCAAGGCCCCGGACGTGGGTCACACAGCTCACGTAGGAGGACACTAGGAAGGGAGACAGCAATGGCGGCTGAAAGGTCAGGTTGCGGCCGGACTGTGGATGAACTTGACTGTCCAGCAAAGCTTTTAGGAGAGCATTCCTTGGGTTATTGAGAGCAGGGGACTGATGTAATATCCCACTGCTAACATTTATTGAGAGATAGAGAGAGAGAGAGAGAGAGAGAGAGAGAGAGCGCTCTGTCCTCGACACCACGCTGGGGGGAGCTTGAGAGCTGCAGTCCTTACATGGGCTCTGCATGCATCTGTGACCATTTGGATATGGTTGAGGCAACTGAAACTCCAAGAGGCTTGGAAGTCTGACCCAAGCTACCCAGCTAAGAAGCAGCAGAACGAGGATTTAAACGAAGATCTGCCAACTCCAAAGCCTGCACACTTGTCACAGCATCTTACTTCCCGAGCCTTCACAACTGCACTGCAGTAAAACTGACCTAGTGTTGGTGGGTGGGGTCTAGAGCAGGAGGCGGGGGGTGGGGGTGAGGAGGACACAAGACAGGGTTGAAAAGGAGACCCCTGCTTCTTGTTCCGGGAAAAGGAAAAAGAACCAAACAAGAGAATGTAACCTGGGGGTTAGGATGGCGTGGGGCAGCTAAAGAGAACCGTTTAGTACCCGAACCAGATCAGACTAGCTCCAATTTTGTTTAATCTTCACGATAACTCTGAGAGGTAGCAACTTTTATGATGATGATCCCGATTACAAATGAGGGAACCAAAGCTTAGACCAGTTGAGTTGTCAAAGGCCACACTAATCCTACGAGGCTGGGCACAGAGACAATGCACCTATCTGTCTGCAGAAGGGGAGGAAGGGGGAAAGGGAAAATCCCGCAAGCAAGGATCCAGTAGGGCCTGCAGACTGCTGGGAGGCAGCAAATCAAAGCAATGAGCCACTCCACGGGTATGCTATGCTCTGAAGCTCAGGAGACCAGAAGTGTGTGATCTTAAAGCAACCAACCAAACAAACAAAACAAAAAATAAGGAGGGGGCCCTTAGGTGGACAGAGAGAATGTCCAAACATGTTCATAATTGCTTCAAAACACAAGAACGTGACCAGTGCAATATAAAATACCACAGAGACATCAAGAAGGAAAAAATGAGCCAAGGCTGTTGGATGCAGAGAGTACATGGTGACCCACAAGAGAACAATTTCCACAGAGAGAGGAAGGAAAAAAGGGGTTTGTGGTGGGCTAGGGGCTGAGTGCACAGGTGCTTAGACAGGGGGGACAAAGAAGAAGGGCTTCTCTTGAGCTGCAGACAAAGTAAAGTGATAAAGTAAGCAGACTTCAGGACGCAGTGTCTGAGTCAAAGAAAGTTCATTTCTTTCTAAGGATAAAAGAATCTCAAGTACATTTTTAGGTAGTTTTTATTATGGCACTGTTGGCTGGCTGTCTTCCTGCTGCCTGGAGGATATAAGCTCCAGTCACCAGGGGGGATCACACAGCAGCAGAGACTAGGGATGCAAGCAGGAAGGGGGTCACTGGCCCTTCTCTCTAGAAGCAGAAACCAAGACAGAGCTGCATGGACCTGCCTGAAATCTCCGAGTGCGAGCCGTGCGCCTGAGCGCGGAGCTCTGGGTTTTCCCCTGTACGTCCTCCCTGGACACAGATGTCTTGGCCTTGAGAAGCCAGGGCACAGCTTCCTCTGGAATGAAAAGGAGTGAATGCCTCCAGGTGAGAGATGCTTTGAGGAAATAAGGAGAAGGGGAACACAGAAGAAGGGGCACAAAGAGGAACGAGGGGGTGTTGAGCAAATGAAAACCAGGGTGGACTCCTGCTCAGGGATTATATTTATATATTTATATAAATATGTAGATTATATTTAGTGGATCAACTAAATATAAAGCTTCTCACGTTCCATGGTACGTCCCACCTGCACAAGTCCCGAGAGTCGGGGAGGCTGCATCAGCTCACTTTTCCTGGATGCCTCTTACCCCTTGTAAAATGCTGAAATCACCGAGAAACAGCCATACTTAAAACTAAAAGGCTAAAGAAGGGGTAAGGGGGCAGTGATGAATTTTATCATCACTTTAGAGGCTTTATAACCTCACGTTACATATGCAGCGGTAATATCAAGGAGCGTGTACTTGCTAACTTGTTCCGATCCTCTCTCCCCGCATCGCCATCCCCGAGCTGGACATTTATATTTCCCAAACCAAGCATTAAATGCCATCAGCCGCTGCTTCGAGGAAAAGATCTTTCTTCTCCACATGTGTTATATATGATGCCATAAGGCAGAAAGTTTGTGAAAATGAGCTTTGGGAGTGGAATGTCTTAAAATCATTCCTCCAAATGCCGACAATGGTAGACAGCAGACTTCATCCAATATTTATTAAATAAGCGGAATTAAACATCAATGATCCAATAAAACTCTGTAAGTGAGAAAGAAATGGACTTACTCTCTCCCTCCTTTATGTCCCCTACTCTGTGCATGGCTCTTTCTTGCAATTTTCCTTTTCCCTTCTAGGAAAGGACAGTGGAAGTAAAGCCCTTCTAATGAGGCTGTTCTTGGCCTTCCCGTAGAAAATTTAATTGTGAGATGAGAATTTCTCTTAGAGGTTTCTTTTCCTCATACCTGTTTCCTTTTGCTAATTTTTTCCCCTGAATTTCTCATTTATTAAGCTCAGGCATGTCCCACATGTTAGGAGATGCAGAAGGTATGCATTAAGGTGATGGGGATGTGATCCTGACCTCATTCACAGACCAACAATGGAGACAGATTTGAATAGTGACAGGCAGGCCTGAGAGCTCCCCCAGGGCCAGGGACAAGCTGTGGGGACCCAGCTGGCAGTGTGGCACAGCTCGGAGGTAAAGAAAAGGGCCTTGACATTGTAAGCAGGAGCTCTGGGCAGGTAATTTAGCCTCCTAAACACCTGGCTTCAGCTTCTGTAAAAATAAAAGGCTACCGTCCACCTCACTGGGCTTCTGTGAGTGCTACCCAAGCAGTCAAAGTTTGCGAAGGAGTCAGTTGCCTGGGGAGGTCAGCGGAGGGCTTGTGGAAGGGCTCCCAGAACGGAGTCTTGCAGGATAACTGCAGAATCCCTGGACAAATCGGACTGGGGCAGAGGCTATAGGAAAGTTCACTCCAGAACAGGCAAATGCATGGGCCAAATTTGGAGGGCGGGCAAAGCTCTGGGCACGGCAGAAAGTCTCCCAGGTGCATGAAACTCCATCAGAAGCCTGCACAAGGACAGTGGCGGGGAGGAGGCTGTGAGGGGCCAAGAGCCGCTGTGCATGAGACGGAGGTTTTCCTGCGGTTAATGAGAAGCCATTGAAGGGTGTCTGTGCTAACAGCCCAGGAATTATAACAGGACGCCTCAAGGAAGGACACCACCACTGACAATCCTCTTCCCTGCTGTGTCCAAGGCCTGTGGCTCTTAGGTTATTTCTTGCCTTACACAGAACTCCTAACAAGCCAACCATGGTCTGAACACATTACAGTCATTCAATCTTTAATGCTACAGACCAGCTGCTGCTCAAATTATTTCTCTCTCTGAAAGAGGGATTTATGCCCAGAAGTCTTTTTTTTCTCTTTCCTTCTCCTTCCTTTTCTCTTTCTTTCTTCCTTTCTCTGTCTCTCTCCCTTCCTTCCTCTTTTTCTTTCCTTTCTCACTCTTCCTTCCTTCTTCTTTCTTTCCTTCTTTCTCACTCCCTTCCTTCCTCTTTTTCTTTCTCGTTCCTTCCTTCCTTTCCTTCCTTCTCTCTTCCTGCCTCTCTCCCTCCCTCCCTTCCTTTCTCTTTGTTTCTTTAGTGAAAATGGGGCCAAATACAGCAGGTGACATCTAAACACAGGAGTGGGTAAAGAATCAAAAGGTGACTTGCTTGACTTTATTTCTCAGGGAGGGTTGGTCCTTGACTTGTAAAAATCAATCAATCCAAGAGTAGGTAGGAGCACTCACTGTGCATCAGGCACTTGGCTAAGCTCAGTAGGGGCCAGGGGAGCTAGACACTGTGGTCCCGCCTTCAGGCCTCTATCAGGGGAAGCAAGACAAAAAGTGGAGAACAATTAACTACACAGGATTCAAAGCCACCTTGACAACAAAATTGAAGTCATTACTCAGGCACAGGTTTTAAGAACTCACTGTAAGGAGGAAGGAGGTTTCTCAAGGGCAGGACATACCTAGAAACCCTTGTGAAGACATTGATTGGAAGTGAGCTTTGGGGAAGGAAAAAATTTAATGACAGAAGGGGAGACATTTTTACCCTGATTTCTAGACTTGGTGCTTTCACTGTTCACAGATGAACCACAAAAGGCAGGAGAGAGCTGACTTGGATGTGTATGCTTCTTACTTTGCCAAAGAAAGAGCATTTTATTAAACATACAGAAACCTATCCCTCATTACTACCATCATTTCAAAAAGTAAAGACTAACAAGCACAATGAAAGGAAAACCAGCCCCAAATAGAAGGCACCTAGTCATTGCCTGGGGTTGTGTAATGGATTACCACAAGTTAGTGGCTGAAATCAACACCCATTTACCATCTCATGACTCTGGAAGTCAGAAATCCAGGTATAGAGTTGGGGTCTCACATTCCAGGGTCTCAGCAGGCTGAAGCCAAGTGGGGCTGCATCCCTTTCTGAGACGCCGATAATTTTCCCACTCGGGTGGTTGTGGGGGAAGTAGGCCCTTGGGAGCCGTGGAACCAAGGGCCCTGTTTTCTTGCTTGCAGACTGCTGGGGGCTATTCTCAGCTCCGGGAAGCTACCCTAGTTCTTTGGCATGTCCTCCCTCCCTGTCCCCTCTCACACTTCCCAATATCTGACCACCAGGCTTCAATTTAAAGGGCTCAAGAGATGGGGTCAAGCCCACAGAAATAACAGCCCCTTTTGACTAACTCGGGACCAACTAAGGAGTAACCTGCATTATATCTACAAAACCCCTTAGGTCAGGTAACATAATAGCATGATCATAGGGGTGATGGCTCATCATACAGCCTAAATTCTGCCCTCACTGACACAGAGCAAATTATATAAGGCAGGCATACAGGGAGAAGATCTTGAGGGCTAGCTTAGGTTTCTGTCTACCAGCATGCATTTCTTCCCAAGAAGGAAGTGATACATTTTTATGAAGATGTTATAAAGGGTATCTTTAAAGATTCTGCAATACACAAAAAATGGGCACAGTTTTGCATCAATCCCTTTTTACATATGTAAGAGAAAAATATATGAAACCTGTCGCTGCCTTCAGAAGGAAGGTATGGATGGAAAAGCCCTTTGAGGTGGAGGCTGGGATAACTGAGCTGTGTAAGGACATGTAGGACATGTAGGACATGGGGAGTGGCAGGGAGGGGGCATTTGAGATGAAAGAGGTGAATGCAGGAGGGACGACATTTAGAAGAGAGACCCTTGGTGTGCTCGGGGAGAAAGACAGGGGGACGGGGGAAGTCCCGAGTGTGATTTCAGGGGGATGAACTGACTTAGGAGGGAAGACTGAGCTGATGCAAACATCAAGGTCGGTGCTACAGGAGATGCTCCTCACTCTGGCTCACCTATGAAATCTTCAGCGGAATCTGAATTCCTCTCTAATGCTCTCTGTGTGCCTGGAATTTCCCTGAAAAATGCGAAGAAAGTGCTAAGTTCTGATCAAAGATGGGTGGTGTGTGAAAAACACAGAGCACACATGAAGACAGCAAAACAACACTGTGCATGCATGCGTGTACACACACACACACACACACACACACACAGAAGCTGAAGGGAACAGAAGCAGCAGTCTTAATATTGTCTGTACTCAATTTTGAATACTGGGAAAATGAGACATGGCAGGCCACCTTAAGCCCTTCTTTAGGTGCTTTTCCATCTGGAAGAAAAACCACCCACAGATCATAAGCTGAAGGGCAAGGACTGCAGATGAACATCGAAGACGGGAGCTCAAGCCCTACGAAGCACTAAGAAATTCAGCTGGGAGTGACACACATGGGGATCCCAGCTCTAGATATAGACACAAAGACACAGGAGCAAGAAAGTCAAATCTCAGTCTTATGCAGCCAAGTGAACATCCGACGGAAGGCTTTGTGAACACCCCTTACTCTATCATGCTTTTCCTTACCACTAGTTCTGAAGGGATGTTATTACCATCATTTCAGTGAGTCAGAAGATAGGGGGAATTATGGAGGTTAAACGACCTGCCTGGGGCTGCCACACATTATGGAGCAAAATTGAGATTAGAACTCCCCAGTGTCAATGCCCCAGGCCTTTGCTGAACCTTAACAGAGTTTGCGTTCTCTAAAATCAGCAGCTTTTCCTCTGGGGCATGGCAATGGGATTATGGAAGATTGTAACAGGGTGGAGAAACTGATTCAGAGGGACACATTAGAAGCCATGTGACCCCAGGCTTGAAATCTTGTCTTGATTTCTTATTCTGGAGGCTGAGAGCTGGTATTGTGGCTTTTCTTCACTGGGACAATGGACTGAAGGATGAACAGGGGATGATAAGGTGAGTGGTTTATTTCTTTGAATAGTTAAACAGAGAATTGCCATATAACCCAGTAATTCCACATCCAGGGATAGACTCAAAAGAATGTAATGCAGGAGTCAGAACAGATAATTGTATATAAATGTTTACAGCGACATTATGTACAATAGCCAACAGGTGGGGACGACTCAAGTGTCCACTAATGGATGACTGGAGCAACAAAATGTGCTATACGCACACAGTAGAATACTACTCAGCCTTGAAAAAGGAAAGAAATCCAGATGCACGCTATAACACGGATGAACCTTGAAGACATTAGGCTGAATGAGATAAGCCAGTCACAAAAGGGCAAATATTGCATTATATTATTTTATATGATGTTCCTAGAGTAGTCCAATTTACAGAGACAGAAAGTAGAATGGTGGGTGCCAAGGGCTAGGAGAGTGAAAAACAGGGAGTTACTCTTTAATAGGAATAGAGTTTCAGTCTGGGGAGATGGGAAAGTTCTGGAGATGGGTGGCAATGATGGTCACACAATACTGTAAATCAGCGTAGTGCCACTGAATCGTACAATTGGAAGTGGTTAGAATGGTAAATTGTATGTTACGTGTATTTTATCACAATTTTTTTATAGGGAAATAAGACCACCACTGCTTATCTCCTATGGACATCTCCATTAGACCATAAGTCCTGTGATGGCAGGGGCTACAGGGTTTGCTTATGATGTCCCTGGTAGCTGGAACAGTACATGTTAAGGATAAAGTAAGTTCTAGATAAATATGTGTTAATAAGCAAGTGAACAACCCAGGCCCTCTCCTGTGGAGTGACACCACCTGTGGCTTCCTCTGTCATAGCACCTTGCTTTATGAGAATGGCATCACTTTCCCTTAGCTCCATTTGCAGCTTGCCCTCTCTAGATGACACAGCTCTCTGTACTGGACTAATAAGGGCTCAGCGCAGCTTCCCTGCCTTTCAGTCAAACTGGCCAATAAAAAACAAGATTGGAACATACAAACTCTACAAAACAGGACATACGGACTAAGAACTTATCACAATAGTGTACCACAGAGCATCTTGTAATATTCAAGAATTTTAAAGACAGTCAAGGGACTCCAGTGCTACCTTGTCAATGGCATCGCTGGAGAGCGTATTAAGGACACATATTCTCTGGGATCGCTCTTTTGATGTCTGACTCCATAGGTCTAGGATGGGCCCTGGGAATCTGAATGTTGGTTTGCTTAAGCTGCTGTGCAAACAGATTTGGGAAACTCTGCTCTAAGGACTTCACAGGTATGTCTTGCTTCCCAAATGATAAGCTCCATGAGGGCAAGAAATAGGTCTTACATGTTTTGTGTGTCACCCAGAGGGTCCGGGGATTTAGTAAGTGCCAAGTTGAGTGACTGATAACACCCCTATAAGCATAAGACAGCACAGAGCACTGGACCATCCTACAGCCCTGCTGCCCTCCTATGGGCTCTAAACCTAAAGACCCAGATGCAGCTTTTTGTCCTAACACAGGAACATATATAAACCTAAGTATAAATATACATAAATATATTGCCTTTTGGAGAAATACCAGCAAGACTTGATTACTCCTCTAGGTCCACATCTGTTCCTTCCAATACTTGGAATTCAGCAGACTCATGAATAACACATTTCAAATCACAGGAGAGTCCAAGAGGCAAAAAGCTGCATGTTGTCAGGGCCAAGCAACGTGTGTTTAAACTAGAACAGCTGCAGACACAAAGCACTGGAGTTGCTTTAAACAATAATAATGTTGATGATCTGAGTTATAAACAGTCAGGTTCTTTTCCAGGCAGTCTAGGGCTGAGATCAACCTTGTTTTATAACTAGGAGGAGTAGGTGATTTTTTTTAATACTCCACCCTAAAACTGTGTCATTATTTTGGAATGAGGTCTGAATTCTACCAGCAGCAACATGTTCTCTGTGCTTCCGACAGTTCTCTGCCCACATGTCCTTTTTATAATGTGGACGCATGAATTTATAATTCACTGACACTTGAGTACGAACTGGGTCAGCATATCCTAAAGTTAGCCAGAACTCTAGATTTAAGAAGACCTTTAGTTGTATAGTTTTGGGAATTGGTGAAAACTTTATATTTTCCCCAAGAGTCAAAAATATACCTCTACAGTGTTTCTCCAAGTGTGGTCACTGGACCAAACATCAGCATCACCTGAAAACTTGTTAACAATGCAGATTTTCAGGCCCATCCCAGGCCTACTGGTTCAGAAATTCTGGAGGTAGAGTCAGAGGTCTGTGTTGTAATGGTTCTTTGGGTGAGTCGGATGCTCACGGAAGTTTGAGAACCACTGTATTATCACCTTAATGGTGTAAGAAGGTCTACAGTTAATGAAACCTGCTTATTGAAAACAGCATTACTCAAATGTATTTGCCTCACACCTCTTCTTCATGTGATAGCTGTCAGTTTCCATGGTTGATGAGATACACATTAGAAATTGCTATGTGAGATTACAGAAAAGCGAAATATATTCATGGTACAATTGGCAACTTAGAATGCTAAGAACAAATATTTATTGTGTTACACTATGTGCCAGACACTGGGAATACTGCGAGCGATCCGACACACATTTTCCCTTCCTCCCCAGTATATATGATGGTCTAGTGGTAAAGACAGATACACAGGGAACATATGAAAATGTTATATGTGAAGTCCACACAACGTAGGAAGATGTGATGGCACACTTAGAGGGACAGTGGATGATTCACCGTTACTCGGGTCATTAAGTTTGCTTTGCAAGCCATTTTCATTGCTCTCTTGTCTGCACTGCCTAGACCACAGGGACTACAGTACCTCCTACAGCAGAGACAATGAGACTAGTTCATTTCAGACACACTTGGAGCAAGTCCCAAGTACAAGGGCTTTAGACTCATCACGGTCATCAGCAAGGCTGGCGCTATAGTCTAGATGCTTGTGGCCTCGCCCCAATTTTTTTTAAAGATTTATTTATTTGACAGAGAGAGAGACAGAGAGATCATAAGTAGGCAGAGAGGCAGGCAGCGGGGCGGGGGGGGGCGGGGGGGGAGAAGCAGTCTCCCTGCGGAGCAGAGAGCCCGATGCGGGGCTTGATCCCAGGACCCTGAGATCATAACCCGAGCTGAAGGCAGAGGCTTTAACCCACTGAGCCACCCAGGCGCTCCTTACCCAAATTCTTATACTGAAATTCTAATCCCTACAAGGTGATGGCATTAGTAGGTGGGGCCTCTGAGAGGTGCTTGTATCATGAGGCTGGAAGACTCATGAATAAATTAGTGTAAGAGTCCACAGAGATCATTGGCCTCTTCCACCATGTGAGGGAGCAGCAAAATGTTGCCAGTCTGTATCCCAGAAGTCCTTGGCAGACCCCTAATGGGTCAGCACCCATAATACTGAACATCCCAGCCTCCAGAACTGTGAGAAATAAGCTTCTATTGATTATAAACCTCCCAGTGTGTGGTATTTCGTGGTAGCGCCCTAACAGACTACCACAGCTGGCCAGCAAAGCCACAGCACACAGGCTCACAGGCCTGTCTGCTCTTAGGCCGCTGTTACTCACGGGACCTTCTGCACCTCCAAAGTCAGGCCCCTGGTCTGATGGGCCTGCTGCTTAGAATGTTGCTGACGTTTGGGGAACCGGTAAAAGATAATATTGCTGCTACAAAGACAACAAAAGCCTAGATGACAAAAGCCTTCGGCCGTGCTCTGGTTCAAGGCAGGGCATTTTGTCCGTGTTGTTCTTCCATTATACATTCCCAGACCCCAGAACAGTGACTGGCACCCGACAAGTAGCTGCCTTTTATGGTTCAGCAAACCCTCTGTGTCAACCTTGTCTGACCTACACATTAGTAAGAGCAGGCTAGTTGTTAAAGTAGTATGAAAAAATGGGCAGAAGACATGAGCAGACACTTCTCCAAAGAAGACATACAAATGGCTAACAGACACATGAAAACATGTTCATCATCATTAGTCATCAGGGAAATTCATATCAAAACCACACTGAGATACCACCTTACACCAGTTAAGATAGCAAAAATCGACAAGGCAAGAAACAACAAATGTTGGAGAAGTTGTGGAGAAAGGGGAACCCTCTTACACTGTTGGTGGGAATGCAAGTTGGTGCAGTGGGGAGGTTCCTCAAAAAATTAAAAATAGGGCTATCCTATGACCTAGCAATTGCACTACTGGGCATTTACCCCAAAGATACAGATGTAGTGAAAAGAAGGGTCACAGCGCTCCAATGTTCATAGCAGCAATGGCCACAATAGCCGAACTGTGGAAAGAGCAGAGATGCCCTTCAACAGATGAATGGATAAAGAAGACATAGGCAATATTCAGCCATCAGAAATGATGAATATCCAACTTTTGCATCAACATGGACGGGACTGGAGAAGATTATGCTGAGTAAAATAAGTGAAGAAGAGAAAGTCAATTATCATATGGTTTCGCTTACTTGTGGAACAAGGAATAGCATGGAGGGCATTAGGAGAAGGAAGGGAAAAGTGAATTGGGGGAAATCGGAGGGGGAGACGAACCATGAGAGACTCTGAGAAACAAACTGAGGGTTTCGGCGGGGGGGATGGGTGTTCCTGGTGGTGGGTATTAAGGAGGGCACGTATTGCATGGAGCATTGGATGTTGTACCTAAACAATGAATCTTAGAACACTAACACATCAAAAACTAATGACATACTATATGGTGACTAACATAACAATAAAAAATTTAAAAAAATAATAAAAATAAAAATAAATAAAAATATAAAAAAATAAAATAGTGCAAAATATATAAAAGCTCAAATATCATAAAGAAAAGACAACCAAGAGAACTTTCTGCAAAAATGGCAATGTTCTTTGTGCTGTCCAATAGGATAGCCACTCACCACAAGTAGCTATCAACCACTCAAAACGTGGCTAGTGTTTTGGAGGAACTGGAGTTTTAATGACAATTAATTTAAACAGCCTTACGGGCTTGTGTCTACCACACAGACAACACACGGAAAGAGGTATATGACCCAGACTAACGAGAGCTCCGCGACCCTCAGTACAGAACATTCAACCCTAGTTATAGAATATCAGCAGATCAAAACTAATTGATCATTTCACTCAGTTGTCAGTCAGGTGTTCAGGCAGGTCATGCTAGAAGATTCCGCATGACAAGTCTTTCCAGTTCTAAACAGATAGGTTCCTGAAGAACCTGCAGCGAGGCCTGCACCCCTCCCCTCTACCCCCGCCACCACATTCCTCACTCCCAGCCTTCCATTTCTCTTTCCCTTCAAGTTCGATATAACTGCACTTTCTCTTAGAGCCTGTCTGGATGGCAGCCTGTCTGATGAACATTCACCTGTGAATGAGAATGCCCACAATCCTGTTACTGGCTCCTTTCAGGTTTCCCTGGGTACAGGGCTGCATACTAAATTAAGGACTTTAATGCCTAAGTAGAAGCAATGACCCAAGAGGGCAACTTCAGGTAGGGCCTTGGGGGAGATATTAATCTAACCAGCAGGATCAGCTCTTAAATTTCCCGGAACACTTGCAAAAAGGGGTTAAAGAGGTTTGAATGTTGGCTCTGAACTCTAAGGGCATTATGTCGGTAAATCTTTCCTGGGCCAGCCTCCCGAAGGACCAGACCATTTCTCAACAGGCAGCATGAAAGGAAAGCAACAGATCTCTGTGCCCAGAAGCTCATCCAAGATGCCCCTGCCCTTGGTTAGGAGATTGCAGAAGCACTTCACCCTGTTTCACTGGAACTCCGCATTTAAATAAGTGTCAGTCACTTTCCTGGCAATGATTTATGTACTGCTTTGGGGAGGGTTCTGTATTGCTGGTTAACTTTTCTTCCATCTGGGTCTTGTCTGTGCAGACCCTAAGCTGCTAGAGAAGGCAGGGACCTCATGCCACGGGTATGAACCCCCAGCCACCTAGCTCCCTGGTAAGCCACAGCACACAGTGAGCTTACACCTTGTGTTTGCTCAGTAGGGTCCAGTAAGTTATTCAGGACGATGTGAATTCCTGTCCTGGATGAGTGGCCTAATTAGGCAATTCACTTGCCTTTTTCAACTTTGGATTTATCTTCTGGAAGAGCGTTCAGCAAACTACCACTGGTGGGCCCACTCATGTTTTTGGTCTTGTTTTTGTATAACTTACGAGCTAAGGATGATTTTTTATAGCTTTAAAGGCTTATAAAATTAAGAATATTCAGCTGAAACCATGTGTGGGCCTCAGAGTCTAAAAGTGTTACTATCTGGCTGTTTACAGAAAAAGTTTGCCAACCTCCACACTAAAATGAAGACAATAAACTAGAAAAAAATCTTTTTATTCTTTTTAAACTTTGTTCCCCTCCCCCACCCCAACCACCATCTCATGAAAATTCTCTCTCTAAAGAATTTACAGGGAATCCGAACAGCGACTACATAACCCAAGGGCAAGCCACTCCGGTTGGTGGAAGAGTGCGAACTTGACCAATAAACCCCCTTCCTTTAGGGCAGACCCCTAAAGCCTTGGACCAGAGTTGTCTGTGGAGTCCTGTTTTGGCCACACTACTCTTTGTTTCAGGGCGTCAGCAGAGCTCCCAGTTAGTGCTTAAGGTTCCGAGACAATATTCAGACTGAGTCCTGGATTCATCTCTTATGACCTCTGGGCGTTGGTAAGTTACTTAACCTTTCCAAATCTCAATTACCGCAAGTAGGAGCCATGACAGTAACTTAACTCTACAAAGGCAGTCAAGGGTAAATGGAATAATGCATGGACAGCATTTCACAGAAGGCCTTGCAACATGCTAATATATCAATGGAAACCATCATTATTATTGTGATAATCCACTCCTTCTATCTCTCACGCATGCCTGCCTCTTGAAGCAGCCTCACTAGAACCATCCAGAGGCGAGAAAGCCCCACATGGTAAAGTGCGCTCCACCCCTCTCCACTCTAAGGAATACTTACTACATATTAACCAATCAATACTGTTGGCAAAGGGCTCAGCATCCCACAGTTGAGAAGCCTAACAAGGGCAGGAAATATTTTCCCTGAGTGTCTCTCCATCGCCTGGCTTACCTACGCCCAAAGCCCTCCAGGTACCCTCTGTGCTGCAGTAATAACAACACATGCAAAACCACATATATAAATAAAATATCTTGCTGCTAATGAGAGGCGATCCCGCAGTTTTCTCATCACTTCAGTGACAAGTTTATGTGCTCCACAATTGCAGTCGAAATATTTTTGCTATTTTCATGATTTTCTTGGCTTCCTTCCCAAGGAATTAATCATTTCTACAGCACTGGGGAGAAGCTGAGCACTCGCAGACAAGACTGAATGACATGATCGTGCATTCTCTTCGCCCACGCCTGATCTCTCTGTGCATGAAATTAAATCATTCCGGGGGAAATGGCTTGCTGTGGTAGAGAAGGTCTGGAAGCAGAACTCCTCCAGGGCTCTGGCTTCATGGCAAGTGTTCAGTGGGCCAGGCAGGTTGATTCCTGTTCTTTTGAGATTCTCACTTTCTAAGTGAAGCAGGAGGAACATACTCAATGTCCTGTGGCCATCCCTGAATTAAATTCATGGTGTGATGGCGTCCTGGGGCGGGGGGGGCTATTGTTCCGGGGGACCAACTACAGTGATGACCAAGAGAAGAGACTCCTGCGATCAAGTTCTGAATCAAGAACTTCCACCTGAGGAGACTCCCCAGGTCATCCTAGTTCACCTCCTGGTCTTGGGAGGGAGGAAGCTATAAAGCAACAGACTCCAGAGACAAACACACATGTATTGGAAACCCTGTCTCTTGTTACCAAATCACCTCATCTTCCCAGGATTCAGTTCTTTTCTGCAAATGTTCACGTCCCTTCTTCACAGGCTTAGTAAAGGGACTGGAGATACAATGGAGACAGGACTTGGTACCTATGTCCCAAGGATGGAATATATGTAAATACACAGTGGCCAGACCATACATACAAGTACAACTTTGACCCGCAACTGTAGCAACCTTCCCAGAAAACCAACCCCTTGATTATAATAAACGCAGGAAACCAGCCCGCTCTAAGTCAAATGTGTAGGACGTCATATTGCTATCTCTAGTGACAATGCAGGAGGTTGAACGGTAATTTCTTTAACAACTATCCCCAAATGGTCTGAATTGAATTAATAACTGACAGCCTCCCTGATTCTGTCCCCACTTCCAACTTAGAATGAATCAGAGAAAGCCAATACCCTCCCCTCTAACCAACCGCAGAGAAGCCCCACTTCTAGTAAGCCCACCTACAACTTCCCCATGCCAACAGCCTGCAGTCAGCGCCCACCTCGAACTTTGCTACTCCCCCGTCTCTGCCTTTGAGTCTCCGCCCAAGCACAAGTGATGGTAGCTGATACCCCTTGCTGTAGCCAGCGCTGAATAAATTTGCTTGTTCCCATTTAATTGGTCTTCCTTTATTTCTATAATGCACACACATACCCCCCGCACAACGTCAGCACAACCACACACGTTACTATAGACTGAATAAAGAAAAGACACATTTCTTGTAAGCCTGTGTTGTGCTTTTCAATCTGATATACCCAATTAACAAAGAAAGTAATCACCAGAGTATGATTACTCAAGCTTGTTCTATCCAACGAGAATTCTAAAAAGGCTCTAAATTTGTATAGTGTTTAATCTTCTAAGAGCTTACCCAACTGTTCTTCATTTGCTCGCTGACTTTATGAATGGAACAGAGACAAAGGCAACTTCTCCATTAAGAACAGTAGGTGCCAAGCCAAGGACCCACAATACTTTTAGAAGCCCACAAAAATGGTTTCATTTCTTATAAGATCAGAAGGAACAAAACCCCCAAACTTGCAGGTGGAAGAAAATAATTTATACATAATACTATTACTGTCCTGGGTTTTCTAACAACAGAGTTGTAAAACAATTTCAATATATTTTTATGGAGGAAGGGGTCAACAAAAGCAAAAGTGCCTAGGGTCTTCAAAAGTCATAGTATGGGGATGCCTGGGTGGCTCAATTGGTTAAGCAGCTGTCTTCGGCTCAGGTCATGATCCCAGGGTGCTGGGATCGAGTCCTGCATCAAGGTCCTTGCTCGGCAGGGAGCCTGCTTCTCCCTCTGCCTGCCACTCTGCCTGCTTGTGCTCCCTCTCTCTCTGACATATGAATAAATAAAATCTTAAAAAAAAAAAGTCACAGTGTGGCCCTGGTGAGAAGAAATAATATTGGCTCTTTTTGTGGATGGATAAAGCATGGGTCAGCTATCACTTACTTCTTGCAGCATCCCCCCCGCCAATAATCTCGTTTTTGTATTCTCGTAATTCTGATTGGTCGTCCATGCGTTTTCTGGTGCACTGACTCTTTGAACTCATCCTTTATGTAGCTGTCAAAGCTAGTATGTTCAAAATACAGAAGAGATCATTATGTTACCTGCAGAAAAGTACTTGAAAAACCTTGTTAGCACCCCACTTTTAGTATCACAATCTGATTCTAATTTATAATCCTATTTTACCGTCACCAACTCCCAAAATTTCCCCATCCTCGACCCAGGCATGACCCCGTCACACCACTACCGAAAGCCAGCACATTCTGCTCAAGTCATGTGTCACCGATGACATCTGAATGAACTCCTCTCAAGTGGCCCATATGACACTTGTCTTACTTGTCTTATTCCCAAAGCACCATTAGATCAGAATTCATTGTAATTAGTTAGATACATGTTTGTCTTAGACTATGGCCTTGTTGAGGGCAGGAATCAGATCTTGTCCACACCCTTTTTGATGCCAAGAACTGGCACTCATTAAGTGACATCCCTAGAATGCAAAACTCATGAGCAGCAAAGTCGGTATCAGAAGCGAAGTCACCAGTACCATGGTTTCACTTCCTTTCGCTTCATCATACAACCTCTTGCCACCAGCCTGCCAGACCAGGGACCAGGAGGGGGGTGGTCAGATGGGTGCTCTGGAGGTCAGGCACTTAAGTATTCAACAGTACTGTGCTAAGGAATATTTTAAAACAGGCTCACCAGGGAAAGACAAAAACACAACAAAAACAGCACCAGCCTTCTGATTTATAGTGTCTGCCCATTTCCATGGTGTAAATACCCCCATCGTGGCCAATTTTAAGTTAGCAACTATCAACATGACTTCACTGGACACAGCATTGGGAAGAGATACACAAGGGCATACCATTAAGTAGTATTTCCACTTTGTAGATGCCACAGTCCAAATAATCATAAAATCCAAGAAAAATAATTAAAAAGTGAGGACTTCTGAGTACCTTTTACCTTTATTTCAATTAATTTAATTGCATACTTGTAAATAATTTAATTTTAATCATGGGTCAATAACTGACTCAGTCGGCAACATTTTTGAGAATTTAGCAACTGGCTCCCATGAGCCAGTACAAGCTCCTTGCTCTGCACCACAGACAGCATCGAGTTTGCTTGGATGTAGCCTACAGGAGTGCTGTGAAGACAAACACCCACAATATTTGGGGGTGTAGATCAATAACACTGTAAAGGCACTGCTTAGATTCTATTTCATTTATTGCAATAGGTCTTCCCTGTCCCTTTCCTATACTTTCCTATGACATGCTTCTGTTTTATCATGTGTGTTCTGTGCCGACCTGTTGCAGCCAACCACAGGCTCTGCAAAGCTGACATCCCTGTTTTTTCCTCGTTGCTTTATTTCTGATGTCAGGACCTCAATAAACATTTGTTGAATGTGTGGATGAAGTAAATATGTGAGAATCTTATTGCCACTAGATTATTTATACTAATATGACAAGGGTAATGCTGTAAGACATAGGTCAAGGGACACAGGGTTTGCAATGGAAACCCCGAAAGGATAAGTCTTTACTCAGTATGACCTAATATTGCTTACATTTGAGAAATCCCCAAGACAACGCTCAGTATATGCACGCTCAAAGAGCCCAGGCTGCAAAAAGGAGTTCCCTGCTATACTTTCTTGATCAATTTATATAAAGCACTGGATGTTAACTATGAATTAAAAGGCAGAACAGCAAATAATAACTTAACAAGCCAACAAAACAATACTGTACAAAATATTAGTTTTGTCCACAATTTAAGAAGGGAGTGTCAAAGAAGGACATACAGAACTTAAATTTTTTTTTAAATGCTTTGCCCTGTACATTTTCAAAAAAAATGATACTAGTAACATAGCGTATGTATTTATATATGTATTTATATATTATATGTGTATGTATACACACACACATATCTACTATGTGCTGGGAACTATGGATTCATTTCGTCATATAACGACCCTCTAATATATGCATTGTTATTATCATAAGAAAACTGAGACACTAGGAATTTCAGTAACTTGCCCAAGGTCACATAGTTAGAAAGTAATGGCAGTCTGGCTCCAGAGTCCCCGCTCTTAATCATTATGCTATACTACAGTTGACAACACAAACAACGTCCAGAATGTCCAAAATGTCCTTGGAGCTGCATCCTTCTGGAGTTAGTCCCAGTTGTCATAAGCAAGAGTTTCTTTTAATCTTAGGAGCTCTCTGCAGTAGGGATCTGATCTCTGGATGAGATGAGCAACAAGCCTAGCTTGGGGACACATAAATGACTCCCCTAACCAGTAGAGCAAGGATCAAGAACTCCTGCTACCTGCCCAGCTTTGGGCAAGCCATTCAGGGCATCATCCCGGATAGAGCTATGCCTTATAGAAGGAAGAATTTGCTAAGTCCCTATTTGTCCTCCCAGATTAGGTAGCCACCGGAAGGCCCAGGGTAATAAGACATAAGAAAAGCTTATTTTTGAAGAAGCATGGGGAGAGGAGGCTTCAGAAATTTGTGCCTCTTCAAATATGTGGGTGATTGCGTGCATGCCTTTGTGGGAGGGTGCTGGGAGGAAATGTGCAAGTATTGTGACAGGCTCCCTCTAGATAAGAACCCTGCCTTCCTTCCTCTCTCATGCACATTACAGAGTCAAAGCAACATTTCAGGTATGCATATGTGATGACATTTCAGTAGATTTGCAAGTAACATGATACTTTACAAGGTTAGCATTGGGACTTTCCAGTTTCAGTATTTTGTATTTCAAAATATTATCTGTATTAGGTTTTCACCTCCAGAAATGTTTAGGGAGCTAGTTAAAATACAAAGGGGTCTCTATCATTCCTTTTCAGCTGCTAAAACTTATAGATTAATAAAATCATGGAAGGATACCGAGATCACAAGTGAGGAAAACTTACAAGTTATATTTACTTTGTTAAGAAAAACCAGAGCTTTTCTGCAGGAGGAGGAGGAGGAATTGGTCTAATTAACTGATCCAAGCTCCTAGCTGTACTTTTAATGTGGTCCATGTGTGGATTTTGGCACAGTAGGGTTTTCAGGCTGCCAGATCGACAATCAATTTGTAGAAGAAACAGCAATCAGTCATTAATTGATTTCTGATCCCATACAGCTTTAAATTAAAGGACACCTCCATGTCCTTGCAAATAAAATAATAATCAGTGATTGGGCACATCTGACAGCAATTTGATTGCTATCCATATCAGACTACTAAGCTTGCCAAAGACTGCCATTTGTCTGGCACCTGGTCATTGAATGAATCTGCCTTCCATATTTAATCCATCAACTATTTTTCTGTTAATGATCCGGGGTCCATGGCACAAACAGAAGTGTTCAAGGAAACTATCATTAGGAGCCTTTTTAAAGGAACAGATAGTTCTTGTACACACAGCTTGTATTTCTCAATAGCCATCTCACCTTTCTATCACACAATTGTTTCTAATGGTAATTCAGAATAACAGGCTGGTGGTGGTGTCACCAAAAAACCGGTTCACTCCAAAGTTGGAATATGACTTCTTTGCAGACTCAGAATGAGAAATCCAACCAACATAGCTTTTCTGGCTAGAGAAACCATCAATATCCACTGACGCTGAAAAGGTAACTTAGCGCAACTTCATACCTATTGAGTCTTAATTAGAATCTCTCTCTCTTCTTCCTCTCCCTCTGCTTTTCTAAGAAGAGTTAGAATGTAAAGAGTGGAACAGATGACTTGGGAGTTAAAAGAGGCCTTTGCTGTCAGAGATATCAAAATAGATGAGGTCAGTTTTAGACTGTAACATGAATGCCAGCAATGGGTCGCTAATGTCCTCCACCATTTTGTGTATCTTACTTCATGCCAGAGATAAAGCTCACTTCTCCCATCAGTGCATACATTCTCCTACACTTGATCTTAGCCAAAAGGCCGAGAAGCGATCATACATTCTCCTAAATGAGGGAACTATTCTTGGGATTGTTCGGGGGGGGGGGGGGCACTTTTGCATTCTCTTTCCAACATTTCAGAAAGTTATTTAGAGACCATACTCCATGCCAAACAATAATTCTGCTTTTATAAAGTAGTGCCATGCTTCAACATCAATTCTTCATCTGCTCAGACAGAGTTAGCAAAGAATATTTTATCTTCAGCTGGGCCCGGTTAGTCCTTCAACTTGGCTTATAGGTGCAATACATCATGCCTGGAGGCCCTCTGGTATTATGTAACCTCCCATGCATAACTTGAATTAGCAAGGAAATGACATATTTATATAGCAATTAAAAATATGTTTAGCATTCCCTGAGGTGCCACCCCTCCCAATTATTTAAGCTAAAAGCACATTAATCATCCTGCGGGGTGTAGTACAATAGAGACAGCGGTTGTTTTTGTATCCAGTGTTTAATACTGCACATGAAAACGTAGCCTGAATTTCCGCAACCTTGACGTGTCACCATACGTTGATTATACTGCAACACAGTATACTACTTGTTTATACTTAAACACAGCACGCTCTTTTTTAAACAACACCATTTGGAGCTGTCACATAACCAGAAGCATGAGGCACATGTGATTTCACGTTAATCCATTATCTGGATATCTGGATGTTTAGTCTTGACTGCTCATAAATGGCATTACTTGAAAACTACACTTTTGATGGCTGTATATATATTCCCCAACATAACAAAAATGAAAAGCAGTGGATAAACACACCCTAATTTGGTGACCATTCTGACATATTTTAGCAACACTAAAATTTTTTGAAATAGTAGGATGAGCCTGAGATGGTTTTGGCTGATCCCAAAGTAACGACAATCAAACAAGGAGCAGCCAGCCCTCCAATAGGGGAGCACCCCATTCCTCTATGACCTGGAATACCCCCAAATTATCAAGAGTGGAGGAACCCGAAGCAGCACATCATCAGCAAGGTCTCACTACTATCTGTACAGGACTCTGTGTTTGAGAAACCAGTTCTACATACTTTATTTCATTTGGGCAGATGACAACATTCTGAGGAGCTATTATGACCTCTCGTTTACAACTGAAACACCAAATTCCTGGAATTTTATCTGACTCTTTCAACAGTGCACATTTTAAAAGTCACAAACTCAGATAGTTAACTTATTTATTTATATATTTATAAATACTTATATGTCTCTAAGTATATTATTATATATTTTTATGCATACTATATATTTACATTTATTTATACTATTTATACTTAAATACATCAAATGTGATAATATGGACAATGATTTTAACAACTGTTTATGTGCTGTATTTTCGCTGTGTGCTAGGTAATACTTGTATTACATTTTTATATACGTTAACTCATTAGTCCTCACCACTCCATTTATGGTTAGGAAAATGACTCAAGAGGCAGGCGGGCCTGCCCTGGGGCCCTACCAGTCTGGCTCCAGAGCTCCCCCCCTCCTATTTACGACTCACATGCCATGGTCCCCAGTTCATGGTGCTGCCTGACCACTGGAATAAGCACGAGGCCTTCAAGAATATTCATGAACGTGCAAACTCAGGGAAGTCAAATAACTGTAGTACCACTAACACGCATGGGGGTTTGTGACCAATTTTATACCTAATAGAATAAAAAACATGTTAGTCATCATCCCTGCAGGAAGGTCTCCAGATCTAAGCATTTGGAGTTCATACTCCAACTCTAATTAGCTTAATATTCCTGGGCAAACCACTTACTCGCCCTAATTCTTCATTTGTCCTCACTCATACAATGGAGGTAGGGATGAAAAGACCCACAGGGAGGTTAGTTTGGACAACCATACGAGATCATACCTGGAAACCACTTAGCACAGTGCCTGATGATTATCTCAGCAGATGAGGGTGTGTGTAGGGTTTTTTTCCCCCTTTTTAATTTAATGATTCATCTAAATCCATCACGCTAAGCATACAGAGCACTAGTTCTATGTTCAAGGCATTCCTGCAATCCAAAATGGGAAGTCCGCCTCTATTTCCAGCTTAACAATCACTGGTCAAAGTCCCTTCTTTTCTTGCAGGCTAAGAGAAGCTCTTGCCTCCTCCAGAGAGAGCGCTCAGATGGCCCTGAATCCTCCTTTGGCTCTGACATTCCCACACAATCTTCTGAACCACCCTTCCAGACCTTGACCCAAATATACTGTGAAAACACCAATAATGACTGTCCAATATTTTTAAGATTTTATATACGAGAGAGAGAGAGAGAGAGAGAGCACATGACTGAGCATGAGCCGGGGTAGAGGCAGAGGGAGAGGGAGATATAGACCCTCCACTGAGCAGGGAGCCTAACAGCTGGATAGTGGGACCCTGGGATCATGACCTGAGCCGAAGGCAGATGCTTAACCAATGAGCCACCCACGTGCCCCGACTGTCCAATTTAGAATAACTTTTCCTCCCACTGATTTTAATTTTGACTTCAAATGCAGGACCTTTGTGAAAAACTATGGGACTTCATAGTCACTTCTTCCCCATTCACTTTATTCTCCCCTACTCCTAGGCTCTAGACTGTCTAAACTTGAGACTCACTTGGGCTGCAAGGGGAAATGGCTGTTCACCGGGTCCCTGCTTCAAAAACTCCCTCTGGCCAACCAGCAACCATGGCATCCCATTGCCTACTGCCCAGAGATGAAGAGCACATTTTTTAGGTTTAGGTTTTCAGTAACCACCAACTGGCATTGGAATGAAATGAGACAGAATCACTTCATAAAACTCAGCCCCAATTTGCTAGTGAATCGAGACACAAATGTGACCTTCCCATTATTCTATTAAACCTGGTCCTCAGCATTTTCTTGGTTTTTATGTCTGTGTATCATCTCGCAGGCATCTTACTTGTTTCTGACAAGTGTGCCTTTCGACACAGACGCGGATGACCTAGCTAGCTGTGCCAGAAAGCGGTATGAAATGGGAAGGATACCTTTCGAGCCTAGAGAGACACGTGCATGTTGACATGAAGGTATATATCTGTCTGAGCAAGCATGACGCTCATGCTGGAACCTAATTTTTCCAAGTGAACTGTAATGAAAACATTTCTTCCCCAAACCTCCTAAGCTATTGAGATGGTCCCCAAACTCCAGTGATGCTGCAGCTCCAGAAAACCGTACAGCTTCTACTCAACTCGGAGAAAAAGAGTTACACCACCACAGCCCTTCTCTTGGCCTGCTCCTTATAAACTTCCTCCAAATTTAAGATTGCAATAAAAACCACAACCGGTCTATAGACAATTTCAGGCTCTGCTACACACGTCCTTTACATTAATTCCTTGGCTTCATTCAAAAATCTTGGGAGACTGGTACTACTCTTCCCATTTTACAGATAAGGAAACTGAAGTCCACAGAAGTGGAAAGCCCAACCATGGGGCTGGGGAGTGGCCAAGTGGAGTTTAGCTCACATTCAGCTTAACAGCTGAGCTGTATACTAAGTGTCTGCTTCTCAAGTGTTAACACTGTAAACAAAAAGTAATCCTTCCGGTCTTATACATCACACCTCAGAGAAGTTATTTTGGTAAGATGTCCTTTGGATGAGGATGAGCACCTGAAAAACGTGCTCTTCCAGCTTTTATAAATTCAGCCTGGTCAACCTCTTCTGCTGGAAGCTGGAAGAAGGTTGTGTTTACATGCTTTTATTTTTTAATAAGGAAATACAAAATACAGATTGTGGACGGATCAAGTTACAGATCTCTAAGGTCTGATTACATAGGAGAGCATTTTCAACATCTGAATGACTTTGGTAAAGTCCATGTAGCACATTAACTTCTTTATTATTGTAGCAATTCTCTTTGAAACCCAGAGGGAACAGAGATGAACCTACACAACCCTGCACAGAGAGTTGAAAGCAGATGTTCACCACAGAATTTCCACTGAGAACAGAAAATTAGAGGGTCGGGTTCAAGATTCAACCACCAATAGCTTTAGGGAACACACAAGATCGCAAATGTGGTGCCTGGAATGGGCTCTAGACCTAGCTGAGCTCAAACTTTGGAACTCTTTTTGTTCAAACACAGGGAAATGATTTTAAACAACAGATGCATTTAGCCAAAACAAGTTCTTCCAATGAACCACTTGTCATTTGTACTCAGGTGTTACTTTGTCTTTTTATCTAAGAGAGTGTTCTCAACTATTCTGAAGAAATCTTCAAAATCAAGAGACTGGTGTCATCTTGGATTGCTTTTTTTTTTTTTGTATAGAAGTTTAGTTAATAAAGTTTTTCCACATACCACATCTTGTTTTGTTCTCTGGGGGGTACACCAAATAGGATTATATTGCCTTTTACATGTGAAGAACAGAGGTCATGAGCTCATAGCCAGTAAGTGACAAGGATGGAAAAACCAGAAGGGATTTATTCTCTTGTTTATGTAAAGTGATGGGGAAATAACAGGAAAAAAAATTCTTTTTTTTTTAAATATAGGCTTCTATCAGAATTTCTACACACAAGGAGCTTGTTGCTGGTAATAAGGTTAAAGGCATCTAGACTCGAGGCTAGATTTATAGAATGCTGGACAGAAAATTGAAAAATATATTTTAAACTGTGGCAAAATACACATAAAAAGGTTAAGATGGTAAATGTTATGTTCTGTACCCAGCTCCGTGGTTTCCAGCAGTCCGGTGCTATTATGTAAACATCGCCGCCATCCATCCCTGGAACGCTTTTTATCTTGCAAAAGTGAAACACTATACCCATTAAAGAATAACTACTTATTCCCCCTTCCCGTCACCTCTGGCAACCACAATTCTACTTTCTTTCTCTTATGAATCTGACTCGGTACCTTATTTAAGTGGAATGGGATTTGTCTTTTTGCGACTAGCTTATTTCACTTAGCACGTCTTCAAGGCTCATTCATGCCGCAGGTGTCGGAATTGCTTTACTTCCTAAGGCTGAACGATGTTCTACTGTATTTATACACAACTCACTGTGTATCCTTTTATATGGGGATGGGCACTTGGGTTGCCTCTACCTTGAGGCTACCGTAAAAAAAGCTACTATGAACAGCGGTGTACAAAAATCTGTTTGGAGGTGTCTGTTTTTACTCCTTTGCGGTATATTCCTAGAAGGGGAATTGTGGGATGGTATGGAAATTAGAGGTTCATTTTTAAGACAAAGAATGATGGTAACTAATAGACACCATTGCTAGGGAGTGGCTACTTAAGCCTACACTTTGGTGGCCTTGAACACAAGAATACGCCAATATGCAGGATTTCCAACCGAAACTGCATTGCTGGCTTTATTTTCTGCAAGAACAGTCATTCACGAAGACCGTAATCTCCTGAATGCCTGCCATCTGCTGCGCTTGGTAGATAGAAGCAATCCTTGCCTTCATGAGGCTTACTGTCATTTAGAGAAGTCAGGCAGATATTGAGTAAATCATAACAAATCATTACTTTAGGACAACGATACATGCTTTAATGAGAAGACACAGTGTTGTGAGAGTACTGAGCTAGTGAGCCATCAGGATGGAGAAAAAGGAGACTTCTACAAGAATCAGGATAAGTTTTATCATGTAAATGGAAGTTCGGCACCCATTAAATATCAAATTTATTTTGCAGAGTAAACAATTGATGTTAAGCATCATTAGATTACTCCCTCCAAATTTTAAAACCGTACTCTGAAGAGTCAGAATAATGTTGGCAATATTCAGATGCTCATCAGATGAATTAATTAGACTAATTAGCTTAAAGTTTAATTAAATAGTAGCTATTAAGTTCATTATCCCCATGATACTGATTTTTTTTTTTTAAGTAGTGGTTTGGGATTTTACCTATAATTAGTTTCCTCTGTAATGTTTTATTTTCTATTTTGGTGGTTTAAAGATATGTATATGTCCTGGGAAACTGCTGGAGAGGTCAGCTCTTTCTGTCATAATTTTTCAATGATAATCAGTTTCGGTTCTCATCTGTTCCAAGGCTAATATGTAACCAAAGTAGAACCTTCAGACTCAGAAGCTCTCACCATCATCTGTCGACAAGTGGAAATTATTTGAACATTTAAAAAAAAACTTCTATTTTTACACTATTTCAAAAAGACAGCACCTTGAGACACTGATAATTCCTTAATAAACTAGGAGAATATTTCAAGTTCACTAAATTCCTTCTCTCTAAAGTACCCTTTCTCTCCCCCAAAAAGTATAATTCAGGTTAAAAATATTTTAAAAAATTATAGAAATGCTTAAGAACCCTCAAAACCAAATCTGACACACAGAAACCAATTTATTCTACTCCAATCAGTTATGCTGGGACTCAGCTGTTCCATTTATAAAACGAGGGTATTTACTTATACTTGCCCTACTGATCTCAAGAGAATCCATGCAAGAATCGAATGAGATGATGTAAGATTAACACAAAATGACTAAATCACACTGTGTGAATCAGAGAGCCACAAATGCAGGTTTCTAGAGAGCTAGTCGTTCACCAAAGATCTATATTCACTTTTCGTATTTTGTAGTTGCTGCTTCAAAGCAGGACCCCATCAGCTACAACACTGCCCAGCCTTTTCCTACCCAGTCATGGCCCTGTGGCTGACTCCATATCAGTGGAATGTGCCTGTAAGTGATGCAGGCCAGTCCCATACAAATTTCCCTCTCAATTCTTTACACTCCCTTTTGCTGGCTGATGTAACACCCAGCGTGATTTTGGGAGCCACTGCAATAAAAATGTCAAAACCACCTTCAGCCTGGGTTCTTGAGCAAATATGAGTCACAGAGCCCTCATCCCCCTGACCCTCCCAACCCCCATCCCCCAACTCCCACTCTGCCACTGTATTCCAGGTAAGAAACTAGCTATTCTGTCAATCACTGATAGGGGATTTATCTGTTAGATTCTAGATTTTGCCTCATGGAGTAAGACACTGCTGTGAAGTTACACATCTTACATCTATTACTGCATTTAAAGGAAAAATCAAGAATATTTTAAACATAAACCTTACCTTTTGGCTATATTGCAGTCATTTTCAAAGTTCCAAAAGGAGGTTGACTAGCTCACAATTGAAAAAAAATAAAAATTAATTTTTGAAGTGAAATAAAAACTGTGAAAATACTTATAACAGCATTTCCCCAAGTGAACTAAATACATAATTGAGGATATCAAATGGATCATCTGGGGTTACTAAGTTAGGGAAATTCTGGGTTAAACAAATAAGGAGGTCTCCTCATGATATGTCAATGGTCAGACACTTTTATAAGCCAATAAATTCTGTAAATCTCCAAAAAGTGAACAGAATGGAGGTGAAGTAAGTAGTGTTCAAAGTTTTCCCCAACTTTGAACTCAAAATCTTTACTTTCCATTGCATTTCCTGGAACAAGCATTTTTATAAAGAATGCCTTAGAAAATATTGACATAACATATAATCTTGAGATTATTATAGAAGAGTGACCATCTTGCTCGCTCTCAAGGTTTTGAGTGTAAGGAGTCAGGCTAGAGGATAGGTAATGTTACTAATGCTTTCAGAAGTGCTGAAAAAAAACACGAGCTATCTTACTAGGAAAATGGTGTGGATTAAATAATAGAAGTGAAGCAATTTTAAGTGTCCTGATGTTGGATTATTCTGCTATATTTATATAAGAGAATGTTCTTTTCATTAGGAAATGTGCACTGAAATATTTAAGAGCAAAGAGGCACGATATCTCTTACTCTCAGATTGTTGTTTTGAAAAAAGCACATATAGGCAGTGAAGAGAAACAGAGGGAGTGGGAAAGGAAGAGAGAGAGAAAGAAATACAAAGGGTCTGAGAAGAGAAGAGAAGAGAAGGGAGGGGAGCATAAGCCAATGGGGTAAAATAGAAATATTTGGTGAATTTTGGTTAAACAACTTCAAGAGTTCCTCCCTACTCTTATCATTTTTCTATGTTTGATAGTTTACACACACACGTGAGCATGCTCACACGCTTCTAGAAAAAGTATAAAGAACAATGTCCTATAGTGAGTGAGTTTCATGTTCAGTTTGGTTGTGTCTCATTTCAAATGTGTCCCACATGGTTATTTAAAATTGCCCTTCCCAGAGTTGACTGGCACCCGAATCTGTGAATTTTGACTTAAAATGGCTCTCATCTCTGGCTGGAGGGGTGGTATGCCATCACTGGTTGGTGGCCAAAAAGTAAGTGCTGCTTTGTATTTATTCTTTCAGGAGGCTTCTGCTTTAAGAAAGAGTTCAGACCTTTTGTTTTTTTCTTTCTTTCTTTTTTGCCTTTCTGGTGAAAACTACAGCCCCCCCCCCTTTTTTTTATCAATGAATAAGCCACGTGCTGAAAAATAAAGGTCACAGACAATTTGCTAGGTTTCTGTTGCTCCTGGAGGAGAAGGATTGGAAACTCAGTAGCTGCTGGTCAAGGAAACTGTTAATGTTTTGCCAAGTCAGGCTGACTGGCAGTAATTACCCCAGGGATTACTTTTGTGTTGTTCCAGGTTGCTCATTTGTTAGTTTCCTCCCAGCTCTGAAGATCCTGAATGCCCGTTACTGACACCAAGCCAGATCTGGGGGGCTCTGTTCCATAGCTTACCTGTGATGCAGTTTCTGGGTAAGGTAGCCCCTCGGAGTCCAACAGTTATTTAAAGCGAGGGAGTGATAGGAATTCTCTGGACACTGAGGATACTGATGTGTACTGCCGCACTTTGAATACTTTGTCCTCCTTGGACTCTGTCCCCTTGTCCTCTTGCATTATTTCTCTCTTTCTCTCTCTCACCACCCACCAGATAACTGTTTTCCTCAGTTACTGCCTACCCCAAATAAACTTATCAGTTGACAGCACTTCTCCTCTTTCAGCTTCTATTAATTTTTTTAAAGGATTTTATTTATTTGACAGAGAGAGAGAGAGAGAGATCACAAGTAGGCAGAGAGAGGGGAAGCAAGCTCCCTGCTGAGCAGAAAGTCCAATGTGGGGCTCGATCCCAGGACCCTGAGATCATGACCTGAGCCGAAGGCAGGGGCTTTAACCCACTGAGCCACCCAGGCGCCCCTAAGCGTCTATTAAATTTTTTGAGTTCCTTTCTCAGAAAACTATCTTGAAAGAGATGTGTCTGAAGACCTGGCTGCTTTTTCTTCCTCAGCAATGCAACACAGTCTGATGGGTCTCTCCAGACAGAGCTATCCCTCCATGTTGACCACTGGGTGACGTGTGGTTCTCAGCAGCCACTCGCAGGACACAAACCCTAACAAATATATCTACGAAAGGATGAGACCTCTTGGCCCCAGTAAATCATAGTCCCCTATGTCTGTGCCTCGTTTGACTGTTGAAACGGTTTTAAGGAAACTAAAGGAGGTAACATCCTAATTACAACTGCTATCCATTCACTTTCAGTGCTAAAATTCTATGACTCTTAAATGTTAACATAGTCAGAGCCACGACCATTTCTGGAAATTTAAGGAAGTTTTGCCCACTGTGGCATTCTCTAAAATTAGGTCTCATTTCTTCTGGATAATAAATGCTTTCACAGAGATGGAAAGAATCCTGGTGAATTTCCAAAGTAAAATGTGTAATAGACTCTTGTTAAACTAATTCTTAAATGGAGTGATTTTTCCAAATATAGGCTAGCCTTGGGCAGTCTTAATGCATTACTTACTTTAAAGTGATTAAACGTAACTCCTACCAAATCAATATAAGAGATACTAAAGGGGGAACATTAAAACCAAAATTAGCATTCACTGAGGCTAGATATAAAAATATGAGATGTTTTTATTTAAAAGTCCAACAAAATTATTCGAGGTTAAAGAAAAAGAAATGAGAAACTGGAGGTGTAATTGGATTGGCAAGCACCCTCCCTTACAGACATCTTTTAGAGGAAAGCATACTCTTTTCCGGCGAATTATCTAAAAGACATGAATGCTAACCCCAACAGAAATGAAATGTGCTCTAATGTCTAGACAGCTAAATTATGATCAACTGTTAATTGTTCATTTAAACACCAAATACCTCTAATGATCAAGAATTGCTATTCTGTCCCCACTGGGATGGTACAAAAAGAAGATGCAAATCACTCCATTTCTGTACATTTTATAAAATGTCATCTTCATTAGGGTATCTCGGGCTGATGACACGAGGGCTAAGGAGTGATACATGACTGGAATCTAGAAAGACCTGAAGGGAAGAGAACAGGGGCCTAAATGCACAAGCTCTTTTAGCTTGAAAGAGATGCACTGAGAATGAACGAAATAAATTTTAACACCCAATCTGTGGTAAACGGAAGGTGTCCAATACCATGACAGAATGTGGAATGCTATTTTAAAAGCTTAAAGATATTTAATTCATAGCAGGCAAGTCAAGTCCTACAGTTCTGAGGTAACTAAAAGAGACCTATGTCCCCCAGAGCATGCATTTTCCTGGGTAAATGGTTACTCCTGCCTTCAAAGAATTCATATCTTGGTTGATGTATACACATCGTTGGCAAGAAATATGTGCAAGAGAGTCTATGAGTAAATATGAATGGTGATGATCTATACTGCTATGATTTCTGGGCAGCCCAAAGGGAGGAGGTAAGAAGAAATCTAAAGGCAATTGAAGGCAACTTCTTGGGGAAGGTAAATCAAATGAGCCATGACTAATGGCTTAATGGGCTTACAGGTGAGAACAGTAGTAAAGCTACCCATTGTTGAAGACTATAGACGATCTCCTTCTACTGCATCACCAATCTCTTAAAGGGTATGCCAAAGTAAATTATGCCCCTCAAATAACAGATTAACACAGCATAAAGACACTACAAAACAAAGCCCATTATGCCACACCTTGGGAACAATCTTCAATGATAACATTGTCCACACAGCATCAAGTTCTTTAATTTTCCTCTTTTCCATTAGAATGTCACACAATCAGCTAGGTCAAGTTCAAAGAGGGCCCAGAAGACAATCTAGTTTCACCACTGTCGACACATTCAAAGTGCCCAACTTTGGCCTCTACTGTCTTTAGACCTCTGCTATTCATCATGAGTACTGGTTTATTTTCTAATTATTGAGAGAATAGGGAAAACACAGGGCATTTTTGCTATGATGGTGGGCTAATGGGGAAATGGAAGTGGCAGTCATCCTATGATAGCTTGAAACGACGAAAGACACAATTCAACGTATGCAAGGCAGATTAGCATAGTCGGTGTGTGTCCTGTATCTTTCCTTAAATATAAGTCAAAGGTTGTAATCATCAGGCTCAAAAGCATGGAGATCAGAAGATCGCAGCCATACGTGGGACAGTGACCAGGTCACCTGAAGGGAAATGCGGGAACATCCCTTGGAGAATCTGAAAAGCCACTGGACAGCTGCAAGGGCAATGTGGTTAGAGACCCCTCCAAGTCAGGCAGAGGAATGTCCTCTTTTACACAGCTGGCCCTTGGGGACTGATGACCATTCTGCGGACGGGAGTGACACACCAAAGTAGCATTTAAGAAGGATTTGCAGGGCAAGGCTGGGCCCAAGAAGCCAGTAGGGGTTAGATGAAATAAAGCGGGCCTGAATTAGAGTTATAACCATGAAAATGGAGGAGCAAGGCGAGAAGGAACAGGAAGAACCTTTAAAAGGAGATCAATTTCCCCAATGTTACAGGAGAGAAAAATGCTGACTGAGAGTTGGCATTGCACACCCTGGGTTCTTGAGAAAGGCCGTGACAGCCCAAGGAGGAAGCTTACACTCTGAATCCAGGCTCTCACCTCCCCACTTCCCTGATGGGACAGTCCAACTCCACAGCTATCACACACCTGACAGTGGGTCTCTCCCTTCTCTCCAGCTTCTGAGAAGGAACCTTAACTCACTCCACCCAAGCCTTAGACTTCCACTCTTCAGCCACAATTCACTCCTTGTAAGCATCAGGAGAGGAATTGACAGTGTTCCCTACATCAATCTGAAAACAATTTGCCTCCATATAAAACAATGTTAAAGATTATTTTATTCTCCAATTTATATAATACAAGATTATTCCTAAAAGTAAATACTTCCCAGAGTGAGTGAGAAAAAGGAAAACCTTGGGGCGCCTGGGTGGCTCAGTCGGTTAAGCATCTGCCTTTGGCTCAGGTCATGATCCCAGGGTCCTGGGACTGAGCCCCATGTTGGGCTCCCTGCCCAGTGGGGAGCCTGGTTCTCCCTCTGCTCCTTCCCACTACTCATGCACACACACACACACTCTCTCTCAAATAAATAAAATCTTTTAAAAGTTTTTTCGTTTTGTGTGATGCAAACACCAGAGGACTAGCTATTTGAGTCGTTCTCAGTCCTATTGAAAATAATCCCTAGGCATGGTAATATAGCATTGTTCTCTATATTTAGCAGAAAGGTAAGAAAATGAATTGGGCGTATTTGTAGCTGCAGGTTTCCTAAATAAGGGAAAAACATTCTCAGGGACTACGGTAGGATAAAAATAGAAAGCTAAGCTGGTAACTAAATGTCATAAAAAAAATCATTGTTTCCCCCCCCAGTACATGAATCATCTACTTGCTGGTTTGCAAGCAGGTAAAAAAAAATATAATAAATCCTCTATTGGCCTCCCACAGAATCTTAGGAATTAAGAGTCCAATTACTTTTAACTGCATACCACTTTGCTGACTACTTTAGTATTACACTTTCTCATCACTCTTTTTCTATTGGCTCACAAAATCTCCCCTTCCGCACCTTTTTTTTTATATATTTTATTTATTCATGAGAGACAGAGAGAGAGCAAGAGAGAGGCAGAGGGAGAAGCAAGGAGCCGGCTCTGCAAGGAGCCGGATGTGGGACTTGATCCCAGAACCCTGGGATCATGACCTGAGCTGAAGGCTTTACCGACTGAGCCATCCAGGCGCCCTGTTTGTTTGTTTCTATTAATGGCATGAGATGATCTCTTCCTAAAAATTGAATGAATGAATGAATGAATGAATGAATAAAACATCTTGCAACCACCTGCACTGGCTCTTGGAATGGGGATGTTTCAGCCTTGTAGATTTCATACTGACAATCAGATGCAGGTGACAAAGGGTTCTCATGTCAACATTTACGGGAAGCTTATTTTCAGACACCCGAACATCATGATAAATGAATAAAATGCATAAATCATTCATCAGGCACCTGTGTGCAGAGAATAGTTATACGCAACTCTGTGAAACATGTGTAAAACCTCAAGTCTCTTAGACAGTGGGGTTCCCTCAACTCTGCAAGCCTCAGTTTCCTTGTCTGTTACCTTGTGGTAACAGTGTTTACTCACTCCCTAGGCTTCTGGAGAGGCTGAAACAAAGTAAGGAACATGGAGCCCCTCATGGTGTTTGGTGCACAAGGAATTCGCCACCCTCTTTGGTAGAAACCTGCTTCCCTCTATCAGAGAGGGATACTCAGTCCCACAGTCCCCACCCCTCCCAACACCCTGTGTTTCACCAGCTTCTCTGCTTTTCCTGGCAACAGCACCCAGGGGTCTCCTGCTCTAGAATTGAGCCTTCTGAGCTCTGTAACTAAGAAGTAACTATTCTCCCAAGGTCACTGAGCAGAATCTGCAATCTTCATCTTGGATGTTGATTTCTGGAGAGTGAGTGACCTTTAAGGAAGGTGCCCTCTGAGAGCACCTGACTCAGGCGGTGAAATGTTGAATCATTAACAATTTAAAGCAGAAAAGAATTTAACCAAGTTAGACAACCTGTAATAGCTCCTGTGACTAGGGCCATTAGGACCATTTTGGTGTCATTCAGGCCAAACTAATGGCTGTGAAGAGAAGGCACCTGAAAACAAGTAGACTGATTCAGCTTTTCTATTTCTATTTTCAAACCCATTTGGAATTTCTCTGGTGTGTCTTCCTAGACTAGCATTTTTTCCCATATCAATCCATTCTAATTAGTCAAATAGTTTTTAACCTCCAAAGTCTACTAAAAAAAAAAGACCCAAAAAACAAAAAACACACACCTTTGCACGCCGACCGTCCCGAGGCTGCAGAGCAGAAAAGCTAATGTTAGAAACAAAATTGAATCCTCTTCTTTTTTTAGGTTACTATCAAACGCCTGCAAAGGCCACCAAGGCGAACATCCAGGAGCAGCACACGCTGGCATCACGTAGCAGGGGGTGGTGTTGGCCTTGGCAGAATGCAGGGCACATGCGCTTCCTCTAAAGGCTTTTCCTATTAACGACAATTGTCAACACTCCGGAGGCCCCTTAACACCATCTGCTAGGCAGGTGGGCCAACCAGCAGTCCACAACTCCTGATCTAATTCAAACCTCTGCATTCCCAAGCAGAAATGCAGCCCAGAGAACCCTGAGTGCATTGTCTTAGCCACCTTAGATGCCGAGCTGCTGGTGGGCTCTCATGACTCCAGATCCGAAGCCCCCAATTTCCTCTTCGACTTACTCCCTTGCCCTCAGGTGCTGTGAGGAAATACACTGCCACAGAGCCAGGTCTCTGTAGAGTATCAACTAGGTTCACGACTCAGTTCTAAGCCCTGGGGTGGATAAAGAAATCATCAATTTATAGCCCTTGTCTTGAAGACAGTAATAAACCCTAACCTCTTTTGTTAAATCTAAATCCTCTCTCACATACACAGGCCCCCACAAACACAGATCTTAGAGCTGGCAGGCATCTGTGGGAATCATCTGGTTTCCCCTTGTCCTCAGGGAGATAAAGTATTAGCCGCCGATTAAATACTGAAGTTACAAAGGCCCTGAAAAAAATGAGAAATTTACTATAATGAAGAAGCTAGTCATCTTGCTTTTTAGTATAGAGCTTCTCCCTGGAAGAGACACTTTGTCAAACCTTAAGATAAAAAGTAGTAAATTTAAGTATGTGCTAAAGCTTACAGTACAGACTTTACATGCTGAAGACACTGAAGAGAAGCCCCAGCTTCTCACCAGTAAAAGCAGGAACAGGTATTAGGGATTCTCAGGAAACTCCACATTTAAGGGGGAAAACCATCCAAAGTGCCAAAGAACTATGGACACTGGTTTTGCCACAAGGGTAAAGATGCCCCAGCATTTCTGAAGGTCAGACTTAGGTAAGTCACTCTATTTGTCACTGGCACAGTGCTCGCACTGTGTCTCCAAGCTGACACGGAACCACCTGGAACTGTTTAGTTTACAACGGTAACCAAAGCTGAGTGGAAACCACCAGACCCCGTTGCCAGAGCGGCTCCACCCAGGGCATGGCTGTCCCCGCGTCCCTGCTTGGGTATAGTTTCCACAATCCAGGGGGAAGCCAGCATACCGCATGAGGGAGTGGTGGAGGGACGTCTCAATGTCCCTGTTAAAGACCGAAGACTTAAACAATATTTTCTGCATGTTCGCATATGCCATGAAGCCACAGAATGGCTTCCCAGTTAGCATTAACAAATAATGAGAATGAGTCTTTTATATTCATCTGAATACCCTTTGTGCCCGTCTGTCGATTTAGTGCTGTGCGTTGCTTCTGAGTTAAATTTCTTCTTCCCCTGACCTCAGGTTTAGAAGAAATACACTTTTATGGGTTTTTTGTTTTTGGGGTTTTTTTTTTTTTTTGTAAGATTTTATCCACTTACTTAAGAGAAAGAGAGAGGGAGAACACGAGTGGGGGAAGGAGAAGAAGGAGAGGCAGAGAATCCCAAGCAGATTCCTCACTGAGCACAGAGCCCATGTGGGACTCAATCCCATGGCCCTTGAGATCATGACCTGAGCTGAAATTGAGTTGGACGCTCAACAAATGAGCCACCCAGGTGCCCTAATATTTTTTTTTTTAAGATTTTTATTTATTTACTTGACAGAAAGAGAGGGATCACAAGTAGGCAGAGGGAGAAGGGGAAGCAGGCTCCCTGCCGAGCAGAGAGTCCGATGTGGGGCTCCATCCCAGGACCCTGAGATCATGACCTGAGCTGAAGGCAGAGGCTTTAACCCACTGAGCCACCCAGATGCCCCTCTTTTTTTTTTTTTAAACATTCTTTTGTTCACTTTGGTTTTATTTACTATCAAACTAAAACCAGAAATGGTAGTTTTTTATTGCTTGGATATAATACACAGAATTTTGCCCAAATTCACATCTCCCTGCTCCTGTCCCTGGGCCCCTAGTCTGCCCCCATTTTGATCTTTGTGGATGTCATCTGGCATCTTGGATATTGGTTTGGGAGATCATGTAATAGGCCGCATCTCTTTTTCTCTGTTTACAATTGCATTTTATAATTTTCAGCAAGTGTGTAGAGATCTTTCATAGGTCAGTGGTTCCAAAGCTCACCCAGCAGCCATTGTATGTCACAGCCCCTCTCACTGGGGTTAATTTGTGTAAGTTTTCACTTGGCTGGAGCAAACTGGGAAGGGAACGGATGTCTTGTGAGACTAAGGACACTTGTGAGACTAATGAGAAAGCATTTTCATTTTCTCATCAGAAGGCAGACAACTTCTTTGACTCTAATATTCACGGGATTCATTTTTCCCATCCACTCCTTGCTGCCGTCATCTTAAGGAGAATTCTTTGATCAGCATCACTTCTGTTCTTTTATAAGATTTTTCTGTTTCTACATTGGAAACATACATTTTGCTTGGGTGTAGTTGAGTGTGGTTGTCTTTCCACTTATTTTGTATGGTTCTCAATGAAATTGTTCAGTAAATCCAGCTCAGAAAAATGTTCTTCGATTGTGGCTTTGAAGTGTTAGTCTCCGTTCTGCTCTTTTCCTCAGGAATCTCTAGAAGAATTGGGAGAAATTTCTGTAACTCAGGCTCTATCCACCATAGTAATCATCTTAATTTTCTTCTGCTTTGTCACTTTGCTTCCTTATTCATTTCCAGGAAAGCACTTCGATTTTATTCTTCACTTAGCTGATTTACTTTTTCTCAGGATGAATTCTGCGATGATTCCGAAGTGGGTTTCAATTCTGTTACTGCCTTTTCAGTTCCCTTACGACGTTTCCTATGTCATTTCCCTCAATTCTCTGACCTTTTTGTCTGCCTGATCTGTCTTTATGGATTTTCATTCCTCTGCCGAGGAGAAATCACAATGACCTTTCCCTGTTCTACCACTTCCCGCCCCTCCGTTTTCTAAACCTTTCCTCTGATTTGTAAAGTAGATCATTTTTAGAAGTGTGTTTTTTCTCCACATCTTCAAAATGATGCTTCTGTTCCTTATTCTATAGTTCCCGCCACAGGCTCCGGATTGCCTCTACTGACACCAAGAGGAAAGAGCAGTGTAGATGCGGTGTAGACACACACCATCCCCATGGGCACTGACTGGAATGCCCTTCTCCCACAGCTGCTCACCTGTGCCTCCAGGGGTTGGGAAGGTGCTCATCTCTCCTAACTCTGAACATGCAATTCACAAAGGACATTTTCCAGCTGACATGCCTACTGGCATCTCCCTATACCTTCTCTTGCTTAAGGATCTTTATACCTGGAAACTGCACCTCCCAAGATGCTGATGTCTTGGCTCTATCCTGTCTCTGGATGTTGTTTATAATCTGGGGATTATAGTTGCTCACTAGTTTGTGTATATATATATGTATATACATTTGTATGCACACATAGGTATATGTATTTGTGCATGTTTGTATATATGTGTGTATATTAAATAAGCATGTGTATGTATATATACACATGTGGGTGTTTACTCCTTGAGGGGGAAGATAACTGAAAAGTACACTGACTCCAAAACAGCATCCACAGGGAACAGAGGAAGACATGTTGGTCTTCTAATTTTCTGCCCATATTGGCTTTTGCATCCAAGGCATACATATGGATTCAAAGGCAAAGCACCTCCTTTTTGGGGAAGGGGGAAATTCTGTCTTTACAATGGTCTGACAGGTAAGTACCTTTAACTGTGCCCTTTTAATACAGTTTCGTAAACCTTAAAGATTCCCGACAATCCCTCCAAGAGTTTGGTAAGAGACTGATTGCCATTCCTCGCTTCTGATGATGGAGTAATTCCTCATTCTCTGTCTTATCTTCTACATTTTAATAGATGGTTTAGAGAGACTAAGATGCTGTTTTTAATCCAACAGGCCCTGTTTTACATCTCCCTATTCCAGATGTTTACAACTTTAAAGATAAAAGCAATCTGAGATGTAACTTGGTTCTGTACGCCTTTGAAACTCTCCATTAACACGTACCATGATGCCCAGAGGGGACGAGGAGTGTGTGCCCAAGACCCCAGAGCTTGTGATGAAGCCCAGACCATCACTCAAGTATCCTGACTTTAATAATGATGAGAGTCTACGGGGTTCTGGAGAGAAAATGGTAATGATAGCTATTTAAAAAAAGCTACCATGTCTGTGTGTACCTTGGCTTTCCCAGTCCTTAGGGAAAGGAGGAGTGACTCTCATTATTCTTGAGGCACTGTCCTGTCACTAACAATAGCCAGTTCCCATTTCTTATTCTCTGAAATGAGCAAAAACCCCACAAAGGTAGGGAGGCTGACTTCATACACATAGGGGAAAATGACCTTCCTATAGTCTGTGTACAAGATTAAAAAGGTACTGAGCCTCTGTAGATCCTCTGAAAGTCATGAACTGGATTTCTCTTGCTCTTTTTTTTTTTTTCCTCTCAACTGCTTGCGGCTAACTGCAGCCTAGAGACGGACCAAAGGTTTTTCAATTCATGCAACTGCCACGCACTTTTCCTTCCCCCTATAAGCCACACACAGCCCCCAAAGCCAATTTTGCAAAGTGCCACATTCTTTCTAAATATTCCATGGATTTCATTATGCATTTAAAAAAAATGTAGCCCTGAAGCTAATAATAATATAGGCACTGAAAACATGTTCCTTTTGAATTGGTTCTATAATACTGGTTGTTAATGAACCTTAGAGAGATCTAGCAAGGAAGAACACTTCTCATATTCAAAATGCACATACACTGACCATCTTGAAGCAAAAGTCACTCTAAAGTCAAGAGGTTCCTCAGGCTTCTGCTGTTACAATCCCATTAAAATACAGTACATTCGGCTCTGTGAGATGCACCTGTAATTGCCTTCCCACTAATCTCCATCCCTTCACTTGCTATGACCCTAATTTTCTTTCTGCTCCCATACCTCCCTGCACAGCCTATATACCCTGGATACTAGTCCCCGAACTTGTGACTCTGGCCCAAGCCCATGATCATAATCACCCCCATGGCCACAGTTCCTGGTCCAGAGATGAGCACGTGACACCATTCAGGCCAGTAAGATAGGCGGTGGGTTTTGCCTGAGGCTCCTGGGAAAGAGCACCTTGGGTCTTCAGAAAGAGCTCCAAAAACAGCATTCACCCCTTCCAGAAAATGAAGAAGGCAGAGAGAATAAAGGGAAAATTTCACCACCTTCAATTTATATGCAAGACTTATTAGGGAAATGATAAGGGAGCTAATAAGAAAGTTTAATTGCCAATCAAGAAAGAAGGCTTGTTTTCAGAGAATAATTCCTTAGGATTAAATATGGTTTTCTAAAGACTTCTGTAAAGGGAAAAGCTTCTGCAGCAAGGGAATCTGGCACAGCGTATGCTGAAGTTATCATTCTTCTCAGGAAGACAAATCCTGGAAATATCAGGAGATTTTAAAAATAATAGCTATTCTTTTTGACAGTTAGCTGATCAATGTAATTTGAACTGTCATTCAAATAGACTAAAAAAGCCTAGGTAACTTTATGAGAGGTAGTGGGCTCTGGAAAACATATCAAAATCATATTTCTAATTTTTCTTTTTGGCTTTCCTCAAAACAAAAGCCATGCTATTCTAGCACACTTTTTTTCATTGCATTTTCAAAACATGAAACATGGGTTATAGAAGTAATCACTGACTTCCATGATAAAAGCCATAAATCAAAGAAAAGAGAAATACTTTGAGAAGTATGCAAGTTGATTTAGTATTACAGGGGTGGGGGGTGGTTTGAGATGTAGATAACCCGAAATCTGACATTTAGAGGTCAGCAGAGAAAAGGTTATTGTTTGCATGGAAAAGCTACTTATGCAATTAACTGAAATTAATTATGCTTGTATAAATTGTATAAACACATCACAGATACGGATTTTTGGCTAATTAAGCTTTAATTTAGTTCAGAAAACTAAACCATATAACCTTTTATGGGAAACCACTGCTCACCCATTGGAAGGAAAGAGGTAAAATCATAGTTTTAGGAAACATCTAGAGAAATAAACAATTTAGAAAAGCTGTAAAAACAGAAATTATAGTCAATTATCCAAGATGCAAAGCCATATTTTGAGGTTATGCTGTCCTTCATTCTCTCAAGAGTACCCCTTAATTAAATGCAAATAATCAGAAATAGCAATTAATAGATTGCTATAATTCCCTGATTAGATAGTAGAGCCCATTTACAATACTTTAAGGTTGCTGTGGACTCTGAGAAAAAACAGATGGAGCGTATATTCATACATCATTCCCTAATGTGTCCATTACTGAACGATTTTCTATAATGGTGCCATCTCCAAGACTAGCTACGAGGTCAGCAGCCATCACGCCATCACCATGATTTCTAGGGCATTTGGCAATTGATCTTCATTGACAGACACGGATATTGGCTTTGAATAGACCAAGTGACAGGCACAGGGCTTCCAAGGAGGGAGGGGGACTTTCGAGCCACCTTATATAAGCATCACATTGTACCAATCAGGAACGAGTCACTGAAGGTCAACTGGCCACTCATGAATGACACAGTGCAGAGCAGGGAGTGTCACGTGAGTGTCACGTGTATTGTACTTTTTGCCTCCTACCCGGGGCTTGCCTTCCAACAGTGAAGACTGATGACAATTCTTTTTTGCCACTGCACGGACACTGTCTGGGCAGTGCCTTTTCCCATCAGGGCCTTTGCTCTTCCCTCTCCCTGCAACCTCCCTCAGCCTTGTCCACAGCTGCCTCAATCCCATTCTTCAGGCTTCTACTAAAATCTGCCTCTTCAGAGAGCCATATCCTCATGTGTGTCTCTGGCACATTGTTGCATCTCCTTATTTCATTCAGGGGACATCCCATCATATATAATTACATTGTTTACTTAGTAGCTTGCTCCTTTAGAGGCTGTCTCATTCATTAGAAAGGTTATAGTTTCCTGTGTTTCAGGCAGTTCTAAGTTGAATCAGAAAGAAAATGTACATATAAAATACTACAGTCACTGTAACTCTTAGAGCAATGATGATTTTTCAGCCACACCCAAGTTAAACATGCTTTTAAGATGCCATTAGTCATTTCTTTAAAAGTGAGCTTATGACTCTGCTAAATTTTAGCCACCAAATCTTCTGTTTGCAAGGCAATTTTCCAAGTGGTCAGGTTGGCATTGATAATGTCAAGCATTTACTGGTGTCTACCCACCTCTACCTTCTGCTTAAATCTTCATCAGAACTCTGCAAAGTGAGTATTATGAATCCCATTACTATAAATGAGTAAATCAAGGCTCAGAGAAGTTAAGCTCCTTTGCTAGTATCACCTGGTTCATCAGCAGGAGAGCTAAGGTTTGAACCCGAGTCTGACTTCTCTAAACCCATTAAACCACACTGCCTCTAATACTACATTTTTCACACATTAGGATCTTTCTAAAGCATCAGTGCACTTTAGAAAGCACCATGGCTTCAGAACAACACTGGACAATGAGAGTGTGATGGAAAATGAGTCAAGAAGCTGGGCAGTCTGGAGTAAGAAGATTTGTTTCAATGTAATTAAGCCTCCTAGTTGTGAGGCCTCCAAACCCTTCCAAGTTCCATAAGTGATTTGTCCAATATGAAAGAGAAGAATCAATAAAGTTCATTAGAAAACAGAAAGAAAAGACAATTTCTCAATAAACTATGTGGAAGGCATACCACCAGTTGAGAATAAGAAGTATTCATCCTAATGTGCAGACAGTAAGAAGGTTCTAGAAATCCATTCATCTTTGGGCTATGGCAGACCATCAGCATTCTTCATGTACCCTGCTATTGACTCTTTGTGACATTATTGGAATGGTCCAAGCATGGAGACTGGGGGCTCTGAGGAACAAAGACCATGATCGCTCAGCCTGCAGGGACCATGGGAGAATGTATGGCACAATTATTACAAGTTCTGGGTTCACACTGGCTTTGTGTTCCAGGTCTGTCACTTACTGTAACCATGGGGAAAGTGACTTGACCTCTCTTTGAAGCCTCAACTTCCTCATCTGGGACAAGGTGATAATTAAGTGCTCAATACCATGTCTGGTACAAATAAGAACAATAATCTCAATACATGCTCTCCTACTAATGACAACGATCCACTTGGCAATCTTGCAGTCAATGCACCTGTGTGTTTTGTGCCACTGAAGAAAGCAAAGCCCTATTGTAAATAAGCTTCTTTTTTTAAAATGCGGAAAGTATTTGTATTAAGTGTGGGGAATCACAGTCTATATTCACCCTCACAGGTGAGATCCCTAATTCAGCCATGATGAATCTAAATGGTCCTTAAAGAAAGCAAGTATCATTCTACATCTTCATTCCTATTGATGATTTTTCTTCTCTTTTTTGTTTCAGCTCATTTATTTTTACCTTTTGAATCCCTCAAATATTACATAAGCTCACTCTCCTTGTGAAACGATCAATAAAATACCATGACAAGGGAAAGGCACCTTCCACCTGCCTCTCTGACCTACCTCACTGCCCCACCCCTACCACCATTCATCACTTCCCCCAAAGGGAACTATGATTCTCAGATTTTCTAGGGATCCATATACAACATTACTAGATTGCCAACATCTCTTTTTCCTTTGCCTTCCTTTGTTCCCTTTCACCTTTGGCATCTATGCAATCACCTAGTCTTGAAAATCCCCTCTTTGATTATGCCAAATCACCCCTTCATAAATTCTTACTGCATCCATTTATCAGTGGTATTTCTACATTTGTTTGATCATGTGCTTACTACTTGCTTCCCCCACTAGACAGGAAGCTCCTTGAGGAAGGAATGGCATTTGCTTTTGTTCACTGCCGTACCTCCAGCACCTGATACAGTGCTCAGACAACAGGAAGAATCATTAAACAAGTGCTGAGTACATGACTGTTATTTATTAGGCTATAACCAGACAGTAAGTAGATTAACAACAGATTTGAAGAGCTGAGGATTTTAAACAGGAGCCATTCACCTAATTGGGACCAGGAAACTATTTTTTCAAAGAAAACCACAAAAGTCAGCAGCACAAGGGTCTCCACCAGTGAATAAATAAGACACAAACTATCCCTGCTCTCATGAAATCCTCCTTGCCAAACTGCAATGCAGGTTTCAATTGACAGTATCTGAAACTCCTTATGTGAACTGTAAAGCTTTCATTTCTGAGACAGCAACCAATTATGTACAGCATGAAGCTGGTTTACCCAGTGAGTGACTAAGTGACCCAAAAGATCATTTTTCTCTTACTTTGGGCTTTAGGGACACCCTTTTCCCCTTTTACCTTGGAATTAAGAGATTTGCCAGAGAGAGAAAATATGCTTACTTAACATGGCTGATTACAGTCTTGGGCATTAATGGCCCAAACTCCCTGATATTGACCAACCCAAATGTAAGGACCAGCTAAGGAACGAGAATGTGCTGAGTCTTTTTCCACATATCCCATAAACAACAGCTGCATGACTTGCCTCGCTCTGGAAAAGGCAACTGTGGTCGAGTTCTGCTCATTGTTCATTTTTCTGTATTCTAAAGTTGGGAGGTTGACTATAGCACTTACTAGACAAAAGACCTTAAAAAGACTCTGAGCCTCGGCAGCCCCTTCAATCAAAATGGTAAAATTAAATTATTCCTGCCATGTCTCTCCTGTTTGTAAAGAATCACATCACACAATAGACGTGAACAGGCTTCCAAAGGTGCAAAGAACTTTTTACAAAAGTAAAGATGTTATGGGGAAAGAATGGAGATGATTTCCTTTATTCTGTCTTTTGGAGTATAGTAGGCACCTAAAAATGCCTGTTGAAATAAAATGATATGATGCCAACATGGTAGAGATAATGACTCCATGGATCTTTCCCCTGTTAGTTTTTTGGGGAGGCAATCACATACCAGAGGGTCCATCTCAGTGTCTGGTCACAGCAGGTACTTGCTAAGTGGGCATATAATGACACTGAAAAGGGCTTGCACTGCTCCCAAATTCCACTCACTAACTCCTTCTTTAACAGTAAACACAGAGAAGCATGTGAGTGCTCAGTAGTTTAAGCATCTGACCCTAGACTTTGGCTCAGGTCACGATCTCAGGGTCCGGGGACCAAGCCCCGCATTGGGCTTCCCTCGGCCCCTCTCCCCTCTTCTCATGCACGCTCTCTTTCCCTGAAATAAATAAATAAAATCAATCTTTTTAAAAATGCAATATGGAATGCCTGGGTGTCTTAGTCAGTTAAGTGTCTGCCTTCAGCTCAGGTCATGATCCTGAGGTCCTGGGATTCAGCCCTGCATCAGGCTCCCTGCTCACTGAGGAGTCACTCTACCCTGCTGCTCCCCCTCCTTGTGATCTCAGTCTATCCCTCTCTCAAATGAATAAATTTTTAAAAAGAAGTAAAATTTTAAAAATTTAAAAAACAATAAACACAGAGTACCTACTACTAGAAAGTAAGTTTTAAGAGATGCTAAAGACTCTTCCCTTTAATACATTTGGCTGATAATTAAAATCTGGTCAAAATGCCTAACTTTCTTTCCATAAGCATTCCAGCTAGAAATTTCTCTGTGAAACAGAAGGGCTATGCTCCTATGAAGGAACTTATTTCTAGTCTTTTAACTCCTAATTTGTCAAAGCAATGGTGGTTACATTATTTACATGTGGCTCATTGAAGGCAAAAAAGTAACTCAACAAACAAACAAACCACAATTCTTAGAACAGAAGAACCAGTTATGTAGTTACTATGACTCCTTAAAACCCTCATGAGGATAAAATTTCTTGAGTAGTCAATGGCTGAGAGAGAGAAAGAGAAAGAGAAAGAAAGTGGGGGGAGTGGTCAGAGGGGGAGAGAGAGGATCTTAAGCAGACTCCATGCTCAGCATGGAGCCAGACGTGGGGTTGGATCTCATGAGCCTGAGATCATGACCCGAGCCAAAATCAAGAGTTGGCCACTTAACAGACTGAGCCACCCAGCCTCCCCACTGAAGCAGTTTCAAAATGCTCATTCCTCATTACTCTTCGCTACACGCTAACCATCACGTCCGTTGGACGTTACACAACTAAATGCGTTACCAGGTAATGACATGGGTATTTTTTTTTTTTCATAGTAAACATCTCTAAAGGAAGCTGAAAGCCCAGACTTTGAAGTTAGACACACCAGGATTCGTATACTGCCCTGCTACTTAGCAGCTGGTGGAGTCAGCAGGTTAAGCAGGCAGTCTGTGCTCTGTTTGCCCCAGCAACCCCTCAGAGGGGCCTGGTGAGAACGGAAAGAGCTAACACAGGCAGGCGCTTCCCACGGTGCTCCGTACAAGGTGTAGTGTTCGCGTGGCTCTTAGCAGGTGTTGCTGGTAGGGTTGGGCAGACTATCTTCCAAAGAGGCCCCCAACACCATCTCTGGACTGGTTCCCTGCGACTGTCACAGCAAATTACCATAAAACTGATGGCTTGAAAAAATGATTCTCTCACAGTTCTGGAAGCTCAAAGTCTGAAATCAAGGAGTTAGGAGGGCTGCCCCTCCTCCAGATGCTCTAGAGGAAAGTCCATTCTTTGACTTTCTCATCTTCCAAAAGCTAGTTGACATCCCATGTGCTGGCATCAGTCCTGTCTCTCTGCCTCTGCGGCCATACTGCCTGATGTCTTCTCTCTGTCAACTCTTACTTGCCTGACTCTTATTCGCACACTGATTAGGGCCCAACCAGGTAACCCAGGATGATCTCACATGGAGATCCTTAACTTAGATAATTTAGATAAGGCCAAATACAGTGACACTGGTTCCAGGGATTAAGCCAAAGACATATGTTTTGGGGAGCCACCATTCAACCCACTACAATCTCCCATCCTACATACTTTTCTAGAACCTTCAACTCCCTCATGTAGAGGTAGAGTCCATGTGCACTTTCCTTGAATTTAGAAGGATTTTGTGTCCACTTTCACCAACAGACTAAATCAGAAGTGATACTGCCTGATGTCTGAGTCTAGGTTGTAACAGGATTGTGCACTCCCACCTTGTGTAAGGGAAGCACACTTTCCAGAACACAGCTTCCATGTGGATAAGAAGCCCAAATGAGCTGACACAGTGGGCCACATGTAGATTTTCTGGCTTGCTGAGGTCCCATTTCCAAAATGTGCCCATACATGTAAGTAAACATGCCTCTAGATGATTCCAGTCCTAGCTGTTGAGCCAACCCCAGGCTGACTCTTCTCAACTCAGGGGCTAGATGTCAGGGAGCAGACAGAACCCATTATCACTGAGTTCACCCAAACTGGAGATTCCTGAACAAGATTAATTACTGCTGTTACATCAAGTTGTTAGGTTTTGGGGTAGTTTGTTGGGTAATAACAGATAATGAGACCAATTACTCACTAAATAATTGAATGGATTAAGATTTTAACATTTTTAAATGGCACAGGAGATATATTTCCTGGCATATAGCACCTTGGATTTTTATCTAAATATACTTTGAACACATACACACACACACACACACACACACACACACACACACTTCTAGAGGAAAAATGATTCAATCTCTCTCATTCTGAGTCAAGGAGTATGGGAGGATCCAGTAATGAGACACAGAAACTAAGCTCTGGAGGGACAATCTTGTATTTCATCTGGTCCAAATTGGATATTTTTACAGATTGAGAAAATAAGGCTCAGAAATGGTCCCTGACGCTCCCTCCTTAATAGAGCTGTGTGCCCACCAAAGGACCACCTCGCTCCTCACAGGCAAGATGAAAGATCTATCACCTCACCTTCCCAGTGAGGAGTACTGAAAAGAAGAGAGGGGACAGAGAACGGGTGTGTGGAAAAGGAACAAGGCCATTATAATCAGTTATTTTGGGCCATCTGCTCATGAGATTGTGAGAAACTTTCTTCTCCTCCCCCTGATAAATGGAATTTTGTTTGTTTTTTGTTTTTCTACCTTAATCCCATGGCTCCACGTCCTAAAAATTGTCTAGTAGGACACAGAAAGAAAATGCAAAAATGATCGTATGGAGAGAAATGAAAAACTTTTTTGCTCAAAGGTCTGAGCATACCCACCAAGACCCATCTAAAAGGTGGGTTAGTAGGTTCTGGACCTGTTTTGTAACAGAACTCACTGCAACGATGGAGATGTTTTCTATCTGGTCTGCTGAGGAAAGGGGCTGTTGAATATTTCTGATATGGCTCATGCGACTGAGGAACTGACTTTTTTTTTTAAGATTTTATTTATTTACCTGACAGAGAGAAAGAGATCACAAGCAGGCAGAGAGGTAGGTAGAAAGAGGGGGAAGCAGGCTCCCTGCTGAGCAGAGAGCCCAATGCGGGGGGCTCGATCCCAGGACCCTGATCATGATCATGACCTCAGCTGAAAGCAGAGGCTTTAACCCACTTAGCCACCCAGGTGCCCCAGGAACTGAATTATATATATATATTTATATATATAAATATATATATTTATTTTTTTTTATTTTTCTTTATTTATTTACTTATTTATTTATTAATTAGAGAGAAAGACTGAGAATGAGAGGAGAGAAGGTCAGAGGGAGAAGCAGACTTCCCGCAGAGCTGGGAGTCCGATATGGGACTCGATCCCGGGACTCCAGGATCATGACCTGAGCCGAAGGCAGTCGCTTAACCAACTGAGCCACCCAGGCGCCCAGGAACTGAATTTTTAATGTTATTTCATTTTAATTTCATATTAGTGCACTCCTAGATAATGTATTTACAAAGCCACTCCAAGCTTAGAAACCCTAACGATGCTCAGGCAACTCAAATGACCTGACACCTCCTCCTATTTCCTGTGTTTTTTTTTTTTTCCTCCAGTGGGAACAACCCCTGCCTGCTGTGGAAGGACTGATGTGCAAGCTCTCTGTGGTAAGCTACCCCCCTGGGATTCGGAACTTCTCTCCTACAATTGCTTCATGCCTCAGTGCGAGAACTGAGCTCCAAGATCTGGTCATAACTTCTGATTTTGAGAGTCATTCCGAGTTCTGAGTAGCAGAACTGAAGAGCAGCCCCATGACCCGTAAGATCTCAAATTCCATGTGTGAGCAGCTATGTGTGATGTATGAAGAGAAAAATATTTCCGGGGAGTTTGCTGACCTTCCTCATTGTTCTAAACTCTACAATCATTAAAAAGGAATTTTGAGTTTATGAAAATAGTAAGTGGCAAAAATCACAGATATTACCTAAATAATAGGCCAATGCTGCACAAGTCATTTATTCATAATTAGAGCTCAAGTTTCTCAGTGTGACCTCTCCCGAGTGTCTATGATTTGCATTCAGTTTGGCTTTCTCAGTGTCAGCTTCCACTCTTCTCCTTCCCCACACCATCTTTCCTCTGCAGGGGCTTGACCTCTCATTATTGGAGCCCCAGTGTCTCAGGCTTCCCAACCAAGGTCAACACACTACATCCAGGCTACACTCATGTGCTTTCTCTATTTAAACAGGACTCAAAAGGCCCTATCCATCCTTTAAGACTCAAGAAGTCTTCCAGTGCCTTTTAGCTTTAGCTGATTCCTTCTTTGATGCTCCCTTAAAAGTATTCATCATTTGGGGAATGGATTAATAGCACACAGGCATTCGTTTTTTTTTAACCTCCTAATAAATTACAATTAAAATACAGGATTTTCTCTATTATAATCTTCACTGTCCAAACAAAGCACAGTGTCCTGCACAGTGTGCTTAAGAAACACCACTGAATTGAAGGAAATATGGCCAATAAATTGTATACATTTGTAACAAGCTTGGTTCCCAGCATTTTGCAGCAGTTACAATGATTAAAATCATCCGGGAAGATTCTCATTCTTATAAAGGTATGAAACACAGTAGGCTTCAAAGCAAAGAGGACCTTGCCAAGCCATATCCCAGGGCCCATCGTGGAACAGAATGAACTTTTTCTTTTTTTCCCTGCATTATAATTTTCATGCCACCTTAAGAAAAAATAACATTTTGGCAGTTTTTCAGGTTGATGAATTTGTAATGGATAGAAAGTGACCACAAGAGTCAAAGCACTGAGGGTCAGAAGCATGATGTTCTCAGTACAGGAGCTGAAGTGAAGGCTTCTCACACACACAATATATTAACAGTGTTAAATGAAAAGTCTAACTAAAGCCAATAATATAATTTCCCTTCATTTACTGAGCAAATCTGTTTATTAACTAGGATGACACTTCCTGTTTCAATTCTGTTTCACACTCCATTATTACTCTTCTTTTCTCATGTAATTAAAATGTAACAGGTAGTTGATACACAGGAGGGAGTGTCTGTATTAAAAATACCTCTTCATAATCAAATTCAAGTACTCATCTCATTTATGATCTGTCTACCTTAATAAATGAACTAATAGTTCATTTTAAGGGCTATATAAAGCTCTATTAACCCATCTTTATACGTTTTTATTTAAAGTGACAGGCTATTTATGATTTTTCCCCCATTCATTTATTCAATAAACATTCTAAATACTACGTGCAAAGCAAGGCGCTTAAACTTGTGGATTCAAGTATGAAATAGTTTAAGGTTCCTGTCTCTGGAGCTCGCAGCCTAGCAAGGGAGAGGGCCAGGAAAATAAATAAATGCAGTGTTGAAAGTCTCCCCTGACCCGCTCTTCCCCCCGCCACTGCCTGACAGCAAGTAAGGCAGAACAGAAAAGAGGGAGACCGTCAGCTTAATCTGGGAAGGCTTCAAGAATAAATGAGAAGGGAAAAGCTTTAAAAAGATAGTGTTTATAGAAGATCAAATGTAGATACGATTTTCAAGTGTATTTCTGACCTAACAGGAGGGAAGACCTGGCCGGGCTACTCAAAGAGCGGGACTCTGAGAACTGTGGCTTTGTCTTGTTGGCCCACAGCTGACGGGGTGTCTTCCTCAGTCTCTAGGCAAACAGATGACTATGTGATATGCGACATCTGAGCCAAGGCAGTTCCTTTTCTGGAATGGCACTTGGGGACCAAGAGATAGGGGTAGGTAGAGGTGGGAGCTAGAGAGGAAGGTCATTATAAAGGGAAGGTCAAGGGCCGACGGATACGTGCTTAAATGGCAAAGAAGCGGAAAACCTGAGTTAAAGCAGGGAGTTAGTTGAAAGGACAGCAAAAGCAGAAGGAACACGGCCTGCCAACAGAAGCAAATGTCGCAGGGCATGACACCACACGGTCGGGGACAACCAGAGGGTGGACATCCCCACAAGAGCCTTGGTTCCTGCCAGTGCTCTCAGTCCCTCTGTTGTGAGGGGCTCCCACGTGCCCGTGAGGTTCGTTTCCCCTTCCCAGGGCACGTGTATCCTCACTCCCCTCTACTTGAGTCAGTTTGACTGGGTCGCAGCTCCCTGAGCCTTCTCCAAACACACGAATGTCAGTGTTCTGAGTTATGGAACACACTGTCCCTTCTCTCCAGCTTCTACTGTTTTACAATGTGTCCAATTTACAAGCATGAGAATGCCTTCCTCTGACCCTCAGTGGATCTTTATCTTACTTTAGGGTAAATAAATCATGTTTTAGACATTGCACTGAACAAATTCAATTTGTCTTCATGAAAAATAGCACTTGGAAAATGGGCAGCATAGGGTACTGATGAAAAGCATGGGTTCTAGAGCCAGACTCCCCGTGACCCAATCCCAGCTTCATCGCTCACTGACGGCGTGACCTTGGGCAAGTTACCATACTTCTTGGAGCTTCCGCTTCCCTACCTGTAAAATAAGGGCAATGGTGGTGCCTATGTCATAGGGTTTTTATCAGGACTATATGGGAAAATCGTTAAGGTCTGAGTTTCTATTAAACAAATAGACATTCATTTCCTATGTAACCATAGATAAAATGGTTTGCATTTTATAATTTTAATGAATGGGAAGAGAAACTGAAGTTAGGTCATCTGTTAAATGAGGTATATAGAACACTATAATTTATGGAGGACTTATCATGTGATCTGCACTGACCAGGTACTGGGCATCCAGTCTCTCATGAATGTCATCTTCACAAAGGCAATTTACAGTTGACGAGCACACATTGGAAACCTACGGTATACTGGCACTAGGTTAGGGACACAAAGATAAACAAAGCATAAGCCCTGCTCCTGAGAAGTTCCTGGCATGGCCACGGCATCACGGCTGGGTCAGGTAACCTCACTCTCCCCTTTGATTCCGTCATCTACAAAACAAGGGTGTCTGATGAGGGGATTCCTAAGCTTCTCTTCTGTCTAACAGTGAATGACTTCACACTCAACAGTGCTAAGAGATCAAGCCATCTACTGATAATTCCCAAGCCTTTTAAATGTTATCACTCAGTAACCACTTGTGCTAAATGATATTGTAGATGATCAAAACAGAGGCTATGGGGAGGACTCTGAGGCCACAGTACTTGGACTGGGTTGCTGGAATGTGCTGGCAGCAGCAGCTGCCTTCTATGGAGCGAGATCACACATGGTCAAGGCAAAGCCCGAACGATAAAACCATGGTGTCCCAAGAGGAAGCTACCTTATAGTCTTAAGGACACCTAGTTTAATGTATTCATTTCTATACAGCATCTCAGAGAGAAAAGGTGATGTAGTTCATGGCCAGGTAGGTATCCATTTCCCTGACATACATGCTAGGACTTTTTTTTTTTTTTTAAGTAGCCTCTACACTGAACACAGGGCTTGAACTCACGACTTTGAGATCAAGAGTCACACACTCCACCAATTAAGCCAGCCAACACTCCCACCTCGCCATGCTAGGACTTTCTGTGCTGCCCCACAATATATCATAATGGCTAAGAGACCAGTTTCCAGAGCCAGACTGTTTGGATTAAAATCTTTACTCTGCCACCTCAGAGCTCTGTGATCACAAATCAACTTATTGAGCTTCTCTTTATCTTTGTCCAGGTGGTACCGTAATAATACCTACTTGCGTAAGGGTTCAGTAATAATACAAACTGCAGCAGCATCATGCCTGGCACAAAACAAGCCTTCGAGAAGTTACGATGGCAATGATGATAGCAAGCACTAACATAACTTACTATGTGCCAAGCTCCATTCCAAACAGTTTATACTCATCCCTTCCTGCACTCTTCGCAAGAACCCTACAAACAGGCAGGTACTGCTATTACTCCAGGAAACCACAGCACAGGGGGGCCGAGGAACTTGGCCAAGTAAGTAGCGGAAGCCAGATCTATAGTTAAAGCTTCCATCTCCAGAGTCTGAGCCCTCAATCATCACTCTATGGTTGGTGTGGCGTCTCTCCTGACTTCATGTTGCCAATATCAAGTCTTCCTGTAGGTCAGAGGCTGCCATAAATGCTCAACACACATTAACTCACTGATTCTCTATGTCACCCTGTGACATATAAATTATTACCAAGTTTATAGTCAATGTTTACATGAACACTACAAGGGGATAAAACAGAAGGCTGAGACCATGGAGGGAGAGGGTCAACAAATACAGTGCAAAGAGATATGAGAAGAGGACTGAACATTCATAACTGTCAGTGAACTACTCTAGGTAGAAAATGTCAATGGCTATTTCAGACAGAGGGACATGTGTGACCAGATGAGAGATGGTGGGCACAAAGACACTGAGACTTGTGGCACCCGTACGGTTTTGTTGAAGAGCTGGATAATTATAGCAATTAGTGGGAGGAGTACCGTGTAGTGGGAAGGGTCGGGCTTTGAAGTCAAACACTACCCCTTTTATTTATTAGCTGTGTGTCCTTCAGCACATCACTTAACTTCTCTGAGCACTGTTTTTTATTAAAATGGAGATAATATCTAGGGCGTTTGGGTGGCTCAGTGGGTTAAAGTCTCTGCCTTTGGCTCAGGTCATGATCTCAGGGTCCCGGGCTCTCCGCTCGGAGGGAAGCCTGCTTCCCCCTCTCTCTCTGCCTGCCTCTCTGCCTACTTGTGATCTCTCTTTCTCGCTCTGTCAAATAATAAATAAATCTGTAAAAAAAATGGAGATAATATCTAATTTATAAAGTTGCTGCGAAAATTAAATGAGAGATATTTTAAGGGTCAAGCACAGTGACTAACAGAATAAACTAACAGACAGAACTCTTAGCAAACAGTAGTCCCCTCGCACAGCACAGTGTGTGATTAACCAGGATCATTTGAATTATGAGGGTTCACAGTACAGGGAAACCACACACTCCTCCATGTATGGGAAAATTGAGAACTGAAGCATCATCTTGCTCTCCTGCCTTGTAACAAACACCAAAATATTCTGTGAAGAACACAGGAGAGCAAAATCATTTATCTTCTGATTTACCTCTGGGACCAAGAAAACTGGGTTGGGATATTTGTCCAGATAGCTCTAATGGAAGGGCTCTTCCAGCATATATACTTGGGGATGGCACAGAACACAAGTCTGACCACAACATAGAACTCTGGATATCCGATCCTGGATAAGTCACCAAGTCCTCCTCCCAAGTACTTTCATATGACATCATTCTCTTGGTTCATCATTACTCAGAGGGCTTGATTATACTGTGAACTTTCCCAAATTGCAAATTATTGAATATCCCAGAGGTTAAAAAAAAAATCACTCTTTTCTGTTGACAGTATTTTAAAATCCCTGCATAAAATGCTTAACTGCTATCCCATTGATTTCCTTGCTCTTTCCCCCGACATACTCCAATATAAAATTGGTTAATACTTCATTCTTTCTCAAGATCTTCACTGTCACTAAATTACTATTTGTGGAATAGAACTATAATTCTAAAAGAATATGTTTTATACTGTGATTGATGGAAAAATATGCTTTTAACTTGTAGGGAAAGATCAATTTTCTGACACTTCAGCTCTATTTGCTCAAATGCATTACGATTATAAAGCACCAATTATGGCTAATAATGGCATTATTCTCACCTCAGTAAGTACTTGGTTTGGTAAAGCTTTAAGAACTCCCAACTTTGGCAATCAATTTAGTTAACTACAGGAAATAGCCTATTTCAAATAGATTATTACCTTACTGTCACATTGCTCCCCAAGCTCTCATATAATCAAAGTGAATTGTCACTCAATATACATTTACATACACTTCTCACCATTAAGCTTGCCAGATAAAACACCCTCTAGAAGCCATAGTTGTACGATACCACAGTTTTCAAGATTTGAGTTCATATTCTCCACCACACACACCCCCAAATATTTCAAGTTCTATATATTAACTTCACATCAGACTAGGTTAAAAAAAAAAAAGAAGAAAAAAGAAATAGCCCAAATAGGGGCGTGGGGGGTCATGAGTTCCAGCTAAGTTCCGATGGGAAATTAATGAATTCTACTTTGCTTTTTGGACCCCACCACCCAATTCTCTAACCAGCCCGAACAAGGGAATGCTCCAGAATTTCTTCCAGTCCTTCGTCTCCTACATCCTAGTTGAGGTACGCCAACACCATCTTTTAAGTGTCTTTTACATCTTTATTCTCCATTCTACTGCCTTAGCTTCAGTTTCCTCTTAAAACTGTAAAACAAAAGCTCTTCCACTTATAAGTTCACGAAACATAAAATAAGGACATCACAGGGGTGCCTGGGTGGGTCGGGTCAGGTCATGATCTTGGGGGTCCTGGGATCAAGCCCTGTGTAGGGCTCTGTGCTCAGCGGGCAGTCGCCTGAAGCTTCTCTCTCTCCCTCAGCCCCTCCCCCCGCTCATGCACACTGCCTCTCTCTAAAATAAATAAATAAATCTTTTAACAATAATAAATAAATAAAAACATCCCAGAACATGCACATCGACAGAGGGCAATTACGGTCCCTTGGATTTAGCACCAGAATGACTCCGGACATGTCTTAGAGCCATAAGGTCTAAAGAGAGGCAGCTCTCACTCTACTCAAAGTTTGTCCATGAAACACAGGTAAAAATTATTCTCCAGGGTGATGACTACAATAAGAAATAGATAAATGCGGCTACAGGAGGATCAAAGGTTTTATCAGGCAGCTATAGGAACATCAGGAAGATGGAGAGAAGCAGCCGAAGCAGAATATATCGCTCCCGCGAAGGCAGGGAAGTGCAACCACATGGAGTGGCTTAAGGATAAAGATGAACTTTGCAATCCAGAAAAGGTAACGATCTACTATCCTACTGAGGATTTTCACATGAAAAACCTTCCTGTTAATTGTATTAGGGTCATATTTCTTTATCAAACAGGATATTTTTATTGGCAATCTTACTGTTTACTTTTGACCTCACAAGAAATGGAAGGAATTTCAAGGAGCAGATTACTACCCACTATGCGTTCACTCTAAGTGAAAGTACTTACACTGCCAGAATCTCTAGGAAATCTGGGGGTGGGGAGGAGCCTCAGGATAACTCCAGAAATCCTATTTCCAGAACTTTCTTTTCATTTGAATTTTAACAAGTAAATGTTCAATATGCATAGTGCCCCTAACCACTAATAACAAGAATTTCTTCAAAGAAGCATAAACACAAATTCTTAAAAAAAAAAAAAAAAAAAAAAAAGCGAAGCATAGCTCCCCTCCCCTCCTTTCCATCCTACTCAGGCAGTGGCAAAAAAAACTGGCTTCCTAAAACCCAAGAACAATCTCAATTAATCATAGCAATGAGCTACCAAGTATATACAGGCAGTTAAAACTCTTAGATAATCCACAAAGCCTTCTTCTACTCAGATATTGCTACCCTCTACCTTAAAAACCCTTTCACAATCACTACCAAAATTTTGGAAAACTTAGTACTTTGAATTTGGCCCATATTTCTTCCTGCATTATTTACTCAAAGGGCTTGGAAACTACAGGATACAGAATTACAGTTACCAAATGGAGGGAAAGCATCCAAGAGACTGTTAAGGACGGAAAAGCCTCTAACTCGGATTCCCAGTCGCTGAGGAGTAGAGATTAGACAGACGCAGAACCCCACATGTAATCTGAACAGAAATATTTTTTAACCAAATGTCAGGCTGCAAGATACTTTGAATCCTACTACCACCACTTTTCCACATTTCTTCTTCTAGCTCCACGCTTTCCCTTCCCCCAAGAAGGGCTAAAGAAACATGTGCATTTACTTACGATTGTGAAGTTCATGACTTTGAGAATCCAGATGGTCATGGCCAAGTTCACCAGTATTAAAATCATCAGGAGGAGGACGAAGAAATACAGGCATCTTTTCCGCCAGCCATAAATGCCCACCTTGTATACCTGTGGCCCCTCGGAGCTGGGCATGGTGCTCCGGTGGTGTGTGTATTGTTCCTGAGGCATCTGAAATAAACGAGGCGAGAGAGAAGCACTCACATTAAACTGCTGAGAGAAGGAAAAAAAAAAAGAAAAGAAAAAAAAAATCAACTGATGAAGAGATATGGCTGGCTGCTGTCAGTACGTTTCCACCCTCCTGACAACTCCAAAAATCTCTTTCCTCTGGACAAAAGTGTCTCCTGCAAACGCTGTGTGAGTCCTTTCACTCTATGCAGCCATCTCTTCTGATGTCTACTGAGACATCCACGGGCACACACACCCTGGGAGGAACAGGACCCCTAAGAAGCCATTTTCCAAATGACTCCTGGAATTCCAACCTCTTTGTGAGGGAGACACTCAATCACCTACCCAAGTCCTGGGGGTAAAATTGAGAATTTGTCTGAGAAAATAAATGAGCCCCAGCAGTTCATCGCAGTGGTATGATAAGTACTCTTCAGGCATTTTTGGGGGCGGGTAAAGTGATCTCAAATGCAACCATCTGTATTGCCAGAAAGTCAGGGGGAAGAGTAACAATTTTCATCTTCTCCCTACTTTAGAATTCAAAGGGATGTTGATGGGCACAGAGTAAGCCTCATTGGACTCAGGAGTCTTCAAGCGATAGCCTATGCTTAAATGCCTCCCTCGACAGAAACCTCAGTACGTGTTGACTTTGATCTCAGGAGTTACACAATTCCAATTGTGGTCAATCAACTTTCTTATTATTTTCCATCAGCTCATTTAATAAACATAAAGGAGGCTCCAAGTGAAGGAAGATGTGGATATGCCTTCCAGGAGCTTGCAGGCTAATGGGAGGAATGAACTCGTTAAGCAGTGATTATAGTACAGTGAGATAAATTAGAAAAATATTTGTCAATATTAATAGACGAATCCCCCTTAAAGTAAGGAAGCTTTTGCTAATCCCTGCTGTTGACAAAATGATCTTTATACTAGCACTACTAATTAGGTGTCAACACAAATCTAAGTAAATTTATCACTTCCATAAAAGTCTAAAACCGAAACAAGTTTTAAAATTAAATACAAAGCTACTAATGTGTATCATTCAAAATGGACAATAACAGACTCCTACAAAGGAGGATGATTTCCTACAACTAAGTGGCATCAGGTGGTACCCAGGGCTTAGCGCAGTATCATCAGAGGAGATCATTCCCTACTCCGCCATGAGCCCAGGACAACATACCCCCGGACTGCTTTTCTCCATGCAAGTATCAGCACAACCTTTATTCTGAGATCTTTACTTCATTTGGCCCTACTGCATTTCCTAAGAATAATGTTTACTTCTATTTTTGTCTTAGTCAACAGCAATTAAATTTGTGGGGCGCCTGGGTGACTCAGTCGTTTAAGCATCCGACTCTTGGTTTTGGCTCAGGTCCTGATCTCAGTGTCCTGACACTGAGCCCCACATGGGGCTCTGTGCTCAGCATGGAGTCTGCTTGAGATTCTCTCTCCCTCCCTCCCACTCACTCTTCTTTTCTCAAATAAAACCTTAAAAAAAAAAAAAGCAATTAAATGTGTCCTATGTGGTACCAAGGTGACCATGGTGACAAACATAATGTGGGTTCCTAACCTCACATCCTTGGCTAATAGGCATCTTCCGGATGGGCTGGAATAGCATTACTTTACAGTTTTTAGATAATTATTAAAATGCACACATAAAATCTATAATCCCTTAAAGAACCCATAGCCTTTGGGCATCAATAGAATTCCACTGAGAAACCCAGTACATTTTTATTTATGGTCAACAGAAATGCTCAATGAAGTCCTATATGACATCTGTCTTATTCTAGACACTACCCTAGTGCCAAAATCAGGTCCTCCCATGAGTATTTATTTACATATATGCGTATGGCATGAATGAGTGAAAAAACAAATGCATAAATGAGGAATGAATGAATGATTTCCTGTCTACTGTAAAAGCTTCTGCTGTCTGGGGGTCTATAGAGGTTTAAGCCAAAACACCATGGGAGAATTCATTTTTAATATCCCTGCACATTTTCACTCTAGGCTCCCAAAGCACTGGGCTCCCAAGCAAGCAGTGTGCTTCATGTGACACGAGAATCTCCATTTGATAACTTGGCTCCTTAGAATTTTGTAGGTCGGGGCTGTGTTGTAACAACATGGAAATACAACAAAGTCATGGTTTGTTTTACACATCAAGATCAATTAGAAGGGGTAAGAATGTCTTCTAAGTTTGAAGGAAATTAGGCTTTTCTTTTCCATTAAAACATATTCTATAAGTGAAGGAAATTAGCAAAGAATCTTCAAATCTTATCTGCAAGGTCCTTTATTTCCAATAAATAGGGGCACTGTGCATACTGAACATTCACTTGTTAAAATAGAATTTTATGAATGAGCTGATTTAAGACTAGAGCTGACCCCACTTGTGCATGGATATGGGGTTTGTGGTAGGGAAAGCATGACAGTAACAGTATTGGACTGTTGCAGGAATGATGAAGAGTGAGAAATTCTTCACAGACCAGGGTACAGAAGCTAGAGGTAAGGGCACCACACCGGTTCCTTTTTGACATTTGCGCCAACCAGTGCAGGAATTACATAATTCAGCTATAAAGTGGAAGGGACATGTTCAATTAATACTTATAAGAGACTGGGAATATGGACATCACATTTGTGATTTTTTTTTCTTACAAAGATTGTTAAATATTGACAGAACACAGTGATTACCTCTATTAGGGTTTCTCAATCCTGGATCTGCATCAGAGACAGCCATGGAGACTTTAAAAACCTACATGCTCAGGTCATCTCAGTAATAATCACATAGGTAGGACCAAGGCACCAGCATTTTTAAAGGGTCCCATGTAATCTTAAAGTATAAACACGGTTGCATACCACTGGTCTAGAACAATGTCTCTCAACCCTGACTATGCATCAGACTCCAAAATAAACTTCTAACAAACACAAATTCAAATTCCGAGCTCTACTATGGAATCAGAATTGTCAAAAGAAAATTTTCCCTAGGTTAGTCCAAGCATTTGGGACTGCTTTTTCTAAAGAAAAAAAAATCGCCTTCAATCTATTTTTTAATAGTATAACCATTTCAAGACAAAAAGCTTGAAACAAATTCAAGAATATGAAACAGCAAAAAAAAAAAAAAAAAAAAGCAGAGCTTTCTAAGGGCTTGAAAGAGAACTTGGACTCCTAGGGACTACAGAATTTGCCCGCCATGTTTACTGACTAGCTGAGGTGCTTAAGTCAGGAAGGGGAAGTAGTTCCCTTTCAAGCCACGCAGCAAATTAAAAGCAGAGTGGGGATTAGAACTCAGATCCCTTGTGCATGTGTAGTAGCTATTCTGTCTGCCATAAGGGCTCTTGAGTCTCCCCCACACCAACTATCTACTTTAATGAGCTACAAAAAACAAAAATGCACCAGCATGCCACTCAGAAGGGAAGGGAAAAAAGAAAGAACAGGGAGGGGAGAGAGCAATTTTGTACAAATGATGCCAACAGGATGCTATGCCAACCTAACGTAAGGAAATGGAGCGGTCTGTTAATTATGCTGCATGGAAGAGGAAAATTTAGGTATGTTGTTAATTTTGTATGTACGTTAATTTTTCAAGGCAAAACTGAAACATATTGAGATAATAAAAACATAAGAAAGATAATCTCCAATCTGTGTTATTTTTTGATCCTGCCCAGTAGAAAACCTTCCAGGGAATGAAGTTGAAGTTTAAGGTTCTCTCATGACCAGGCCCCTTTCATGACTCTGGGAGGCGCCCTAGGTAATTCATTAATAGTGTCGTCCATTTTTATAAAATTGGTTCAAGTAAGATGTTTTAACTGCAACTAGTTAAGACCTTGTATTTTTCAAACTCCCTTTTTGTTGGGTGTATTTGAAGAATTTCCATTAATTTTGGAGCTCCAACTGAGGCAAACTGGGGGTTCCCATGGTTTGGGTACAGTAGTAAATATTTCTATCATTTACAGATACTCTACTGGAAAGGTATATTATTTCTAGCCCTCCCAGTGTAGGACTGTCCTCCAGAAATTCTTCCTCTACCTTTGGTGTCAACTCACCAAACCTACTGTCGTGAAGGTACAGGACCCAAGTACACAATGGCACGTAGATGGGTCCTTTAGTGGCCAGCACCAGAAATACATGGGTAGTGCAAAAGCCAGAAACTAGGTGGATTTTTTCTCAATCATCAGATATGTAAAATTTCAAGTAGAATTCTGACACCTAGTCAAAACAAATTCTCTCCTGACAAGAATATATCCAATTCGGCATATAAAATGATAAATGCTCCACCATCTTTTAACAAGAATCATGTAAAATAGAGTTGGAATTTTTATGTTTATGGGTTATGTGCACTGTGTGTTTATATTCTGTATGTAAAGTTGCATGTTTTATACATCACAACCAGTAATTAAAAAAAAAAAAAAAAACCAGTTCTGTTGAAATTACCGTAAGAGACAATGATCTTTCTAATGTCTGTACAGGAAAGTGATAGTGCCAAACGGCTGTCATATGAAGAGGCAATCAGAGGCTATGCAACCAAAAAGTGTAAAGTATGTCAGTTAATTATTCACAATATTATTTTTCTAGATTTTATGATAGGCCTTTTAAAAATTAATAATTTAATTTCCTTTCTCATTCTAAGTATATTCATGTTTTTAATTTGTCTGTATTGCTAATTTTTTAGGTTTTTCTCTCCCCTTAAAACAGCCCAACAGACTGTTTAGCTTCAGCTTTCACAAAACCTGGATCCTCCTCTAGTCCCGCCCATAAAGGACCCCTGGCATACATTGGGACCTCAGCGTAACCCCACCATGAGATATCCCCGCTAAGCTGAGCGCAGTGGGTGGTACTGTTATCTGTCTGCCACTAGGAGTGATTTTTGGACTTCTGAGTAGATAAGAACACGGTGCAGAAATTGATTAAATGCACATTCCTAGGCCCCACACCAAGAAATTCTAACTAATTCAATTGAGTCTGCTGTGCATCCCAGGAATCTGTGTTTTTAACATGCACCAAAATCGATTCTGATACTTGTGGCCCAGAGACCATGTTTTGAGAGTATGAATTTAGATCTAACATAGAAATACATCCCTGGCCCAGCCTTTGCCTCTACTTGCATTGTTTCTCATGAGATCACCCATTTCCCTCCCATGTCTATATACACACACATACACATACATACATATATATACACACACACACTATATACATACACACATATGTACTACATATATATATATATATATATATATATATATATATATATATATATATATAAATTCACACATATATACATTTTTTTTTAACTCTGCCATTCTTCACATTTTCACCGTGCTCCTACCCTGGAGCTTTCATTTCTACTGTACTCTTTCAGCATGATATTGAATATTATGCCCTGTGCAACCTTTGGTGTCTTAGTTTTTAAATGTGCGGAGATATTCTCTGCCATGAAAAAGAAGTATCAGCTTACCTTCTGAAGTTGGGGTGTACTAGTCATGTGAATTTTACAAAGGAGTCCCTCTCCATGCAAATACACTCTCATCTTGGAAATCTTAAGACCAGTACCTTCCATCAGTCTTTGGTAACTTCTTTACTGTTCTACAACATATTTTACAATGATATAGGTCATCCCTCTGAATGTATGCTAAATGCTTTTAAGTATTTAAAAGTTCTCTGAACCAGGACACCTGGGTGGCTCAGTTGGTTAAGCTTCTGCCTTCGGCTCAGGTCATGATTCCAGGGTCCTGGGATTGAGTCCAACATTGGGTTCCATGTTCAGCAGGGAGTCGGCTTCTCCCTCTGCCTGCTGCTTTCCCTACTTGTGATGGCTTGCTGTCTCTCTCTCACATACAAATAAATAAAATCTTTAAATGAATAAACAAATGAATGAATAAATATTCTTTGAACTACAATAGCACCTAAACTAGGGTGTGTTTATGTGTGTAATTACATCAAATTATGTGTGTGTGTGTGTGTGTGTGTGTGTGTATACATGCATAGTTATTCGATGAATGAGTAAAAATCAAGCCAAGACACTTTCAAGAATAAAAAGCTGTAAGGTCACCAGTAAAAGAATAAAAACTTACACAAGTTGACTCTCTTTCCAAATGCACATGATTACACTGATGTAAAGTAGGCTTAAATCCAAAGCATTAGTCTATTCCTTTATGGAGCTATTTTCAGCGTTGACTTGTTTATAAATACAGCCAGTTGACATAAATAATCTATTTCTTGCACACAAAATGCAACAGGGTTGTATTTTCTAGAGAACGAATACAGAACTTTTGTTGTGTTGCCATTAGATAAGGAGGAGCTACAGAGAGTCGAGGCAAGGCCATGATACAATAACCAACTACAGTCATGGGTTAATTAAGTAGATGCTAAATATAATAGATGTTGAGTTTCCAAAGAAGGACATTTTGGAGGGGCATATTACTAAAGCATGGTTTTGAGAGCTGTAACCTCACGGTCCCACACATTCAGAAATGTTCTTACCTGGGATCATATAACATTACAGAATTAAGGCCTGGTACTAATTTAATGTGTCAATCTCAAGGACAGTATTTGTCTTAATGACCTGGACTTGTGAGCAACCTCTTCTTGGGCTGTGTGGCTCTGTTTCACTTCAGCCATTGCAGCTACCACCAATACCTTAGTGACTTTCTGATGCCCACGACACTTTTCTGAATGGCCTCACAAATGCCCAACATCAGTCAAGGCACCATTGGAGGATTTGTACAAATCCCACGTTCATGGTGAAGTCCTCACAAAGAACCTCAGGCCAGGGCCAGCCTAACTGGTCCCTGAACCCAGTAGCTACTTCTCCTCTAATTAAGGCAGCGGAGTTTTATGTTCAGCTTAAGCTCACCAACGCTAAGCTTCAGAGTGATAAGTCCCACTTCTTTGGACAAGCTTTGACATCTTAACACAGAAGCTTGCCTGATCATACTCAAGCAGTCATACATTTTACACCCCGTTGACTTCCTTCCTAATCTAACTGGTACCAAATAGCTACTAGACAATCCTCTATTGCCCCAGTTCTTACATTTCATCAGTTGATATAAGAAAGATGAAAGGTACTGCGGCAGAAACTCACATAGCTGGCAAACTGTGTGAGGCTGAGTGCATATTCCAGGATAATACTGATATAAGCCCTTGCTTTGCCTGTATTCTGTGTTTTCATTTCAACAGGTTTCTTATCCTGGAGAAGAACACATGTTTTCCTCTTTTCCCCCTGCCCCAATAGAAGAGATACCTAGAAAATGGTTACATAATCTGCATTATCCATCTACTAGGGAAGAACGCATTCTGTTTTGAGAGATGATTAAAAAATAATCTGCAAACTTTCTAAAGACACATCAAGTTACCTGATGATTTTTCTCTTGGACCTACAAAATGTTATGGGCCATGATCTGCTCTACTAATAAGGTACAGCTGAGGACAAGGAGGCATTCACATGCATTTTACTAATGCACTAATGCTTGTTAGGCTCTTCTGCCCACTAGGCTTTACAAATATCTTGCTCCATAAGGGAATTTATGGGAGGGCCCATGAGTGCAACCCTCTGTAAAATTACACAAGAGGGAAGAAACGTAGCAGGAGACAGACCTGGCCCTCAAGGAAATCCCCAATCACAATCTATGTATTTCAACAAGGGAAAGAATATTTTTGATCACCTATCATGTGCCAAGTACCACAGCAGATCCTAGGGATACAATGGTCTTCAAAAGAATGAGTAGGATTGCATTTCTGCTTTCTTCAAACTTGTACTTTCACAGGAAAGATGGACCATACTCTAGCAAACAGATTAAGCCATTACAACTAAGTAAGGTGTTTGGAAGGAAACTGAAGAGGGTTCCACGGTAGAGAATGGAGGGTACCCACTCTGGCCATGGGAGGCCATTCTGTCAAAGTGGTGATAAAGATGAGAACCAGAGGTAGAACATGTTTTTCAGCAGAGGACATAGCAAGCATCCTGGCCTGGAGGGCCTGCTTAAGTTAAGCAGGGTGGCTGGCAGGGTGGGCACTGAGTGAGCACAGGCGACAGAGTAGGGACCAGTTTGCCAAGAGAGGCTGTGGAGGCTGTGGCCCCACTACACCTTACCTTATAGGTTATGATAAGGAGTAATGAATTAGAATGGCTCATAATAGTAACTCTATCATATTCTTCAGAAATGAGATAAATAATAGAAATCAAGTGAGCTAGGGTTTATGGCTAATGATGCTGTGTGTTCATATTTCCAGCATATTTACAAGTAAACATGAATCACATCACTGTATATGCTTACAACCAGTTTACAGAAATAGCAGGCACACATTCCCCCACAGCTGCATCACATATCTGGAGTCTGGGTGGAAGCACAGTCATTTTGGATTATCTTGGCACATAAATAGTTTTCCATTAGCCATGTTAATTTTAAGGTCTCTGATTTAAAACTATCTGCTTTCCAGGGCTGTTTTCATTCAGTCATCCATACAACACATTAGTCTTGGTTTGTTAATATTTGGCACAATTTAGACAATTGTAACAAACTCATCTCTTTTAGTTGTGATATAACGATCAGCACTTTTTCCTTGTAAAATTCATCCATGAGAGCAAATGCTTGTATGTGTGAAATGGTCTGAGAACTAAGAATGGCAGCTTCTTTTTAAGTACACTTGTGGATTAATTTAAAAGTTAGGTATTCCATATTTCAGTTTTCTAAGAATTGGAGTAATGATGAACAATTTTTACTGAAAAAAAGTAGACAAGTGCAGATATTTGAAAAGGCTAAAGAATATATAGTGAAGAAAAAATGTTTTTAAAGACTTACTTGTTTGAGCGAGAGAGAGAGAGAGACTGAGAATGTGTGCATGAGGGGGGGCTGAAGGACAGGGAGAGAGAGAATCTCAAACAGACTCCCTGCTGAGTGTGGACCCCCACCCCCCAATGCGGGGCTCAATTTCCTGACCCTGAGATCATGATCTGAGCCGAAACCAACTGTCAGATGCTTAACCAACTCAACTACCCAGGCGTCCCTCAAGAAAGTTTTTCTTTCACACTTTCAGCTTCCCTCCAAAGAATGAACTATTACCAGTTTTTTTTTTTTACTCTTTATAGCAATGTTCAACACATATACAGGCTTAATATGCATATTCAATATATACACACACATTTATATGTTTTTTTACACAAAGAAGGGCAAATTTAATGTTTTTATTGTTCTGAATTTGACTCAATCCACTTAATACAGCTAATTGATAGTCCCATGGAAACAGAGAAATTTGTATTTTTTTAAACAGTTTTAAATTATATAGATGCATGATATTTAACTGAGCCAACTCCTTAGTTACAAACATTGAGGTTGTTTCCAATAATTTTTTGTTACCAAGGCTTATTTTAACAAATAAATAATTATCGGGTATTATCATATATGGCACTAGACATTAGCAGTAAAAAGATGCCCTGATTCTTAGACCTTCCAGTCTAGTGGAGGCACCAATAAAGAGATAAACAATATATATGTAATTTTAAACTTAGCCTTGGGAAGAAGTCTTTGGAAGGAGAAAAGGAGAGCAGGAGAAGGGGGACAAACACTGAGTGGGAGGCTCCTGTTTCTAGGATGGTCAGGGAAAATTCTGTAGTGGAGAGATTTGTGGGGGGAAAAAAGCATCAACAAATAAGAAAGTAAATCATAAAGATATCTGGGGGAAGCACTCTGGTCAGAGGAAACAATATAAGCAAGTGCAAAGGCCCTGGGGTGGGATTTTACTGGGCAAGTGTGAAGGACAAGGTGGAAAGAAAAGAAGGGGGAAAGCAAAGAAGGGGGAAAATGTTTGACCATCAGCTTGGGAAAGTACGCAGTGGGTCTTACAAGCCACAGTGAAACCCTGAACTAGGATACAGATTGTGATAGTAACTATCAGAAAACTGAGGCATCAGAGGAAGAGGATCTGATCTTCACATTGCCATCACCCAAGCTGGTCTGTAAGAAACAGATTGCCGGGATGAGAAGGCAGGTGGAGAAACCAGGCACCTGTGACTACTGTTCTCACCCAGGGTGGGGGGGACAGGAGCCAAACCAGGGCGGGGTGAAAAAGAAGCAAGTTAGTATTATATTTGGAGTCTATTTGGAAAGTAGAGCTAACAGGATTCACTGCTGTCAGAGACAAAGAATGACAGCAGGAAAAGGACAGCAGTTGGCGAATGCTTAGGGTCTGACGTGAGTAATTGGGTGAAGGATGGTAGCATTCATCACGTGAGAACACTGGGGCATAGTAGGCTCATGGGTGGGAGGCAAATGGAGTGTGGGGAGGGAGAGAAACTGCTGTCGAGTCAAGCTGATTTTGAAATGCACAGAAAAATCCATGGGCGTGGTGTCCAAAGGCAGTTTGAAAGGAGTCCAGAATTCAGGGGAAAGACAGGGCTTAGAGATTAAATGTTTAAGTCTCCACTAAATGAGTATTATTTAAAGCCCCAGGGATGGTGCATACATGTTTCATATATGTGCCAATATGCCTCTCAGAGAAGTCCTGAGAAATCAAATTGCTTGGTCAAGCTATGTATGTGGTGGGGAGGAGTGGGATACTGTTTCTTATAGACATTAACAAAGTTCTCCTCCAAAGTATGATATGCCTTATCTTTAAATTCAAAATATTTATTTCTGGTGAAATGGAAGACATTTCAGTGTAATTATGACCATTAATTCTCACTGTACCTGAGATTTAGAAGTATGAAATGCCTGCTGAGGTAGCTGTAAATGGAAATATATTTTTGAAACACACACACACACATCTCTATCAGGCATCATTAAATGTATGAAATGTATGAGCTCAGACCTTTCTGATAACACTCTGGGAGATGAATATTATTAAAGCCATTTCCTAAGTTAAGATCCTGAGGTACTGAAGAGTGAAGCAAAGTCCTCAAGGACAGCTCTAATTAGTAAGTTGGGTAGGGTCTTGACTCAAACTCAGGTCCAGTTTTCTTTGCATGGCACATGGAATGCAGCAAAGACCTGCCTTTCCCTGAATGTAACCCAAGCTGTTCAGAATTACCATCTATGTGTACTTAGCATGATGTGCACCGAAAATGGCTTAAGTACTGCTGCCACTGAACACATCTGTGTTTTCCTTCAGATCCTTCCATGGGACTGTTCTGGGCATTTGGAATAGCTCGATGAGCTGAAACACAGGTGCCTAATCTCACAGCAGTGGTAGGAGGCAGTGATGGGAGAAGAGACAGATAAATGTGAAAGCCAAAGTATATTATACTTACCCTGGTTTGGGGATTAGGGTCACCAAACCAGGCAAAGACCCCATCAAAAAGGAGAATTTCAGACCAATATCCCTGATGAATATGGATGCCAAGATTCTCAGCAAGATCCTAATAGGTAAAACAGCACATTAAAAAGATTATTCATCATGACCATGTGGGATTTATCCCTGGAATGCAAGGGATAACATTCACAAATCAATCAATGTGAAGAACAAATCAGTAAGAGAAGAGAGAAGAACCACACGGTCCTCTCTGTTGAGGCAGAAAAAACATTTGACAAAATTCAACATCCATTCCTGATTAAACCTCTTCAGAGTATAGGGATAGAAGGAACATTCCTCAACTCCATAGAATCTATGAAAAGCCCACAGCAAATATCATTCTCAATGGGGAAAAGCTGACAGCCTTCCCTTTAAGATCAGGAACACGACAAGGATGCCCACTCTCACCACTCCTGTTCAACAGAGTACTAGAAGTCCTAGTGACAGCAATCAGACAACAAAAAGAAATAAAAGATATTCTAATTGGCAATGAAGAAGTCAAACTCTCTTCGCAGATGACATGATACTTTATATGGAAAACCCAAAAGGCTCCACCCCCAAACTACTAGAACTCATACAGCAATTCAGTAATGTGGCAGGATACAAAAATCAATGCACAGAAATCAGTTGCTTTCCTATACACTAACAATGAAAATATGGAAAGGGAAATTAGAGAATCAATTCCATTTACTGTAGCACCAAGAACCATAAGATACATGGGAATAAACCAAACAAAGAGGTAAAGGATCTGTAGTCGAGGAACTACAGAACACTCATGAAAGAAATTGAAAAAGATACAAAAAGGTGGAAAAGCATTCCATGCTCATGGATCAGAAAAATAAATATTGTTAAAATGTCTATACTGCCCAGAGCAATCTATACTTTCAATGCCATCTCGATCAAAATTCCACTGGCATTTTTCAAAGGGCTGAAACAAACAATCCGAAAATTTGTCTGGAACCAGAAAAGACCCCAAATTCCTAAGGAAATGTTGAAAAAGAAAAACAAAGCTGGCGGCATCACATTGGCTGATTTCAAGCTTTACTACAAAGCTGTGATCACCAAGACAGTGTGGCACTGGCACAAAACCAGACACATAGACCAGTGGAACAGAGCAGAGAGCCTAGATATGGACCCGCAACTCTATGGTCAAATCATCTTTGACAAAACAGGCAAAAATATCCAGTGGAAAAAATGGTGCTGGGAAAATTGGACAGCTATCTGCAGAAGAATGAAACTTGACCATTCTCTTACACCATACACAAATATAAACTCGAAATAGATAAAAGACCTCAATGTGAGACAGGAATCTATCAAAACCCTAGAGAAGAACATAGGTAGTAACCTCTTCGACATCAACCACAACAAGTTCTTTTAGGACCTGTCTCCAAAGGCAAAGGAAATAAAAACAAAAATGAACTTTTGGGACTTCATCAAGATAAAAAGCTTCTGCACAGCAAAGGAAACAGTCAGCAAAACAAACAGGTAACCCACAGAATGGGAGAAGATATTCGCAAATGATTCTACAAAGGTCTGATATCTAAGATCTATAAAGAATTCCTCAAACTCAACACTCGCAAAACAGATAATCGTGTCAAAATATGGGCAGAAGACATGAACAGACACTTCTCCAAAGAAGACATACAAATGTCCGACAGACGCATGAAAACATGTTCATCATCCTTAGCCATCAGGGAGATTCAAATCAAAACCACACTGAGATACCACCTTACACCAGTTAGAATGGCCAAAATCAACAAGACAGTAAACAACAAATGTTGGAGAGGATGTAGAGAAAGGGGAACCCTCTTCCACTGTTGGTGGGAATGCAAGTTGGTGCAGCCACTTTGGAAAATAGTATGGAGATTCCTCAGGAAATTAAAAATAGAG
>CM052809.1:96405766-96422969 GCA_028533885.1 Nasua narica
AGAGTCTGATCCTATCACCTGGCAAAGGAAAGCGGTCTGAACAAAGGGGGTTTCTAATCCCCGGCAATATAGTTTTTATCAGGAAACTGTGCTTGTGTTAATAGGTGCCACTGCATTATCCGTTAAGAAGAATAAAGCCACAGCTTCCACATCCACCCACATGCCCAGAGCTCCCACCAGCCAAGATTTCAGAGCAAACCAATCTCACAGGATTTATACCTTTAGTGAACCATGGTGACACGCTCCTCCCGGAGTCCTACAAACCCCTCTGACAGCAGGCCAGGGGCACAGATTACATGGCTTCCTTTATATAAGGCAGTTCACACTTGGCAACAGGTATTTGAAACAATAATGAAGACGATCACCTTTCTGTGTGGCAGCAAAGGTGAAAGAAAGAGGACAGTGGAGTCTGTTGAGAAATTTGGGCAACATGGAAAAAGTAACTTGGATAAATCAGTATAACACATTCTCTCCTCTGCTGATGGTACCCATACTTTTGATTTTCATTTGCCTATTTGTTGGTTTCACCCATGCTCTCTCAGTTAATATTGTGTGTGTGTGTGTGTGTGTGTGTGTATTTATCTCCCTCTGCTATAAGACCAGCCCACCTTTCTTTCTTCTTTCCTACGGCACTGCTTCTCCCATAAAATCATTCTCTTCCCCCTTGGTTAATAGACGTTTGGTGTTCTCTATTTATGGAATATGCACTTGGCAGATGACTGGAACTAAGTCCAAGGAGACCTATTTTTTTCTGGAGGATGTTAACTGGAATGTGTTCAAGAGAAGAGCAGAGGAAAAGGTGAGAGGCAGATGAAATAATTCAAGATGCCCAGCCTCGGGAAAGGAAGACAAAGACATTCATAAATAAGTGGGAGAGATTTAGAATCACAAAAATCAGGGGCACCTGGGTGGCTCAGTGGGTTAAAGTCTCTGCCTTCAGCTCAGCGTCCCAGGATCAAGCCCCACATTGGGCTCTCTGCTCAGCGGGGAGCCTGCCACCCCCCCCCCACCTGCCTCTCTGCCTATTGTAATCTCTGTCAAATAAATAGATAAAATCTTAAAAAAAAAAAAAGAATTACAAAAATCAGAGATTATGAGAAACAGCGGAGACTCTAGAAGCATCTGATCCCATTTTACAGTTGGGAACACTGAGCTCCAGTGATGAGTAAAGTTAGGATCTATCCCAAGATTTTTGACCACCTCTACCTTGACTCCATTTCTTCGCCTCATTTCTATACTAAGTACCAGCACTGATCTCAAGTGTGGCTCCAGAGCCATGACAATGGCCACAGGTTATGAAGGGCAGACATCCAATTTGGCTCAGTTTGAGGAGACTTAAGGTGAGAGCTTCTTTGCGGCTGAGATTCTCTTTCACTGGAGGCACAGCCATCACGTCTAGCTGGGGCCTGTCCCCAAGGCCATACGCGGCATCCCTGCACTGGGTACTGACTTAGCCATGGCAGGGGTCAACAAACTCAGCTCTGCACACCAGTGTCCAGCTGGCTTCCAAAGAGTCACTCGGAGAGCTTTTAAAAATATAGAGACTCCCCAGGTCTAATCTCTGAAACTCTGATTCAGGAGGTTTTGAGAAGCCATGGAAGCTGGTGATTTCTGAAGAACCTTCTAATACTAAGCTTCCATTACAATATCAGTTTCCCTTTTATTGGAAGCAGGCTTCTGAAGTATCACTAAGCTCTCTCTACTGAGCCAGTGACTAGAATACGTAGTCCGCACCACACTTAAAGCCAAGGAAGAAGTATTGCCATGGCCTCAGATTGCCTGTGTCCCTTACGCCATCTTTTGATATCACTGTCCGCTTTCCTGATCTGTGTTCACATCTTTGAAATGGAAGAAGTGGATTATGAGAACAGTAGTTTTCAAATGTCTTTGTTTATTTTTTATTTTATTTTTTTTAAGTGTTTGCGGTCAAAATTGTCCATGCCTATCTTAAAAATCTCCTCCCTGGCCTTCACTGGTGAGAGAATGCTGAGAGGCTCATCCTTCAGCAGAAAGCTCTTATTCTGAATTTGTGGGCTCCCACTCCATACTCAGAGGGTGATACATGGTTGGTTTTAACCCATTATGGTAATATCACTGCATGGGGCCAGTGGGTACATGATTTAGTTCCATGTGTGTATTCTGGGACGCGAGGGGAAGTCGACATGGGAGAGGGACCCTTCCAGATTAAAAGGGCCAAGCCTCACGAGGAGAGGTGTTTTTCGCCTTACACCCTGCCACCTTTGCGCTGACTTGAACATGATGCATGGACACGAGCATGGGAAGTTCAGCTGAGGATGGTGAAGCAGAAAGGCAGCTTTGCTCCCTCGGGACATTGTTCAGCAGCCGCAACAGCTCTGACTGTCTAGGCATGGGCCCCACCTCTATACACCTAAAGCAAGCCCTTACTCGTTCAGACTTCTGTGAGCAGATTTCTATTACTCGCAACCAAACTCTCTTTTCAGATGACAATCTCTTGCAAACCTCCAATATACGAAACAAGCAGAAGTGGCTGGGCAACTTTAGAAATTCTAGAACTGCAGACAGAGTGTTTCCACAACTCTTCTTCCCCAGTTTCCTGCAGAGGTCCTTCCACGGAACCAGAACCAACCAGGATCAGCATCTCATTCTGTGGAGTCCCCCTGAGGGATCTGCAGATCTTTCTTGAGATCAGAGAGTTCTGCATCAAATATGTTCTTAGGTTTTTCTTTTGATGTGCTTATTTGCATAAATTTTGTCCTAGAAAATACAGATCCCATTCCCAACCAATGGCTACTCCCATACGACTCTGGTGTCTGTGTTTATATTAACTGTACGATCACGCAGGCACCAAGTGATTCCACTGTCATTGTCACGGAGAGAGAAAGGAGTAGAGTGTGATATAATACAAAATAGCACATTCCTTTCAGGTGCAAATGAAAGGACATAGTGAAGGTAGATCTGAAAAGAAAAAAGCCATGGAAGAATCAAGCATCTGACTAGGATTCAACAGTGTAAGAGGGCTGAAATCAAAGTGATCTCCAAAGTCACTGTTAGTCTCACATTCGTGGTTTAATCCTTATTAAATTCCAATAATGCATCTACTACATAAAAAAAGATTGCTCATAATCTGAATCTTAGGTGAATTTCTCTATGTTTCATTCAAAAATCTGTTTTAGTGCTGTATCTGTTCAAGAATGAGAGAGAGAGGTAACATCTAGATTGGTATTTCTGGTTTGTACGTAATTAAGTAACAGTATAGTGAAATAATTAAGTCAACAATGGGAGCATCCATCAGTCCTCCCCCACATTACTCATACTCAAATTCTCAACTACAAGATGGCCAAAATCCCTTCCAAATGGCCAAATTCATGCTTCTATGAACCCTCTAACCTATGAAACTAGGATCAAACCCTTTCACCAAAAATATGGTACATGACCTTGGAGAGATTTTTTTTAATTAATGAAAAAAATAATAATTTAAGTAAATGCATTCATTAAAACAAAGATGTATCACTTTATAGAATTTTGAAAAAGTCTTCTTTTTGCTAAAGTATCCATGGGCGGGGCCTGGAACGAAGTGCTCACTGCAATCACGCACCCATCTCCACCTGGTCCCTTCACTCAACACCCCCACTGGGAACATCTCTGGATGGAAGAAATATGGGCTAAAAATAAAGCCCAAAGAGCCTGCTCCCTCCTTGCTTAGGAAATCTGAACCCTCGGGCGTTACCGTTCTTACAAAATGTGCTCTCTGATTGCTTCCAGAAGGCACAGCGGGGCAGACTGACCATGGGGTCTCTTACTGTATGGAGAGTTAAACAACGCTCTTCAGTGAGGCCACGGTTTATGCACACACTTCGAGCCGAACGGATCCGTGCCTGCTGGTTCGCGCTGCTTCTAGGACGCATGCTCCACTGCTAGGCACCGTCTCCTGCCTCTGCCCCTGCTGCCCCGTGCGCCGTATCGCCACTCCTCGTCCCTGTTGCCCACACCTCTGCCCTGGATTTCTTCTCCTCTACCCTCCCACCCACTTCTTTCTCCTTTCAAATGTCAAGGGAGCTTGATTTGCCTCTCCTCTACTTCTAAAAAAGGTAAACTATAAAGTTTCCTCCAAGTTTTAGGCACTGCGGTTCATAATGCTGCAACCCTGAGCTGCCATTTCACGCCTGCTCAGCGCTTGACGCGCGCACTAAATTTGGAGGGAGTATGACATTAGGGCTCACTTGAGTCTCCTTTCTCCCCAGCAGTGGACTTGGCTCTGGTTCATGTCGGTTCCTAATCTGTCTTGGCATTTTGCTCACCCAGTAGGCACTTAAGAACAACACCAACGTAGTCATCGTCTATGACGGCATCCCACCGCACTCCCGCAAGTGCCAACCCGCTCCACCCAGCCCAACCCAGCCCAGCCCGAAGAGGAGGCTGAAGAAGAAAATATGTGTGTGCCGTGTGTGCGGTGTCTTAGCGTAAGAAGCCGTGCTGCCCATCATTCCCCAATTCCCATTCCAAGGGCAAAACTGGAGAAAATGAAATGGCTGGCTCTGCGTGAGGACTTTCCACCAAAGGGACACGAGGTTTGCCTGCTCATACGTTTTATACAGGAAAGGATCTGGAGAATTCCAGCCCTTGATTCTTCATTCACCTGTTAATCGTTACTATTAGCTACTCGCCCAGAGATTTTAAAACTGAAGTAAACACCCACCTGAATTCATTCATTCATCTACTTCCCCAAACAGACTCTTGGCCAAGCCCCCTTTGGAGAGCACCAGAGCTCTCCTGGATTGCTCTGCTAGTAATCACAGAGCTGTGGTAAGGCTCCCTCTAGCCCTTTCTCAGCTGAACCAGTTTCCTAAATGCAATTATAGTGTATATTCGCTAAATGCTAAGCATAGAATAAGGTAGAGCTTTCCAGGAGGGGAGGGGGGGGCGGTTAAAATCTGTATTGCATAATAGCTGACATGCATGAGAAAGGATTTTTTAAAATTTGGGTTTTTTTTTTTTTAAACACTCTTTCCAGGAAGGTATAAAATAAAATCAATCGATTAATGAACTAAAACTCACACCGTTATATAATAACAGTGATTCTGAATAAACTACTCTTGTCTCTTAACACTCTTCAGCTGTCTTTTCTCAGAGTAAAACTGCCAGTATTCAACTCAGAAAAGTTGGAAATTATTATAGAAACAGAATTACAAATGTTGATCCAGCATATTTCTAGGCAACCATATCACTGGGCTTCCTAATGACAGCCAAAATCCCATATAATAATAAAAGATACCAAGAATTCATACACACGTATCCGCTCCCACACTCTCAAAGTGTAATCCAAAATAGAAACTTCAAACCCTGATTCCGTCCTAAAATGAAAGCTATTTTCTGCTTAAAAAAAAAAGCCCCTCTCATAAACTCTCGTGAAGCCAAGAACACAGTTTCATCCACAATTATCTGTCCTGCCAATGAAGCGTCCATCCATGCAGATAAGTTACAGAAGGTTGGAGGGGGGTGACGTTACGAGAATTCACATACTTTCCTCTCTCACATTTGTGTTGCTAGCAAAATCCTAACTTTCCAAAGTGTTTCTGCCCTGCTAAAAATCGGATCTTGCAGAGGGCTGGGGAAGAAAGACTACCCTCACCCCACACCAAGTGTTGAAGGGATGGAGTTCTAACTTGTACACACACACAAAAGCCCGAAAACTCAGCATACTTGCAAACCAACAGCAGGCTGAGAAGGAGAAGCGTGGAAAGGCAAGAACTTCACAGCGCCCTTACCTCTCCCGTGTGCTTCCCAAGGCGGCTGGTGAAAATCGCCCAGAGTCGCGGGACGCCCGGAGAGGCTCTGAAGGAGGCGGCCGCTCAGCCCCTGAGTGTGAGCAGGCCCAGCCCGTTTTCAGAAGCTGCCCCAGTCAGAATTTCCAACTGCAGAATTGCAGCCAAGTCCCTGCCCATGCCTGAAGAATTTCCTGAACAGCATTCCCGTTCTTTTTCTGACTGCTTTGAAACCGTACTCTGTCTGTACTTCAATACGGCTTTGTCAGGCCAACCCCGAGCCACTGGGCTGTCTCCAGCTATCAATGGGAAACACATGTGTCAAGCACAGACTCGCTCCCCAGCAGCAGCGCCCATGGCGGCTGCCGGCCTCCTAGTCACAACCACAAAGGAGAGTGCTTCTAGAACTAGGGCTGAGCGCTCGGCCATTCTCTGGGTTCTGCTCCGTGGTGCTAGGGCGGGGGGAGACAAGTCTCCTTCTGCTCAATGCTGCTCCTTTTTACCTTCTTCCCCCGGCATTCCCCGGGCTCAGCCCGGTGAGCCCACTGAGTTCTAGCCCGCCCTGAGAACGAGCCCTCTTACAGCTGAGAGAGGTGAATTCTAATTTCATCTCCCCACCTGCCCGTTGCGCCTCAATCATTGCTCACATTTTCAACTGCTGGAGGGGGAGCCTTATTTTTCGCATTTCTACATTGGTTCAGCCCTTCGGAGTTGTCCCCTCGTCCTCACAGGTGAATCTATTACTGATGCAACTAAAAATAATGCAATTGTTTTGGGGCACTTTTGTTGCTCTCCACTCTGTAACTGTGCCGGTCCAGGAAAGTAACATTTCACCTGCTCTTGAGATGTGTGATGGTTAGAGAAAATAGAAAGGAGAAAACAATGCACCCATAATCAGAGTATGTCCTAATTCTGTGCACCTGTGATTGTTTCTGGATGACACTCCAAGATGTCTTGTGTCCATTCTGTGGGATTCTGTGGTCTACCTTTGACATTTCCTCTTACCATCAAATAAGAGGAAGTCTTTAAAGACACAAAGAGGGCACCCTTCTTCTCCCACACTGAAACCCCACATAGTAAGAGTCAAAGCTAAAATGTCAAGGTAACATCGTAGAAAAGAGATGATTTATAGAAAGCCTCATTTGTTTTGAAGGGTTTTTTTGGTATTAATATTTTACCCCCTGAAAACACATCCCATTAGCCACTTATTTTAAAGAACTACCTTGCCAGATATTAAAAAATGTTGTATGTTCCCAAGGGGCTGTCGTAAATGATAGGATTTGGTGGAGGCTTGAGTTTCACATCTAATTACAATGGGCACTTACAGCAGGATTAGATTTTTGCCTTGGGAAGCAGGGTGTATGTGTGTGTATGGGGAGGGGAGCATGGGCGCCTCTAAGGTCAGGACGCAATTACAGAATCAGAGAACTTTAGAGTTGGAAGGACCCCCAGAGACCATCCAATCCAAATTGTTTCTACCCTTCATTTTACAGAGGGAAATGGAGGCCCAGACAGATGAGATGACTCATCCAGAGTTGCAAAGACAATTAATGCTGGAGTTGAGGTTAGAAAATGGGATTTTGGCTAATCTTCTATATGCTTTCCCCATCCCAGCGTCATGTGGGAAAGGCAGTGCCATCTGACCTTCACAGCAGTAAGGTTTAATCAGTTGGCCTGGGTCTAATCTTAACTGTGCCTCTCTGACTGGCTGTGAATTTTGCCCAGCTCACTTAACCCCTGTGGACCTCAGTTTCCTCACCTGTAAAATGGAGACAATGATGTACTCTACCTCATGGAAATGTTGAGGATTTAGTGAGATAACCATGTAAAATGGCCTATAAATTACATTAAATAATATACATTGTATTTATTAAATGATATATTATTACAGAGTCTATAAATTCCCAGTTTTCTCTCAATGGAGCAAAAATCAGGCCCTTTCTCTTAAAAAGCAAAAACTACTCTCACATCTAGTTTGAGTTCCTAAAATAAACCATTTGATTGACTAGTTAAGTTTTCTGCCACTTTACCTTTACCTGATAGGGATCTATGACCTTAAACACAGGCAACTGTCCTAATGCCTTATTGGAACATTAAGCCAACCACATAGGTACTTTACATTTATCCTGAAAACCTAACACTTAAGTCTTTTCTCAAGATTAACTCACAGGAAAGGAAAACAGTGAGACCAAATCTGCAGTCAGTTACAGGAGGCTGAACCAAGTGCCATTTGCAGAGAACTGGACTTTCTCTCCAAACCTTAAGAGCTCAAGATTACCACTCTAAAAATAGAGACCATCAGCCATTATGATCCCCTCTTTGGTAATTGTGACATCTTAAGTTAACAACACACACACAAACACACACACACACCCCTGTAAACTGAGGAAGAAATCTTATTGAGGAAACAGCTGCAGTAAATTCTAAAGAATCAAGTTTCTACCTGGGGTTCCAGATTCTTTGTCTTAGAGCCAACAGTAGCAAGTGGTTAATAAACCACTAGCTACTTATTAATCATGTTTAGTGTGCCAAACTCCTTTTGCAGGAACAAAATAGGAGGAGAGGTTAATTTGGAGTGGTTTACAACTGTTTTAGGAATCAATTAAACAAACATAAAGCAACTGGAAAAAACAAGCTCAGACTTAATACAAAGGCAGAACAATGGTGATGGGATTCGAAAGATGTGTTCCCAAGATCTCCCCTCAGATATTTGCTACATGGCTCATTTCAGTATGGGTATTTGGAGAAAGGTCAGTTGTGACCCAGCCTCATTACTACAGCTTGAAAATCCTGAAACTCTTCCAGTGTTAAGAAACATCGTCCAAACTAAGGGTTGCTGGGGGGTGGGGGGGTACGGGTAGGGTGGCTGGGTTATGGACATTGGGGAGGGTATGTGTTATGGTGAGTGCTGTGAAATGTGTAAGCCTGATGATTCACAAACATGTATCCCTGGAGCAAATAATATATTATATGTTAAATAAAAAAAAAAAAAGAAAAAAGAAACATTGTCCAATACTTGAAAATAAGGCCAGAAGATAATCGTGTTCTTTCAAAGTTTTATGTGGCAATTGTGTAATATGCGCTCTCAATAATTACCTAAGGGACACAGGAAACAACAGATGTTGGTAAGGATGAAGAGAAAGGGGATCCTTCTTACACTGTTCATGGGAATGCAAACTGGCGCAGCCACTATGGAAAACAGTATGGAGATTCCTCAAAAAGTTAAAAATAGAACTACCCTATGACTCAGCAATTACACCACTAGGCATATACCCAAAGGATACAAAAATACAGATTTGAAGAGGCACATCCACCCCAATATTTATGGCAGCATTATCAATAAGAGCCAAACTATGGAAAGAGCCCAAGCGTCCATTGACTGATGAATGGATAGAGAAGATGGATGCACACACACACACACACACACACACACACACACACACACACAATGAAGTACTACACAGCCATAAAAAATAATGAAATCTTTCCAACTGCAGTGACATGGATGAAGCTAGAGTATATTATGCTAAGCCAAATTAGCCAGAGAAAAACAAATACCATATGATTTCACTCAAATGTGGAACTTAAGGAACAAAACAGATGAACGTGTGGGAAGGGAAAAGAAGAGAAGGAAAGAGGGGGAGGCAAACAATAAGAGGTTCTTAACAGAGAACAAACCAAGAGTTGATGGACGGAGGTGGATGGGGGAGGGGCTAAATGGGTGACAGATTTTAAGGAGGGCACTTGTTATGATGAGCACTGGGTGTTATATGCAAGAGATGAATCACTTAATTCTACTCCTGAAACCGAGGGGAAAAAAAAGAAAAAAGAAAAAAGAAAAAAAAAATTACCTAACCAATTGTGCTTTGTTGACTTCATTACTCACTACTAAAGGTCCCAAATTGAGTGAAGCTGCATTACCTTGAAGCTTTTGTCTATCAAAGATACAAATTTCTTTTTTCCAGTAGATAAAATAATCCCAAGTGTGATGGTTTATTATCCTATAAAACATTAATCAGTTTTTTATCCAATCTAGTAATCTCGTACTAGCATTCTTTTATTAACGCACCTATAAACGAAGAGCTCCTCAATTGTTCTTGGAACCAATCTTACCATCCTACTGACACCTCCATTAATACATGAATCACATTAAATTTTTTTTTACATCTTTTTACTTTATATTTGTAGAAGTCATGTTTTTAACTTGATACGGTTTCATTTTCTTCATCTGCATGATGCGTGTCATAAATTTCATGTGAAATAACAAATAATAAAGCACTTAGGGTGGATGGCACATGGTGAATGCTCCAACTATGTAACTGTCAATATTAATACTCTAATATTTGGTTTTCAGTTTTGTCAGAGACTCTAGAGATCAGTAGACCAGATCACTCAACAGCCTTCTTCCTATTACATCTTTCCATCCTTGTCCCGAGATTCTTCAAGGGCCATTTCCACTGGAATCCTTCTGAAAATGTTGACCTCCTTGCTTTTCAGAGATTTCTACTTTTAATGTTTTAAAATTAATAGTGGAGATGTATCTCCCTTTGACACGTACAGATTCTAAAGCCACTAATCATCAAGGTCAGTTTAAAATTCTGATCTTAAGGATCCTATCAGTGGGAAAACTTCATTCTCAGCTGGAACACAACCTCCAGGAGGGCAAGGATTCTTGTCTGTACCATCTCCTGCCATCGTTTCCAGTGTCTAAGACTGGGAAGTAGTTGGACCTCATATTAACCCTACGAATAAATAATAGCTTTTGCCTTACTTCAAAACAGAGGTCCTAAACCATCCTTTGAAAAAGATTACTTGATTACAATTTCAACATATCTGGTGCCCGTGGATCATTTCTGCTCATTATGGTTCAGATTCTTTTTTAATTTATTTGACAGAGAGAGAGATCACAAGTAGACAGAGAGGCAGGCAGAGAGAGAGGGGGAAGCCGGCTCCCCACTGAGCAGAGAGCCTGACTCGGGGCTGGATCCCAGGACCCTGAGATCATGACCTGAGCTGAAGGCAGAGGCTTTAACCCAGTGAGCCACCCAGGTGCCCCCAGACTCCTTTTATCATCTTCTAGAAATGTATCAGTTTGGCAAATTTCCTCTTAAAATCTGATGCTGAGAAGTGAACAAACTTTTCAGGTATGCTGGGTCTGATTTGGGGGCAGATACACCAATCTCTTATTCAGGAAGTCTGCTTCCATTGATGCAATTTACAATTAGGTTTGAGGGGTGCAGTGATGACCTTGTGTCATACTGAGTAGTCAGCTTGTAGAGTCTCTTTATCACAGACGCTCTTACATCTCCTACCTGATTTACATCTGTGATTCTCACACCTAGCTTTATCTTAGAATCATCTGGGGGAGCTTTTAAAATGACCTGAGCCAGGGGCCCACCCCAGAGACTTTGGTTCTTCTGGAATGGGGCAGGAAGCCAGCAATCCAGGTGATTCTAATAACCAGCCAGACTTAACATCATGATGTTGCAGTGATAACTTTTAAAATTTAACCTAATTGTGTCACTCTGTGAACTGAACTCCTTAAATGTCTTTCCTACCATTGCCTGAAAGGTAAAGACAGCAACTGTCCCCATGACTTGAAAGGCCTGGCTTCCTCTGGTCCCTTGTCTATGTCCTCTGTCTCATCTGCTGCCATTCTCTCTTCTTCAAAGAGATCATGTATCTTTCCACCAGATAATCTTACAAAGCTGTTTTCTTCTTCTGGAGAGATTTTTCTGTTTCCTGGTAGTTATCCTCACTCTCATGTTTTCAGCTCTTTAACTCCTATTCAACCTTCAAATTTATACTCCATTACCATTTGCTCTGGGATTCAGTGATCCCTGAACACCCAGAACCAACAGCCCTCCCCCCTTACACAGGCCCAAAGACCAATACTTAGCATAGAGGTGCTTACGCATTTATTTGAATTTTTATTTAATTCATGTCAAAGTGTCCTGATAGAAAATGATTACTTTCCATGCGGGCAGAAATTGCTTACTCTCTACTGTGTCCAAGTTCCTTCCACTGTGCCTAGCTCATAGGAAGCGCACAATATTTTTCTAAGTAAGTGAATGCAGGATTGTTTTTGTTTGTTGTTGTTTTTTTAACCCAAGTGCAACAACATGCGTATAACTCCATTTTCTTTACCTTGAGTTTTCAGACTTCATTTAAGCTTTCTGACATGTTAAGATATTCAATTGTACTCAGGATAGTGAATTCTCTTATACAATGTAAATAACTCCCCCAAACTAATAAGCCCTTTACATGTTTATCTACAAGACTTTGTGAGAAATTATCAAGTCAGGCTCCTAGCAAAGACCTTAAGGTCTGAGGTACAAGGCAGGAGGCTATGATTATAGTGGACAGTGTTTGCTGTGTCACTTACTTGGGACAGCAAGCTAACCTGAGTTACTACTGCGGGGTCATAAAGAGGCATAAAGTAGTTATGGCACAAATCTGAAAAGAGGCATTCACCAGGAAACTTTTGGTTACAGCAGTCAGAACTCTTTCAAATTAGGCTAAGGAAAAAAGAGGGGTTCCTAAATCATGTGACCCCAAGTCATGGATCTTAAGGGGAGATGGGGTATAGCAGTAAAAATACAATCGAGGCTCCATCTCCCTCTCCTTCTCTAGGCTTCTCTCGGTTTCATTCTCAGTTTTGCTCTCTCCATTGGGTTGTAAGATGTCCACAGCTGCTCCCAAGTTCACTTCCACAGGAGAAATAAAAGATCTTTTCCAGAAAAGGATTCTAAGCTGTATGCTTATCCCTGAACAAATCTCTATGACCGGGGGATGAGGTTCTCAAGTTGGCCAAATCTGGCTCCTATGACAGTTCTGGCGACTAAAAGGAAGGAATCAAGCCCGTCTGCACCACAGGAACTAAGTAGACTAACTAGGGAATTGAGGAAAAGTGAAGGCAGACAAAGGTCCATGTACACTATATAGGGCACCAAGATGTTCATAATCTTGTGTGGGAAAGTTCTTTAAAAAGTATTAAGAGGCATTATTTAATTAAAGGATAGAAAAGTATGTACTATCTACAAGCTAAAAGCAGTTGCATGAGTTAAACTAGTAGCATGTAATTAGGACAGTATATAATGCCAGCCATTCATTTCACAAAGAATACTTGATGCAAAATGACACTCACCCAACTTTGGTTCTTCCAAACAGAACAAATTCAACCCTGCATATTTTCTTTGGACAAAGGCAAAATTATCTGGTTGATTTTTAAGAGTCTTTTTTTTTTGTGGAGGAAGTCTGGTTCGGTGACAAATCAGTGACCCAGTGATACAGTTTTGAGAATATCTCCACTGGCCACAGTGTCTAAGCTGAAGTCATTTTCTGCTTTGTAAATTCAAATATATCCATGGTACAAAATGAAGGATTCTCAAGCTATGTCAGTACTTTGAGAAGGAATTGGCATACTTGATAATTAATGTGACTAGTAATAAAACACACTAAATATATCTTTTTACGAGAAATTAATTAAATACGGTAAAGTAAACACTGGTATGATTACACAGATGGTTCCATGCATTCTTTCCTTTTCAACACAAAACACTGATCAGTTCTTCCGACATTCTTTCTGGTCCATAATTTCTCATTGTATTACAGGCTTGCTGAAAGTAAAACTCTGGAAATTGCACGTTTTTAATTTGGAAATAAAATTTACTGATCAATAAAAATGGGCCAGACTTCATGATAGGCACCCCATGCTAGGCAGAAATAAATAAGGCCTCTACTTGAAAATGTTAGCACCGTTCATCTTTATTTTTATAGTCCCATCAGTCCTCAGGGGTACAAAATATAACTGTCGGATGTAGGAATTCCAAGCTAATTATAAGTTCCCTGAATGAGGAGTACTGCTTAAAACCAAAGGCCAACCTTCAAAATTCAACACCAAATTCCACCAACTTATTTTATCTTTAGAAGGAATTCATTTAAATATGTGAAAGACACATAGTTGGGCAAACCCACAGCTAGCATAGTGTCTGGCATTTAACAGTTGCTTAATGAATATTTAGTATTTAACTAATAATGAACATTGCTGGTAATAAATAAGATTTCAACACTGCCAACAAAAAGTTGAAGTTTATCACCAGTAAACCTGCCTTACAAGAAATGATAATCAGAGCTGACGTAGAAGCAAAAGGATGCTAACATGAAAAATGAAAATACAAAAATCACTGATAAAGGTAAATATATAGTCAAAGTCAGCATACTCTAATACTATAACGGCGGCACATAAATCCCTCTTAACTCTAGTTTCAAAGTTAAAAGGTAAAAGCATTGAAATCAGCTATAGCTACAATAATTTGTTAATGGATGAACAATATAAAAATGTCAAGTATGACATCAAAAGCATAAAATGGGGGAGAAATAAAAGCACAGAGTGATTCTGTACACAATTAAAGTTAAGTAGTTATCAGCTTAAAATAGACTGTTATAACTATAAGATGTTTTATATAAGCTTTGTGGTAAAGAGAAAAAAACGCTACTAGATACACCAAAGATAAAAAGGAATCAAAGCACACTATCACACACACACACACACACACACACACAAATCACAAAAGGAGGCAGTAAGAACAGAGGAACTACAAAAGTGTCAGAAAACAAACAAAATGGCAATCAGTCCTTACCTATCAATAATCACTTTAAATGTACACGAATTAAAATTCTCTAATAAGAATTCACAGAGAGAGTGAATAGACAGAAAAGACAAGATGTGGCAATATGCTGCCAGAAAAAGACTCAATGCAGCTTTAAGGATACACATACATGGACAGGGAAGGGATTAAAAAAAGAATTCCATGTAAATGGCAACCAAAAGACATCAGGAGTGGTTACAGTCTTATCAGACAAAATAAGTTTTTAGTCAAAATCTGTTACAGGAGACAAAGTCATTTTACAATAATGAAGAGGTCTATTAATTATCAGGATATAACAATTGTAAACATATATGTACCCAACATTGTAACATCTAAATATATAAAGCTAGTATTAACAGAACTGATGAGAGAAATAGACAGCAATACAATAATGGTAGGAGACCTTCAGTACCACACTTACAAAATGAATAAATTATCCAGACAGAAAATCAATAAGGAAACAGTGGTTTTGAATAACATTATAAGCCAAAGGGACCCAGCAGACATATACAGAACATTTCAGCCAGCAGAATACATGTTCTTTTCATGTGTACTTGAAATATTTTCCAGGATGTAACATATGTTGGACCATAAAACTAGTCTTAACGAATTTAAGACAACTAAACTCCTATCAAGTATCTCTTCTGACCACAGCGGTATGAAATTTGAAATCAGCCACCAGGCACCCCCCTGGGTGGCTCAGTTGGTTAAGTGTCCAACTCTTGATTTTGGCTAAGGTTGTGATCTCAGGGTCATGAGATCAAACCCCAGGCCAGGCCCAGTACTCAGTGTGAAGCCTACTTAAGATTCTCTCTCTCCCCTCTGCCCTCTGCCCCTCCCCCCACTCACACGCTATCTTAAAAAAAAAAATCAGTAACAGGACAAAAGCTGAAAAACTCACAAATATGTAGAAATTGAACAACACAGTGCTGAGGAACCAACTAGTCAAAGAAGAATTCAAAAGGAAAAACAAAAAAGTATCTCGAGGCAAACAAAAATGGAAACAACATACTAAAATTTATGGGATCCCGCAAAGCAGTTCTAAGAGGAAAGTTTATAGTGCTAAATATCTACATTAGAGGGGAAAAAATCTCAAACAACCTAACTTTACACGTAATGGGACGAGAAAAAGAACAAACTAAGCCCAAAGTTAACAGAAGAAATAATAAAGATCAGAACACATATAAATGAAAGAATAGAAAAACTACAGAAAAGAACAAAAGTTTTGGGGTTTCTGTCTTGTTTTGTTTTTGTTTTTTGTGTTTTTTTTGGTTTTTATTTTTTAAAGATAAAACTGAGAAAACTTTAGCTGGACTAAGAGATTAAAAAAGGACTCTAATAAATAAAATGATAAATCAAAGAGGAGACATTACAGTTAATCTTACAGAAATACAAAAAGACTATTATGACCAAGTATGCACAAATAAATTGGACAATATCAAAGAAACAGATAAATTCCTAGAAACCTATGACCTACCAAGAATGAATCATAAAGAAAAAGAAAATCTGAACAGAGTAATTATTAGTAAGGAGAATGAGGTAGTAGTCAAAACCTCTAACAAGGAAAAGCCTAGGACCAAATGGTTTCATGGGTGAATTCTACCAAAAATTAAAAAACCAATCCTTCTCAAACTCTTCCAAAAAATTAAAGGAGGAGGAAGCACTTCCAGACTTATTTAACAAGGCCAGAATTACCCTCAAATCAATGCCAAATAAGGCCACTGCAAGCAAAGAAACTTACAGACCAAAATTCATGATAAACACAGATGCAAAAAATCATCAATAAAATATTAGTAAACTAAACTTAACAGCACATTTAAAGGACCATACACTATGATCAACTAGGATTTAACCCTGGGATGCAAGAATGATTCACCACAGTAAATTAATGAATGTGATACTCCCCATTACCAAAATAAAGGATAAAAATCATATGATCATCTCAATAAACACAGAAAAAGCAAGACTCAACAAATTAAGTATAAAAGCAATGTACCTCTACATAATAAAGGCCGTATATGACAAGCCTATAGCCAACATCACATGCCAACAGTGAAAAATGGGAAGCTTTCTAAAGCGAAAGCTTTCTAAAGGGAAAGCAAATTAGGATTAAGACAAGGGTGACTAACCAGAGGAGAGGGGGTGCAAGGGTGGGCAAATGGGTGAAGCGGTATGTAAGATAGAGGTTTTCAGATATGGAGTAAAGAAGTCATGGGAATAAAAGGTACAACATAGGGAAAATATTTAATGGTACTATAATAGCATTGAATGGTAACACATGATAGATACACTTGTGAGTACAGCATCATGTACTGAGTTGTCCATCATGTGTCACCTATACTTGAATAAATCAATCAGAAGGCTCCCCTCCAAAAAAAACCCAAAAAACAAAAAAACAACCTACCACTAACAACAACAACAACAACAAACACAAGACAAGGGTGCCCACTTATAATAAACATACTACTTAAAGTCACAGCCACAGCAATTAGGCAAAAAAAAAAAAAAAAAATACAAGTCAATCAAATTGGAAAGGAAGAAGTGGAACTGTCTTGTTGAAGATGACATGATCTTATGTATATGGCTTTCTAACCCTAAAGACTGCAACAAAAAATTGTTAGAATTCAGTGAAGTTGCAATATACAAAACTGATACATAAAAACTGATACAGTTATACTTATATACACTAATAATTGATCAAAAATTAAGAAAATAATCTGATTTACACTATCATCAAAAATAATAAAATGCTTAGAAACAAATTTAACCAAGGAAATGAAAGATGTGTACACTAAAAAATATGAAACA
>CM052809.1:96423469-96459771 GCA_028533885.1 Nasua narica
TCCTAAAAAACAGTTTGGTCACCAAGTATCATTGTCTGGTTATCTACTTTTCTCCTCACCTCTTCTTATGCAATTGGAAGATCCTTTTAAGGATTTCTAAGTATTATGTTAATAAAACTAAGTGGAAAAAAATAAGGCTGTTTGAAAAATTAAAAAATAAGTCCAAAGATAAAGTGATATCTAAGTTAAATGCAGGCAAAAATTGTCTTATATACCTCCAACCTTGCCCTTAACAGAGCGAGGGCTCATTAACTATCTATGGAAATGCATGGGAGTAAAACACTTCTGTAACTTCAGTGGATTACAGGGTTCAATGACAAGGTGATTTTCCCCAAGGCTTCCATCTTGATCATCTTCAACAGCCCTTTAATATCCTGAGCCTCATTTCTCGTAATTAGCAGAAACTTTTAGAAGCAACAGACTGGGCCAATCTGGCTGAACTGCATTACTATCCCATCTTAGAGAATAGCATGGAGTGTTGCTGTAACAGATTTGTAGAAATAAACTTTATGGAAAATGTTCTCAGTGGCTGCAGTGACGTGCCCTGCTTGCTCTTCACTCCCCAAACTGGGAAACATTAAGAAGCAAAAACACCAAATGGGTGAAAACAGAAATGCACAAGTCAGCATAAAAAGATAAACTCGCTACCTGATCAGCATATTCACCCGCAACCATACTACGATGGCATATCTAATGAAAGAATGTGGTATTCAAAAGGTCATCTATAGATGCATAGAAGAAAAAAGATCAACAAAAGGAAAAAAGTAGGCAGAACTCATTCCAACACTAAATGAAGGAGTCTTAGTCAATGGACCCTACTCTCACTTGATAAGGGGATGTTCTATGCCAGGCTTTGGAGAGATGACAGATATATGGCAGATGAGGTCCTGACCCTCAAGATATTTTATAGCCTTTGTTCAGAGAACTCTATCCTTTGGTACCACTGAACAGACTGTCTCTGTTGGGCTGACCTAGCCTGCTGTCACTCAAGAATCCTTTCTACCTCACTCTTTTTTTGATTTCCAGGATATTAATTATCTTTCTCATTATGTTCCCTTTTTATGTAAACCTTCCTAATGGGAGTGAAGATGTAGCTCTCTCGATCCATGCACTATTTATTTTCCCTTGAAAATTTACAAATTGATATTTTTAATGTAAACCTCAATCTCATGAGGTTGGTTAGATGGAGTGTGCAATTGAGAGATAAAACCTCTCTCGCTGAGCTGACAGAATCAGCTTCCTAAGACTGAAGTTATGAAAGACATTCTGTGAGGACTCTAAGGAAAATACTTACCCATGAATAATCACTGTAACATCTATAAATTTCCAAACCTAGGCTGTAGAATAACGAATTGGCAAAGGTTTATATTTATAGTTAGAGAAATGGGTCAATTCTTTCACCACTCCATTTAACACATTTATAAGAGATCGTGGGAACTGAGCCACTTCATTTAATCCTAAGACATTGTCATACATCAATATTTTATTTTCAAGAAACACTTAGAGATTGTATTATCAGATGAGCTACCGCAGCACCGAGGCCCCGTGTAAAAGGTGAAGTCAAACTTCTTCAGTGTGTAGTGATATAATGGCTATCAATAAAATCTTTTCCACTTTTAGGGACTTACGTCAAAACATAATTCCACACTAAATAAATGCACTCGAGATTGTGGCCAGATTTTTGAGGTTCATTGCATTTCAAGACTTTCTGTGAGTACTCTATTGATATTAAAACTGTAGTCTTTTAGTTTTAATGTCATGAGTGTCAAAGTATTCTTTAGGTATGTGAAATTAAATTAGGGGAAAATGTTGTACTTGTCATCATGTTTATGATTTGCAGGAGTTAGAATTTCTTTTGCCTGGGATGGAATTCGACAGAACCGGATTATTATCCTGGTGCTGTTACTCTCAGCTAGGAGAAGATGGGAAGTTACATAAACTCTCTTATCCTTGAGTCTTCACTTGTAAACTGGGAAGAAGAGCAGCCATCCCATGAGACTGTACATGGATTTACTAAAATAATATCAGTAAAAGTGGCTTGAACATACTTAGCATCCACTAACATGCACTGAGTGCTTATTGTGGTTCTGCTTAGTAAGTCCTCAAATATTAGTAGATATTGCTAAATTCTGCACAAGGACTTCTTTATTTTTATTTTTATTTTTATTTATTTATTTATTTATTGCCATCCCATTACTTAGTATTTACATTCAGAACACAGGCATGCTTTGGTAGCAAGAAACTACTTTCAAAGTGAACCAGTCTACCATCATTTTTGCTAACCTCATAGTGACTTACTCTAATTTCATCATAATTTAGTGGGTCCATTTACAGGCCTAAGTTCAACATTATAACTATCTAAAGCAGAACTATGTCATTCTAGTTTACTTATTAAGAAGATAATGGATCCCTCGATGGATCTTCCCTTAAAACCTAGTTTATAACCAGGTCTCCAGTATCACTCATCTGACTTTGGGCCACCACTTTCTGTCTCTACATCCATTCAGCCCTTCAACAGTGTATTCTTTCTTATTTTAAGAATTCAATTAAAAGATGGCCAGCAGACATGAACAGACATTTCTCCAAAGAAGACATCCAGATGGCCAGCAGACACATGAAAAAATGCTCAACATCACTAAGCATCAGGGAAATGCAAATCAAAACTACAGTGAGAGATCATCTCACACCTGTCAGAAAGGCTAAAATTAACAACATAAGAAACAACAGATGTTGGGAAGAGGAACACTCTTACACTATTGGTGGGAATGCAGACTGGTGCAGCCATTGTGGAAAACAATGTGGAGGTTTCTCAAAAAGTTAAAAATAGAGCTACCCTATGATCCAGCAATCACAGTACTGGCTATTTACCAAAAAAATAGAAAATCACTAATTCAGAGGGATACATGCACCCCTATGTTATTATAGGATTATTTATAATAGCCAAATTATGCAGACCAAGTCTCCGTTGATTAATGGATGGATAAAGAAGAGGTGTACACACACACACACACACACACATGCACACACTCTGAAATATTATTCAGCCATAAAATAGAATGAAATCTTGCCATTTGGAAACAATACAGATGGAACTAAAGAGTATAATGATAAACAAAATAAGTCAGTCAAAGAAAGACAAATAATGTATGATTTTATGCATATGTGGAATTTCAGTAACAAAACAGATGAGCAAAGGAAAAAAAAGAGACAGACAAACCAAGAAACAGACTCTTAACTATACAGAACAAACTGATGGTTACTGTGGGGGAGGGGAGGTGGGTTGGGAGAGGGGTACAATAGGTACAATACTTATCATGATGAGCACTGAGTAATGTACAGAATTACTCAATCACTATATTGTACAACTGAAGCTAATGTAGGTTACCAAAACTGGAATTCAAGTTTTACTTAAATAAAAAAATGCATTCTTTAATCTTTACACTCTGTTCATCTGAATCTTAGCATAAATAATTCAAAGTTTCTCATTTCCCTTAGGAGACAAGGTGAAGTTCCTTACAAGGATTACAAGGTACTGGATGACCTGGACCTTGCACTTCCTGTATGACATTCAGGAAACAGCTTATAAGTCCCACCCCTCTTACCGGAAGCAGTGTCTTTCTTCCCCTCCTTATGTACTCTGCAAGTAAGTCCCCTGCTCTGTGCTCCACAAAATTCTCTGCATTTCTCCTGTCATACTCCTAGCCATTTGTTATTGTTATTGCTTGGTTGTCTGAATGTTCAGCTACACTGTCAGCTCTTGAGGACATGCCCTATGTGTGTCCTGTTCACCAGTTATGACAAGAGCCACTACGTGATCTGGGCCAGAGTAGACACTAGAGTATTAGCTGGATGAAGAAGAAGGGAGGAGCCGAAACCTGTGCCCAGAAAGATGAGAGTGATAGAAAGAGGACTGGTTGGTTGGAGATCTTCATACAAAATAATATCTATAATGCAGTTAATAATTTTCATTCATAAAGTTTAATCTTAAAATGTTGATTTACTCTGGAAGGCAGCTATGCTAACCACTATCCCACCAAAGCTACATAAATGTTGATTTACTCTGTGCTCTGCCTAAATACCCAAGGTGCTTACTGACCAATGAAATTTCCACCTCAACTTCATTCTCTGGCTTAGTCTTTGTGACTAAGTTTCAAAATAAACTTGTAAACTGCTACATTAATTAATACCCTGAATCTTATATCCTTGAAGTTCAACTAGAATAAACTCACCAGTACAGTGACCTTCCTCTAGACTTAAGACTTTTAGGTTTAATTAATTTTAAGGTTTTAACTAAATTGGCTTTTTCCCGAAGAACTCTTTCTTGTACTTAACTATGAGGAACCTGAGCCATCTTATCACCCATTCAGCGATCACAGAATTGCAATTTCTTGAGAGTTTCATGAACTGTTAGCCAAGATTTCCAGGATGTATGGAACGATGATGTTAGAACAGATGTCTAAATATTTAATAGGAACCCCCCCCCCAGCGGATTCCATGGCTTGTGTTGTATTTTGTACACACATTTTTTTTTTACAGAAGCTAAGCTGAACAGCATTTACAAATTCAAGAATGAGTTGCATTAGCAGAGAAAAGATAAATCTGAACATAGAGTCTGCACTGAGGAGTGGAAATCTATCCCTGAGAGTTACTGAATGAAGGCAGTTACTACCTTAACAGTCTCTGCACCCAGTACCCCAAAATGTTAACCAACTGTATAAGCCATTGAAATATAACAACATCCTTCAGACTCAACTGCACCCTCCTCAAACCTGATTTCCACAGCCATTCTGAGGTACTTAGCTTTATTTCAGGAAACTTGACCTTAGAGGACATTACGTTCTCTAACCAGAATTGGGTAAGATGCACAGACTCTTTCTAACATAGTATTTATATGTAATCCTAGCAGCCAACATTTATTGAGTGCCCACTGTGTGCCAGATGCTTTAATGATCATCTCTCTCTTCACCTCACAAAAACCCTGTGTGGTTAGTCCAATCTCAGGGCTTGGTAGACATTTTCCAGAAAGGACCAGAGAGGAAGCAGTTGAGGCTTTGCAGGAGGCACGGTCTGTGCTGCTCCTCCTCAGCCCTGTGGTGAAGGCAGAAAAGGGACTATGGATAGTGCAAAGGTGAGTGGGTGTGTCTCATTCCCATCAATTCTTTTTTTTTTAAATGAGTACTGACTTTTGAATTTCATGCATTTTTTCGTGTATCAAGAATTTTTTTTTTCTGGTTTCAATTATTTAAAAACATAAAAACCATTCTCAGCTCATGAGCCTTATCAAGACATATGGCAGGCTAGCTTTGGCCCAGGTTGGCCAACCTCTGCATTATCTAAATATTTGCGGCAGGAGATTGAACCTCAGAGAAATAGTAACTAATAAGCAGCAGAGACATCATTCTTACTGGATGGCTCCTTCTTTTGATTCATGTGCCTCTATGTTACAGTTTATATTTAACGTAAACGCTAAAATATTCCTCTAGCCAAGATTTTAACATGACTGACAAATGAGTGGATTATGACTGAGTTGATAGGTTTCTTCTTCAAGTAACAATGAATTCAGCCACAGACTATTTAGTGGAGCTCTTTATCTCATTTGGAAAGGAAGTGATTCCTGTAAATCAAAACTAATAATTATGCTTCTATTTACTCATTGGCCCTTAAAATAAAAACAAGTTAGTTTTTGGTATTGCTCTGTATTTTATTAATATGTTCTAGAATTGGTAAGCAACTTTTTTTGGTTAAAAACTCAAGAGACTATTAGGGCCAACTGCTGGAAAAAATGAGGAAAATAAAGTAAGGAAGAAAAAGTGCATAGAATCAAGTGTAAATTATGTTTCATTTTAATATTCACTTTCAAATTTGTGTCTTAAAATTCAAGAGCAATGTCTTTCCAGCTTCTAAGATAAAGGTATGTTTTTTTCCAATCAGAAACTTCAAGCACCATGAATCACTAACCATTATTTATTAAATGGGTAGGACATCAGGCAACATATTTCCAAGGAAGAGAATGAGAGGGAAGATAGAGGAGGAAAAGGAGAGAAGAAGGAAGGGATGCTTCAACCCTGAGAGGTGAAGTTAGATACACATGGATCTGGAAAACACTGCTTGGAAGAAATGAGGGAGGAAAGAAAATCTGTATATTGAAGACAATTCTGGATTGGGAGAGAGAAACTGTCAAAGGTTTTATAAAGAAATTAAGTTGGGTGCCTGGGTGGCTCAGTTGGTTAAGCGTCTGCCTTTGGCTCAGGTCATGACTCCAGTGTCCTGGGATCAAGTCCTGAGTCAGGCTCCCTGCTCAGTGGGGAGTCTGCTTCTCCCTCTCCTCCCACTTGTGCTCTCTCTATCTCTCTCTCTCTCAAATAAATAAATAAAATTAAAAAAAAAAATTAAGCTTGGGGCAGCTGGGTGGCTCAGTCCCTTAAGCATCTGACTCCAGCTCAGGTCATGATCTCAGGATCCTGGGAGGACCTGAGGTGTGCTCTCTTGCTCTCTCTCTTTCTCTCTCTCTCTCTCAAAAATCTTAAGGAAAAAAGAAATTAAGTTTGTAAAGCTTTGTAAAAAAATTTCAACCACGTATGGCGATGATGTTCACTTACAGTTGGAATCATTTCACAATATACATGAATATCAAATCATATTATACACCTGAAACAAATACAATGTTACATGTCAATTATATATCAATTAAAAAAAAAACAAGAAATTAAGCTTGGAGTTAAAGAATAAACAAGTAGTCCCCGAAACAGTGTCTATGGGAAATGAGAGCTTAGATAATTCTCTTATTAGGCTAAATTAGTAGATGAATAAGATAAATGTAATTCAGGGGTGCCTGGGTGGCTCAGTGGGTTAAGCCTTTGCCTTCAGCTCAGGTCATGATCTCAGGGTGCTGGGATCGAGCCCTGAATTGGGCTCTCTGCTCAGCACAGAGCCTGCTTCCTCCTGTCTCTCTCTGCCTGCCTCTCTGCCTACTTGTGATCCCTCTCTCTCTCTCTCTCTGTCAAATAAATAAATAAAAATCTTTAAAAAAAGATTAAAAAATAAAAGATAAATATAATTCCAATTATTTTTTTAATATCTAACTCTCTACCTGGCACTGTCATTAAGTGTTTCTTATGTATAATTTAATCTTTAGGACACCTATATGAATTAGGTGCTAGAATTACCTCCATTTTATAAGACAGGGAACTGAGGTATGAGAAGTAAATGCTCCCAAATCGCAAGATAAGAGATACAGAAGGGATTAACTCAGACCTGCCTGATGACAAAGTCTGCCTTCTCAATTGCTATGCCAAACTGCTTCTCATTCCTATTAATGAATATGAAATTGAAGTAGAGCGGTGTCATGATTTAATATTTTATATAATAGACTAATATAATTTTAATAGCACTTTGTAATTTATAAAATGCACTCACACACACAATGTCTCACTCGAGTTCCACAATGTCCCCGTGTGGTAGCTTAGGATTATTATCTGCTAAGTATATCAGTGAGGAAATTTATGTTCAAAGAAATGACCTGTCCAAGGTCACAGGGCTGGAAAATTCAGGCGTGGTGGGAGGAAAAGAGCTGGCTCTGTCCAGGTATCTGGGAACTCTGGCCATGCCACTCACTAAATGAATGACTGGGGACAAACTCTTTCCAGCTTTAGAATCTGCAACTCAAGAACGGGGACAGAATTTTTACTTCTCAGAGTCTTTGACAGCAGAAAACTTTAACTCTTTTAACATCTAAAAAACTAAAGAGTTAACCATTCTTTAACCTGATAAATGTAGACAAGCAACAAATCCAAATCTCTTTCACCTGCCTGTGATACTGGGTAGCTAAAAAACACAACAAAATAAACAAACAAACAAAAAAACCTCCAAACTATGAGTATATGCATATCAAACCATAGTGTACACTTTAAATATTTACACTATTTGTCAGTTATACCTCCATAAACCTAGAAGAAGGAGAAAAAAAATACATAACAAAACAATCCTGAAACAGAGTTGGAAAATCTAAGTGCTTTTTTTTTTTTTTCAACCATGCCCTTAGCCAGCTGTGACACAGTCTTGATAGACTATGTCTATTTGTATCCACAGGCTGACTGACTAACTGGCTTGGGCGTGGAGTGGGGGGTGCATCCTATGTGATGTCCACGTGAACTGGGAAGACATGTGCACTCAATCAGAGATATTCTCACCAACAGCTAAACTGGCTCCAGTGAACCACGAGTAGAACGATGAGATTAGATTAGTGTTTTTAAAACAGTTTGTGAAAGGAGAAGACCCTTTTTTTCAGAGATGATGTTGAAAAGCTTGAAGTGAGTTAAGAATAAGGTAGTAGTAAAACAGTTTCCTGAAGAGTTCTCACAGCAAAAACAATAAAGCAAGAGAAAAGAGATCCTTAGTCAAAATCATGCAGGGAGCCAATAAATTAAATAGAATCCTTAACGTTGGATTTTCCAGAGTTTGTATCCAATGTGTATTATGAATGTCCAAGAATGGACTAGCACACAGAGCATTTCCTAAGCTTATACGACCACAGTCTCTCTTTTAATGGAGCATATTATAGGACTAATGTTCTATAGAATGCATTTTGGAAAATTTCACTGCAGAGGAAATAAGCCGAGCTAACAAGAACTCTAACTCCTTGTTTTAATCAGTGGAATCTAATCAAGTAATTACCTAACACCAATAATGTGCCCAATTCTGTACTCAGAGAGACATGTGCCATGGAGACAAAAAAAAAAAAAAAAAGACTGTATGCAAAAATACATATGTCATGTAAAGGAACAATGGTATAAGATCAGAAAATGGGTTCCAAGGGGCCAGATTGTAGAGCCAACAGACTTAATCAGGGAGTAACATTCTCATAGTCAGAACTGAAGCATGAAACCCATTTTCTGTAGCAAATGTTGGATACCTGAAAAATGTCAGGAAAAAAGAAGTAGACTAAAGACACGTTTATCCCAGAATCCAAACTGATCTTTTATTCATCTCTGGAAAAAAACTGAGAGTGCTCGTTTTGATCTTCAGTCTCACCAAATCACAAACACACCGAGATTACCATTCTCTGTTTTTCGCTCTGTTGGAGATACAATGGTTCTCAGAAATAAAAAGCTTAGTTGGTTCTCCTTTGGACAAACACTAAATATGACAGCACTCTCCAGTGTACCACATAAGGCTTACTGTAAAAAATAAACCCTCAGAACAGGCAACAACAAAACCAAGAAGGGCTTCCAAATACAGTTAATTTCAGGAGGGCAGAGAAATGTTTCTTCATCATCCTAGGATCTGGATGGGAAGAGAACAGCCCACATGGTACAAATGAAACTGTGTGAAAACTCCTAGTTCTATGATGCTAGATATTGTAGGTGCCAAGTAATGAACTCAGAACCACTGGTTTCCTTAGGTCTTTAAAAACAATTCACAAAACAGAGGGGGGAAAAATCCAGGGGGAGACAACTCCTAGGAGTTCTACCCAAAAGATGGTTTCCAAGCTGTTTCTATCATGAGAACATTCCCAACATAGGCCTATATTGTCAAAATATTCTGAGGCACACAACTTTGTGTCAAGATCCACCCTGTATCACTTTTATGCTTTTGGATCTTCTTTATGCTCAGGTTATGTTTCGAGAATTTATTCTACCACAGCTTTATATGCCTTCAAATCAGGATCACCACCACCACCACCATCTATGGTCCAGATACCAGGCCTGGAGTTCAGCATGTATAATCTTTAACCATTAAAACTACCAACAATGAAGATAGGTACACATATGTGTCCATAAACACACACAGACACACACACACACACACACATACACCCTCTTTGTGGAACTAAGGTTTCAAGAAGCTAACATGCCCAAGGCCACGAAGGTAAGGAAAAGCCAAAATCACACGCAAGTCCCTCCCACCCCACCACCTAACATCTTTCTACCCAGCCAATTTGCCTGAGCTTTCCCCAACCTTTCTCCCATAGGGAGTTGAGTCTTTACTGTTTCTCTTTATATATGCCCCCTTCTGGTCCCTGTCCATCTTCCTTTCCAACTGTCTCTAGCTACACTGATAAACCTTCTTACTCCCCTTCAGCTCACTGTTTCTTAGTCAGACTCTTAAGTCCAAGTCCATTTGCTTTAGAGCCACCTTTGAGTCACTGGGCAACCCCCAAGGCTCCAGCCCAGCCCAAAGATAACATAGGAATATCTAGGGGTAGAGTATGGGAATCTGCATTTTAATTAAGCTCCCCAAGAGACTGGTCTAAGTATGTGTAAATTAAAATTGCTTCTTCATACACCTATGGCCAAGACACCTCCATTTTATTTTTCTTCATTTCACTTCTTACCTCAGAACGTATTGTATGTTTATGCTCTTTGTTGTATTTTCCTCCTAGAATGTAAATTCTACCTAAGCATAGGTTTTTGTCTCTTTTCTTCACTCTTAACCTCTCTCCACTATCATCTACTGAGTGATCAATAAATATTTGTTGAATAAATAAAGGAAAGGGGATCATCCTCTATTTAAACTCCATCTGCAGCAGACTCCCACTGACGGGTCCTGTCAGCAATCTAAATGCTCTATCCATCATTTTCACCACCCTTCTTCTATACGATATCGACTCAAAACAATGTCACACTGTTCCTGACTTTCATCCTTACAGATGCTCTCAGAAGATATGCATGCATATCCACAAATTAATGATTCAAAAAAACAAAGCTCCAAGTTAAATTAGTAATCTATTCCCTAGGTGAAAGAACTGGGGTGGAACTCAGCACTTCTTATTTCACATTTCACTTTTTCCTCACAGCACCACGGAGATTTGCATCATAACCAACTACTTCTTTGAGGCTGAGCAGTGGCTCTCTAAGTATGGTCCCCACCATCAGCATGGCTTCAGAATTTGCTGCAAACCCAAATATTTAGACATGACCCCAGACAAAGTAAGTCAGAAACTCTGAAAGGAGCCCAGTGATTTGTTTTAGCAACAAGCTTTCTAAGTGGTTCTGGTGCACAGTGAAGTTTAGAACCACTGAGTTAGAACAAAAAAGCCACCGTTAAAATGGAAAAGCTGTTTCTAAGGAAGAATGCACAAAGCAATCATCACTAACAATCAACACAGAGAAAGAATTTTGCAAGATTAGCAGACATCACAACAGAAGGAGATGATGTAGTAAAATATTTGGCACAGATTCTGTCACATGGTAAATACTAAAAAAAAAATGCTAGGAAGAATGGATAACAGAACAAGGAAGGGTAAACAAATATTTAAAAAGAGGGTGACAATAGATATATAAGGGATTGTAAAAAAAAAAAAACTATGAAAAATTATATGCCAACAAATTGGATAACCTACAAGAAATGGGTCAATTCCTAATATACAATCCTTCCAAAATGGAATCAAGAAGAAACAGAAAATATGAATAGACCGATTACTAGTAATGAAATTGAATCAGTAATCAAAAATCTACCAAAAATAAGCCCAGGACCAGAAAAATTAACAGGTGAATTCTACCAAACATTTAAAGATGAGTTAATTTTTATTCTCAAACTATTCCAAAAAATTGAAGGGAATTTATTCTATGAGGCCAGCATTGCCCTGATACCAAAGACACTAATATAAAAAAGAAAACTACAGGCCAATATCCCCGATAAATATAGATGCAAAAATTCTCAACAAAATATTAACAAATCACATTCAACAATACATTAAAAGGATCATACACCATGATCAGGTGGGATTAATCTGAGGATGCTAGGATTATTCAATATCCACAAATTAATCAATATGATAATCCACATTAACACAATTAAAGACAAAAATCATATGATCATCGAGTAGATGCTGGAAAAGTATTTGACAATATTCAACATCCATCCATTACAAAAACTTTCAACAAAGTAGGTTTAGAAGAAATATACCTCAGCAGAATAAAGGCCATCTATGAAAAAGCCACAGCTAAAATCATCCTGAATGGTGAAAAACTGAGAGCTTTCCCCCTATGGTCTAGAACAAGACAAGGATGTCCATCTCACCACTGTTCTTCACCATAGTACTAGAAGTCCTAACCTCAGCAATCAGACCAGAAATAAGTCACCCAAATTGGCAAAGAAGTAAAGCTATGACTATTTGCAGGTGACATGATACCATACAAAAAAAAAAAAAAACCCTCATGACTCCATCAAAAAACAAAACAACACACGAAAGCCCCAAAACAGAACATTAGAATAAATGAATTCAGTGAAGTTGCAGGACATAAAATTAATATATAGAAATCTGTTTTACTTATGTTCATTAATAATCAAGTTGCAGAGAAAAATTAAGAAAGTAATGTCATTTACAATTGCACCTAAAAGAATAAAATACTTAAATATAAACTTAACCAAGGAGGTGAAAGATCTATATGCTGAAAATTATAAAACACTGATGAAAGAAACTAAACATGATGCAAACAAATGGAAAGACTTAACATAATCATGGACTGGAAGAATTATTAAAATGTCTGTACTACCCAAAGCAATCTACAGATTGAATGCAATGGCCAACAAAATATCAAAAGCATTTTTCACAGAACTAGAATAATCCTAAAATTTGTATGGAACCACAAAAGACCCTGAATAGTCCATCTTGAGGGAAAAGAACTAAGCTGAAATCACAGATTTCAAGATACACTAGAAAGCTGTTGTAATCAAAACAATATAGCACTCGCACAGAAATAGACACACAGATCCCTGGAACAGAATAGAGAGCCCATATTAACATGACCAATCTATGACAAAGAGGCAAAAATATGCAATGGGGAAAAGAGAGTCTCTCCAACCAATAGTGCCGAGAAAACTGGACAGTGACATACAAAAGAATGAAATGGATCACTTTCTTATACCATACACAAAAATAACTCAAAATGGATGAAAGACCTAAACGTGAGACCTGAAAGCATAAAACTTAATTAAAAGAAGAAAAAGGAGAAGAGGGGCAGGAAACTGTTCTGCTAATAATGTCAAATCAGAGTAGAGCCCAATTTGGGGCAAAGAAATACAACCTATTCAGTTTTTAAATACCATTTATGCCATTTATGAATGAAATGCATATGTGGCCCTTTCCTCAGAACTAATGCTGATCATTTTCTCTTCAAAGGGTTTACATGGTCATGGAGAAATGATAACTACCTTCCCCTACAACCACCATATGTGAATTTGCTTCTAATTAGTTAAATGTCTGTACTATATATGGTGTTCTCTGGAGAATAATTTAAGAAATGTGGAATCTCTTATTGGGCATAATGAAAAATATTCCTTCTTAACTTTTTAGCAACACTAATTTCATCACTCCCAATAATTTTTGAAGTACATAAAACCACTAGAAATGTCAATGACATCATGTAGAGAAACATCCAAAAATAACATATTTTCCTTACTTATTTACAAGTTTAATCTACTTTTATGAAAAATAAGTATTTTAGTTGTAAATATTCAATAGAATGTCTCAGATGGTGTAGACAGAAGCATACCAATTTCCCTCTTTTGAGGAAAAATTCCTTTTCTTTTCTAAAAGAAAAAAAAAAGAATGAATATAAACCACATATAGAGAATAAGAGTGAAGGATAAAACATCCCTTGGCCCAAACCAGTAATTATTCAATTGAGTATCTGATAGTATCCAACCCTATTACAGACAATTAAGTCACTTTTCCTTGTTCATTCTATACAACCAAATACACACAGCTGCCTTACTATTTTCCTTATGCTGGCAAAGATAGTATTATTTAATCAAGGCAGCCACAATCATGTGTCTAAGTCATTCATTTACTCACTTGCTTGTTCCTTTAGTAAAACTTTGAGTGCCTACCACATCTCAGGACTATGCTAACTGTGGGAGAAATGATGCTCCACAGGATAAACAGCCCTTCCCCCTACACAGACAGCACATACACTGTAACTATTTTCTGTTGCTTCAGAAAGCAAAATTATAGTAAGTGAGTGTATTACATGCCTCCTGCTTTTGCCTTCCAAATACTCATTCTGACTTCCTCTTATAGGAGAATGCTCATTTTGCTTAGAGGTCCTGGCCTTCCATGTTTCAATTTACTTGGTTTGACTGGGCTCATTCCACTTCTTGATGCCAGAATTGGTCACATGACCCAGCACCTATGCTATCAGCATCTTCTCATCTCCTGTGATTGATTCACATCAGAGCTATTTCTCAAATTGTGCTAAGACTCATGTGTAACAATGTTAGAGCTACAGGAAACAGATGTTCACCTGCTGAAATTGCTAGGTTTTTTTTGTTTTTGTTTTTTGTTTTTTGTTTTTTTTTTTTGCACTGTAAGCTCTGAACTCTTGCAATTACGTTAATGAGACAATCTATGGTACACTGAGGAAATGAACATGAGATGGAGAAATAAATGGGAAATGACATTGTTTGATCCATTTTCTGGATCAAGCCATGCCTGAAGATAGAACTAACCTCTAGATTTATATTAGAAAGCACATATACTCCATATTATTTTTCCTGCTTTATTATTTTTAAATCTGACAGTCATATATTTCCAATATTTATTTTCTGTCAAGACCTTCCACACCCATAGAATACAAGGTACATGAAAAAAAATTTTGTGGGGGACATCTACTTTGTTCACTATCATATATGTATCTGGAATAGGACCTAGCACATGGTAGTCATTCAGCAATTATTCTTCAAAAAATAAACAGAAATCACCCTTGCAGCTCAGGGATAAATCCCACTTAGTCAAGGTAAATAATCATTTTAATGTACTGTTGGATCTTATTGGCTAGTATCTTCGTGAGAATTTTGGGATCCATGCTCATCAGAGATATTAGTCTATATTCTCCTTTTTGGTGGGGTCCTTGGTTTTGGGATCAAGGTAATGCTAACCTCATAGAATGAGTATGGAAGTTTTTCTTCCGTTTTTACTTTTGGAAACAGCTTCAAAAGAATAAGTATTCTTTTTTAAACGTTTGGTAGAATTCCCCTGGGAAGCCACCTGGCCCTAGACTCATTTGTTGGGAGATTTTTAGTTCAGTTTTGGTAATTTATAGATCTCTAGGAATGCATCTATTTCTTCCAGATTACCTAATTTACTGGCATATGGTTGCTCATAATATGTTCTTATAATTATATTTCTTCAGAGTTGGTTGTGAATTCTTCTCTTTCATTCATGATTTTATTAATTTGGGTCCTTTCTCTTTTCTTTTTGATAAGTCTGGCCAGAAGTTTACTGATCTTATTATTTCTTTCAAAGAACCAACTTCTAGTTTCACTGATATGCTATTATTTTGGTTTCTATTTCATAGTTCTCTACTCTAATCTTTATTATTTCTCTTCCCCTGCTTGGCTTAGGCTTTATTTGCTGTTCTTTCTCCAGCTCCTTTAGATGTAAATCTCTTCAGATGTAAAGTTAGCTTGTTTATTTGGGACTTCTCTAATTTTTTGAGAAAGTCTTGTATTGCTGTGTACTTCCCTCTTGGGACCTCTTTTGCTGCATCCCAAAGGTTTTGAAGAGTTGTGTTTTCATTCTCATTTACTACCATGATTTTTTTTTAATTCTCCTTAATCTCCTGGTTGACCCATACATTCTTTTTAGTAGGATAATCTTTAACCTCCAAGTATTTGAGTTCCTTCCAAATTTTCTCCTGTGATTAAACTCAAGTTTCAAAGCATTCTGGTCTGAAAATATATATTGAATAATCCCGATCTTTTGGTACCAGTAGAGACCTGATTTGTGACACAGTAAGTCATCTATTCTGGAGAACATTCCATGTGCATTGAGAACACGTATTTGGTTGCTTTAGGATGGAATGCTCTATATATATCTATGAAGTCCATCTGGTCTAGTGTGTCACTCAAAGCCCTTGTTTCCTTATTGATCTTCTGTTTATATGATCTCTCATTGCTGTCACTGGGGCCTTAAAGTCCCTTACTGTTACTATATTATTACTAACATGTTTAATTTTGGTGTTCATTGGGTGATGAGCATTAAGGAAGGCACATGATGTGATGAGCATGGGTGTTATATGCAACTGAATTACTGAACTCTACATCTGAAACTAATATACACTATATGTTGGCTAATCAAATTTAAATAAACAAACAAACAGGAATCGATAGCCAAAACATGGAAGCAATCTGAGTGTCTACTGACAGATGAATGGATATGGATAATATCACACACACACACACACAGGAATATTTCACAGCTATAAAAAGATGAAATTGTGCCATTTGTGAAAACATAGATGGACCCAGAGAATATTATCCTAAGTGAAATAAGTCAGAATAAGAAAGACAAATCCTATATGATTTCACTCATAGATGGAATCTTAAAGGACTCAAAAGGCAGAGTCATACTTATGGATATGGAGAATAATCTGAAGATTGTCAGAAGAAAAGGAGATAGGAGGGTGGACAAAATAGGTGAAGAAGAATGAGAGATACAGGCTTTCAACCATGGAAGGAATAAGTCATAAAGATAAAGCACAGACAGTATGGCCAATGGTACTATAGTAGCACTACATAGTGACGGATGGTAGCTATACTTGTGGTGAGCACAGCATCACATATAGAGGAATGGAATCACTATGCTCTATACCTGAAACTGATGTAACATTTCATGTCAATTATATTCAAGAAAAAGAATTAAAAATAAATAATCAAGAGGAATCAACTTTGTTCCTAATCTTCCTTCCCACTATTACTATTACCCTGTTTCCCACACACAGGCACACAGGATACCCACTCATCAATCTCGCTATAGCATTCTAAATTTCCACTGGATAATCATTCTTTATATTCAATTTCTATTTTTCCCCCTTTTTCCTTGATCTTAATTATCACAAAAAAAATATGTAAGAAATAAGTAGCTAGAGGGGTGCCTGGGTGGCTCAGTCAGTTAAGCATCAGATTCTTGATTTTGGCTCAGGTCATGATCTCAGGATGGTGAGAGGGAGCCCTCCATAGGCTTCCCACTCAGCAGGAAGTGTGCTTTTCTCTCCCTCCTACCCCTCAGCTCACATGTGCTCTCTCTTTCTCTAAAATAAAAATATCTAAGAAAGAAGGGAGGAAGGGAGGGAAGGAGGGAATGAAAGAGTAGAAAGAAAGGAAAAAAAGAAAAGAAAGAAGTAGCCAGATTGTTTTTTAGGCATAAATCAGGAAAATCAGACTTCTAACAGTTACACTAATAACCTAGTCCCTAAAGGAATATGCTGGAGTTAGAGCTCAACATTTTTATTTCTAAATGTAATGTTCTGGAAAATACCAACATGTTAAGGTCCTCTGCCTTTCTCTCACTTTCATGTTTCCATCCATATCACCTAGATAGTCTCTAGAACTCCATATGTACTCAGTGTATATCTGCTGAATGTTGAAGACATATAAATTAATTGGTTAAAATTTCACCTTGTAACACTATATGAAGTTTTTACTAACACCTATATCTCTAATTCTGGTAACTGCCTCCTAATTAAACAACCTTACTCCATGGGTTTGCTTTAATAATGACTTTTTATTCCAATTAATACAATGCAGTGGGAAAATTAATTCACTGTAGAAATTTCTCTGCATTAAAGGGGGAAAAAAGGTGACGCAAATTGGGTCCAAAATGCTATTGGCAGGAATTGTATTCTTAATTTTTTTTCCCCAACACTGAAATGTGCGCCCTCTGTGAATTGCCTGTGCTTGTACTAACTATGTAAATGTATCTATGATTGATTTTTAAAACAGCACACCAGGGTATATTCAGACCCCGAACAAGAAAAATATCATCCAACTGTAAATATCCAGTGGAGCATTAAAACTATTTCTTCTCTGCCCTATGTAACTGCAGAACCCAAAGAGAGAAGGAACATTTCCCATAATCTGGCTTTCCATTACATTGAATAAACGTCAACTTGAAAACAAGGAAACAAAAATGCCATTATGAGGCCTTCTGAAGTATAAAATATTCAAAAGTCTCTACAGCTCACGAAGAATTCCTGAAACTGCTTTTCAGGCTTAAACCTGCAGGTGAATGTTTTAAAAGTTCCCACTCTAATTGCACATTGTTATGCGTGTGCTCTTATTCCCAAATCAGACACACTCTATGGGTTTCCAGTGATAATGGCATTGGATGCCTATTAATACAATGCTGTTGCAAACACAATCTGTTGGATGAGCAGTTCTCAGCATTACAAAAGGCAAACTGGGGTACAATGCTGTTGCCAGTTGTTGGCCTATGTGGATTTTTTTTTCCATTCTCATTAAAACACGAACAACTGCTGAAGTTGGTACATACTGGTTGGTCAGTGTAGCACCTCATCTGGGAGAAAGACTAGATAATGCATTAGAGAACATGCCAGAGTACAATATATGTATATTTTTTTAAGAAAAGGAAGAAGGGCACTTGGGGGGCCTAGTTGGTTAAGCATCTGCCTTTGGCTCAGGTCATGTTCACAGGGTCCTGGAATCAAGTCCCATGTCAGGCTCCTTGCTCAGTGGCAGGGATGGGGTGGGTGGAGTGGGGATCTGCTTCTCCCTCTCCCTCTGTTCCTCCCCACTGCTTGTGTATATGTTCTCTCTATCTCTCTAATAAATAATCTTTTTTAAAAAGGAAGAAAAAATCCTTATTTTGGATGCTACTCAGTAGTACCCATCTCTATATAACTTAAGCTCCAACCATTTCGAAGAGCAATAGATACCTATATGTATTATTTCTTGGATTGACATTATGACATGGTCTTATCTAGGTCCATAATTGTTACCTAAATGTGCAACCATACTCTTCTCTTGGAGTAGCTTCTTCAAGATTCTCATCCAGGGGAATTAATATAGAATGTGCCTCCTCTTTGCTTTCAACAATTTCTGTGTATTCTCTAATAACAAGATGACTTTGGACACAGCCTAAGATAGTCCTTTTTCATGAAAAAACTTGATACTTGCATTTTTCCAACACTTTTCATGACCACTCTTCCCAAAATAAAGAAAAACGGATTCTGGTAGAAACAAAATACAAACATCAATCACCACATCCTTTCCTACTCTCTAGATATTTTTTGTTTTGTTTTGTTTTTAATAAAAATGGAGGTGAATTTGATATGCAAAAATGGTTTGATTTTTCCATCTCATACTATTGAAGCGTTTGAATACATTTTTCATGTTTGTTGGCTTTACGCATTTCTTTTTTGAACTGTCTATTCATACACTTTGTCTATTTCATCACTGGGTTATTTGCAGGAAATATTTCTCATGATGTCATGTTAACAACTAGAAAAAGAGTAGAGATCTAATTTGGAAGAAATTTGCAGAAGGATCTATTGGGTGTATACTCTCAGTGCTAGATTTGCTAACACCATTATCTAAATTTGAAATATGAGCTATTATCTAAATCCTTAAATTTTCATTAACAATGTCTATAGTTTTACATTTGATTTTCCACACGTAGTTTTTAAAATTTATATTATAGGGGAAGCAGGGTGGCTTAGTTGGACAAGTAGCTGACTCCTGATTTGGGCTCAGGTCATGGTCTCAGGATCCTGGGATCAAGACTTGCATCGGACTCTGTGTTCAGCAGGGAATCTGCTTCTCTCCCTCTGCCCCCACCCCTCCAACTAGCATGCTCTTGCTCTCTCTCTCTCTAAAATAAATAAAGAAATCTTTAAAAAAATATAAATGAAAATTAAAAAATAAAATTTATATTATAAAGTTTATAGAATTGAATACTTAGGACAATGTTACAAGTTTCTGGATATTTATTTATTTATTTATTTATTTATTTATTCATTCATTCATTCATTCATTCATTCAAGAGAGATAGAGAAGGGGAAGGAGCAGAGGGAGAGAGAGAAAGAATCTTTAAGCAGACTCCCAACTGAGCCACAGGGGATTGATCCCATGACCCTGAGATCATGATCCTGAGATCATGACCCGAGTAGAAATCAACAGTTGGCCAATTAACTGTCAGAGCCACACAGGCCCCCTGAGGTTTCTTGATATTTAAAAGAACTAAGGACCCTTAGTATTTCCTACCCTGCCCATAATGGACTATAATCAGTGACATGGATTAGGCCCCCTCTAGCTACATGCAGAACCTCAAGCAGTAAAAATCCTTCTAGTTCAAGTTTTCTTAAGCTTGGCATTACTGACATTTTATACCGTATAACTCTTTGTCCTGGGGGTAGGAGGCTATCCTGTGTGTCCTAATGTTTAGCAGCATACCTAACTTCTTCCCACTAGATGCCTGTAGCACCCCCTCAGGTGTGGCAATCACCTCGAGACATCACCCAATGTCCTCTGAAGTATAACATAGTCTCCATTTGAAAAGTACCATCTAACCTACTCATAGAAATCTTTAATAGTTTCCATACAAAATTTCTTCCACTTGAAATGGACAGGTTTAGTTTACACATGGAAGATAAATTTTCGATATTCTTCAAAATGAAAACTCAGTCTCTGCCATGGCAAGCCATTTTTCCAAATGCATGAGAAACACCAAAGTCAAGCGTCATGACTATATAAGGGAGAATGTTGGGTGCTTATGGCTCCTAACTTTTGAAAAGTTAACTAGAGTTGACCCCTGAACAACATAGTTTTGAACTGTATGGATCACCTTCTACTCAGATTTTTTTCAATAAATATATTGGGACATTTTTTGAGATTTGTGACAATTTGAAAAAGCTTATAGATGAACCACACAGCCTAGAAATATCAAAAAATTTAAGACAAATTAGCTATATTATGAATTCATGTATGTATATACTAGGCTATTGTACCATTTGGTATCATAAAACATAAACAATTCTATTAAAAAATTAAAATTTATCATAAAATGTACATACTTACAAACCACCCTTGGTGCTCTTTGTTGTCCAGAGAAATGTAAGCAAAGGTAAAGAGGCAGTATTAAGTCATAACTGCATATAATTAACTGTAGTACATACTGTACCACTGTAGGAATTTTGTAACCATCTCTTGTTGCTATTGGGGTGAGCTCAAGTGTTACAAGAATCCCCTTAAAATGCCATATGATGTTAATCACCTCAGAGTTTTTCCCTCCAGTAAACTGTATACTGCAGTAAAAACATAAGCCTTCCCAGTTCTTGTGCATTTTTCATCATGTTTAGTGTAGTAACATAAACCTTAAAAAACACCACAGGACATACAAAGCGCCACTGGTGAGGCTGGGAGCGCTCCAAGAAGCAGAGAAAAGTCATGACGTGACACAAAAAAAGTTGAATTGCTTGATGTGTACTATAGATTGAAATCTGCAGCTACAGTTGCTCATAAATGAATCTAGCCTATGGATCACTGCAAAGAAAAAAAAAAGGGCAATCTGTGAAGCCATACTGCAGTTACATCGCAGACAAAAAACCTCACATTTTTGCAATATACCTTTTTATCTCCTACTGAAGATGCAGATGTGAGTGCAGGATTGCTCTAAGAAAGGCACATCTATAGAGTCTAGTATGATTCCAGAAAGAGTACAGTCCTTTAATGGATAACTTAAAGCAAAAGGAAAATGAAGGATCTAAAGCGGGAGAATTTGCTGCCAGCAAACGATGGTTTGATTATTTTATTTAAAAAGTTGGGGTTAAAAATTGTCAAGATAACAGGAGAAGCAGTTTCTGCCAACCAAGAGGCAGCAGATAAGTTCCCAGATGCCATTAAGAAAACCATTGGAAGAGAAAAGGTATCTGCTAGAGCAGGTTTTTAATGCAAGTGAAAGTGTCATATTCTGGGGGGAAATATGGCACAAAGGTCATTTATTAGTAAGGAAGAAAAATGAGCAACAAAATTTAGGGCAAGAAGGGACAGGCTAACTTTACTGTTTCACACAAATGCAGTGGGCTTTATGATCAGGATGGCCCTTAGCTATAAAACACTAAACCCGAGCCTTGAGGGAAAACACACCATCAGCTGCCAATCTTTGGGTTGTACAAGAAGGTCTGGACAATGAGAGCCCTTCTTCTGGATTGGTTCCATGCATGCTTGTCTTTGAAGTTAGGAAGTACTTGTGAGTAAGGGACTGCCTTTTAACATTCCCTTCATACTGGACAATGCCCCTGGCCACCAAGAACCCCGTGAGTTCAACAGTGAAGGTGCAGAAGTGGTCTACCTGCCCCCAAACACAATGTCTCTAATTCAACCTCTAGACCAGGGGATCCTAATGACCTTTAAGGTACTCTATGGAGAGGATTATGGTAGAGAATCTTCATGGAGAGAACATTATGAGGATCTGGAAGAACTGCATCGCTGAAGATGCCATTATTGTTCCAGAAAAAACCATGAGAGCCATCAAGCTAAAGAATTCCTGCTGGGGAAAACTGTATCCAGATGTTATATATGACTTGAAAGGATTTACAATGGAGCTGATCAAGGAAATCATAAAATCATGAAAAAATGTGGATATGGAAAAAAAAAAAAAAAAGGTGGAATGAAGTGTTTTAAGATATGCACCTGGGATAAATTCAAGTGCTCATAGACACTGCAACAGAGGAATCAACAAAAGATGATTTGATGGGGATAAATGCTTCTGAACCAGTACCAGACGATGAGAAAAAAGACTTAGAAGACGTAGTGTCTGAAAACGAAATGACAATAGACACTCTGGCAGAAGGGTTCTGATTATTCGGGATTGCTTTTGACTTCTTTTATGACATGGACCCTACTATGGAAAGGGCACTGAAAGTGAAGCAACTGGTGGCAGAAAGATCTGTACATTTTTAGAGAAATGAAAAAACAAAAAAAGTCAGAAGTTACCATCTATTTCCATAAAGTTACATCTAGTGTGCCAGCCCCACTGCCTTCCCTTTCCCTTCCCCTTCCTCCTCTACCACCCCTGGAACAGCAAGACCAACCCTTCCTTTTCCTCCTCAACATAAAGATGTGGGGAGGAAAACCTTCCACTCAATGAACTGTAAATAATCATGATGTTGCACAGTTAGTAAACTTACCCGGTTTAAGTGTATTATATGTGTCTAAATGTAAAAATCCAATGACCGTATGGCAGGAACACTAGGAGATCTTTCTCTATTACCATCACCTACATAATCACTGGGTAGAACATCTTATGCAAGACTTGTATGGAAGTGGGGCACTTGGGTGGCTCAGTCAGTTAAGTGTCCGACTCTTTATTTTTGGCTCAGGTCATGATCTCAGGGTCGTGGGATCAAGCCCTGTGTCTGTCATGCTCCACGATCAGAGGGGAGTCTGCTTCAGGATTCTCTCTTCTGTCTCCCTTTGCCTCTCCCCTCCCCTCAAATAGATCAAAAAAAAAAAAAAAAGACTTGCATGGAAGTAAACAGCCTACCCCCACATAGGTATAAGGTGAGTGGTATTTAATATATAATTAATAACGTGTTCATTTTCTTACTGTTTTATAACTGTGCTTTCAAAGAATTACCTCACCATACGGTAATTGTCTCTTTTTCTTTCATAATTGGAGCAACTGTACAACAGGCTATCATCCTAGGTAAATGGTTTAAAAAAATGTAACAATGCTTCCAGTGCTATATTATGAATATGACTGTAATATTGTATGCCATAAAAATTTTATAATGATTCATTCACCAGTGTATAGACTAGGCTACCGTGAAAGAATCATATCAATTACACTGGGCTACCACGGAGCCATCATATTGCTGCTGCTTCCTTACCAGTGCCTGAATTGTTAGACCCGTAAATAAACAGGAGTTTATTCTTCATATTATCTTTTCATTTCTGAAGTCTATTGTTAGTAATACAAATAATATTTATGGTACATTGTGTCATGTAATATTGATATGGGTAGGTACAGACAGATGATTCATCTGGTAAACAGAAGATGTAAACTTAAGATATCAATAAAAAGAGTACTGTGTTTTTTCCTTCCTTATGGTATTCTTTTTTTTTTTTTTTAAAGATTTTTTATTTATTTATTTGACAGAGAGGAGAGAGATCACAAGTAGGCAGAGAGGCAAGCAGAGAGATAGGGGGAAGCAGGCTCCCTGCTGAGCAGAGAGCCCGATGTAGGGCTCGATCCCAGGACCCTGAGATCATGACCTGAGCTGAAGGCAGAGGCTTTAACCCACTGAGCCACCCAGGCGCCCTTCCTTATGGTATTCTTAAAAAATTTTCTTAGCTTACTTTATTGCAAGAAAACAATACATAATGCACATAACAAAAAATGTGCTGTTTTTGTTATCGGTAAGGGTCTGGTCAACAGTAGGCTACTAGTAGTTAAGTTTTGGACAGTCTAAAGTTACACATGGATTTTTGACTGGTTAAGGGATGTCAACCCCCAACCTCCACAGTGTTCAAGAATCAACTGTGTGGCTATAACTGCCTGGAGAAAAGTATACAACAAAAGCAACCCACAATTTCCACGAGGATAAGTTTGAAAATTATTTGTGAAACTGCCACAAAATGACTACATCAAGAATTGCTTCATAAAATAACAGTGATTTGAGTTCCATGTCCCAGAAGACTTCCCTCTTATTAACTTCTCACTTCCAACCCATCACCAACTCTTGATTTGTGTGAAAAAGAAAACATTTTGGGTTGTTTCTATTTCTGTGTCTTTTACCACCATACTCGACCAGGCTCTCACTATCTCTACGGTAGTGAAAGCCTCCCAAGTAGTTTTCTTGTACCCAGTCCTGTCCCGCTCCAGTCTACACAGGCCAAAGTAGCCGGAGGAACCTGAGGAAATGTGTCATTCCATCAGGTTAACCCTGCGTCTAAAACTCTTCAATTATAACCCAATGCTTTAGAATGAGCCCACGGCTCTCACCACAGGTCACCTAAGCATGTGACTTCTTGTCACCTTTTCCCTTGTTCACTACAGTCACAATGACCTTCTTTTGGTCTCTCCCCCATCTCACTCCCCTGGACATATGCCCTCCCTTCTGCCAGAATGTTCCTGCTTCCACTTTTCACAGGACCAGCTCCTGCTTACCTTCAAGTGTCAGCTTCAGCATCGCCTTTCCTGATGTTCCAATCTGACGCTATCACCCACGGTTCTCCCTCTCTTACACCCCCTCATCCTCTTCCTCAGCGCCACATATCTCAGTCCAATGCTTTATCATGTATGCAACTGGCTGCTTAAGCTCTCCAGATCTGACTACAGTTTCATGAGGTCAGGAACTACATGTATCTTGTTTGTGGGGATAACATAGTGCCACTTGTGCCTACAGCACAAGTGAGATACAAGGCAAAGGGAGAGGGAGAAGCAGACTCACTGCTGGTCAGGGAGTCCAATGCAGGGCTCGATCCCAGGACCCCAGTATCATGACCTGAGCTGAAGACAGACGCTTAACCAAGTGAGCCACCCAGGCGCCCCACCCTTACATCTCTTAAGTGTAATAGCAAAAGCTAGCTTGCCTATGACGGTGAGCATCCCTCACTGAGATGAAAACAACCTAATTATCCCAAAGAAAAGAAGAGATCCAACCTGCTACTTCCCAAAGCAGATGCAGGAAAATAAATGACCTTGATTGCCAAACCACTCAGTGTCTTCCCGCCTCTTCAAAGGGTGAAACTGACCTATCATTTGTGATAAGTAAGCGTTCTCTTCTGCCCTCCCTCTACTCACCCCAGTTTTATTGTCTATGGTCAATACTCTGCAGCAAATCCTGCAAAGGTTAGCAGGCCAGCTCAGAGAGCCCAAACCCGCTTTGCATTTTCATGTCCTTCATTACAACAAGCGGGCTATTTTTGTGCCTGTTAGCTGCTAACAATCGGCAAAACCTCAGGCTCAGAATAAAATATGACAAGGGCCCAGAGAGGCAACAATAACATTGCTTGTACTGCAGCCAGCTTGCCATTAATAATAACAGGGAGAGAAGCAAGGAAGAGACAGGGAAGGGTGTTAGAAGGGAAAGGAGGCTCCCTGGAATCCAGCAAAGACACTGTCTTGGGGTAGATGACACATGCCCAGCACTGACTCCTCTCACTCTCCATCCACTTACTCTCTGGGCTAAAATCTGTTAAGCTCTTACATTTAGGAAAATCTCAGTGTGGCAGGAACACCATAAAGTGTTCATTTCTCACAAGTAACGTGATTCACCATTTTGAGACTTTTCTAAGTTCTTTCACAAGAATATATTTGTACACAAAAGCAAAGGGGCACCCACAAGGATGATCACTGCTTCATGCATTATTAACAAAAATCTGAAAACACTTCACTGGTCATTGCTAGAGGAAGGTCATGTCCATTTTGGCACATTCGTGCCTTGGAATGTTATTATTGATTTCAGACATCAACAATTGTGAGCGGACATTGCATATGTCTTATTAGATATATTCACTGTCCATTTTTAGGTGGACTTATTCCTCGTTTCCATTACTGAAGTGCAGGCCCATGGGGAGAGAGCCCTCATTTCTACAAGAGTATGAGGTGCACAAAAAATGTTTGTTGAACATATCAAGAATGATACATACATACTCTGTCACCACGGAAAGAGGACAATGGATCCATACAAACTTCTACCGAGGGTTTTAAAATGGCTCTTAGTTGTTTAAGAAAAATACAGGGGATTCACGGAGCACTGGGTGTGGTGCATGAACAATCAATCTTGTAACAGTGAAAAAATAAACATATTTGGGGGGGGGGAAGAAAAATACAGGGGAAATGTGGTACATCGTAATCCGCAATCCGGGAAATGTCCTTTGCGGGACTGAAAGGCACACTGGAAGGACGGGAAAATCGGTGCAGAGTGCCAAGCTACCATGTCTTTGCAGGGTGCACTTATTTACGCTGATAAAACATTTAAAATTGAGGTTGAGGTTTTGAGATCCAAAACCTTTTATAAAACCAAATAAATATTGCCGGTTTTCTTTTGTAATTCTGACCTGCTCCTAAGTAAGCTGTTCACTACTTAATGATGGTGTCAAGGTGTGTTTCAAAAGAAAAGGTACAATTCCAATAGGTGTTAAGCCTCCCTATCTATCAGTGAGAAAGACTGTGTGTTAGCTGCCACGCACCTCAGGGTCCGTGTCCGGGGCTAAGCTGGCTGGGGCACGGAGCACTAGAGCAAAACGGTTCTGAGAATGTGTCTGACATTCTGGTGGAGACGGGTTGAAACCACTTCTGCAGCCACGGGATCTGAGGCAAGTCACTTACTCCTTCTGAAGCTCAGTGCCACCAACTTAAAGAATGAGAATAAGGACTCAACCAGACAGGATAATTTTAAGAATTGCCAGTGTACATAAAGAATTTAGGACAGTACCTGGCACATGGCAAGTTTTGAATAAATGATAGTCTCATGGTTTTATTTGAGTTTCAGATAAAGAGTTTGGCTTTCTGAGGGCCCATAAGGTGCTGCTACTTTTTCAAGCCACACTGAACCAATATGGCACCTCAACAAGGACATCCACTCACAAAGAAGGGACCAATCGGAGTGGGGATAGGGATGCCTCATTCCAACTTATTTTCATTCCTTAAAGTAACGCTAAGCATGCCAGCTAGGAGAGAATGTTCTGTCACTCCCCAGCCTCATCTCCTTCCCATTCTGGGACTTGGTCCATGCATACTGAAGCTAGCACAACAAAGTGGAGACTTCAGTAACGCTACCCAATAAAGCAGAGGAGACCCTCCTCATACCATCATAACCCACAAGAGGCAAGCTAGCAGCAGGCGGGTGCAGGCCCTGCGAAGCTCTCATCTCATTCACTCCAGTCCCCTCTGCCCTGGCTTTGTGGGTGCCACTTCAACTCAAGGGTCTTCACATTGTATCTCCAACATCGCCTGTTGATTATAAATGATACACATGTGCTGATACCCTGTGCACTATCAACTTTAAAAACTGCCATAACCATAACGGAAAGAGGAAAAGAATGTTGTTCTAGACCATCCTCTCTGAGCTCTCTACACCCTCGGGATGGAAAACTTCACCCCCGACCCCCTTCTCCACCCTCACTTCATCAGGAGAGGCAGCGCTGGGGGGACACGGGGTTAAGAGAAGATACCAGATCTGCCCTCCCCTCTGTTTCACTTGGCTTGAGTTATTTTTTGTTCTAGCTGTCAACTTTTACAATCAGGACATTTCTTTTTCGCAAGTCCTGAACACAGGGCCCCTGAGTCCACCAGTATTTTGCTGAACCCCAGCAGCAGGCATGCCCCACCTGTCAGCACACTCCTTCCCCAGCCGACTCCTCTCACGTGCAAGACGTGCACTAACGCTACAGGTACCGGAGTTGGCAATGCTTTATAGACTCTGGGGCTCCAGGAGAAGAGGAGGACCAGGTCTAAAATTGGGGGAATTTCTGGAATGGCCGAGTCTCCGCGTCTGTGGAAGCCAGAGCATGGTGGGATGGAAGAGTGCAGAGGTTTTTAGTCGCTGTGATCTCTTCCTTTTGCATGGGCCCTGGAATCCAGAAGGAAGGACCATCTGAAGAGCCTTCTCCATCTAATGCTTGTGCTTACCCAACTCTGAACAGGAGCGGTTTGCTCCACTGGTGTCCTACAGTGCTCGGCAGCCTGAGTGGGGCCTGAGGCCAAGGAAAACCCCGTGTTCCTCTATGTACTTTCCATCTGACCTCTCATGTTCTGAACCAAGTATAAAAAGTTAATGAAAACACTACAATCAAAGAACATGACTGCATAAAATGTCCCATGTTGCTTAATCTCTTTACGAACATTTGGGAGAGAGAGAGAGAGAGAGAGAGAGAGAGACAGGGGTTTGGGGGACATTAAAAAGTATTTTAGAAAATAGGATCTTAAAATAGAATTTATCTGAGTTGCCTAGGTTTCTGCCATCCCCTGAAACGTTGTGTCATCCCTGTGGCCCTGGCCTGACCTAGCTAACAGGCCTCCCCCTTCCGCTCCAGGCCCAACTGCTCAAGTCAGGTTTTTAATGTCACTCCAGCCAAGCCCTCAGCAGCGTCCCCACACCCAGGTGAATAGAGCCAGCCCCCTGGGGTTGCGGAGGGGTCTCCAACGTGACCAGATTGGCCCACATTGTATATAGCCTTGAAATTCTGTGCAATCCTCACCAAGGGCAGAATTGGGTCTCCTCATTTACCTACGCTCCCAACAAGAACATGATAACCTTAGAAAGCTGTAGCAGCAGCTCTCAGGCAACTAATTTTAGCTACAGGGACTTTTTAAAAATGTTTTTATCAAATTCTCTCACTCTTCTGGGATCCTCTGATAACCCCCAAGTGACTCACTTCCGTTCGCCAGCAGTGAATACTTTCCCACTTTTAAACATTCCAAAGCCAAATTTTCAAAGTGTCCTGCATAACAAATATCCTAGATGACCCTTCTCCCATGGTGCTAAAAATTCTTTTCTTCTGGATGATTAGATCCTTTGAAAGGTCAGAGGAGAAATAAATTCAGCTCAGGGAGGAAAAGGAAAAGATGCCATCACAGAGCTGCACCACAGCCTGATTAATAAGTTATGTTGGAGGAAGACTGCTTTATTGATCCCAAGTGTGAGAAGTCACAGGCATCTAAGAGCTGACAATGTGCTGGGAGGGAGATTCCCATGTTGTCAAAAGCTCTCTCTCACACTAATCTTGGCATCGCTCCCTACTGACTTGCAAGAAAAACGCGTTCAAATCAGCCTGCTGGTGTTTTTCTTCTTTCTTCTATATGTGAGGAAAGACATACTATAAATATATATAACAAGCACAGCAATTATTTTGCATTTGCTTCCTGCAAGTTAAGGGCAAGGCTAAGGAAAGAAGGGGACCTTAGGACGTGTCATCCTCAACAATGCATGCTGGCAAAGACAAGTAAATGATCCTGTGTCCCACTGTCCTCGCTAGCTGCCCCCACCTAGATACCCTCCTCAATGACCCCACTTTCACCAATCTTCTAAGTGGAGCAACCTGGAGAAACTCACGATACAAAAAAGCTTAAGGAAAGAAAATGCTGAATTTCTCTAGGACAATCTTTCACCCTTTAAAGCAGGGGCCAACCAACTTTTTTTTTTTCTATAAAGGGCCCCCATACTAAATATTTTTGGCTTCGTGGGCTATATCATCTCTTTGCAACTATTAACATCACTGTTTTAGTGCTCAAAAATAGCCAGAGATAATAGGTGAATGGATGTGGTTGTGTTTAAAATAAAAACGAAGCTTTATTTACAAAAATAGACCCTGGGTCTGTATGCCTTCCCCTGATCTAAAAGGCAACTGGCATTAAATCCCTTTTGAACATTAAAAACAGGCAAGCAAGCAAGCATCCTACTGCCAACAAACAGAAATATACTGTCTTTAGCAGAAAGCAAAAAAGCACGAGGCATTCCTGAGCTTTGGAACTGGTAAGTGCCTGCGCTTTTCTTGTGGATGTCATTCCAATGGGGAACTCATCTTTGAATTTGCCTGGAAAATGCCAAGACAAATGGAAGTTTGCTTTTGCTAGCAAAAAACAAAGCTCTTACATTAGATCTCATCCTTTCTCTTTCAGTCATAAATTCAAGTCCAAAGTTGCTATAAGTTGCATTTAGTGATGGTGCTTTGCCTGGGCCTAAGCTATCTGGAAAATATTGCAACTCATGGGCTTACCCCCTGCACCTGTTGCGAAATTTCCCTGAGCCTGGGCTTCAAAAAGCAAGCTAACTTTAGACTGTGAGTAAGGGAAGGGCAGGAATCCATCACGTTGTCTGGGACGTGCCCCTTGGATCATGGTCTATTTACCAAAATAGCTTCCAAGGACTGTTCTCCTTGGCAAACAAAGTCACACACACACACACACACACATGTCTTTTGCTCTTAAGTTAAAAGACGCTCCAAAATAGGAGTTTTTAATATTCTGGACTCAAGGACTACTCAAGTATTTGATAAAAGCTATATACCATGCCAGTGAACTACAAATGCACACACATTTGTTTAATTTTAAAACACCTCTTCCTCCTCTGCCTACACCTGCCCCCACATCCCAGGATAAGAAGGTCTTGCCTCAGAGAGATTAAGATTTTGCCTGGCACCTGGTAAGACCAAAACAAAGGTCTAAGCCAATCCATTTTTTCCCCACAAGCTCCAAGATTCCCCCAGACAGGATGGCAGCTTGGTAATCCTTGTCCCACCACAAAAAGGCCACAGAATCTCAGTCCTAAGTGCCAAGGGCTTTCTTGAAAAGGTCAGGCATAATAAAACTTCCCTACCCTTGATGTTCTCTAATAACATGCTGGAACGGGAAATACCTTCCTCCAAAAACTATTATCCATGGACTCTTCACAGGGATGACAATTAGAGTAGGTGTTTACACATGTGGAGTAACTTGAGCGGGGTTGAGATGGTCTCCTTCTGGCCAGAAAGTACCACCGTTAGAAATTCCTTCTTTTTGTTCATGCTAGTGTATCAATGCCAGTGATGGGGGTGACATGGTTAAATCTAATAAATTAGTTGAATATTGCCTGTGTTGGGTTGATATTATAGAGAAAGAACACCACTGTTTTGTGTTTGTGTTTTTGGTTTTTGCTTTGATAAAGACAGTATGAAGAAAGGAGCATGGTCTCTCCCATCATTAGGTGACCGTGAACCAAAACTAACAATAGCTAACATTTCTTGACCGCCAAGTGCTTCATAAAGTGCTCTCAATGCACAAGGTGACTTAGTTCTTCCCACAGCTCTACTCAAGGAGGTACTATCACTGTCCCTATTGCACAAATGAGGACATTGAGGCTTCGGGACAGGAAGTGATGAGCTCTGCACCACACAGCTACTAAGGGGAGCACTGGAGATTCAACACAGGTCCTCTGGCTCTAAGCTCCCAAGTCTTATCTTTACCAAACACACTGTTCTGGAGAAACTTTCATCCTATTCTGGCCTCCACAAATAACTAAGTGAACATGGTGGGGTCTCTCAAATTGGAAGGGGGGATGGTTGGTTTCCACTCAAAGTTGGCACCTGACAACATTCAAGATCCCTACTGTGGCAGCACTCCAGCCGGTACAAAGGGTTAATCTGCTTCAAGTGAACAACACTCCTTACTTGCTAACAGAAGTCCTTTGATCTGCAGCAGAATGAATTCACTTTCTTTCAGATTTGCAGACCACTGGCCTTGTAGAGTGAAGGACCAGAATTTCCCCAGGCCACAGAGGCCACCAAGTCTGTTGGAAGCCCCCTGAGCTTTCTAATTAGCCCAGTGTTGTTTGTTTGTTTGTTTTTCAGATAACACAAATGATTTTACTGACCTCCCTTTTACTGACCTGGCCCTCCCTGGCAGAAAGAAGAGAGTCTTCCTGTATGTCACAGAACAAGAACCAGACCCCTTGCACACACACCCCCTTCCTCCCCAAGCACTGAGATAAGTTTGTAGCCGGCCTCATCGAGTCTGCACATGATCAAGAAATGTTGCAGGCCAGTGTACTTCCTTTGCTGATTTGCTGCCATAAACCCCTCTAAAAACCTGGGCCAGCCCAAAACTTCAGAGTTCACATCTGGACAAAAGAGTCTGCCTTCTCCCCAGGTTGCCAGCCTCCTGAATAAAGCTCGAAGTCCTTTCTGATCAAAAACTCATCTCCTGTTGTAATGATCTTTCTAGCGATGGCAGCTGAATTTCATTCGGTAACACTACCAACTGACTTATATTGTAGGATTTTTTTATTACCTTCAGTAGTACTATTGACTTATTTTTCTTAATAAGATTGTGAATTTCAGTAATTCACAAGTAAAAACAAAGAAAAGACAGGCCAACAGATTGAACTCTAATCTGAACTTTTAAATTTTCCTTGGTCAAATTTGGCAGAATTAAATTTTATCGTGTGCATTAAGTTTTATCAATTTAGTTGATGGAGACTGTATCAGGAGACCTAAAATTTTACCAACATAAAATTACACTCCTGCAGAGGATTATGTCAGGTACTATCTCTGGAGCTGGCCTTGGTTGGGCTTGGAGAAGGCAGAAGGGAAAGGAGCATCAGAATACCCAGCATCACAGTGCTGGGTGCCTCTCTATGTGCCCACAGAGTGAAACTAGAACTATGCCTCTGGACAGTCTGGGGCAATGTGCTAGAACACCCAGAAACAGGGCAACTCAGAAATATTAGGTGTAGAGGCCAATCCTTCTCCCAAAGAGTTTTATGTTGTGGTTTGCCCTTCTGTTGGTATTAACTTATAATTGTCTTCAGATAATTAGGATAGGTTTGAACGCTTCAGAGTAGAGAAACTATTTTGAAAATTATATGGCAAGGAAGAAAACCAAGTAATGAAGGGATTTTCAGAGAAGACTTGGAACAGAAGAATGGTGAGGTTTCTACAACCTCAAAAACATGAAGACTTAAAATGAAACAGGACAGAGTTACGGTTATTAAAGAAACTATTATTAAATAGGTGATTAACCAAGTACCAAGTTACCTGTTACTAACTTAGCTCCACACAAAAAAAATTAAATAAGATTTGGTATTTCCATTTTACTTATGAGAAAATCAAGATTACTAAACCCTATGACTTATGGAAGTGTACACAGATAGTACCAGAGCTAGGTGTAGAATAGGATTAGAATATTTAAAAATCTGCAGGACCATTTTAAATGGTCAAAAAGACATGGTACAAAGTGTTTCATGAAAACAACATTTTATAGCTTATATTTCATATTTTGTTCTCTATTCAAAATTTTGCTGGCACTTCTAGACAATGCAATAAAGCAAGAAAAAGAAATAAACAACAAAGTTTAGGAAAGTAGTAAAACTTTTGTTTTTTACTGATGATGTGACCATATACCTCTCGCAAAGAATCTATAATCTACTTCAACTAATAAGCAAACTTAGCAGTATTACAGCTTACAACATTAATATTTACTAACAATGGGCATTGGGAAAAATCCAACTAAAATATTCACAATAACGTCAAAATAATCAAAGGCCTTGGGATAAATTAACAAAACATATATAAGAAGTTCATACCGAAACTTATAAAATACCAAATAAAAGCAAAAAGACCTAAACATGGATATCAAAATAAAAGTTCATAGTTTGAAACACTCAATAATTAAGATGTCACTCTCCTTAAGTTGGCATATATAGTCAATGCAATCTTTATTAAAAAGCCTGACGAGGGCACCTGGGTGGCTCAGTCAGTTAAGTGTCTGCCTTTGGCTCAGGTCATGATCCTGATATCCTAGGATGGAGCCCCACAACAGGCACCCTGTTCAGTGGGAAGTCTGCTTCTCCTCTGACGCTCCCTGCTCTTGTACTTTCTCTCTCTCTCTCAAAAAGATAAATGAAATCTTTTAAAGATTAAAAAAAAAATAAAATCTCTGAAGGCTACCTGATGTACTAACTAGAAAAATTCAAAAATCCATTTACAAACACAAATAGTATTGGATAACCAGTCTTTAAAAAGGAACAAATTTAGAGGACAGACTACCTGATTTCAAAACTTGTTAGAAGGCTACAATACACCAGACCATACGATATTAATATAAAATAGATGCATACAAAAATAAAGAACAGACTTGAGCAACAGAGATACCTATCAATTCAGCTAGAAAAGTTTATCTATTGCTAGAAAAATTGGATAGCCGTATGGGGGAAAAAAATCCTTGTCCCTTCTCTTGCTCCATACATGAAATATTAATTCAATATGGATCACCAATCTAAACATAAAACCCAGAACCATAAAGCTTTTAGAGAAAATAAAGAATACATTTGTGATATCTGGGTAGGCAAACAGAAACCACAAAAGAAGAAAAAAATGATATGTTATATTTAATCAAATTTTTAAACATTACTCCTCAAAAGACATCATTAAGAATATGAGCAGATAGGGCCCCTGGGTGGCGCAGTTGGTTGAGCGACTGCCTTTGGCTCAGGTCATGATCCCGGATTCCCGGGATCGAGTACCATATCGGTCTCCCAGCTCCATTGGGAGTCTGCTTCTCACTCTGACCTTCTCCCTTCTCATGTTCTTTCTCTCTTTCCTAATAAATAAATAAATAAAATCTTTAAAAAAAAAAAAGAATATGAGCAGATATATCCGATATGAAGAATTTGAGAGGCAGGGCAGGGGGTGATGGGGGGATGGGGAAGAGAAATGAAGCAAGATGGGATGGGGAAGGAGACAAACCATAAGAGACTCCTAAACTCAGGAAACAAACTAAGGGTTGCTGGGAGGTGAGGGGGGGGGCGGGTAGGGATATGGACATTGGGGAGGGTATGTGCTATGGCAAATGCTGTGAAATGTGTAAGCCTGATGATTCACAGACATGTACCCTGGGGCAAATAATACATTATATGTTAATAAAAAATTTAAAAAAATTAAAAAAAAGATATGAGCAGATATATAATAAAAAAGAAAACATTTATAGGATCTATCTAAAGAAAAATTTATGTCCAGAATAGATACCAAACTCCATAAAATAAAATGACTAATCCAATAAAATGGGCAAAAATTTGAATATACAAAGTATAAAAGATATATGAATGACTATTACTCATGTGGTAAATGCTGTGAAATGTGTAAGCCTGAAGATTCACAGACATGTAGCCTGGGGCAAATAATACATTATATGTTAATAAAAAAATAAATAAATAAAAATAAAAATAAAAGAAGATGTTCAACATTATGAGAAATCAGAGAAAACCAAACTGAAATTAAATTAAGATAAGACACCACCAGAATGTTTTGGTTTTTTAAAGAAAAATAGTGAATGTTGGAGAACTTATGAAGAAACAGAAACAGAAACTGCTGGTAAGAATAGAGAATAGTATAATCACGCTGACGACCAGTTTGGCAGTTCCTTATACAATGTTGGTTCTCAAAATTTTTAGTCAGGACCCCTTTATTCCCTCAATTATTAAAAAGCCCTCAACAAAGCCTTCTTCTAGAGTAATTATAAATCCATAGTTACTATATTCGAACTTGTAACAGATAAAAATTTTAAGTATCTCCTTAGTAATGCACTTAAAAATGACAATATATATAATATTTTAATGAGAAATGACAGTATTTGTCAAAACAAAAGGAATTAGTCAAAGTTTTACATTATCATAAATCTCTTAAAAATCTGGCTTAAAAGTAGACAGCTTGATTCTCTTTTCTTTTGATCTTTTTCTGCATTCTCTTGATATTATTTAGGTTAAAGTAGACGAAGGAGATCTTGCCTTACATGGAAAGTCAGTTGAAAAAGAGATGACCATTTTAAAACCTTTTTCAGATAATTATGGGTATTTTTGTTGTTACTAAACCAAAATTCAGTCATAGATTTTTTTAGGAAGTGGAATCAAACCATATCAATAAACTTTTTCTACGCAGTTACGTTACAATCCATCAGTCTATCTTGTACTATACATCATCTTTACCTCATGCATAATTCTATAACATCAGGCAGTGACCATTTGGAAAACACTGGTCTTTTGAATTATGTGGATCTTCCAAATGATGAATTATTTCATTATACA
>CM052809.1:96460271-96600433 GCA_028533885.1 Nasua narica
GCCATCAGGAAATATCTGTGATTGAGGGAAAGCACATTTGAGAATTTGCTTCCTCAACAAACAAAGAAAAATTTCTTAATCTAGGAATTGATGAATGTTAAATTCTTAGGAGTAAGAACAAATGATGCATAAAAGAAAGAATGAAAGAAAATGTTAGAGAAGTTTTTAAAGAAGAAAAAGTTGGAACGGCCAACAGTGTGGGACCAACCCATGGTTCTGTCCTAGCTACTTCCTCTTTCCATCTATACCTCAGGCTCTGTGCCTATGCATTCCCTGTAAGCCCACAATGACTTAGTCATCCTCCACATCCACATGGTAATGAAAGAATATTGTGATTTACCTTACCTTCTTAGCAAAGCTTTCTTTAATACCAGAATTAAGTTGAATCACTGAAAATCAACTTGCTGAATGATTAATTTTCTGATATACTAGCTAAGGAAGACTCTGTCTCCTCCCCCAAAACACTGGATTTCCCTATGACTCTCCAATGTCCAGTTAGCTATGAACTTGCCAGGGCCCCTGAGTTGAATATCTATTTCTCAAATGTTTCAAATGTTCAAATTTTGGCTGATCTCAATTTCTCAATGGTTTAATAAGTGATTAAGTTTTCCCTTAAATATCATTGATGATATTTGTCAGCTTATGCTGAGCTCAGAGTGAAACAGCTTTGGTGAACTATAATAAACCTATTTTAAGGGGATTCATTTCCATTAGCTTTTAAAGAATCAATCATTTAATGAAATAATCTAGAGTCAACAGTTCACATCCAATAGTAAATTATTTGTTCTCCAACTTTTCAAATACTGGTAACTATCACCAATTCCCAACATATCTATGGCAAAGTATCAACAATTTGCTGTCGTTTGCTTTTTTTTTTAAATCAACTTGCCGCTGATTAATCGTTTGATAAAACATAATGAATTATAAGGAAAATGAAAACAAAGAACTGCAAAATCTAAGCCTCAATTTTTCATTAGATTCAAGAAACAAAAAAGCACTCTGTCCATCTGGTCTGGAAGTTTCAAAGCACTTACTCTCCATCTCGGTTCTTATCTCATCAGGAGTAAGTAACAGACAGCATGGCCTGGCGCCAGTCTGCAGATCATACTTTGAGTGGCCCTGGTCTACAATGACCCCCATCTCACACCTAATTATATCTTGGCTTCTTCTCGTTCTCTAAGACTTCATGCATCTGCATGTATCTCTAGGGACTCCATGTGTTCTTTGAGGTCAAAGTTTTCTATTTTGTTAGCATCTCCCAAAGCGTTCAGCCTGATAGAACTTAGGAAATTCTTATTGGTCACCAGAAAACAGCTTATTCTACTCTTTTGATTCCCTCCCCTGTTTTTCTCCCCTATTATATTCTGTGTGAATATAATTCATTGTAAATTCTTTTTTAGAAGGAGGCACAAGTTGCAAACTGGTGACCTGCAGGCTCGATATGGACAATAAATGAGCTTTGTGTGTCCCACAGAATCTATTAAAAGTCAGCCTTTAACTTATTAAACATGCACTGGCAACCCAGGATGCACGCTCACAAGGCAGTAACAGGATGGCACTGGGGAGGGCTGCGCCTTCCAGACTGAGCCTCTCAAGGTCCTCACAGTCTTACTTGGTTGATCCACTTATTGAGGTTACCTGCTTGGAACCTTTACCTTTTTGAAACTGCAACAACCTAGATTAATAAAATCAAGGTCAACGAACCCTACAGAATACAAATAAAGAACAAACAAAAGAGCCCCAATATGCATTACAGAAGCTTGTTTCCCTAACAGGGCATAGGACCAAAAGAGTTTGTCACCCCATTCAAATCTCATAAAACCCCCCGAGAGGACTAGGTAAAATAATTGTTTCTATTCATCGGCAAGAAAGCTGAGGCTCAGAGGATAAATGACTTTTTTTGGACTCTGCAGCAAGCAGGTGAAAAAGCCTAGACTCAAAGCCAGTGTCTCTACGCCACACTATACACTCATGAACTACTTTCAGGGGTTTTTGTTCCTAAGCATTTTCTGTACACACAGCAATAAAAAAGCTCTTTTCTCTAATGGACACAAATGCATTTTCATAACCATCTATTCAACGTTCACAGACTTGTGATAGCAGTTTTGTTTTCTGTTTTTTAGTTTCATGCAAATCAGATTCTTTTTAACAAAGAATCACCCACTATTTTGCGCTATACTGTTTTCCAATGCACTAACCAAATCTGATCCTTTATTTCCAAATCTAAGGTGCTCCATTGGAGTGGTTCTTGGAATGGATGATGTCGTCAAAGAGGCCTCATATTTTCATTTTTTGTTGAAACATGTTCTAGGCTGTCGTGTGCAATGCCTTTGGCTCAAAAGAAAGGTCATTTTCCTTATAGACCAAACCTCAACATCTCACTCGAAAGCTCTAGGAAACCAATGATCAGAAATTCTTCCATAAGCTTAATATTATAGAAAAACAATCAACTCAAAATTCCATTCATAATCCTCTAGAATAGACTGTAGGACACTCACACTTTGGCATCATAACACATGGACCATCAAGACACAGTTGAGCTCCAGCCTAAATAAGGTCTCTTGGTTCTCTATGATCCTGGTGTGGGGGGTCACTTTAGCAAGTGGAGAAACATGGCTCTGCACATTTTATTAGAAAAGTATGCTATCTCCATGTGGCTATTGAAATTTTAATTGATTAGTATTAGTGTAGATCAAAGTTCTTAGCCACATCTCAAGCCCTCAACAGGGATAAGGGGCAATATCACATGAGGTCTAGCTTTGGCCTGATCCAAGGGAGAGTGCTCGAACCACAGGGGTCAGCCTTTATGTGGATGCAGAGACTGGGGGCAGTTGTGAGCCATGAGCTGCTGATATGCGTGGGAGACAGATGCCCCATCCAGGGGAGAGGATCTAGACTCTAGTACTATCTACGACAGAAGGCTGTGATATGCATTCTTTAACCAAATAAAACCGATGAAAATGTAAAATCACAAATACAAAATGGAGCAGGTAAAATCATTCCTCTTATTCGCTATTAGCATTTCCTTCTACTCGTGGGAACTTTATTAGTTCTTAACTTCCCCACGTCACTATAATCTCCCTAAGGGTAGAAGCCACTCTTTTGTGCATTGCATTTCCTGTATTTGGCCCCTATTGGGAGCTGAGTATTTACTGAATAAGTATCCAATTTAACAATTATCTTTGAAAGCATTATAATTAATGTGAACACAGATCCAATTTTGTCACCTTCATTCTAGTTTATGCTAGTTGCTCTAACATAGTTATTAACAGAATCCTCTCTTTTTTTCAAAAGTGTCCATTAGAGGGTAACTCTGGTTTAAAGGACATCTAATCAAGGTCCCAAGAAAACAGTAAGAACAGACTGAGTGATGTTAATAGCTACTTCAAATAACTTTTTCAATGCACCTGTACATCAGACATTTATCACTGCAGGTGTTCCCTTTAGGGATAAAATGTCTGGATTTTATTAAAAATTGTTTTGCTTTAAAACTTGGGCTCAGATGTACATTCGTGGCCTTTCTGGTTATAGTCTTGTTCCTTTGTGTTGGGAGGGGGAGCATTCAAAATAAATGTATACAAAATTAGCAACATACACTTGTAATTGAGTTGTAGGTATAAAATGATTAGCTGGTATTACTAACTTCAGGTGGTACTGAAGGTAACTACTGCAGTCTAAGAACTCACTAGAGCTCAAATAACAGTCCTTGCACTAAACCCAAAGGAGTCCACTACAAACTAAATGAGGTTTGCCTGCAATGTATAATAGGACACACACTGACCTTGTCTCATTCCCTAGTACATTATGAGGAGCAAAATATCACTCATATTTTAATTACTGATTTGTAAATCTCTCAGTAGGGGTGAGGATAACGGGGAAGAATCTATCTCTAAAGATAATATCAATCAGACATGGCTCTTTAATCGCTTTTTCTAAAATGATTTTTTTCCCTAAAAAGGTGTTTGGGTGTATCACAGAACCAACACATATGTGTGTTTTTTTCACAAGAAAGAAAAATTTCACACCATGTTTCTGTCTCATGTACTAAACTGTTGACTTCAAGAAACATTAAATGAGAAGGTGAGAGAATAGACTGGTTTTATGAAAACCTCTCTCCTCCTCATTAGATTTCCTAATTTCCCTAATAGAAAAAATAAAGGAGAGACCATCGAACTCTCAGATTTATCAAGAAATCAGGAAAATAAAATACTTTACACAAAATAAAACAGTCTCTAATTCATAATTATGTTATTTGAAGCACATCCAGCTTTCTAATGAACTTTTACATAATAGATTCATGTTAATCAAAGTCCTTAAGACTCTGAATTATTACAGTGGTTTTCACTGGAGGACAGAGCAGGTTGCACTTTAACCTAGACTATTAAGAAATGAAGTTAATTCATATAATCAGTAGAACTCCTCTCTGACAAAGCTCTGAGCTACCTTTGTGCTCAGGAAATACATATTTACACTTGGATGTATTTCTCTAGTCCTATTTCCTTACTTCCCTGTTGGCAAGTAGCTTATAGAGGTAACAGGTTAAACCAAAGGGTCAAAATACATTTTGAAGATACGGATAACTATGTTCCCTTGCTTGCTCGTTTCGTTTTCTTTTCTTTTTTCCCTTTCCTTTTGCTTTGATATAAATTATCCAAGACTTACATAATACAACATGATTGATCTTCTGCCTGAGAAAAAAGCTGTGTACCAGATAAAATTATAAAGCCCAGGTCAACCAGGCCAGATGCACAGTTATCCAAATATCATTTGCAATAATGGCCTTATGTTATTTTTCCAAACTATGTGTTTCAGTCACTGACAGTGATAGCTCCTCTTCTTCATTAAATGTTTTCTCTGTGTAAAAGCTACCAGAGAGGGCTAGCGAAGTGAAAGGCTATGTGTTATCAGGGTACAGACTTTGGTGTAAAACAATTCTGAATGGTATTCTAGAAAAATCTTTTCATATCCATAAATCTCCTTTATCAGAGATGATACCATCAGAGATGATAAAACCAGAAGAATACACCTATCTGCTCTTGTATCAGGACTCTCTTGGGAGTGACAGAAAGATCAAGAATAGGTTTTGACCCAAGGGACCAGATGATGATAACCTTGCCTGGTTCCTCCATCCCTTGGCTTTGTTCCTCTCAAAAGATGTTATACTCAGATCCCATGTGGTAGCACTGTGGCTTTAGGAGACTCTTAACATTTTCCCAAGTCTAAACCTAGCAGAAATGTATGAGTTCTTAGCTTTCTCTAGCAAGAGTCTAGAAATTGTCTCCAACTGGCCATATTCCCATCTATGAGCCAATCACTGAGGCAAATAGAATCAGATACTGTGACAGCCAGACATGCTCATATTACCCTTATGGACCAAAAGCAGAGATAGTATGTTCTTGCAAAGCAAAATCAGGAATTAGTACAAAAACTGATCACTGACACTGGCGACACTCTAAAAGTATCACACTTCAGATCTGAGAAAAGTTTTCTTTTCTCTGAATCACTGTGTGCCTCAGTCATCTTTTTTGATAATGCCAAATATGAGAAATTATTACTGAAAAATTCCCCACTAAATATATCACTATATTTTAGAGTAAATGAAGATGCTCATTGGTAGGGACACTTAAACTACGACTGGTTTTTTTGAATGCATTTGTAATAGGTCACTCAGACTCTTCAAAAGAGTTTGAGAATGTAAGGATAGAAATAATCCTACTCACTTGAAAGATACTTGAAAGTACTCTTCTGAAGCCTGGAACTCAAGATTTCTACCCAATAAACACTCGACTCTGCACACGTCTAAGACTAAAAAGTATCTCATACTAGGGTTGCCAGATAAAACAGGAGGGTCACTTAAAGTGGAATTTCAAACAAATAATGACCATGTTTTCATATAAACATGATCGAAATATTGCATGAGGCTTACGTATCCTAAAACCTTATAGGTTGTAGCTTTTAAATTCCAATGTAATTGAGTGGCCTGCATTTGACTTGTAAAATCTGGCTATTCTATCTACTATCTATAACTACCATTCCGTTTTTGGATTATTCTGACAATTTAAAAGTTCTTCCGTATGCCAAGGCTTAAACTTCCAGAAACAACTTCTAGCTATCAAAATGAATTCTCTTCAAATACTTTCTTCATTAAGTGCTTACAGCAGTACTGTTATTTTTTTTTTTTCAAACCTGTGTGGCCCAGTGCAAGGCTATAATGATCCCCCCCCATGGAGGAGGTGGGGTAGAGCACTACTGTGTTGGGCTCAGGCTTCCCATCTATGCTTCTGCTTTAATCTAGAATATTAGTTTGAGTTTCTGCTTTAGAATTTACTATTTTAAAACTATTACAAAAATGTAGGTTAAGAGAATGAAAAGATAAGCCACAGTCTAGGGGAAAATATTTGTAAAACACCTATTTCATAAAAGACTGGACTCCAACATACATAAACAAAACTTAAAACTCAACAATAAGAAAAGAGACAAGCCAATCATTATAATAATCCTGTGTTGCATATGTGAAAGTTGCTAAGATAGAGGTTGAACATTCTCATCCCAAGAAATATTTTTTAACTATGTTAGGTAGTAGTGTGGGTTAACCAGATACACTATAATCATCTCATGATATATACAAATACTGAATCATTATTATACATACCTAAAACTAATATAAGGTTATATGTCAAATACATATAAATATATGTATACAGGGGCACCTGGGTGACTCAGTGGGTTAAAGCCTCTGCCTTTGGCTCAGGTCATGATCTCAGGGTCCTGAGACTGAGCCTACAAATTGGGCTCTCTGCTCAGTGGGGAGCCTGCTTTCCCCTCTCTCTCTGCCTGCCTCTCTGCCTACTTGTGATCTCTCTCTGTCAAATAAATTTTAAAAAATCTTTAAAAAAATATATGTATGCAAATATACAAATGTGCAAATACATATTTTTATACTATATATTATATATAATATGACACATAAAACATGTATCAATATGGCATACTGCATATGTATAATATATACAGTATTTATATATATTAAAAATAATATTTATATGTAACTTAAATAATAATATGTACAAAAAGAAAATGGACAAGCCACCTAAAAACTGGGCAAAAAATGTGAACATTCAGCTCATTGAAGACATGCAAATAGTAAAAAATCATGTGAAAAAATACCTTTGTACGTCATTAGGGAACTGCAAACTGAGACAGTAGTGAGATACCATGGCACATTTATTAGAATGGCTAAAATCCAAAACAATGACACCACCAAATGCTAGCAAGGTTGTGGGGCAATAGGAACGCTCATCCATTGCTGTTAGGAATGCAAAGCAGCACAGTCACTTTGGAAAGAAGTTTCAAAATCTCTTACAAATAATTTTGGTAGACCAAAGACACTTTTCTTTGGAAAATATAAGCGTCCACTTTTAAGCTCCTTACAAGTAGGGAACGATGTTCTTATCTGACTCAATCTACCCACGGCAATGTGTTCACGTCAGTGCACACACAAATATTGTTTCCAACTTCCACTCCCCCTAATTTCTTGCATCAAGGATCTGACTAGCTTTAAGTTGAATAAATACTTAGAGGTACGTTGAAACACCTTCTAAACCTTTTATTCCCCTTCACTAGTACTAAATGCCCAGATTTTCAATGCCTGCCTCTTGACTACAATCTTGTTCATCAACAGATGTAGCTGAAGTAAGTGGAAATCCATACGCAGAGAAACTGACTGTCGAGTTATGGTTGGAGCATTCCCATTATGATGTTTAATTACTGGAAGTTATAGAAGCTTTCAAATCTAGCATTTATTACTCCATTTTATTATACTTTACTGCTAAGGCATTACACAAATAATTGTCTTTCTCTGAATAAAATCTGGAGCAAACCTGAGGATTTTACATAGGTAATGGGTATAGCCTATATTCATCTTTGTTATGTGGTATTTTTCTCTTTGGATACAAATGTTTCCATGCTTCCATTAGGACAGGCAAAATAAATTGTAATTTAGCAAGTTTTCTCTGGTTTCCTATTGTCAAGAAAACATACATATTATGCTCCAAAGAGGGAAAACAATACATCAAAAAAGTCTTTCAGGCAATCCTACACCAGTTCGTCATCTCCAGCTGCTATAAGTCAGAGGTGAGTTAAAAAGCATTTATTATGTGCATATAAAGAGCTTTGTCTTTATACTTTTCTGATGGGATAAATGGTCCTTTTAATGGGAGAGAAAACACTGGGGAGCTAGGGAAATGTAGAGGAAGAACCCCAGACAATATTACTCAATAAATATCCATGGAATGAATTGTGAATAAAGGCAATACAAAGTTACAGAACTGCCTAAAATAAAATGTGACATATTTATTAGGGGAGATCCTAATAGGCATGCTAATGTACTAAGAAAGGGCTACAATTTCATTAAGACTCATGGTCTGCCAAATCATGGCAGGTTTGGACCAAGTAGAGCCTTAGTGATACATGTTGTATATGTCAGGTATAACACAGCTTGTATAAGTTAAAGAAACAGTTTGTTGCCATTAGTTTCTCAGGGAAGCAGAGTTAATATTGTTAAATCAATGGATGGAATGAGATACAGATTCACCTGTATCTGATGGATTGTTAAACTGTGACCTCGAAAGAGGTAGAACAAGAATCCATGGGTAAGTACACAAAAACAGGTTTCAGGTTCAATTTTAGGCATCTGCCCAACAGTTGAAACAGAGGGTGAAAGAGTTTTTAGAAGCAGATATTTGAGGCCTCCAGGCAGAGATATTTAAGCAGGGTCCTGAAGGCTTTCACTCATTGGATAGGCACTTCATTTAAGAGAGTTCTAATCTGTTGTTAATGATTTTTTTAAAAAAATTAATATTTAAGCTGACTGTAGCAAAATATGAGAATTTTAAATGGAGGTTTATGGAGGTTTTAAAAGAAACGTCGGGGTACATTCAACTACTTTGGATTTGGACTGGTCTTAGTTCTACTCTTGGTTGTACTTTTCCTTGGTAGAAACTTTTAAAATACTCACATTGCTCTTATTAGCCAAGATTAGGGGACTTCCTTTTTGCTGCCTCTCAGGGGCTTTCCTAAAGTTACTAATAGTGCTTCTGAGGGTCATTACTGAAGCTATACCTCAGGCTGTCAAGAAAAGACCATGATACGCAGAAACCGAACACAGGAGGTTGAGGGTGATCTATGAAAACTGGAATGGGGAAGAGGAAAAGAGCCAAATTCTAAAGCCATCCTTTCATCCTCCTGATTGGCATGTCTGTATGATACATAAGTCCTGCTCCCACCAAACAGAATTAAGCCTGTAATTGAGGTTACCATGGTACTAACCTTCTTTTCAACTCCATATGAATCTACAGCTCTTGTACCCTTTCCTATGACTCTAGTTTCTAAATGTTAGTCCAAATTACCAAGATAATCTGAGCATCTTATCCCAGTCTAGTAAATCCTCTAGTCCAATAAACTTTCCCAAAGTTACCTTGTATTCAATTTTATTAATAGGTTCCCAGGACCCACATTTCGACAAAGCATGGAAGGGATCTAAGTTATCTCAATTATTATTGAGTCTAATCATCAACAACCACCTACTAGTTTTTTTCTCCTTGGATATCATGGTGGCATCTCACATTTGTTGCGTCCCAAATGATATTCATTATCCTTCCTTGATCTCATTTTCTCCTGTATATTCCCTGTTGAAACAACCCCTCTTCCAGGCTACCTGTTCCTTTCTCTATCCTCAATCATTTTTACTCAAAAATTCAAATTCAGCTTGAGTTCTGTTTTCTTCACCCCTTGTTTAGGTGGAACAAATTGTACACAGATGATTACTTCTATGCAATGGATACTCATAAGCTGATACTTATACTTTAAGAAATATTTGCATATCCAAATATCTTGCATATCAGAAATACTGATGATACACATGGTAATCAGTAACTGTGCTGGGCTTACAGAACTCATTTATTGGACAACTAAACATTTGCTAATTGCATACAACAAGCTCAGCATTGTGCAAAGCACTGGAGAGCAAACAAGTGAATGCTGCTGCTGATATGCTGATTCTAGTACTTGTGCAAGAAATCATTTCAAATTAATGACCAAAATACCCAGCAGCTTAGGGTGGAACCCATTCTACCCTAAAACAACAGAATGCTCATTCTTCTGGAGCGCACATGGAACTTTCTCCAGAATAGACCACATACTGGATCACAAATCAGGGCTCAACTGATACCAAAAGACTGAGATTATTCCCTGCATATTCTCAGACCACAATGCCTTGAAACTGGAACTCAACCACAAGAAAAAGTTTGGAAGGAATTCAAACACTTGGAGGCTAAAGACCAACCTGCTCAAGAATGTTTGGATCAACCAGGAAATCAAACAAGAACTTAAACTATCCACAGAAAGCAATGAGAATGAAGACACTTCAGTCCAAAATCTATGGGATACAGCAAAGGCGGTCCAAAGGGGGAAATAAATTGCTTACTAAGACTCACTCAAAAAAAAAAGAAAAATCCCAAATACACTAGCTCTCTTTAAACCTTAAGAACTAGAAAATCAACAACAAATTAAGACAACGCAACGCACAAGAAGGGAAATAATCAAAATTAGAGCACAGATCAATGAGTTAGAAACTACAGATACAGTAGAAGGCAAAGGAAACAAAAGCGAAAATGAACTTTTGGGACTTCATCAAGATAAAAAGCTTGTGCACAACAAAGGAAACAGTAAACAAAACAGACAGGCAACCCACAGAATGGGAGAAGATATTTACAAATGACACTACAGACAAAGGGCTGCAATCTAAGATATATAAAGAACTCCTCAAACTCAACACTCAAAAAACAGATAATCATGTCAAAAAATGGGCAGAAGACATGAAAAGACACTTCTCCAAAGAAGACATACAAATGGCTAATAGACACATGAAAAAATATTCATCATCATTAGCCATCCAGAAAATTCAAATCAAAACCACATTGAGATACCATCTTACACCAGTTAGAATGCCCAAAATCAACAAGACAGTAAACAACAAATGCTGGAAAGGATGTGGAGAAAAGGGAAACCTCTTCCACTGTTGGTGGGAATGCAAGTTAGTGCAGCCACTTTGGAAAACAGTGTGGAGATTCCTCAAGAAATTAAAAATAGAGCTATCATATGACCCTGTAATTGCACTGTTGGGTATTTACCCCAAAGTAGTGCAATTATGCAAGTATTTACCCCAAATATTGGGTATTTACCCTTCTTTGTACTGCAGATGCAGATGCAGTACAAAGAAGGGCCACATGTACTCCAGTGTTCATAGCAGCAATGGCCACAACTGACAAACTGTGGAAAGAGCCAAGATGCCCTTCAACAGACGAATGAATAAAGAAGATATGGTTCATATATACAATGGAATATTATGCCTCCATCGGAAAGGAAGAATACCCAACTTTCGTATCAACATGGACTGGACTGGAAGAGATTATGCTGAAATAAGTCAAGCAGAGAGAGTCAATTATCATATAGTTTCACTTACTTGTGGATCATACGGAAAAACATGGAGGACATTGTGAGAAGGAAAGGAAGGGTGAATTGGGGACTCTGAGCAACAAACTGAAGGTTTTGGAGGGGACGGGGTGGAATTCGGGCGAGCCTGGTGGTGGTGGGTATTGAGGAAGACATGTATTGTATGGAGCATTAGGTGTGGTAAATGAACAATGAAGTGAATCTTGGAACACTAAAAAAATAAAATAAAATAAAAGTAATTGGAAAAAAAGAACGCATCAATGAAAGAGAAGCTAGTTCTTTGAAAGAATCAATAAGATAGATAAACCACTGTCTAAACCAATCCAAAAGAATAGAGAGGATCCAAATTAATAAAATTATGAATGAAAGGGGAGAGATCACGACTAACACTGAGGAAATAAAAACAATCATCAGAAATTATTATCAACAGCTATATGCCAATAAGTTAATCAACCTAGAAGAAATGGATGCATTCATGGAAACCCATAAACTTCCAAGACTGAAACAAGAAGAAACTGACAACCTGAAGAGACCAATATCTAGTAACAAGATTGAAGCAGTGATCAAAAAAGTCCCAAAAAACAAGAGCACAGGACCTGACGGATTCCCTGGGAAATTCTACCAAACATTCAAAGAAGAAATAATACCTATTCTCCTGAAGCTGTTTCAAAAAATAGAAACAGAAGGAAAATTTCCAGACTCTTTCTATGAAGCTAGCATTACCCTGATCATCAAATCAGGTAAAGACCCCATCAAAAAGGAGAATTTCAGACCAATATTCCTGATGAATATGGATGCCAAGATTCTCAACAAGATCCTAGCTAATAAGATCCAACGGTACATTATCCACCATGACCAGGTGGGATTTATCGCTGGGATGCGAGGGTGGTTCAACATTCACAAATCAATCAATGTGATAGAACAAATCGTTAAGAGAAGAGACAAGAACCACATGGTCCTCTCAATTGATGCAGAAAAAGCATTTGACGAAATTTAGCATCCATTCCTGGTTAAAACTCTTCAAAGCACAGGGATAAAAGGAGAATTTTTTTTCTCCCTCAACTTCATAAAATCTATCTATGAAAAACCCACAGTGAATATCATTCTCAATGGGGAAAAGCTGACAGCTTTCCCTTTGAGATCAGGAACATGACAAGGATGCCCACTCTCACCACTCTTGTTCAACATAGTACTAGAAGTCCTAGTGACACCAATCAGACAACAAAAAGAAATAAAAGGTATTCAAATTGGCAAAGAAGTCAAACTCTCTCTCTTCACAGATGACATGATACTTTATATGGAAAACCCAAAAGACTCCACCCCCAAACTACTAGAACTCATACAGCAATTCAGTAATGTGGCAGGATACAAAATCAATGCACAGCAATCAGTTGCTTTCTTATAAACTAACAATGAAAATATGGAAAGGGAAATTAGAGAATTGATTCCATTTCCTATAGCACCAAGAACCATAAGATACCTGGGAATAAACCTAACCAAAGAGGTTAAGGATCTGTACTCGAGGAACTACAGAACACTTATGAAAAAAATTAGAGAAAACACAAAAAGATGGAAAAGCATTCCATGCTCATGGATCAGAAGAATAAAAATTGTTAAAATGTCTTACGGCCAGAGCAATCTATACTTTCAATGTTATCCTGATCAAAATTCCACTGGCATTTTTCAAAGGGCTGGAACAAACAATCCTAAAATTTGTATGGAACCAGAAAAGACCCCGAATTGCTAAGGAAATGTTGAAAAAGAAAAACACAGCTGGGGGCATCATGTTGCCTGATTTCAAGCTTTACTACAAAGCTGTGATCACCAAGACAGCATGATACTGGTACAAAAACAGACACATATACCAGTGGAACAGAGTAGAGAGCCCAGATATGGACCCAGAACTCCATGGTCAACATGGAATTGAAAAAGCAGGAAAAAATATGCAGTGGAAAAAAGACAGTCTCTTCAATAAGTGGTGCTGGGAAAACTGGACATCTATATGTAGAAGAATGAAACTTGACCATTCTCGTACACCATACAGAAAGATAAACTTGAAATGGATAAAAGACCTCAATGTGAGGCAGGAATCTATCAAAACCTTAGAGAAGAACATAGGCAGTAACCTCTTCAACATTAGCCACAGCAACTTCTTTCAGGACATCTATCCAAAGGCAAAGGAAACAAAAGTGAAAATGAACTTTTGGGACTTCATCAATATAAAAAGCTTCTGCACAGCAAAGGAAACAGTCAACAAAACAAACAGGCAACCCACAGAATGGGAGAAGATATTTACAAATGACACTACAGACAAAGGGCTGCTATCTAAGATCTATAAAGAACTCCTCAAACTCAACACTCAAAAAACAGATAATCATGTCAAAAAATGGGCAGAGGACATGAAAAGACACTTCTCCATAGAAGACATACAAATGGCTAACAGACACATGAAAAATGTTCATCATCATTAGCCATCAGGGAGATTCAAATCAAAACCACATTAAGATACCACCTTACACCAGTTAGAATGCCCAAAATCAATAAGACAGTAAACAACAAATGCTGGAAAGGATGTGGAGAAAAGGGAACCCTCTTCCACTGTTGGTGGGAATGCAAGTTAGTGCAGCCACTTTGGAACACAGTGTGGAGATTCCTCAAGAAATTAAAAATAGAGCTATCCTATGACCCTGTGATTGCACTGTTGGGTATTTACCCCAAAGATACAGATGCAGTTAAAAGAAGGGCCACATGTACTCCAATTTTCATAGCAGCAATGGCCACAACTGACAAACTGTGGAAAGAGCCAAGATGCCCTTCAACAGACAAATGGATAAAGAAGATATGGTCCATATATACAATGGAATATTATGCCTCCATCAGAAAGGAGGAATACCCAACTTTTCTATCAACATGGATGGGACTGGAAGAGATTATGCTGAGTGAAATAAGAAGAGTCAATTATCATATGGTTTCACTTACTTGTGGAGCATAAGGAAAACCATGGAGGACATTAGAAGAAGGAAAGGAAAAGTGAATTGGGGGAATTCAGAGGGGGAGACGAAACATGAGAGACTGTGGACTCTGAGAAACAAACTGAGGGTTTTGGAGGGGAGGGGAGTGTGGGGTTAGGTGAGCCTGGTGGTGGGTATTTAGGAGGGCACGTATTGCATGGAGCAATGGGGTGTGGTGCATAAACAATGAACCCTGAAACACTGAAAAAATTAAATTAAATTAAAAAAAATACCCAACAGCTTTCTCCATTTCTTTCCCTTATCAAAGTAGAAATCCTATGGGGTTCCTGAATGGCTCAGTTGGTTGGGCATCCAACTATTGGTTTCAGCTCAGGTCATGATCTCAGGGTTGTGAGATTGAGCCCCATGTCTGCCTCTGTACTGGGCGTGGTGCCTGCTTAAGATTCTCTCTCCTTCTCCCTTTGCCCTTCCCCAACCCCACCACTCACATGTTTTCACACACACAGTAGAAATCATTCAATCGTGTAAATCATCATGTGGTATAAATGTTGCTCTTCTATAAAACTGGAAAACTGAGTAAAAAGATGGGAGTGTCTGTCCCAGCTTTCTAGTTTTCTTAAATCATTTCTGCCTTCCTCCCTGTTTTGGGGATCTGAATCAAAAATTATCTTCCATCAGTTATAGTAACTACTCATCAAATATTGATCCTCAATCCTTTTAATTCAATAGAAATTTTAATGATACCATTAGAAAAAATAAAAAATAAAATTGTAGTTTGGAAACTATAGGCAAACTTGGCATTCATTCTCTTAACCCATTGTTTATTTTTGAGCTAGCAACAACAGCAAGCACGTAGGATTCTAAGTTGTCCTGAAGACAAATTAAGAGAGACTCCAAATGCCATTTCATGGTGCTGTATATTATTCTGCTTTAGGTTCTCAAATGGCAGTGTGCGTTCTTTAATACCTTATTGGGATAAATGATTATAATTCTAATGGTAATATAAGTAATAGTCCTTTCAACAGATTGCATTCATAAGAGATTTTCTGTAGTCTCATGTGCTTGAGAAACACCCTATTAATCTCAACAGCACATCACTTTTATGTGTATTAAGAAATTAATATTTCAAGGTAGCTTGATAAGCTAGATTTCTTTTTTTTTTTTTTTAAAGATTTTTTATTTATTTATTAGAGAGAGAGACTGAGAATGAGAGGAGAGAAGGTCAGAGGGAGAAGCAGACTTCCCGCAGAGCCGGGAGTCCGATATGGGACTCGATCCCGGGACTCCGGGATCATGACCTGAGCCGAAGGCAGTCGCTTAACCAACTGAGCCACCCAGGCGCCCTGATAAGCTAGATTTCTTATCACTAAGGAATATTGTCAGTCAAGAAGCAGGTCTCTCGTTGGATACTGAATTTCAACAAGCTGTGAACTTTGAAACACCAAAGGAAAAAGGAAAACTCCCCTACTAAGGGCCCCTGTGACACCTGGCTAGTGCTGTATTAGTTTCTAGTGGCTTTAATAAGCTTGCATTGGAGGTTCTCAATTAGCTGGTCAGTGATGAAGATATTTGCACAGAGATGATAAAATAGAGACAAAGAGGTTAAATGACTTGCTCGATAAAAATAAAAGAGCCTAACATAAAATATAATTTATCCTTATTTTCTGGTTTGAATGATGACTCATTAAGAGATTTCTATCAAGAGCTACAGTTATGTGGACTTTTCGTTTTGTCTGGTATTTTCTTGATAACAATATTTTCCCCATAGTAATTTCTGTGGTTCATCTGAGAGTTACCACAGTACCTACCGGTTCTTTTAAAACTGCCATTTCACAAAATGAAAATGTAGCCAATCAGAGCTAAAACATAATTTGGACATTGGGGAAGGTATGTGCTATTGTGAGCACTGGGAATTGTGTAAGACTGATGAATCCCAGACCTGTACCCTTGAAACAATGTGAATTTGTTAATGAATAAATATTTCATTAAAAACTTTATAAACAAAAAACCCCCATAATTTGGAAATAAATTTCATTGATGTGTAGATTTTATTAATAATGATGACATCATGCTGGAACACTAAAAACCTGTCTGTGCTTCTGATCGTTTGTATTCTTGTTTTTTGGCTCAAATACCTTCCCCTTTTGTCTGGGACACTATTCTTCATGCTATGTCCACTTCAAAAGCTAATCGAAGAATAATGGTTTTGCCTCCAGGGTAGGTCATGATCAGAAAGTTAATTACGAGGTAGGCTGCCAAATTATTAAGAGAATGGATCTGGGTCTGAGCGATGAAGACTGAACTCTGGTCCTACCATTACTGGCTGTGTAACATTGGACAAGTGTCTTTACCTTCCCAAACCTCAACGTTGCTATCTACACACTGGAGGTAAAAACAGTACCTATACAGATTAAATAAACCAATGCATTAAAAAAAACACATTAAAAAATAAGCACTTTTTTAGAGTAAGAGAGCACTCGATAAAGAACGCTTATGTTAACACAAATTCACAACTTCTCTATGTTGACATGGTACAAAACCCCAGAAATGAAAGAAGATATAGATCATAATTGGATTAATAAACGTATGCCCCAATCTTAATTTTAACTTCACTGCATGCATACCTTATCACATATATCGATTTATCTATCACATAATTCGATTTATGTAGAAAGACATGTCCTGTTGTGATTACTGTTCCATTTGTGTCTGTCCTTGGACAGAAAACAACTGTCACACAATCTACATCCTGCTGCTTTGTTGTCATGTTAGCCACAAGCCAGTAACATCATTTAGGGTCCCCCTCTGCATTCAGTCTGTCACCACATCCTGCTGTTTACTCTTCCATGGCATCACTAATGTTAGCCCCATGCTCTCTTTTCTTGTAAACACAGTATTGCAGCCCTTGCCAGCACCAACTAAATCCAACTTATTTCCCACGATTCTACCTCATTTGCAACAATATTGCTTTAGAAAATCAACGGGTCCAAAGTCTTACCCACTTTCTGAAATCCTGCTCTACGAATTTTCCACTCAAACCTTGAGCAATCAAAAACCATGTACTCGCTTTCCTTAATGGCCTCATTTTAGAATTCGGGTATTGCTCTTCCTTGTTAAACCACGCCAGTGTAATTCAGTTTGCTTACATCATAGCAGCCTTCCTTTTTTAAAGAGGGGCTTTCTACACAGTACTATTGATCTCTCACAGCATCTACTTACTGTACACACCTAGCACTCTCACCAGACACACAGCAATCACCACTGATTATTTTAAGAGAATGCAACTTCTTCAGAGTCAATCTATCCAACTGGTCCTGAGTTTCCACAATCCTGTACTGTGGATTCTATTACTTTCAGTTCATTCGAAGAGCCAAAATTCCTTACTCCCCAGACACTTCATCAACTCTTTCTCCCTCATCTGATAAACTTATATATTGAAAGTAAGAAGAAACAGCCCACTGTCAACCATTCACATCCTCTTTACAGTCTTCTAAATAAATATAAAGGCTTCTTTCACGGTTATCTTAATTATTTTATTATTTATAGTAAGAGCAAAAAATCTCAGTAATAGCACATGGGAGGATTGGGGGTTGCTGGTAGTTGTTGACCAGGGAATCATATGAGAATCTTTAAGATGGAGAACGTCTATTAAAACAAATAATAAGTAAAACATGACTGACAAGAAAGGTGACCTAAATGGTCTTTTATTTTTCACAGTATGTAGGGAAAAAAAATTACTTTAAGCAGATGGAGCCAACAATTTGCAATGAAATCAAATGATATATATTTTTTACTACTTAATATCTCTTTAAAAGTCAAATGACTATCTTCTTCCTGCTTTAGTATATATTTTAAAATGTTATTTGCTTTGAAATTTCAATTAACATTAAAGGAGAGCAATCCACTTCTATGCTCCCCAAGAAGATATGCAATTTGATGTGAAAAAAAATTTCAGAAAAACAAGTCCAGAATGAATCCCATTTCAAAAGGCAACCACTTTACTTCACTCGAGGGCTCTTCAAAATACCAACTGGTACCTGAAATTATCTATTACGAAAAGAATCAAATGTGCCTTACCTCCCAGAGCATAATCTCCAATAAAAACTAACAGAAGATGTTCAGAGTTAGAACCTAAAACTTGCCCCTCCTTTCCTCCAAGAGAAAATGTTAACAAAGTCAGTAGAGTAGCATGAGGTGAAATTTCTATATGCAGGAATCTCAAGAAGTAGAAATTATTATCTTCTGCTTTGTCTTCATCAATAAACACTTACGAATACTAAAAATTCAAAATAGGGAATCTTAGCAGTGGATAGAAGTTTAGAAATTGTCTAACACAAGATCTATGTTCCCATGAGAACCTCTTCTATTTAACTTTTGTCTGCAGTCTGAGCACAATCATTGCTGATGACAGTGAGCTCATTCCTTCTTCAAGAAGCCCCCCATTTTTAATAAAAATATCGGAACTGAAATTTTCCTGCTTGCAACATCTACTCATGGGTCCTAGCTATGCCATATGGAGCCATGAAGAATGAGCACAACCATTTCAACATCCTAGGTCCTAGAACATTCCAGTTCACACAAACTTCAGAGTCTTCGGTTCTTTAGCTGCCAGTTGTTTCAACCATTTTTTCTAAGACAATGGGAGAAGTTAAAATAATACAGTTGAAAGTCATTCTGATCTAGTCGCAGTACCAGACCTGTCCTACAGTAATTGCAGGTCCCTGGGCAAGTTACTTAAACTCTATGAAATCTGTTTGCATCCAGGAACATGATTTAATTCATACTTTTGTTATGAGGATTAGTAGATACTGTATGTAACTTGCTTTAAACATACCTAGGAAACATAAAAAAAAAAAAGCTTTGCTATTAACTTAATGGTTTTGTTATACTGTTATCTCTAGGAATTTCATACCCTATAATCTGATAATCTCCAAAAAGGATGAGTATAATAAACATAAAGCAATTCCCATTATTGTTGTGATTACTATAGTTATTCTGTTATTACATAATGTGTAACCGGCATATCTAGTCCACCTTTCATATCATCGCTTACTATTTCTTTTAAGAAACAATCCTATTTTCTGATTATTTTCAGTAGATACTTCATGCCTGTACCCGAAGCTTCTGATTTATAGCGATAAAGTCACAAAAAGCTGGTCTACTTAATAGACTCTGTTGGACACATGAGTGAATCCATTAACATCAGGTCAAGTTAAGATTTAAGCACATGCAAACACTCACAATATCAAAATGGAACAAACTCCCATACCTAGCTAGAACTCTGAAGTATAAATCAGAAACCTAAGGTACAGATCCTGTAGCAATACAACTCCAAAACTACATACTCATAAAGGCCAAGCTTTGCAAAGCAAATAACAAAGCTGGTTATGTTCCTTCCCTAAACTTTTAATCACCATCACAACTCCAGTAAGTGTGAATTCTCAAATACTTATAAAAGTGATCCAGATTTTAAGTGAAGGCAGCAATGTGTGGATATTTATTTTGTCCTATATTTGGGCTCCAGAATTCATGAAAATCTATAGAGGAATTGAACCACCCTAAGACTTCAAACATGGTAATCCTACCCCTGGGAATTTAAAGACAGACATCATATTCTAAATTGGCATTGTGGCTACCATAGCCAAACATGCATTAGTTGCCCTCGTATTTTGTGTGTTGTACCTCTGCATGTTTTGATCTAAAATACTTCCCTTATTTAGGGCTAACTTTGAGAGCTATAAAAGCAGCTGAGATAATCAACTATTTCCACTATTACTAAATCGGATGGATGGCCTCACTTGTCCTTAAATCAGCTAAGATCTAGATGGCAGAAATGGTATTTGTAGCTATGTAACTAAGAGATAGCAACATAAATAAAGCCTTGGCTTCTATTTTTAGTCTGACCTCAATAAAGTGTTACAGAGTTGCAGCCACTTCTCAATGAAGCTTAGCTATTCAAATCACAAGGTCTCATTTTAACAGACATGGTGATCCTAAAGTATGCGTGAAGTATTTTTTTTCTCGGTGCAGGAATTATGCAAAAAAAAAAAAATCAGATTCAGAATGCTTTTCTAACATAGTAAGTCAGTTTAATTTAGGATCTGATTGCCAGAATGGAAATTTTGTTTCGATTAAAGATATTTACATATATATATATATATAAACATATACATGCATGTATATATGTCTTTATATGTCTATGTACATGATCAACGTGTTTGGTTTTTTAATTTTACCAAATTGTTTAATTTTTTATGGCATTTTCACAACTCTTACCTAATTTTTTTCCTAACTCTCTGCTCGTATAGGGAAAAGTAAATAGATGTGAGTGCTGTTTAAGTATGAAAAAATTAGTGCTCGCTTCGGCAGCACATATACTAAATATGAAGAAATTAAAGTAGCTAAGGATTAAATACATTTTACAAGGCCACAAAGGAAGAATCCAGGTCTCTTGAACTACAGCTTTGGAAATCTCAATCAAATAGTGTTACAAAAGAGACAGAGAAAGAGACAGAAATAAAGGGAGGGAAGAAGAGAGAAAGAAAAAAAAAAGAGGGAACGACGAAGAGAGAAACTACCCAAAAACATTTATATGATTAAAGTACATTTCTTTCTTAGGGCTATCTCATTTCTTTTGACCTAGCTTCTATTATTAGGGTAATTGCAAGACAGGACAGTGAGTAAGTGCATCTGGGAGGGGAGGGGGTGAGTATGCTACATAGAAAACACTCTGCTAGGTACTATGGAATGAGGATGGAAATGTGAGTGGTTTAAATATAAAGAGAGCATAGTATCTGTGACAACATGGATGGCCCTTGAGGACACTCACTCTGCTAAGTGAAATAAGTCAGACAAAGACAAATACTGTGTCATATCACTTATACATATAATCTGACAAAGCTGAACTCAGAGAGTAGAATGGTGGTTATCAGGGGCAGGGACGTGGGAGAAATGGGGAGAAGATCTGAAGACTTACTGTATAGCATGGTGATTATTGAATACTGTGTGATATACTTGAAAGTTGCTAGAAAATAAATCTGAAATTTTCTCACAACCAATAAGAAATGGTAATTATTTGATCTGACTGATGGAGTTAATGCTATGATGGTTAACTTTTCAAGATATGTTTTTCAAATCAACATGATGGACACCTTAACTTATATAATTTTTTTAAAAGATCTATTTATTTATTTATTTATTTGTTTGTTTGTTTGTTTGTTTATTTATTTATTTGACAGAGAGAAAGAGATCACAAGCAGGCAGAGAGGCAGACAGAGAGGGGGGGGGAAACAGGCTCCTTGCTGATCAGAGAGCCCAATGCGGGGCTCGATTCCAGGATCCCGAGATCAAGACCTGAGCCAAAGGCAGAGGGTTTAACCCACTGAGCCACCAAGGGGCCCCAACTTATATAATGTTATATATCAATCACATCTCAATGAAGCTGGGGAAAATAGGACATGTTTCTTTTCTTTCATGAAATATACAGTCTGACATGGATAAACATGAAAACCATGTAAATATTCTAACGCACTTGTTATTTATATTGCCAGTATGAATGTACGTACAGAGAGAATAAAGAACAAGCCATTCTTTCACCCACTGGTAGAGTTTTTAAAACTACAAAATAAAAGCTGTAGGGAGTTGTATAAACAGTGATTAAGAAACAGTAAAAGATCCAACCCATGACTCTGGCCTTTTTCACACAAACTCAGGTCAACCTCACCAAGATGTGAGAGAAGGGTTTAAGTACCAGTAGCCATTTCAGCAAAATTCCTATTTAGTAAATTGAAATTGGCTAAACGAAATTTTGCCAAACAGAAATTGTTGGCCATAACATTATTTCATCCCAGCTTCCAAATTTTATAAGGTTAAGTTCTATTAAACTCTTGTCATCCTATAAAATAGTCAGGTGTTAGCAAACATATGGCAATTTTCTTTCTGGCCAGCCTTAAGGTAAATCTGACTCATCTTGTCTCTTCTTTCTTTTCTTTTTTCTTCATCAGACAGTGGTTGATGTAGTATCTTTCATGTTGTTTAAGTGATAATATCAAAATATAATTTTAGTAAATATAACACTGTTATTAATGTTAAAATTCTATTAATAGATGCTTTTCTTCAGGCTAATCATTACAAGATTTTGGCCATTACTTTGATGATGAATAGATAAGACAAACATATCTAGAAATACTAAAAAAAAATTCCCTCCCACACACATACTCATAGAGATACATATTTATTTTTACGTTATTAAGGTAGCTGTTATTCTCTCTATTACTTGGTATATATGAACCAAAAGATTAACATCTCTATTTTTATCTTTATTTATACTCTGTCTCACTAAAAAAAAAAATTTTTTTTGAGGGAGTTAAATTTATCAGAGTTTAAAAGGTCAAGTATCTCTAGGTTAAAGCTTTCTTAGCTGTTAGGTATGCAAATAGACATAAGCAAGAACTGATTTTTTAAAAAGTTGATGGTTAGCTTAGAAAACTCATGGTTAGTATTATTTCTTGCTCATGTGAATGTGTGGTAATATTATACTCTACTAAAAGATTAGACTTTTATTTTAGGTAATCATTAAAACCAAAATATATCTCACTATAGTATTAAAAATCAAATTAAATTTTACTTCATGATTGAATAAATGAAGCCTGACATCAAGACACTTTACAGAAGTGTCTTTAAAATAGCATGCCACTTTTAGAGATGTCATTGTTTGAAAAAAAATGCATCCTGTTTTCAATCATGATAATACTTTTATGGTCATAGAACCCTTAGTATTAAAGTATTACATTCATTTGATTATGTTTGCTTTATTTTTTTTTCCAGAATTCATAAGATATTTTTTCTGGAATTCCTCAAAATATATGTACCTCATCCCTATGACAAAACGTGCTTAAAAGTCTGAGACTAGTACGACAGAATACAAATTATAAAACTATATCAAATGCATGCGTCTTTTGAAAAAGCTCATACCTCATTTTGAAGGTGCTAGGTATAATATAGAAGACTCATGGGTGGTGACGTAAGAGACAGATGGGAATAAAATAAGTATTGCCTCGGCTTTATACTGACGCTTACAGAAACAAACCAATCTAGTTTTTCAAATTAATGAGTTTATCTTTGCAGAAGCAAAAGCAATAGGGCAAAAGAACTTATGTACAAAAATGAGTAGTGAAGAAATAATTTTAAGAGCAACAACAATGAAATTATATTTTCGAGTATAGAAACTGTTGAATATTTTAAGGCACATATACAGTTGTTGGGTGTAGAGATCAGAAGAAACTGCCCTTCAAGAAGTCCAGTCAACATTTTCAATGGAACCAGATAGGTCCAAATCCTCTCACTGGCTAACAGATAAAACTACACAACCCCCATTCACTGGTAGCTCTCCAAGGTGCTGAAATATAAAGTGCTTCTAATCATTCCTAGGAACTACTTAAAACGATGACTATGTTCATCAACTCTAAAAGCAGAGGATATATAGGAAATCATGGGCGTTTCAGAGTCACCTAACACAAATGACCTTATTTTCCGTATTTATCAATATATAGCAACTAAAACCTAGAATAGGTTTGAAGTTGATTGTATTTGCTTTCTACTGGATCACTTTATAACCAAACTAGAGGAGAGAAAAAAAAAAAAATGGAGCTTCAGCCTGTCATGAGAAGCAGACTGACTCACTTCAGATCCCACACTTCAAGTCTTGTATTAAGGTGTCCTCATCTAAAAAGTCTTCTTGGATTAAATTCCATCTATTCCAAGTATTCCCTTACATGGTAAATTTGCATTTTTAGAATTTATGCTCACAATTCCTCTCATGTTTTCATTTTTCTCCCTCAAGTTAAGCTGCATGCTTATTAATAATGCTGAATTGCAACACTCAAAAAACAGATAATCACGTCAAAAAATGGGCAGAAGAAATGAACAGACACTTCTCCAAAGAAGACATACCAATGGCTAACAGACACGTGAAAAGTGTTCATCATCATTAGCCATCAGGGAGATTCAAATCAAAATCACATTGAGATACCACCTTACACCAGCAAGAATGCCCAAAATCAACAAGAGAGTCAACAACAAATGTTGGAGAGGATGTGGAGAAAGGGGAACCCTCTTCCGCTGTTGGTGGGAATGCAAGTTGGTGCAGCCACTTTGGAAAACAGTGTGGAGATTCCTCAAGAAATTAAAAATAGAGCTATCCTATGACCCTATAATTGCACTGCTGGGTATTTACCCCAAAGATAGAGATGCAGTGAAAGAAGGGCCATACGTACTCCAATGTTCATAGCAGCAATGGCCACAATTGACAAAATCCACGAGCAATTACAAGAGAGAGAAATAGATGTAACTTAGGTAAAAATCACATGTGTGTTTAGCGAATATCTCAAGATTTAGCATTCCTATATATTCTGGGACTTTTCCTCTGGTCTTTAGAGATCACAGTGCTAGAAATAATATTTTCTATTCCTGTGTCACTCACTGCCAAACACATCTGACACAAATTTGTACTCTCATTATAAATCTCTTCCACTGATTTTTGAGTGGTTGCTTAAACCGTATCGAGCTATTTCATTGAGATTATGGCTTTCCACTTTTAAGTTCCTTTACAGATAAAGGCAAAGACAATCCAAAGTTTATCTATGATTACCAAACATGCCATGTAGGATCATTTGTATAACTACATTTATTCTTCATAGTAACTTCATGAGACAGTGACAGATATTCCCTTTCATCAGGAAAGAAACTGAGACTCAGGAGAGTAACAGAACTTGTCAAGATGACATATGCTGAAAAACACACAAAAGGTTTTAACCATGTAGGGAATTAAATTCAATCCACTGTCTACACCATGTTTTTGCCATGCGATCATGTGCTATCAACCCAGGAGCCACTCTAGTTCATGTGGTATAGCGAGTATATGTTACCTCCTTGGTTATTAAAGTGTGACCTCTTTCAATAAAATACCTTATATACCTATTTATAAACCCTACCCTGCTTAGCATATTGCTGAACACATCACAAGCCCATCATGATGAACACATCATCACCCCACAAGAGGTGATTCTGATGGACTAATCCATGATGCACATGGACTATAACATTAGCATCATAACCATATTTTTAGAATGCAATTCCTGTTCTAATTACATAGACCAAAGATATCTGTTGGTCACCCCTGTCAGAAAGAGGTTAAACCCCTCACTTTTATCTTCTAAAGACACAGGCTTAAAACCAGTTGTTGAGGTGGAAAAAGCCACTTCCCTGACCATGACCAGTAAATTAGGATCAGAAGCTCAAAATTAGAAGACACAATGAATGACAACTTCCCACAAACCACACTTTTTGCTTTTTTGGGTATCTCCAATAGCCACCAGTGTAGTCATGAGGTTAGGTCTATAGTTGTAAGCAAAGATCTTAGGATCTTTCGTGGTATTTTTTCCAACTTGGAAAAGTCTCTATTTCCAGCCAAAGTCTCTATTTCCAGTCAAATAGACTTCATCATTACATTAAAAAATTCCCTTCATCTTCATGTCTCAGTAGTAGATGAAGCAATGGGCTTAAATCTAAATATGTAGATCCTATACTCTACACTTCCATTACTTAACTGTGATATCAGGCATGTTACTTCATTACCTGACTTTTTGGTCTCCTAATGGATAAATTGAGACATTTCCGCCAAAAAAATGAAAAGCTCACTTCTAACTGGATGTCTTCCTGATTTCTGTATTATTTTAAGGGAGTTCAAGAATCAGATGAGAACAGAGATCATGTGTTTCCCATCTGCATTTTTCTAGTGTAAAGCATCATGTCTGAAGCATATGTTAAAAGAATGTGGGATGACCATATAAGTGAATAATATATATGTTGGGAAACATAATCATTAAATATCTTTATAATTTCATGAATTTATAGCTATGTAGTCTCACAAACAATGGAGTAAACAACTCCAAACCTGTCCCTCTGATGCTACCCTTTATCAACGTCTAATATCAAACCACACAAGAACTATTCCTTTCTATTTCTATACTTATATGGTCAACAGGAGAAGATGATTACAATGTAGCCCTATCTAACTCAGCAATCTAGAAAAATTTAAATTCTAAGTACCTACAATCTAGGCTTGATCTCCAAAAGATTTTTTAAAAGGAGAGTGTAGACATAATGTCATTAAACAAATGGTAGTGAGAATGCATGAGAAAATACAGAAACTATATGCAGATAACAGCATATGTGAATTTATATTCAAAATTAGAGTATGGTTTCCCCAAGTGGCTTCTATAACACAGTATTTCTGGAAAATTCCCATTAAAAAAGTTTTTTATGATCATATTCATTGGTATAGGATGCACTGTTGGACACTCTTCTCGACAGTCCTGAGGCATACAAGTATATCAAAGCTTTGAACAATCTTCCTTTGTTAAATACATTATTTCCCAAACTTGCTTAACAGAATCCACTTTCTATAGAAAACATCAATTAAAACATTTATAACCACTCTTTAATAGAATGTACTACTAAGCTCAAGACATAGAAGAACCTAACACAACACTTCCTTGCCCATGACCAAAGGCATTAAGGCCAACCACTTTTAAACTGCAGCCTTTTTAATTAAAAGCAAACAAAAGAACCTCTATTTCATTATATCATTCATGAACACATCTAGTACTCTGCTTTTCTATCTTGATCCTGACACCCTGACTGACCTACACGATGTAGCCAGCTGACCTGTGTCTTCAAAACGCTGGAGATATAACCTTATTATATGAAACCGCAAACCTCTTCTCTAAGTGGAATGCTTTAGAAGAGACTTTGAAGGGCTCTTCCAAAATGAATGTTTCTCCATGGCCTTAGTTTGATCACTGCAGGTCAAGGAATCTCAGCACTAAAAGCAAACTACAACCACAACACTTTATCATTAGCCTCATACCTCTTTCAATTAACTCAAGAGCCACCATAAAAGTCAGAATCATTCAAAATGCAGAGGCTATATAAGCAAGGATCATAGTGATCAACTCAAAACTGTAAACCTGTTTGGCTTTCATTCATTCACTGCAATAGTATTTTAAGCCTAGTGTGTTCTGGGAATTAAACTGAAAACAGTACTAAATTCTGCAGAATCAAAGAATACGAATCCACTCTAAGGAATTGACCCAGGATGAGTCCTACACTGAGTGGGGTCCCAATCAAGAGGCCATTCATTTTAATAGTAATGCTTGAAAAAGAAACCTTTATGTGAGGTCATTCCTCTAACAAGGAGGTGCCCACAGTATTCATAACATTTTTAAGGTCAGTATCAATGACTAGTGCTTAGAATTAGATAATTTAAGCCTGGATACTGTTGGCAACACAACAACTACAACAACAACATCGTGAAATCCTCTCACTGAGTGGACCCAGAAAGCTGTTTTCTAAGTCAGGACCACGCCAGGAGTCACTCAGACAGCGGCTCTCCTGTGGCCTCATTAGCTGACTCTCACAAGGGACACACTGAAGCAGTGTCCTAGATTCGCACACACCAATGCTGACATTTATAAAGCACTCTCAGTCCTGACAAGATCAAAAAGTCAGCATTCTTTCAAATCTCATAATAACTCCCAAACATGCCTGGCTCAGGCTGAGAAAACTGAAAGTGATAAAGCACTTATTAGATTAAAAAACAACAACAACAACAAAAAATCAACCTTGGGGATTATGGACTTGTCCACTTCCCTCCTGCAGCATGAAGCATTTATTTGATTTTAATAACACATTTTCTCCTTAGAAAACATTCGTTGCATTTCACCTCCCAAACTGGACTCATTTGCAATCACCATGGTCCTATGATGTTGACACATTTACCAATAGACTGGGGGTTTTCCTGTTAAACGGGCTTCCAACCAAAATCTCCTATGGTTATCCTTTAATGTCAGTGTGAGACATCTTGGCGTTTCGCATGGATTGGAGCCTTCCTCGTTACCACAGTGGGAATGAAGAACACACATCAACACGTTTGCTGCAACTATGTTCTGGGCTACGGCCTGCCCAAAGATGATGCTTTGGGTTGCTCGGTTTTTCAAAATAGCTAACATATCATTTTTAAACATAAACAAAATAGCTGAACTATATTGTGTACTTTGGTGTCGTGTGCCATATTTTTTTTATCATGCTAAAAAACACAATATTTCAGTCAAGTATATTCACATGGTTGTGCAGCAACTTTTTCATCTCGTCAACAAAAGCCAACTTTTTCATCTTGTAAAAATCAAATTCTACGCCCATTATTTGCTAATTAACCCTTTGTCTCCCCTAGCCCTTGGAAATCACCTTTCCACTTTCTGTTTCTATGATTTCAGGGCCTTCAGATAGATCATATGAATGGAATAAAACAGTATTTGGCCTTTTGTGACTCCTTTGTTTCACTTAGCATATTGTCCTCAAGATTCATTTATGTTGTAGCATGTGACAAGAATTTTTATTCTCCTACTTCTTAAAGGATACATAATAGGGGCTCCTCGGTGGCTCAGTGGGTTAAAGCCTCTGCCTTCGGCTCAAGTCATGATCTCAGGGTCCTGGGATTGAGACCTGAGTCAGGCTCTCTGCTTGGCAGGGAGCCTGCTTCCCCCTCTCTCTCTGCCTGCCTCTCTGCCCACTTGTGATCTCTCCGTCAAATAAATAAATAAAATCTTAAAAAAAAAAGGCTACATAGTATCAATGTATGTCTCAGGTGTATATATCATGATCTACATACACATCCCCCACACAGGAAGGAATATTACGCATAGTGTGTGCATAGTATATATACATACATATATATACACACACATATATATTAACATTACATATACATATAGTATATAAATACATATATATATTAACATATCTTTCCTTTATCCATTCATCTGCCAATGGATATCTGGATTATTTCCACCTTAAGGCAATTATGAACAATGCGGCAATCAACATCGGCCTATAAATAGCTCATCAAGATCCTGCTTTGAGTTCTTTTGCCTATATACCCAGAAGTCACATTGCTAGATCAGATGGTAATTCTACTTTTAGTTTTTTGATGAAACTCCATGCTGCTTTCCATAATGGCTGCACCATTTTACATTCCCCTCTGTAGTGCAGGATTCTAATACATGTGCCTCTTCACCAATACTTGGTACATTTTGTCCTTCTGCCAGTGGCCATCATAAGGACATGAAATGATACCTTGCTGGGGGTTTGTTTGTTTGTTTGTTTGTTTAAGGTTTTATTTATTTACTTATTTATTTGACAAAGATAGAGATCACAAGTAGGCAGAGAGGCAGGCAGGCAGAGAGGGGGGAAGCAGGCTCCCTGCCAAGCAGACAGCCCTATGTGGGGCTCCATCCCAGGACCCTGAGATCACGACCTGAGCTGAAGGCAGAGGCTTTATTAACCCACTGAGCCACCCAGGCGCCCCTTGCTGCGGTTTTGATTTCTATTTCTCTTATGATTAGTCATGTTAAGCATCTTTTCATATGCTTTTGGCCATTTACAAATCTTCTTTGGAGAAGTGTCTATTCAAGTCCTTTGTCCATTTTTTCATCTGGATATATTTGCTGTTATTATTAAGTTATAGAAGTTCCTTATAAATTCTGGATACTTACTTTTATGAGATACATAATTTGCAAATATGTTCTCCCACACCATAGGTTTCCTTTTCACTCTCTTGATATTTTCTTTGATGCACAGAAATTTTAAGTTTGATGCAGTCTATTTGTTTATTGTTTGTCTGTTACCTTTGTTTTGGTGTCATATCCAAGAAATCATTGCTGAATCCAAAGTCCTAAAAATCTCCCCTATGTTTTTTCAAGGATTTTTACAGTTGCAGGTCTTATGTTTAGGTTTTCTTTCTTTTTATTCCTTTAAGATTTTATTTATTTGAGACAGAGACAGACAGACAGAGAGCATAAGCAAGGGGGAGGGGCAGAGAGAGAGGGAGAAGCAGATTCTCTACTGAGCGTGGAGCCCTATGTGGGCCTGGATCCCAGGACTCTGAGATCATGACTTGAGCCGAAGGCAGACACTTAGCTGACTGGACCACCCAGTTATACCTGTTGAGGTCTTTAATACATGTATATATGTCATATAAGGTAAGGATACAATTCGTTTTTCTACCCTTGCACTATTTGCTGAAGAGATCTTCCTTCCCCATTGTATAGTCTTGGTACCTTATTGAAAATAACTTGGCCATATAACTGAAGGTTTACTTCTGAGCTCTGTATTCTGTCTATAGATCTATCTTTATGCCACTACCCATCCTTATTATTATTGTATCTGAGGTTTTGAAATCAGCAAGTATGAAGCCTCCAACTTTGTTCTTCTCTTTCAAGATTTCTTGGGCTCTTTGGGGTCCTTTGAGATTTTCTATAAATTTTAGGATGCTTTTCTCTATTTCTGCAAAATACATCACTGGGATTTTAGTAGGCAATGCACTGAACCTGTAGATCATTTTAAGTAGTTTGGATATTTTAACATTAAGTCTTTCGATCCATGAGCAAAAGGTGTCTTTCCATTTATATTTTCTGTCATCTTATTTACATCATGCTATTTTAGTAAGCCTTTAGTAGATAGCTAGACCATTAAAGTAAACCTGCAGGCATTATGTTTCTTAATCTGAAGCCTAATTACCTGAAGTTCACGAAGTTTTGAAAACTGACAGAACACACTGACACACACACACACACACACACACACATGAAAATGGACACAAGTTTTGAGTTTATGTCCTCTACGGAGTAAGATAAAAGATCAATGGCAATTATTAAAGAGTCACTTACTCAGCACCAGAGCACCTATTGTGTGCAAGGCACAGAGAACACTAAAGCCAAACTAAGAGAGCCCTGCCTTCAAAACGTTTCTAGATTTTTAGTGGGGAAATCATCTAAAGAAGCTTAAAATTATTGCTAATCCAGTGCCATCATTTTTTTTTAAATAAACCATTACCCTTATTGAAGGCAAAATGTCTTTTTTCCTTGCAATCACGAACAACTATCACTATTCTTGGCTTTAAATTAAATTGTGCAAATTTGAATTGACTTCCCTTTGCTGCTGCTTCTTCCTTTCTCCTCCATCTTTGCCTTTCCTGAATCCATATACCACTGTAGTAGTGCTTTATTCTCCAATGCTATTATTTCAAAAAGGAAGGAATCAAGGCATGGAGAAGTAATTTCCCGAAGGTGAGAAGGCCAAAAGGCAGCAAACTTGGGACTAAGGAGTTCCCAGACTCCCAGTGCAAAGTTCTTTCTTTCTTCTACCTGCGCCTCTACTAATAGGACTACTTGTAATGGACTAGAGGCAGCAACTTGCCTTATAGATGCCATTTCCTGAAAACAAGTGTGTGGGGTACTAAGTAAAAGACTCCAAATACCTCATTTAATTTACTCTGTCAAGATTCTGTGAGATGGACACTGCTTCTGTTTTTGAGTCAAAAATTGTCAGAAGGCTGGTTTTGAGCCAATAGCCGAAGTAAATGATTCAGAAATCTCTTTGGGTCTCACCTTGATAAACTTCTTTGAAATTGACTGGACTACACAAAGGAAAGTAAGCCAGCTTCATCTCAAGCTCTTGGCCTGCTCAAATGGCAAAGTGCTCTAAGTCTAAGTTGAAAAGCCTTCAAAGATCACGTCTAGACTCACAGGCATTTATTATTTCTTTTTCAGTGAAACCAGAAGAGGTGTGCATGCAAGTGTATGGGTATGTATGTTCTTCACGCCCAAGAGCTCAGACAGTAACCTTTGGAAAGTCCTGATTCTGAACACATTTGCCATGCTCCATGTATCACAAGTCTCTAACTTTCTAAAACTTGAGGCACAAAAGAGGACTCTGTTACACCTCAAATAAGACTGTAAAATATTTCCTAATAATGTCAAGTAAAATGTCAATAATTATAATTATCTGTGCCATTTGAGTTTTCAGTGAACAACAAAAAGGAAACCGTTAGCCCTCTTACATACAGGGCCATGGGCCACATAGAGCCACTTCTGGAAGGTAACCGAGTAAGAAGCAAGAATCTGAATGCTAGAGCCAAATCTCAGTCAAACTACTCACTCACTCTTTCCAACCACTCCAAGCCTCAGATTCCTAATCAACATAAAAGCACCTATTCCTATGACAGTTGGGAAAATTAAGTGAATTAATAAATACAAAGTGCCTAAAATAGTGTCTCCCAATCCAGGTACTCAACAAATTATTACTGAGTGAAAAAGAAAACATTAAGTTGGTTTCTAATGTGAATACAAAAAACATCATCTATACTCTATTTACACAATTGCACAAGGCCAAGGTTCGATTTGGACCTGCTCCAAGAAGTCCTAGACTACTTATCTACTGTCTACACCTGTCCTTATCCATAAAGATCACCTCTATGTTTCCTTTGTTTCTTCCACATACACACATGGTGGTTTTGGAAATGAATATAAGAATAAACACAGCCCTGAGAGGGAAAAAACAACAACAATAACAACAGATTTTGGTGTTCTTAATATAGGAAATAGCTACCTGAATTTTAATATTTGTGTTATATTTACAAAGGGAATCTAAGAGAAACTGGGAAGAGGGAATAGTAAGGTCAGGAGGGAAGAAGTAAAAGTCAACATGTTTGGCATCAGAAAAAGGATAGGTTTTCCTTCCTCCTTCCTCTCCTCCCTGCCCTCATCCTTCCTGTCCTGCTGAGGTCTGTCCCTCACAGAGTCATATGTTGAAATCCTAACCCCAACGATGATGGTATTAGGAGATAAGGCCTTCCAGAGATGCCCATATCATGAAAGGAGAGCCCTACTCCATGGGATTAATGCTCTAATAAAAGAGACCACAGAGCTCCCTAGGCCCTTTCACCATGCAGGAGCGAAACAAGAAGGCATGTTAGGAACCAGCAAGAGAGCCCTCACCAGAGAACACAACCATGCTGCTGTCTTGATCTTGACTTCCAGCCTCCCAAACTGAAAGATAAAAATTTTTCTTTTTAAGAAGCTACCCAGCCTTTGGTGTTTTGTCACAGCAGTCTTGTGACACCTCCTTCCCCAGTTGTTCCTACCTTTCCAACTAGGTCTTTGAGGGTAACCTAGGTTGACTATTTGAGAATAAATGAGAAAGAGAACATCATGACAGAGATAAGTGCCAATATGGCGAAGTAAATAGGGACCCAAAAAAATCATATGGAATTAATTTTTACAGGCAAAAGAAAAATACACATAATTTTCATAGCATTAGGCTTGAAATCCACTGAACAATTTAGTGATTCATCCTTCTACTTGGCCTTAATTTTTCACTCCCCCTTTCTTATTAATCACTTTTACTCCTTTGGCTCTCTATCAACCCTAGTACAGCTATAAAAAAGAAAAGGAGAAAAAAAGGACCACGGATATAAAAATAATTTGATTCTAAATAATTAATGGAGATTTTAATATGTGAGAACAAACAGGACTTCAACAGATAATTTTAAAAATATAATCTAAGAGAGTGCTATAAATTAGGTGAGAAAACCGTTTTCTAACTCTTTGTATGGTTGCTTCAAATTAATTAGTGAGGTCTGGGAAATGCATATCCTATTTCATTGCTAGTGGAAATGTCACTGGGACACCATTTCTCAAGGGCAAATTAGCAGGGTACATCAAAAGGCTACAAAAAGATCTATACACTTTGACCCTTCAATTATACTTTTAGTGCAAATTTTCTAAGGGAATCCTTAAGAATTTATGCAAAGATTTACCTACCCACGAGGTTAAAAAGGCTTCATTTTTATATTGGAAAATTAGAAACAATATATATACCTGACATTGGAGGACTATATAAATAAATGCCTATTCAGAACCATTTATTGAGAGGATTAATGGCAGGTGTAGATGCTTATACTGGATTAAGTATACGGGTAGATTCTGAAGTACTGCCCAGTCCACAAGCCATTTTAATTTAAGAAAATGTAGAAAACTCCTTCTTTAATAAGTGCAAAATGCAGGTAAGACTTTAGCGTGAGAAGCTATTTTGGTCATAGTTAGGTGTGCTAAAACAGGTTTTACTTCCAAAGAACTAAAATATGTAATACATTCCTAATTATATCTGGCCTTTCAGACACCCTCTTTAATAATATATTTCTAAAGTTTGGGTCACATGACTCATTTTTGTTCTTTCCCTCATAATGCAATTTTTACATTTTCCTGAGTTCCACATTCTCCCCCAAATTACACTTAAATTCATGACCAACAGGTATACGTTTAGTTTCAATACTTTTACCCTTTTATTTTTTAATAAGCACCAAATACCTATAATATTAAACAGCTGCATCAGAACATGCCGTGCAGAGATTGTAATACTTAAACGATGGACCAATTGGCAGGTAGGCAGCACCCTGATAGTACCGTCTAAATGTCAGCATTTCAGGGAAGCAGCAAGTCTACAGTTGGCTTGTGAAAGACAGTTTTGGGTCTCACGAGTCATGTACAAGCAGAGGATGAAAACTGAATGAAGAAGCTAATAAACATGTATGTGAGCATGTCAGGATCCATCAATTCTTTTAACACAAAGAATTTAATCTATGAAAATTACTGAACAAACTGTAGAGAGAGTTGAGATGCCCTTCAACAGATGAATGGATAATGGATAAAAATGGATGAATGGATAAAAATAATGTGGTCTATATATACAATGGAATTAATGCTTCCATCCGAAAGGAGGAATACCCAACTTTGATATCAACATGGACAGGACTGGAGGAGATGATACTGAGTGAAATAAGTCAAGCAGAGAGAGTCAATTATCATATGGTTTCACTTACTTGTGGAACATAAGGAATAACATGGAGGATGTTAGGAGAAGGAAGGGGAAAAGTGAAGTGTGGGAAATCAGAGGGGGAGACGAACCATGAGAGACTGTGGACTCTGAGAAACAGGCTGAGGGTTTTAGGGGGGGGGTGGGGGGATAGGTGAGCCTGGTGGTGGGCATTAAGGAGGGCACACGTTGCATCGAACACTGGTATTATATGTAAACAATGAGTCCTGGAACACTACATCAAAAACTAATGATGTATTGTATGGTGACTAACATAACACAATAAAAAAGAGAAAAGAAAAGAAAAAAAGATTGCTGACGAGATACAGGAGCACTAGAGAGGTAAAGGGCAATGGGTAGGCATCACAATGGTAGTAATCACACTGAACAGAGGCAGCTCCTAAGGCAAGAGAAACAGAGGAATGAAAGTGGCTCTATCAAAAATGAGAACATCCTAGGAAGTCCCAAAGGATCTAGGATCTAGACTTCTGAGGAGGGGGGCCCATCTTGGCTGGTGCTGGTAATTTCAGAGCTCTGAGGAGAGGCTCCAGCTACAAACCACAGCCCTCACTCAGAGAAGGGTGCATGAATTTCACTCTGGGAGTATGAGAATATGGAAACTGACATGACGTAACACAGGAATCAACTGCTGCCAAAGGTAGTAAACCCTTGATGAGATATAATTGACAGAATAATGAAGAAATATAAAAAAGGAATTCCTTTGCCTCCCTACCATCCCCCAATTTACCTCTTACTCCCCCAGTTGGCAAGACCTATCAGGGAACCAAAAGCAAAGGAGGATTACAGTTTGCCCAGTCCCAGGCACAGTATCACCAAACAAGGTACAGAACAGATTTGGAGTTGAGTGGTAAGAACTTATATAAAGGGGCACCAGGGTGGCTCAGTCAATTAAGCGTCTACCTTTGGGTCGGTCAGGTCATGATCTCAGGGTCCTGGGATCAAGTTCCAAGTCCAGCTCCCTGCTCAGCAGGGAGTCTGTTTCTCCCTCTCCCTCTGCCCTTCCCCCTGCTGTGCTCTCACTCTCTGTCAAATAAATGAATCTTAAAAAAAAAGAACTCATAAAAAAAACATATGTATAAATACTCATAGGGAGGGAAAAAAAGCAGCATAGTCATCAATGCGCTGGCAGTGGTTATTACTGGATGCAGGGAGTCTATGAATGATTTAATTCCCTTGGTGCTTTCCTTCATTTTCTAATTCTCCCACAAAAATAAGTCATAACAATTTTCTTATACAAAAAAGCTGACTTCCGATTAAAAGAATGTTAAACGATATCATGTAACATTTGGATGTGAAAGCCTCTGGTATGTTTGAGGGCTTTTTAAAATGAAATTTCTCATTTACACTAATTTCCCTAATGGCATCAAGAATAAAATGCAAGCCCCTGTTTACCCAGCTAAACAATGATTAATGCTAAGTATATGGAAACACATGGTAAGACTAATGAAGAGTTTTTCTGTTTGAATATGGTAATGGTTTTGCGAAATAGGCCAGCACAGGGTTTGAATGAGGTTGCTAGATCAAAACCAAAGATTAATCAACTGGTTAATAATTTTGTCAACAACCATTTGCAACAAAACTGGGATTTCTAATAACTAATTATTAGAGAAATAAGCATTCCCTAAAGAACATGAAACAGAGCAATAATGGATATTACCTTATTCTGTTTCTGTGGCATGTTTTGGCTTTCCTTGTGACTTCATGACTGCAATCATCATCCCCTCTGCCACCACCACCACCACTACTACTATTATTGAGCACTTACTGTATGCTTAATATGTGTTACAGAATTACTTTGTTTCTTCACAACAATCCTATGGAATTTGTGCGATCATTTCCATTTTTGAGTTCAGAAAACTGAGCCAGAAATGGTTTAACTGTCTTGCTCAAAATCATACAAGCAGTCAAGGCAGAGCCAGGACATTAAAGGAGTTGGATTTCTTCAGGGTATTTTAATAGGATCAATTTAAAGTAGTATTATTAATAAACTTAAATAGTATTATAATAATAATCACTCCAAGGTATATCAATTCAAATTCCAATTATTTATTTTATTTTGTTACTATGTTACTTTAACTATGGTCCAAACATGTAAAATACCTTAAATTCCTAAAATAGACTATAATACCTTTGTCTCTCCCCATGCCGATGTACATTATTTAAATTACAACATGGCTGATAATTTCCCAACGGTAATAAAAATAGGAGAGTTTCATATGCTAAACATGCATTTCACACAGAGTATTAATGCCCAAATATTTTACCTCAAAGGAATGCCTATTTAAAACTTTAATAATCAGGGGCCCCTGGATGGCTCAGTGGGTTAAAGCCTCTGCCTTTAGCTCAGGTCAAGATCTCAGGGTCCTGGGATAGAGCCCTGCATCGGGCTCTCTGCTCAGTGGGGAGCCTGCTTCCCCCTCTCTCTCTGCCTGCCTCTATGCCTACTTGTGATCTCTCTCTCTCTGTGTCAAATAAATTAAAAAAAGAAAACTTTAATAATCAGAGAATGGTCTACCTTTATTATATATGATCTTACTTGAAATTGAAAGTGCCTCTGGTACTTTTTTTTTTTTTTTTGGTCCTGTTTTTGATAACAGTAGTTTCCTAAGGATATATGCCAGGGCTGGGATGCCTGCAACATGAGTGCTGCCACTCTTCCTTCCTGCAGCCATTAAAACAAATCACTGAACTCATTTCCATAGAAACCATTTGTGACATAAAATGTAACAACACATGGAGCTTCCAGGTTGGGAACACATGGAGGTGCCAGGAAGAGAGAAAGCCCCCACTTCACTCCATACATTATTCTACGAGTCTCTTCTATTTGGATATTTATGAGTTTTCGCCATTTTAAATAAACTAGTAAACACAATGGTGTAAATAAAGGCCTTTTTGGAGAAAGGCTTGACTACAGACCAAGATAGCAGCCTATGAGGCTCCTGAACTTCCCTCCTTCCAAAGACACATCCAGATTACAGCTGCACATGGAAAAAATTTCTCTGAGAGAATTCCAATGACTGAATGATTCCTATCCATAAAGCAAATGAGAAAATACCTATATCAAAATGGGTAAGAAAGACTGAGGCATGTTCTTGCCATTCCCAAGAATCATGGCATAGCATCATACAATCTTGAGGGAACATCCAACTTCCAACTCGTCTTTGAAGAGTAAAGGGTTTGGATCACATACCTAGGACCCCAACCTTTAAGGCTCCCAACTAAGGGATGGGCCCCCCAACACCTAACTGAAAAACAATATGGCTTATATTTACAAGTCCAATAGGGCTATAGCAAAGAAAAAAATACTGTTGTCAGGTGTGCAGAAACACTTGCCAAGGCTATCCTCACAGGCCTCAGCATAGGGAGCAGGCAAAATGCCCATCTTCGAATCTTTCCCTAAAAGAAGTTTGAGTGGCTGATTTACAAGCTGCTAAAGCTTTGGCTCTTTATTGGAACACATCTAGGAGCTGCAATGGAATCCTCCTTGGAGTACAGAAGAAGCAGGAGGCACTTCCCATAACTTTACCCTCCAACTTACTGCATAAATAAAACTAATCAGAAATATCTCCATGTAACGAGTTTTCCACATACCCAGCAACCCCATTTTTATAGTAGCCACCACAAGGACAAGCCCTGAAATTACTGAGCTACGAAAGCCAATGCAGCTTGCATTCATAATAACAACAGGACTGTAGCAAACAAAGAAGCACCTTTTAAGTAGACACAAGAACACCCGCCCCCCCCCCATTTATACACTGAGACCCAGCACAGAGATGGTAGGCAGAAATGCTCATATTCCAGTTTCACCCTGGAAAGAATTTAAGTGCATACTTTGCTAGATGCTTCCTGGGGATCTGGCTTCTCATCAACCTGCATCTAGTCACTGGCTGTGATCCTCACTTTTGGGGGCACACCCTCAACATCTGGAAACCACTAAAAATAAAGATGATTACTTGAACAATCACAAAAGTTTGAGTGGGAAGCAGAAGCTTAGACCCAAGCTGACTGATGAGTTTCATCTCCTATGTGTGACCAATCCGTCAAGATTAGAAGAGGTGGCCATTTTATCTAATATGCAGAAAACTATAGAATCAAGGAAAATCAACTGGGGACTATATTCCCAACAAAAAACAAGATAAACATCCAGAAATCTATCTTAATGAAACAGATGTGATTTACTTGATAGAGTTTTCAAAGTAATAGTCATAAAGGTGCTTACCAACGCCAGGAGAATAATGCATCAACAAAGTGAGAATTTCAACAAAGGGAAAATACAAGAAAGTATCAAGTGGCAATCATAAAACTGAAGAATATAATAATTAAACTAAAAAATGCAAAAGCTGATGGGGAGGTTTCAATAATAGCCTAGATCAAATAAAAGAAAGGATCAGTGAAATTAAAGACAGGGCATTGGGAGTCATCCAATCAGTGGAGCAAAATGAAAAGAAAAAAAAAAAAAAGAAGAGTAAAGATAGCTTAAGGGACTTGCAAGATATCACCCTACAGACCAATATATACATTATAGGGACCCCAGAATAAGATAAAGAGGCAGACAACTTATTCAAAGAAATATGGCTGAAAATTACTAATCTGAGAAAAGAAAAAGATATTCAGATCCAGGAAGTACAGAAAGTTTCAAATAAGATGAATCCAAAGAGACCTACCCTCAATATGTTACAGTAAAGGGCCAAAAATTAAAGACAAAGGAGCGATTCCTAAAAGCAATAACAAACTACCCCCTCTGTAAGAAAATCAGCAGGTTTTTTTTAGCAGAAACTTTGCAAGCCAGTAGAGAATGGTATGATACAAAGTGCTGAAAGAAAAAGAATGCCAACCAAGATATTATACCAATACTCTGTCAACAAAGTTGCCCTTCAGAACTCAAAGAGATATAGTTTTAGAGAAGGAAAAGCTGAAGGACTTCATTGCCACTAGATAGACCAGTTTTACAAGAAATATTAATAGAATTCTTGAAGCTAAAATAAAGGCTGCTAATGAGAACAAGAAAACGTGAAAGTATAAAACTTGTTAGTAAAGGTAAATACATACTTAAAATCAGAATACTCTATATTGTAATAATGACAAGAAAACCCAATAAATGGTAACAAGAGAGTATAACTCTAGTACAAAGACTCTAAAAGTATTAAAAGATAACCATAACTATAATAATGTGCTAGTAGATATACAATATCAATGTAAAATATAATTGTGACATCAAATCCTACAGCAAATACTTATAAAATACAGAGAAACGAGTCAATGCACACACTAGAGAAGATCATCAAAAAACAAAGAAAGGTAGCAAGAGTAGAATAAAGGAACTTAAGAACTACCAAAAAAAAAAAAGGGAACTACCAAAAAAAAAACCAACCTGAAAAACCAAAAACAAAACAAAAAAAACCCACAAAAAACAAATAATAATTAACAAAATGGCAACAGTAACTCTATACTTAATCAATAATTACTTTAAATGTAAATGGAATAAATCCTCCAATAAGAAGTCATAGACTGGCTAAATGGTTAAAAATACAAGATCTAACCATCTGCTGTCTATAAGAGACTTGTTTCAGCTTTAAGGACATACATAGACAAAGTGAGGAGGAGGAAAAAGATACTCTACACAAAGGGAAACCAAAAGAAAACAGGGTCACTATATTCACATCAAACAATATAAACTTTAAGCCAAAACCTGTAATGAGACAGAGATGATCATTACATAATGATAAAAGGATCAATTAATCAAGAGAATATAGCAATTGTAAGTATTTATGCACCCAATACTGATGCACCTAAATATATACAGCACATATTAACAGATCCGAGGGGAGAAATAAACAGCAATACAGTAATAACAGGGGACTTATATATAACTTTAAAAAGTGGATAGATCATCTCATCAGAAAAATAAGAAAACACTGGACTTCAACTACACATTAGACTAAATGGACCTAATAGACATAGAGAGAAAATTCCTCCTAACAGTAGCACAATACACATTCTTCCCAAGCACAATGGAACACTGAGGATAGAACATATGTTATTCAAAAAACAAGTGTTAATGATTTGGGGAAGATTGAAATCATATCAAGGATTTTCTTTTCTGATCACAAATACATGAAACTAGAAATAAATTATAAGAAGAAAACTGGAAAATACACAAATATGTGGAGATTAAACAACATGCTCTTGAACAATCAATCGGTCAAAAAAGAAATCAAATAAGAAATCAAAAACTATCCTGAGAAAATGAAAACACAATATACCAAAATTTACAAGATAGAGCAAAAGCAATCCTAGGAGGTTTTGAAGGATAAATGCCTAATTAAGAGGAAAAAAAGATCTGAAATAAACAACCTAACTTTACACCTAAAGTACTAGAAAAACAAAAACAAACTGACCCTAAAGTTAGCAGGGGAAAAAAAAAAGGAAATAAAGGTGAGGGGGACATCACTGAAATATAGACTAGAAATGTAACAGAAAAGATCAATGAAACTAAAAGCTAACTTTCTTTAAAATAAACAAAATACACAAAACTTCAGCCTGGCTCAGAGAAGAGAGAGCACCCAAATAAAATCAGAAATGGGGATTCTGATTGGCTCAGTTGGTTGAGAATCCAACTCTCAATTTCAGCTCAGGTCATGATCTCAGGGTCATGAGATTGAGCCCCACGTCGGGCTCCACACTGGGCATGGAGCCTGCTTTGGACATTCTCACTCTCTCTCCCCCCACCCCCACTCCTCATGCTTTCTCTCTAAAAAAAAAAAAGAAAAAGAAAAATTAAAAAGTTGAATTCATAGAAACAATAAAATAATCATTGCCCCAGAACGATGGGTGGGGGAACAGGAGAGGCTAGTAAAAGGAAATGTTCAGTTTTAAGTAAGATCTGATGGTCCATTGTAAAACCTGATGGCTACAGTTGCTAACACTGTAAGGTATAATCGGAATCTGCTAAGAGAGTGGAACTTAAGTGTTCTCACACACAAAAAAAGAAGTAAATATGTGAGGTGATGGATCTATTAATCAACTCAATGCTGAGAATCCTTTCACAATGTACATATGTATTAAATCGTTACACTTTAAATGTATTATAATTTCATTTGTCAATTATAATTCAATGAAGCTGAAAAAATAAAATCAATGCCCCAGAAAGCACTCTTGATTAATCAGATTAAGTATGAAAGATTAAACTTCTTAGTTGTTCAGATCAAAGAATGAGGCTCCTTCTCTGTGGGTGGGTGATTGGGTTTCCTCTGAAGAGAGTGGACATTCTGGTATATCTGGTAAAAAGAAGACCCTGGTAAAAAGAGTAGGAAATTAAGCCTTAAATTGGTGGTCAAGGGGTCACCCTACTCTCTGAGATGCCACTATGACTAACCTGTAAGGTGGTCAGACATACTGGGACATAGAGGGTGAGCCGAAGGAATGAGTTCTTTGCCACAAAGAGGCAAGGGAGAGCCATGCATCCTGCAGAGAGGACTAAACTGAACAGTCCGATTATCCATTTTCACAAAGTAACAAAGAAAATTGGAGAAGAGGATAAAATTTAGCTTAAATGTTCCACCTAAGCTAACCCACAGGGAAATCAGGGAGGAGCCACATACTCTTAAATGGCTAGACTACTGAGATGCTGGTGACTTGAGAGAGCCCTTTAAAAAAAGAGAGAATCATGAAGCATAAAACTCTAGGTGCCCTTCTCCACAAACGTGCTTGAAGAATTAGGCTTCAATTTTAATGAAAACAAATTTATTGTGTTGATGAGACTGTGAGAGACAGGAATCAGCCAATTACTACCTAAGAGCTAATGATAGATTTTACATGTTTAAATGGTTAAAAGAAACCTAAAGACTCTTTCATGACATGTTGAAGTTATAGGAAGTTAAAATTTCAGTGTCCATAAATCACATTTTATTGGAATACAGTCCTGGTCATTAGTTTACTGAGAATCTATTGTTCCTTTTACAATGACCGTATACTTGCAACAGAGGCCACATTACCACAAAGTCTAAAATATATACTATCAGGTGTATTATAGAAAAAAATTTGTCAATCCCTATTAACATAGATGACCAATAAAGCTCTTTAGCGGTTTGTGCCCATTATTAGGATTTTCTGATTGAGAATGCAAAAATCTTGCCATTTGCAACGACGTGGATGGAACTAGAGGGTATTATGCTAAGCGAAATAAGTTAGAGAAAGACAATTATCACATGATCGCTCTGATATGAAGAATTTGAGAGGCAGGGCAGGGGGTTATGGGGGGTGGGGAAGAGAAATGAAACAAGATGGGATGGGGAAGGAGACAAACCATAAGAGACTCCTAAACTCATGAAACAAACTAAGGGTTGCTGGGGGGGGGGGGGGGATAGGGATATGGACATTGGGGAGGGTATGTGCTATGGCAAATGCTGTGAAATGTGTAAGCCTGATGATTCACAGACCTGTACCCTGGGGTAAATAATACATTATATGTTAATAAAAAATTAAAAAAAAAGAGAATGCCAAAATTTCACAAATATATCACCTCTAGGATATCTGTTAAGTATCTAAATGCATCACCATCAGATTATGATACCACTCCTTTTTGAAGAAATTGCCCCAATGTGATCAAATCTAGACCCTATGTCCCTTAGGCTCATCTTTCTTCTAGAATAGGAACCCACTGAAAAAAAGAAGTGGAGATAGCTGTTGTTTTTTTCTATCTTGATTCACTTAGAAGGGAATTTCTACAATTTACTTAGAAGTTACTTCCTACAATTTAGATAATCTGACAACTTTCTCCATCAAGTCTCCATCAAGATTCACTTTTAAATTGTATTAAAGCTTATCATTTTATTTTTAAAATTCTCTGAAGGAGAGACAGATGGAACTTAAACAGGGAATCCCAAACCCGTGTGTGGGCCCCTGGTTGCCAGCCAGGCTCTCCTGCAGCTGAGCTGTGAAAGTGATTGGCTGGTTCCCACTGAGCCCCAAGACCCATTGGTTGATTCCCACTGAGCTGTGATCCTGATTGACAGCTTCACTATCTCGCTCCCTGAGCCTTGCTGGTGATTTCTTGCCTTCAGCAGTGCACCTGCATAGCTGCTAAGAGTGGAAATGAGAGTCATGAGTTTTGTGACACAACGTTTTGTGTCCTTTGTGTTCTCTCAAGGAACTAGGTGGGAGGAGGATGAGAACTCTGGCAAAAAGAAAAGGAGAAAACTTGCCATGCGAAACAAATTATTGGGGCACATAAAATTAATGTCCTACAAACATGGGTTTTAAACTCAATCCAGTAAGATACATTACCGTAAGTTTGAACCATAAGAGTCTCAGGAAGATGATGTCTGGAAACCAGACACTTATAGTGTGGAAACTGCAAATCTGTATTCATATGGTAAATCAAGAAACCATCACCCTTATTAAATCACCTTTTATTATTTTGATAGAGACAAGTCTATCCCTTAGTGCTTAATCCCTCACTAGTAGGTTAAGTGATAAAAATCTAGACTCTGGACTCAAAACTGGGATTATAAACTGATGTTAGAAAAGTGGAGATCTTGATTTCAGGAGCCTGATAATCTTTTCTTTCATCATTTCTACAAAGTATAGCTTTAATTACTATAATAGAAATCAGATGATTACAAATTATCACCCAGTACATCATCTATTCTATAAAACCAAGATTCCACTACTTAGCTCCCATCTACTAAAAGAAAATTAATTCATCTTTTAACCAAAGACATGGAAGACCTGTACAAGAGAAACTATAAAAACACTACTAAAGGGCGCCTGGGTGGCTCAGTGGGTTAAAGCCTCTGCCTTCAGGTCAGGTCATGATCTCAGGGTCCTGGGATCGAGACCCACATCAGGCTCTCTGCTCAGCGGGGAGCCTGCTTCCCCTCTCTCTGCCTGCCTCTCTGTCTACTTGTGATCTCTTTCTTGCCATCAAATAAATAAATAAAATCTTTAAAATTAAACACTACTAAAATAAAGAAAAACCTCAATAAATGGAAACACAACTTATGTTCGTAGGGTGAAGGCCGTAGTGTTAATACTGTTAAGATGTCAGTTAATACTACCCAAAGCAATCTATAGATTCAATGCAGTCCCTATCAAAATCCCAATAAATTTATTTGCAGAAATGAAAAAAATGCCATCCTAAAACTCATGTGGAACTTCAAAGGACCCCAAATAGCCAAAAATAATCTTGAAAAACAACCACCAAGAAAAACTCACACTTGCTGATTTCAAATTGTACTATAATGCTACAATAATCAAAACCATGTGGTGCACTGGCAAAAAGATTAACATTTAGGCCAATGGAACAGAACAGAGAATTCAGATATAAACCGTGACATATACAAATGATTTTGACAAATTGTTTTGATTTGATACACAATCAATCAAACAAACATCAAACAAAATGATTTTGACATATACAGATGATTTTGACAGGATAATTCATTGGGAGAAAGGATGATCATTTCATTAAATGGTGCTGGAAAAACTAGACTTCAGCATACAGAAGTATAAGGTGGATCCTTAGTAGATATCATATATAAAAATTAACTCAAAATGGATTAAAGACTTAAATGTAGGACCAGAAACTGTAAAAGTATTGAAAGAAAACATTAGGCGAAAGCTTCACACCATTGGATTTAACAAGAATTTCTTGGATAGGACATCAAAGGCCCAGGCAAGAAAAGAAACGCTGAGAAACTGAACTTCATAAAAATTAAAAAATTTGTGCACCGGGGCGCCTGGGTGGCTCAGTTGGTTAAGCGACTGCCTTTAGCCCAGGTCATGATCCTGGAGTCCCGGGATCGAGTCCCGCTTCGGCTTCCTGCTCTGCGGGGAGTCTGCTTCTCTTTCTGACCCTCTGACTTCTCTCTCTCTCAAAAAAAAAAAAAAAAAAAAAATTGTGCACCGGAGGACACTATCAACAGAGCAAAAAGGCAACCCATGAAAGAGGAGAAAACATTTGCATACTGTGTACCTGATAAGGGATTAATAACTAGAATATAGAGAGAACTCCTAAAACCCAACAAGAAAACACACAATTTTAAAATGAGCAAAAGATTTCAATAAACATTTCTCCAAAGAATATATACAAAGGCCAATAAGCACATGAAAAGATGCTCAAAATCACTAATTATTAGGAAATGCAAATCAAAGCTACAGTGAAATAGGACCTCACATGCATTGGGGTAGATTTTTTTTTTTAATGTATTAGCAAGGATATGCAGAAATTGCAGCACTTGTACACTGCTGATGGGAATGTAAATGGTATACTCACTGTGGACAGCAGTAAGATGGGCTCCTCAAATAATGAAAAGAAACTTGCCCTGTGACCCAGCAATTCCACTCTTGGGTATGTACCCCAAAGAACTGAAAGTAGGGCTTCGGATATTTGTATCTGCACACCTATGATATGTGTACACATACGTCTAGAGCTGCATTATTTATAGTCAAACTATGAAAGCCACCCAAGGGTCCACTGACGGATGAATGGATAAATAAAATGTGGTATATATGAACGATGATGATCCAGCCTTAAAAAGGAAATTCTAAGGTACATTAGAGTATAAAGCAATCTGAACATTATTACACTGAGCGAATTAAGCCAGTCACAAAGAGTAAATATTGTACGATCCCACCTATGTGAGGTACTTAGAGTAATCAAAATGATAGAAAGTGGAATGGTGGTTGCCAGGACAGGGGGAGGGAAGAATGTCATTAGTACTTAATAATGAGCAGAGAGTTTCAGTTTTCCTGGAGGAAGACAGTATGGAGATGGAGGCACATCACTGTGAATGGATTTAATGCCACTGAACTGCACACTTAATAGTTAAGATGGTAAGTTTTTCATTAAATGCATTTTTCCATGATAAAAAAAAATGGGATCAAAAGAATTCACATTTTGATGTGCCTAATTCACAGGACTACTGTGAAAATCAATGATCCTTATTTTGTATAGGACATTCCCATGCAAGTACAAAATTCATACATATCCAAAGTGGTATTATTCAAAAAAACATTTTTCTGAAGTTAACTCTACCAGATTTTCAATTTTTATCAGGTTTTCAACTGTAAAGAAGGCTACTACAGTAACCACTCCTGATGGATTTGAATTGGTACAGAAGACAAATTCTTAGAACAGAGCTGGGTCCTCCTTTAAAGTGGGGCATCTGAAAGGGTAAACTACCATCTTTCTCCTGCTCCACCGCTTATCTCATGACATATATCACCTTCGATATAACAGGGTTTACTTAGTAATTACATTTTTTAGTATTTTTATCTCTTCTGTTTAACTCCTGAAGAATGGTCAGGGTCCACATGACCATTCAGACAAGATAACTGAACTAGCCAGGCTATGTAATCCGGTCTGACCTCAATTCCACTCTAGGTAACAGAATGAGGCAAAAAGCCCAAAGGCTGGTCTTTCCTAAATACCAGAAAGGAAACCTACCACCCCCAGACTTACACAGACTGCAGGTACGGTTCTTTTTTTGTCAATATCTTCCAAAGGAAACCTAGTTCCTTTGCAATGAATGACCACTGAATGAATGAGCAAATGCTCTAATGCGTTTTCCCCAGTGCTCCCAACCACAGAATCAGCAGCCTTTAATTGTAGCTCATTTACTTAATGTAGTATTCAAAAAAAATTGCTGTCATATGGAGCTTTAAGATAGCCTCACTCAATAACATGTTCTCCTGTTTGTACATTAGAAACGGAATAAAACAGAACCTAACGAATGAAATTCAAAACCCCAGTGCTTCATGTCTCTGTCTCTTTTCTTGGGTTAGGGGGGAGGCTCATTTATTTTCCTGATTTATTCTTGTCCTTTTGTGCCCTTAGTCTCCTCCGCTTTGTCTTCAAACATCTAATTGCCATGTGTTCTGATGGATAAGCCCGGCCCTGGGCTCCTGTTTTCAGTAATAGCGGCTCTTTCCCTTTATCATTCTTTGTACAAAGGAGATTTTCTTAATTAAATGATCTTTGCACTCATCATTTCCTAACTCTCATTTCATATCTGCTTTGCGAGATGATCGCCAAGGTCCCCTTCCAGTTCTAAAATTCTATGACATTTGGGCGTGACAAATACTAAGGAGATCATAGAATTCATCATTCTTCTCTACATTTTTTAGTATTACAGCCTGCTTTCTCATTTCAGCAATATTTTACAGTCAATTTGCCTTTAGATTCTCCTCACAGAATCTTTTCCAACAACTGGAGGTTTTTTAGCTTCCAAAGAAACAGAACATCTGTGTCACCGGCAAGTACGCCAGAGGCCGCCTTAATGGTAGGTGTTGAAAGAGCTAAAAATTTTGGTGTACTGTATGTGAGAGGAGGCAAATAGATGGAAAGGATAATCCCCTTCTTCCTGACTGAACCCATGGCAGACAGTGCCCATGGCTTCGAGAACACACTTCCAGCTGAGGAAGGAGGTAGTTTCGGAATGCTTGTACCATATAGGAGGCTTCAGGAAACCATTCCTGATGAACGGGAGTAAGGACTGGAAATCCGACCTCAGAAGTGGCTTAAGTCTTCCTTTAAAACATAGCCTCCCCATGTATGAGATACTACCTTTACCAGGCTCCCTTTTAGTTTTTCCCACAGAATATATTCTTACATACTATATGATTTACTTAGTTCTTGTGTTTATTCTTTTGCCTCTCCTGCTAAATCTCCGTTGAGGTCAGTGATGTAGGTCAAGAATCTGGAATAATGCCAGGCACACAGCAGGTACAAGAAATACGTCTAATGAAAGAATGAATAATTTCTTCCTCCATCAGGATCAGAATCTCGGGGTCCAGGCCACAATGAAGTGAATGGGGCCTCTAGAGGGCAAAATTTAAGGAGGCACTCACTCTCAGGGCCAACACCGCACAAACACGCCCACAGGGAGGTGAGAGGACTCCTTCAATTTTGCACCCTAGGTATCTCCCTTGCCTCACTCTAATCCCGGATCTGAAAACAATCACTGTTAAGAACTCACATTTTTCAGGGCGACCTGGGTGGTTCAGTCTGTTGAGCGTCCAACTCTTAATTTTGGCTCAGGTCAGGGTCTCGGAGTTGTGAGATTAAACCCTATATTGGGCTCCTCACTCAGTGGGGAATCTGCTTGTTCCTCTCCCTTTGCTCCCCTCCCCTGCTAGCACTCTAAAATAATTAAATACAACCTTAAAAAAATAATAAAAAATATTTTAAAAAGACTTCACATTTTTTCCACCACACCCTGTACCTACTAAATCACAACCACTATGCCGGGGAAATGATGGCCTGGGATCTCATGTCTAATGAACTACTTGGTCATGCCTACAGGTAGTGTTATTTGAGAATCATTGGTTTAAATTCAACAGCTTGCCCAGATATATCTGTCCCTAAGTCATCTCGAGCCAGTACATTTATCTCCTTCAAGGCCCTTCACAAACTTTCTGTAGCTTAGCTTTCCCTTCTCTTCCCTGAAAAAATTCTAATAGTAGCTAATGTTTTTAGGCTCCAAGCACTGCTCCCTTCGTTACTGTGAATAATGCACCAAATTGTCATACAAAGCCACGTGACAGGTTCCACCATCGTTGCCACTGACCTAGGAGAAAACTGCCAGAGAAAGCTTAGGTCACCTGTGTTTTCGCAGCAAAGACACATTTTTAGAGACTATAATCTAGACAGAATGTGTTCAATATTCTAGCTCCAAGGAAACTGCTGTCATGGAGGTCCCAGTTCCCCTCAGATTTCTTCTCTTTATTCAACTCTTCTCTTCATTGAGAAAGGCTTTTCCAGTCACTCTTCTGCCAAAATCCTCCCCATTGAAGTCACACCCACCCCTTGGTATCCAAGTAAATTTCCATTTCCTTTACCAAGCCATCTTTGAACACCATGGTGTAAAGTACCCTTCCCTCTCTTGTGGTCATTTAACTCGGTTTCTCCATTGTTTTATCTACATTAGGTTTGGTGCACAACTAACCAGAAGTGATTAAATATTTTTAAACATAAACCTTTATTAAGCCTTATCTCCTGTAACCATTGTCTTTCATTAAAGCACTGCCCGTGCCAATCTATATTCCATGCTTCTGAGGAAAAACAAAACAAAACAAAACACCATGAAGAAAAAACTAAGTAAACTCTTGGCTCTTGAGTTTCAAAAGCCTAGCACAGTCTCCTAGAAAAGAATTAAGTAAAGGCTACAGCTATCTGGATGACTTCCAATTCCAGCCCCTCCCCCCACCAATTAGATAAAAATTCCCAACTAGGATGAAGCATAGAGGGAAAGGCAGTAAGTAAAGAGATTTTATGTTCATAAAAAACAGGGAGCCCTCCAACAAGTGCAGATGTGACAAACTGGTCTTAGTTTAGAAAGACCGGAGAGCAGAGAGGATCTGTCTATCAACTGTAGGCTGGAGCCCAAGAAAGGAGCAGAACTCTAGAGAAAACCTGTTGCTTTTTATGTAGGCAGAGAGGGCATTCTGCATACGGTCAAGAGCATGACTCAGGGCAACAAAACAACTCATGTGCCCAAAAGGACCCTCAAACCCGGCAGAGCTTTAGTGCTAAGGGTGCTCCCTGAAGCTAACCTGGCGTCTGAGCAGCAGGATTTCACATGCCCCCAGGCAGTTTATGAAGACCTGAGAAAAAGCTGTACTTGAACTGTAGGGATGATGGGTGATTCAGCAGTGTCTTCAACAGCCAGCAGACCATGTGGCAACAAGAATATCCACACGTATCAGCACAGACAGATCGTGACCAGTCCCTTTTCAATATCCACCTTCCACCAACTGTGATCCTGATACCTCGGAACTTGGATAGTCCTCGCCACGTTTGTGTCTGACCTTCACTTTGCACCATGAAGTTTCCCTTATTATGATCAGTTCCCCAGTTCGAGCCATGGCATAGGGGGTGCTAAACACGTATTTGTAAATACATGAGGTAGAATGAATCTCATACATTTGAAAATGGACATTTTTGCCAGGAAAACCCTCCAGTGACGCTGGTAGTCACCAGAGTGGTCAGTTACGAGAATTGAGAAGTGGATGCCTCTATCATGGCTCATTATTCCCTGTCGAATCACCCCTGTTAGGTGCAGATAAAAAACACCCCCAAGTCCTGAGTGAGTTCTGGATCACACAGCAGTAACAAACAGTGTCAAAAAAGCACATGAGAGTTACAGCTGTTTTGTTTTGGTCTGTAAAAATTAAAGACCCACAAAAGAGGTGACATTTGTTGAGGTCCCACCAGAGAGGGCCTTTGTGAAATTTATTATAAATGAAACACACTGTTTCTGGCAAGTTATCCTTGGGGAAAGTTAGATATTGGAATATTCTGAGCTTCAAGTTAATTTGTACCTATCAGATAGACAATGGCAGGCCTTCATTTTTGATCAAGGGCCAAAAAAAAAAAAAAAAAAAAAGGATATCAATGTGTAGATTTAAAAAAAAAACAAATAAACAATGAATACATAGCTGAAGACTGAGGGTAGAAAAAAAAAATGAAAGGAAAACGAAACAGACATAGCATAATAAAGCAAGTCATTTTACTATCTGACCACCACCACTACTGGAACATTTGAACCAAAGGACTTAGATTTCAATTTTACAAATAAAAGAATTCAGAAAGACTTGAGTTAAAAGGAAAAATATGTAAAAAGTGAGAATCCACAGAGAATAATAATTCCTTGAATGGGGGTTTGAAGGCTTATTGGAAGACATAAGCATATTGAATATTGGAGTATTCATCCCAAACTCAGTTTATTTTGTAAATTCATTGTTTTGTATAATTAGCTCTTCCAAAGAAATAAAAGGTAGGACTCAATCTTAGCCTTAGGGCAACTGAAGGCAGCACTGAGTCACTTGGGTGTTTTTCACATAACTGGAATCACCAGAGGCTGGTGATCCTTATGTCACTTGTTTTCTTATCCTGGTGGTCTTGTCTTCTGCTTACAGACATAATGAACTCTTGGCTGCAGGGAACTAGCAGGTATGGAAGGACTCAAGGGGTAGGGATGGCATGGTCTTCAGAATCTGCTGTATACTTTTTATTTGTATTGAATCAAAGCTTCATTACTAAGACTTCAGATTTGGGATGTTTTAAGAAACCTCATGAATTTCAGACAGGGGAGGAAAAAAGCAATCAATGAAAACATGAGGATACATTACAATATCAAGGTTTTCGGAGACCTTAGGTAGGGATAGCTTCTGATACCAACTATTAAAAAAATTTTTTATCCAACTACTATTTTTACATTATTAAAAGATCAACTAAAAAGATGACTTAAAATGAAAAACATCTGTCCCCTTGTTATCCTTCCCTAGCCTCCCACATCCCAGAGACACCACTTTTAACCCTTTTAGTTTTTCCTTCTGGTATTTTCCTTCATATTTTCAATTCACATGAGTACACTACTATGGCTACTGAGCTTTCACGTTTAGCTATTACTCACTGATTTGTTACTGCAAGAGATGATGATTTAACTCTGTCACCAGCCACCTTCCCACCCTCACCTACTTTCCCTCCTTCTTCCTCTTGGTATAATTCCCTCACATCTTCAGTAAAATCCATACATGGTGCTTAAAATCATTATTCTATGTGAATATTTTTCATTACCAAGCCAAGTGGAGTACTATTTCAATTCCATTTCCACTTCTCATTTTGACTTAACTGCCTCTTTTATTCATTAAATGTTTGTCTTTCCTTGAAATCTGGCTCAGGGTTGCTTGACACTCCAGTTTTCTACCTCTAGGAGATAGCCCCAGCTGGGACAACTGGACTAACAGGGTACTGCTCTATGTAGCTCTTCCAACAGCCTCACCTGGATGCCTCTTGATGTTGGCCAAGAGTAAACGGTAGTGACAATGTGCCAGTGTTCTGGGGTTTTTTGTTTTTGTTTTTCCCTGAGCCTTTGCACAGGTTATACTTGCTCCCATCTCACTGGCCAAGGCAAGAAGTCACACAGCCAAACTGAGATTCAAGGGGCAGGGAAATAGACTCTGCCACTTTGGTGTGAAAACTTCAATCATGCATCAGATGACTATAGAAAAAGGGAGGACGAATCAGGGTCGTTACTTGAATCAACCTTTCAGTCATTAATCCGGTGACCGGGTCTGTTTCTGATTCTCCAGCTTGCTCTTTTCATTTGTCCTACACATGCCAATACTCTACTGCCTTAATTAGTAGGGCTTTGTAATAGGTCTTAATAATTTGTGTTGAAAAACAAAAAGTTCAAAGGCCCAAAATGCTGTCACGGAGACCAAGTTTCCAAAATAGGGCTTAATTATCAGTTTCAAGCTCCTGCAGAAATGTATTCTTAACAGTCAGTCAGCAACTGTTTAGCGGCACCAATGAGTCTGCCTCATGGGCATCTCCATTCTTCAAAGGAAGAGGAGGTCATCTGCACCCTATAAGATGCCTTGCCTGAAACAACCCTTGTCTTTTGCTATTAACTCCTTGCCCTTACCTTCCTTCTATAAAAATCTTCCATTTGGTACAACTCCTTGGACTGTCTGCTAGATGGGGAGCTAGCTGCTGGATTCATGAATCGTTTAATAAAGCCAATTAAATCTTCAAATTTGCTTGGGACATTTTGTTATTTAACACTTGTAATGTTAAATCTTAGAATTTGTTGTTCTTCATAATTTTCTTGACTATTTTTGGCTCATTGCATTCCCATATAAATTTTAGAATCCAGTTTGTTAATTTCCACAAAAGTATCTGTTGGGATTTTAATTGGGATTGCAATGAACAATGTGGAATGCAACAATATGGAATGCAACCTGAGCCCTGGGTTCCTGGAAAACAGCAAAGGTCAAGAAATCTCCCTAACCTTTTATGTTCTGGAAAAGAGCTTACTGCAAAGAGCTATCCTCCCTCCTAATAACTTAGGGAAGATATGAAGATGGACACCTTGTTTATCTAGGACAAATCCAGATACACGCCCTCCAAATTACCATTCTTTGGCTCAGAAATGATTAGCTGATCTCTTTGCACTCACTGACTAATCTGGAAAAAATAAATATATCCTCTTGTGTTTTTTTATGCTTGCACGTTCAACTTTCGCAATATATGGAAAAGTTAGAAAAAAGGAAACTTATTTATATACATCCACTCAGGTAGGAGGGGTAGAATAAATTGCACAATCTTTATAGAGTACAATCATGAACATCTTTAAAAGCCTTACACGCCCATAATTTGACCCAAATATATTTTCTTCGAAGTGATGTTTTTAGGCACCAAATCTACCAAGTATGCAGTTATCTATATACAATAAGTTTTATGGAAGCATTGTTTTTAATAGAGAAAAAAAATTCAAATACCTAGCAAATGAGGAATGGATAAATACAACTACATTTATTGCCAAATATGTTATCAGTACATTCAATTTTTTAAAAAGAAGTCCACACATGTGGTATAAATTATTTTTGTTGAAACAATTTAAATGTATATGCATGCACCAAAAGTGTAAAAGTACCTATTAAAATGTTCATAGTTAACATCTAATAAACTACACAAAATGTCTCTAAAATGTAAGCTTATACATGTGTTAAAAAATAGCACCACAAGGAACCAATGATGACAGCAGGGAAGATGTCAACAGCCTTTATTTCTATTTGATTTGAAAGACTGTTATTTATTAGCCTAAGACTGAGCTTGGCCTTGATTATTCTCTCCTGACAAGAGTGACTGAGTATTGGAACCTTTAGAGAAATATTAGTGTGAAATTTGAGACACTGCTAGAAGCTCAAACAATATATACTGACAACCATTAATAAATTCAATTAAATGTAGGGTCTGATCTCTGCTAGACCACCTAACTGTATCATTACCCTTTGTTAAACATGTATGTGGCCTGACATCTGCTAAGTATTTTGCACCTATTAGGTACGCCCAGCATTCTGTAGAAGAGGAAAACTAAGGCTCTGGAGAGTAACATTTATCATTTACCTACACAGACAAAATTACATTAGGAAATTCACTTACACACTCGTGGCAGGTATATAGCAAGTCAAAGAAGATTAACCTGAGATACGTATCTACAGAGAGACCTACCTCTCTAATTTGTAAAAGGGGATTGCTATGACTGCTTTCATATTCATCTATTTCTGTTGAAGTGCACTCAAAGAACTAGGTTTTTGACATGCTAGTGATTAACTGACATTATACCAGAACAGGGCAAGCTCTTTCATTACAAATCTTCTCAGTCCATGTTGATACCCTTGAAGCATTATCAAATAGCATTCTTTTTAGTTACTATTTAGACAAAGGACATATAATTCATGCTAAGCCCTCCCTACCTTAATGACATTGTTCTCTGTATCTTGTCAAACTGGTCAATGTTCTGCAGTGAACAAATACTGTGTACTTACAAGACTGCCCTGCCAAGTTCATCTATACTGACAAGAATCAGATCACTGGTCCCCTGGGATTCAGAGACGAGTAGGCCGCATGAGGATTTAAGGAATCTTTAGGGTATGATGGAAATGTTCTCTATCTTCATGGTGGTAGTGGTAATTTCATGCATGCGTACATCCAACAAAAATGAATAGGGCGCTTAAAATGAAAGCAGTGCGCTACATGTAAATGATACCTTAATAAAGTTGATTAAACAAATAAACTGCCTATATAAAGTGGTATACAACACCCTCAGGAGAACTTAATGATCAAGTAACAACCCTGTGTCTTCTGAAGCTTCTATTTGCTCTTTCTCTAGCTGAAAAAAACAAAACAAAACAAAACCAGTAGCCACTTTCCAGACCACCCAGTTATATTCCATTTTAAATATCTCAATTTTGAAAAGGTTATCTGGGATTCATTCATTTTTGTTTTAGAGCCAGCTTGGAAACACCTATTCATAGACTATATCATTGGTCAGAGATAAAGAACAAAAGGAGTCCCAGTATCTTTTTTTTTTTTTAAGCATAATCCTTGACAACTTGTCACCTTATAACTATTCCAAGCTGAAGAAGTAGGTATTGAAGGAGAACTAATATTTTTTTGAAGGCAGACATATTTAGAATAAAAAAACCCACAATTAATGGATATTTTTCACACATAATTACAAAACATATTACTATAATCTTTTCAGCCTCCAACGTAAGAAGATAAAGAAAGCCTTCAGACTTCTAATGGTCTGTGAAATCAGTCAGAATAATTATTACTTTATACTACAAATAATTCCTGAGTCTTGAAGGATAAACACATGGAGTCCTTCACCTACTCCCCAAAGTAAATAAAATCGCACACGTCATTTCTTTAAAGAGTATTCATAGTTACTGTAACATTAGAACTACATTGAAATTAAGATTTCAAAAACAGAAAATAGCTTCCTATGGGACATAAAGATTTTCTTTTTTTTTTTTTTTTTTTCAAGATTCTTTATCTCCTCGTGTATATAAAAAAAATGGCACCTTTCCTTGGAGATGTCTCCATGCTATTTTTCTTGCTGTTCCTCGTATCTATGGTAGATTTCTATTTGAAGAAACCTGTGAGTAAATAACTATGTACTTTGTCCTTAGATTTGACTCTGGCATCTCTAAGTATAAAAACTAGACATCTTTGCCTGGTTGGAGATGATCAAATAGGAGAATGCACCACTGGCATCCCAAATCTACGAACTCAGGAGAGTAGCCATGCTGCCAGCAAGCACTAAGCCCACTACCACCACTGAAAACAATGTTTCTTAACTGAATTCCATACCCACTGCACTAAGCTGAAACCAAGGGAAATCAAGACTGCAACCAACCGGCTAAAAGTAGTTACTGTGACAGTACTTCCACCGACACTAATCAAGCAATTTCTTTTACTTATCCCCCAAATAAGAGAAATGACCAGTGAAAAACAACCACCTGAGTGTATATGTAGCTAAGAATGTGTCCATTTGAGATGAGCACTAATCTTTCTTCTTCCAAATGAGAGTAAAGTAATTCTGTATTCTTTAAGCATAATTTAATTTACTTTCCTCATTATTGATTAGGACCAACAAAATTATATTAATTAACCTTCATAAGCAGTCTAAATAACAGCATATCTTTCTGAGCCCAAGACTTTCAAGTGAATTTGGAGCATATTTCCCTTTTTCTTTTACGTACAAGTAGTTACTGGCTCCCTATTTATTCTTTCAAAAGATAAATTAAAACCACAAACTCCTTGTTACCTTTTCTTTTCCACTGAGTCAGTCTCTTAGAATGATACATTTTCCCAGATTAATTGCTACATCTTTGGATAATATTCTTTGCCGGAGAACAAGAATAGGATTGATTAAAACAGGTTCGGTGTGCACAACAGAAATGAGCCTATATTGGTGATAAAAACCTATTGTAGTTGGTGATTTGGTAGACAGTAAGACACACAACATATCTTTTCCTAAATAGAATGCTCTCCCAAAGTAAAACCTAGGTCGTTTATAATTTTTTTCTGTATTCATGTAATTTTTTTAACTACTTGCTTTACTGCTTTTTGTTTTTCTCTGCATTCAGAATGGACTGACATCCATAGCAAACCCTGCAAGGACAGCCTATACGCTGGGAAAATGCAAGATTACATGACTGATGAATACTTAGTGATTAGACCTATATACAACTCACTGTAAGTATTCTAGGTTATTTTTATAGTGTCTTTCCACTACTCACCAGTCAAATCAATTCTAGGCTACCAATTATGGTGGTATTATCAATATAAATATCTGTTATCAACTGACTTTCTACTGTTGCTTCATTCAATACATCCCATCTAAACTAACCACACTCTTTCCTTGCATCTACTGGTCTCTCCTGGGAGGCTCAGTGTTTCTCCTCCCTCGTCACTTTTTGATTCTTCCACAACTATTCCCAAAGCTCTGACAGGAGGCAGCTCCCCAGAGTCCATTTTCAGCCATAACTCAACCTTTGTCTGCATTCCCTCCCACAAAAGCTATTCTGTTCTTACAACCTCAACTACTATCTGTGTCCTTCTGGAACTTCAGATGAGAAACCGGGAAGCCTTGTTGGACATCTTTCTGCCACTCACGTGTGAAATTTTGAGGTCCCCTGGTGGGCTCTTCACATCACTGCGACTGTGCTCTTCCCATCTCCCCACTCTAAGTGTCATCACCCCATACTGTGCTGCCTCTAAACCTCAAAATACTCCAGAAATTCCACAATTTCAGACTTTGATCTACATCCCTCAGTTTGTGTCTCACACCTGAATTATCGCAAACCTCTTGCATGACAAACGTTAATAGTGAAAACTCTAAGTGGATCAAAAGGCAGGTCCAACCATAGGGGCAAAGCCTGGAAGTGAATGAGGCAGCAAAAAGGCACAGTAGTAGTTTTTTGTTTTGTTTTATTCTGTTGTGGTATTTTTTTTTTTTTTTGCAAGACCTTAAGATATAGAGAATACCATCACTGGAATACCCACCCTCCTGGTTTACAGAATGGATTGGATATTTATTGACAAAAGGAAAAGCCAGACTACCACAGAGGAATCTAGGCAGAATATGATGAAGGCCTGGGAGATAACGTTTGATAATGTTTTCATTACTGTTTCATCTGATCTCTTTGTTCTCAGGTTAATTTCAAAAGCTGCCATCGCAGACTCCTAAGTGCTCTGCTGTGTCCACTCCAGTAACCTACTTTCATCCATCTCCCCATTCACAAGGAGTACCCCGCTTTCCCCGCCCCCCTTTTATTGACAACCTCAATTCTTCTCGTGGCCTATGTCAAACTTACCCTCCTCCAGGATGGTTTCACAGAAGCCACAGAACAAAGAAGTCATACGCTGGAGCTGTGCAGCCAGAATACCTGGGTTCAAAAGTTGTCTCCCCTCATGTCCTACAGTGTGATTTTGGGCCAATTACTGAACTTCTAAGCTCAGAGAAGTTGTTTGGGAGGTACAAAAAGTACCCAACTCCTCTGGTTACTCCAAGTAGTCAATGAGATAATCCATGTGAAAAGCTGAGCACTTAGCCTGGCACAGGATATTAGCTTAATATCTGTCAGACACTGTCATTAGCATCGTTGTTTTTCTCCTCATCCCTGAGTGTTTTTCCTCTTCACTGAATTGCTGTAATACATCAAACTTTCAAAGTATTCTGGAACTTCTTAATTCAAAATCAGGTAGGCTGCTAGTTCATTGTATACACAGATCTTGCTTTGCCAGTAAGTTCAAGTTTTAAGGGCAGAAACCACATCCTCAATTCTTTATTCCTCCTCCTAACAATTATATTATTTGCACTGTTAGTGACAACAGTCGTGAGGACTGTACTTATCATTTTTAATACAGCGGATGTAGGCGATCATTTTAACACCGCCAGACAGGAGTTACCATCTCCCTCTTAGAGGTAAGGAAACAAAAGTGGAATGGGTTATTAAATAGAGAGCAACGCATGGAACAGGTGGTTTCGTGTTTTTAAAATTTTGACCAGAGCCAAAGACATAATAGCATGATCTAAAATGCATCCCATCGCGAAGCATTTTTTAACGGCCTATTTTGTGAAAGCAAGGCATAGGTACTACAGCTGTAAAGATAAGCAGGACCTGGTCCCTGACCTTGAGAGGCTTACAGTGTTAGTTGGCACAACAAAAAATTAACCAAATAACAAGAGTATTTGGTTGTTATCACTTAGATCCCTGAGACTCTGGAATCACAGAAGAACAGCCTTTTGGGAATGGATATTCACAAAGCATTCTATGTAGAAGAAAGAATATACGCAGAGGTGTGGAAGACGGTGGGAAGGGCCTAGTATGCCACTTAGGGAAGCACGAAAAAGAGCCCATATAAATGTCTGGTGGGGGGTGTCAGTGGTGACAATGACAAATGAAAATGAACTGCTTCATGTCCCATGCAAAGACAACTGAAATCACGCAACAGTTTTAAGCAGTTGGGAGGTCAGCATGGCAAATGGAGAAGGCAACAGCAAGATCAGATGTGATTCTAGAACCAAGCACTTTAGAAGTCATTTGGAACACAGATTGCAAAGGGCAACTTTGGAGCCTGTATTGGTACAAGAGAGAAATGATGATGGACTGAACCAAGATACCAGCAGAGGGAAGCAAAATAAGGGGATAGGTGAAAGAGATACCTATTTTTACATGTATTTAAATTCAATTTAGTTAATATATAGTGTATTATTAGTGTCAGGGGTAGAATTTCATGATTCATCAGTTGCATATAATACCCAGGGCTCATTATATCACATGCCCTCCTTAATGCCCGTCACCTAGCTACCCCCCCAACCTCCCCTCCAGCAACCCTCAGTTTGTCTCCTAGAGTCAAGAATCTCTTACCATTTGCCTCCCTCTATGTGTTTATTATTCCTTCCCTTCCCCTATGTTCATCTGTTTTGTTTCTTAAATTCCACATGAGTGAAATCATATGGTTGTGATTTATTTTGCTTAGTATAATACTTTCTAGTTCCATATATGTCATTGCAAATTGTAAGATTTCATACTTTCTGATGGCTGGGTCATATTCCAGTGTGTGTGTGTGTGTGTGTGTGTGTACAGATATAGATATATCTATATCTGTACACACACACACACACACACACACACACATATCACATCTTCTTTATCTGCTCATAAAGAGATATTTAAAAGATAGAAATAATGATCGGGATCAATTAACTATGAGTTATGACGGAGAATCTAGGCCAAGGCCAAATATTTACCTTGGAACACTGTGCTTTCATCTATAGATTCTACCTCTAACTTTGTGGCTGTTATGAAATAAAGTGTTAACAGAAAACAATCCTTGAGCGAATCAAGAAAGCCAACTGCCACACATGACTACTGCCTCTGTACTTCACTCTTGGGAACTTCTCTGGATTAACTCTGATTCGCAGCACAATCACACAGCTTATCCAGGACTCCAGAATAGCAGGGTGTAGACGGCCCAGTGTGATCCGGTTCGTGACACATGCTTGCTCCTTCTTGGCTTCGTCTTCCATGTAACTCAGCATGGAAGATGCACGGACCTACTGTCTGATCCTTAAACCTAGCTCGTTCCTCTGCTGGAATGCTCTTTCCATGTGTTCCCTCACTTCTGGCTCTTAACCCAAAGTTCATCTTCTCAAAGTGGCTTTCTGCAACCATTTACCTCAAGTAGGGCTCTCCCTGCTGTGAACCCTTCACCCTCTTCAATTTATTTCACATTTCTCATCTCTGCTTGAAAGTATCTTACTTGATTTCTCACTGGTTGTCTCCCCTAATTGTCACTGTAACCTCATGAGTAGAGATCCTTTTTTTTTTACATTTTTATTTATTTTTAAAGATTTTGTTTATTTATTTGAGAGAGAGAAAGAGAGATAGGGAAAGAGAGCACAAGCAGGGGGGAGAGGGAGAAGTAGACTCTCCAAGGAGCAGGGAGCCTGATGTGGGGCTGGATCCCAGGACCCTGGGATCATGACCTGAGCTGAAAGCAGATGCTTAATCAACTGAGCCACCCAGGCACTCCCAGATCCCTTTTTTAAAAATTAATTAATTATTTTGCTGTGCTCACTGGTGCGCCATGAATGCAGAGCTTGGCACATAGTAAGCACAAAATAAATACTGCACGAATTATTCTAACTGCCCAAAATATAGCTCTGTGTATTTTACAATGCACTCTGAAATCCATTAAGCCCCCGATGTAAATTCAGCAAGAATTTAAGCTCTTTGTATGCCTAAGAAAACTGAGACTTAACAAGGTTTCCTGACTTTGTAAAGTCACAGCACTATTAATTGCAGGTGCAATACAAAGAACTTAATTTTCCATATGATTGATCATCATTTAAAACTACAGAGTGTTTTTTTAATTTACTATCAAAGGGATAATGATTAAAGGTCAAGTTAACTATAAAAGAAGTTATTACTTCATTATTCAAAAGAAAAGGAAATAAATTTAGATATTTAACGTAGTTTGGGGAATTTCAGGATTTCAGTAAGACTCCTGCATCAAAATTAGTTAGAATGGTGGAATGAGAAATGATTCTTTTTTTTTTTTTTTGAAATGATTCTATGCATGGAAGCAATAATGTATGAAGACATCACTTTAACCTGTGTATTAAAACAAATGTAAAGGCTTAGGTACTATTTGATTGATTCACCCACTTTTTCGTGAATATTACAGCATTCAGCAAAATGACGATTATTTTTCCTTTCAATTTTATCCCTTTCAGTTGTTCGACTGCTTAGCTGCTTCTTTGATTTATTCTTGTGATGAAGAGAAATGGCATTAATTTGTGTAATTGTGTAATTGTGTGTGCACTAATGCACTGAGGAACTATAGCTATTATCAGGGTCTTGCAAAGATTAGTAAAGAAACATTGAAAAATAAGTTTATATGGCACAGCAGGAAATGATCTTTTTGGCAACTGAACACAATATTTTTTTAAATTTTGGTTTTATATAATAAAGTGGGTTATAATCGAGTATTATTGAAATTTTAAAAATCTATCCACATTGGTTAAATTTTTTCCAGGATTCAGAAATGTCAAATTTTAATACCAGGTGATTCTAATCTGCTTAATATTGATTTGCCAATGTCAAACATTGTAAGAATAGCTAAGGGATCATTAAGATACTTGAATTTACATAAACAGGATCAAATTCACGTTAATCTATGAATCAGAAAGTCTTTCTGATTAATTCAGATAAAACTCAGTAAGGTAATAGTGATTTTTCCATTATAAGCGAATATGTGATGTGTGCCTCCTTTTGGAATAGCTTGTCTCTGTCAATCTCTCCTCATATCTGTACTGTCAATAATATGTTTAAGATAAAAAAAATAGGTATATACAAATACATGCAAAAAGTCACTATTGAAAATGTAACGCTAAATTATGAAAAAACTTCTCTTACAACCACTCACATTTTCTGGGATTGGTAGATGTTTAGTCGGAAGTAAGGACTTGGGAGAATTGTTCAGAAAAAAAAATTAATGTGGATGAGAGCTCCCAGGTCACATAAGCCCCCTACAGATCCAAAGGTTATTTTCCCTAAGTCTTGGAAGGATTTTCACAGGATAGAAAAGTAGAATGGTAACATTTCAATTAAAAAGTACTTTGCAGAAACAAACTAAGGGTGGCTGGGAGGTAGGGGAAGTAGGGCTATGGACATTGGGGAGGGTATGTGCTACGGTTAGTGCTGTGAAACGTGTAAGCCTGATGATTCACAGACATGTACCCTGGGGCAAATAATACATTATATGCTAATAAAAAAAATTTTTTTTAAAAAGTACTTTGCATGTAGGTCAGCAAGTCAGAGAATTCTGAAACTGCACAAATCCTTAAGGGCCATGAAACCCAATCTTCTTATTTTATAATGAGAAAATGGACAACCAGAGAAGTTTAAGAATTTGTCAATATCACAGTTAATAAATGACAGGGCCATGATTGAAACAAATGCATTCAAACTCCCTGGGTGAGGGCAGGTGTGTGCCTCAAGGAGCAGGGGCAACAATTCTGAGTCCACTCTAACCAACTGTGCTCTTTGGAGGACTCCCTTCCTACTTTGTCTCCTCACCCATGCACTCCAGACCCAACTGTAACCGGCCTCGCAGAGTCACTGACTGGTCACAACTTGGGCTATGTGGCTTCTCGATTTGCACCATTATTCTCCCACACATGCTTCTCATTGAACTGTGGGTACACGGGGACATTGTCTCTCGGGGTAGACTGGAAAGGCCCAAGATCTACAAACTGCCTCCTTCTATATGAGACCTATTTTTTAAAACAATGAAACAAATATTTCAAAGCAAATGCAGACTTCCAGGAGAGTTGCATGGAGAGTACAGCAAGCCACGGTATACCTGTGCCACAGGTTCTTCAACTGTCCTTATCTCACATAACCATGTTATGTTCCACAAAACCAATAAATTAGCATTGGTACAATGCTGCTCAATTGAGCTGTTACCATTAACTAAAGAAATTATTGGGATTTCCCCAAATTTATCTACAATGGTCCTCCTTCTGTTCTAAGATTCAGTTCAGGATATCATACTACATTTAGTACAACCTCAGCCCGAAATTAGATCCCATCTTGATCTAATTAAGAATGTAGTAGCTCAGATCTAGTGACCAAAATCACGGGGTTTACAGGTCAGCAGAGAACACTGTGAAAGGCTCCACTACCTCATGACAGTAAGTGCCATGGGCTGGCATTAACAAACCCACCAGGGAGTAAAATTGAAATGCCATCCGTTCTGCAAGAACCCACTGAGCACAACACAGAGCTACGCTCGGTCTTTTCTTGTTAAGTCTTGGAGCATCAAGTCTAAAAGAGCAGATACGGGCACTGTTGATTAACACCTTCTGGTAGCCAATTTTCATCCACGAGGCATTACCCAGTTCTGTTTCTGATGCCGAAGCCTCCAGGACATAACCTTTAAATATAGAAAAAAGTCCTGCCCAAGGAAATCAGACAGATCCTAAGACAGGCCACTTGTTCACAGAAGAAGCAGCAGCTTATTTCCCAGCTTGGAGATGGCTTAAGAGCATCCCTAATCGATAGTGTCTGGCAACATTTTATAAATGCCTAGAGTCTTCCAGATACTAATTCCAATCACTGCAAAGAGAAAGCACTTGTAGAGAACTCTGGAAAAGCAGCCATTTCTTCTCCTGCAAGAGCTGCATGGGGATCTATGGGGAGATGGGATGTGATTATGGCCCTGACACGAGCCAGGGTGAGTGGATCAGAGTGTGCTGGTCTCCGGCTAGTTTAACGAATGGCTTTCCAGGTGAGAGTGATGCTCTATTGGCCCACCCTCTATCTATTTTACCTGGCCCTGTACGGTTGCTATCGAGGAGCAAGAGGGACTACAGAGGGGCTCTCTGGCCCCATATGATTGTCAGAAGTTAGAGAGGACATGAAGGACACTTTGTCATGCTGGGAGTCCTATCATAAAAGACCGGCTCTCTGGGGAAGTACCGATGAGGGGCATTGTCCTCCCGCCATTCCTTTCTTTCACGACTGTTGTGGGAGCCCGCGGGGTAACTTTTACCGCACACTCGCTAGGCCCAGACTCTCTGCCAAAAGCTTCTGTTACTTATCAGGGTCCAAGATGTACCCACTGCAAATCATGTGGGCAAAAGAGTAACCCTTTTCCATCATTTATCTCCTCTCATTTCCAATCCCCACCTGCGAGCACAGTACCAAATCTCCCTTTGTGACAGAAATTCATCTTTCTTCTGGTTGGAAGTTTACTTTTCTTTAGGCAATTATACCTTATTTCAGAGATTTTCCTTAATCGTGGACTGTATCTAGAGGAACCCTTCCTTGACAACCTGAGAGGGTGTGTCCTCTCAGGACCCTTACTGTCTATAGTGTGGTCCTGTATGGACTGGTCATTAGCAGGCCCAAGCCCTGGTAGCTCCTGCTTTGTGACTCTACCTCCCTTCAGACTTGGCCCGTGCTGATTTTCCAGGTTCTGGTGGTGGAGCCCCACATAATCCACCAGTGGGGAGGGTACCAACCAATACACACATCCATCTGCAGCTCGGGGAAACCCTCAGAACTTTTAGATGCCCATGAGACTACTCAGTTCAACATCCCAGAAACAGCATATCTATCACACACATGACAACTGCTCTCATTCTACTTTCCCTCCTCACAGTATACCTCCCACCCAACAGGAGAGAGATATATTTATATTTTGTTTCATTTTTGAGAGAGAGAGACAGAGAGAGTGCGCACATGCGTGAGCAAGCCGGGGAAGGCGCAGGACAGGAAGAGAGAGAACCTCAAGCCGACTCTGCACTGGGTCCAATGCAGGGCTCGATCTCATGACCCTGAGATCGTGACAGGAGCCCAAATCGAGAATCAGATGCTTCACTGACTGAGCCTCCCTGGTCCCCCCAGAGTGATACTTTTAAACTGGCAATCAGATCATGTCCCACCACTGCCCAGAACCCTCCATGACTCTCCACTTAACTTAGAATGAAACCCCCAATTCTTGCCAAGGCCTGTAGGGTTCACTATGGTCTGGCCCAACCCCCCATCCCCTCTTCCCTCGATGACTAATCTACCAACTCCTCTTTGTTCATTCAGCTCCAGCCACGCTGACTTCCTTCCTCTTTTTCAAACAAGCCAAACACACTCTCACCTTAGGGCCTTTACACAGACGGCTATCTCATCGGGTCCACTTTGAACAATTCCCACTAGAGCTTACATGCTGATATAGGTCGCTCAGGGCGACCTTCTGCTCATCCTATGTGCAACAGCCCCCTGCCCTTATTCTCTCCAGCCCCTCCTCATTGCCGGCACAGCACTTCTCCATTGAACATCTTCTGGAGTCATTTGCTTGTTTATAGTTTGTCCCCCTCCAAGGAGAATATAAATCAAGGGGAGAAAAAAAGCAGGTATTCCATTACTGATCCAGTGTCAACCAACCTTAGAGGCAGACTTTAAGATTGCTATATTTCCATTGTACAGGTGAGGAAATTTAAGTTCAGTGAGTTTCAGTGATTTGCGGAAGCTCAAATAATGAAAATTGTTTTTTTCTCCCTCAAGGGAGAAAAAAGCTTACAAAATGTGTAGCTATGTGAAGAAGGCCACGGGACAAGAAGACTGCTGGTCATGTACCCAGGATCCCAGAACACCAGGGGCCCAAGAGGAGGGCTGACCAGTTACAGTAAGCAGGCGGGAACCTACTCAGCAAGAATTCCACCGTTTCCTGGAAATAAACCTCTTCTGGGGAGGCCTATTCATTTTTCAAGTGGTCAAAGCCGCAGCTGGGCTGCAGATAATCAAGGAGCCTGGGGGCAATTAGTTTTACTGTTTTGACAGTGAGGAAGTGCGAAGGCCTCAGCGATTTAGGAATTGTCATGCTTGGAAAGTTCTTTATTAGGCCTGAAGACCAGATGTTTCTCGCGTCAGCCATTTTGATTCCTTGACTTACAAGGGCTGCGGCTCTTGGCCTCACTGCCTCCAGGAACACGCTCACTGCCTCCAGGACACACAGAGGGTGGAGGTTTGGAGGGGGAGGCTCTGAGTCAGCAGCTCCACGACTGCACATTACACGTGCATATTCCTTCCTGCCGAACCTCAACACCTGGGGAGCCCAACCACAACCTTATTCCTCCTTCTACCTCTCAGAGCAGCCGGCACAGAGCAGGTGTTCAATAAATCTGTTACATTGCATCGGCAGTTCATTTAATCAGTCCAGGTCTGGTTTTCTTACCTGCCAAATGGGGAGAGTGAATCTCTCTACAAGGATTATTGGGTGAACAAATGAAATCAAATAGATTTTTTTTTCTTAATAGCACACACAAGATGTATTGGTTATCTTTAAGTTTCAAAGGTAAAACAAATGTGCTCTGAGCCTTTTAGGGGCCATGACATTATTTCACCTGTCACAAAATGCAGTTTTAGAAAGCGAAAAGTTCAGGTTTTTATTGTAGCTACTTATTCATGTAGAGGGTGACACTTAATTGCAGAGGAAGAAAATCAGATTCTACATTCACCAAGGAATTAATAAATATTCTAATTTGCCCAATCTGATGACAAAAAGCATGTTGCAAATGTGATAATACTTCCCTACATTAGTCTAATACCTAGTATTTATTTATTGTAACCAGATAATCTAAAAAATGACTTTTCTTAGTTACCATTTTTGTTCATTCGTTTGTTTAGAGGGAGTGCGTGCACATCGGGGCAAGGGCAGTAGGAGGGGAAGAGAGGACAAGGGAGAGAAAGAATCTCAATCTGACTCTGTACTGAGCTTGGAGCCCTGCGTGAGCTCGATCACACGACCCTGAGGTAATGACCTGCACCAAAATCGAGTCAGACGCTTAACTGACGGAGGCACCCAGGCACCCCTATCTTAGTTACCAGTTTCTAATTTACTGTGTGCTTAGGTACTCTTTTAAATGCTTTATATGGATGACCTCCTTGTTCCTCAAAATTATCCTGTCATGTGTGTTTCTTCCATTTCTCGGAAGCACAGAGAACTTAAACCCCTTGCTCAAGGTCGCACAGCGAAGAGACATGGCTGATCGTCAACCTACGCACGGTGGTGTGAGAAACCCACCACCATCCTGCCGTCCTGAAATCAGCCAAGATGAACCGTCCTTCCCGCCTTCCATCCAGGCACCTGTGCACCCGTCTGTCTATCTGTCCACCCATCCAGGCAAGAGATCTATAAGCAGCTACTGTTATACCAGGCCTGGTAGTAGCTGCTGAGAAATGTAACAGAAAAGAGGAACAGTTCTGCCCTTGAGGAGCTTGCAATCTAGTGTAGGATAATAGCATTAAGCTAGCAACCAAGTAAACCAAGCAAGCAACCAAACTTGCTTTACTTAAACCAAGTAAAGCAACCAAGTAAACTCAGCACATGTTGAGAAGGAAACCTTCAGTGCACTATGAGAATACCGGACAGCACAAGGACTAGTGACCAGGGCACAAATGTGGCTTATCAGGGAAGGACCCTCTAAGATGAACCTGACATGTGAGTTGAGAGGGCAGGGTACAGGTGTGTTCTGTTAGATCCACGGACACGGAGAAAGAGCCGGGCAGAAGCCAACACCAGAGATCAGAGACGTCTGACCGCAGAATCAGAGTGGGGGCTGGCCAGCCTGCCAGAGAAAAGCCTGAGAATTGCTGGACCCCTGTGGGTTGTGAGTGCCTTCATGGCGCAGGTCTGAGAACCTTTTACAAGTTAGGGGGATGGATACAATGGCCGTGAGGAACACTGTTCTCTCGGCGTGACTAAATTCATTTTTTCACTGGAAGGGATTTGAGTAATGTATGGATAAGCACAAACGGCAGAGAACATCCACAGGTGTCTAAAATTTCTCCCCCAAAACTTCACACGGGCTTGTGTCCTCAAGTCAGTCAGACAAGTGGGGCATCCATCTGTGTTTGGTCCAAAAGCGGAGTGAGACAGAGTTCTGCTTTCAGGAGGCTGGGATTGAACTCAGCATTAGCCACACACCCTGTGAACTGTGGGCACTGCAGTCTCTCCCAAGTACTTCATGTCCCTATAAAGCACCAACTAGCATTTTTTTTTTTTTTTAGATTTTACTTATTTATTTTAGAGAGAGAGAGAGTGAGAGAGAGCACGAGAGGGGAGAAGGTCAGGGGGAGAAGCAGACTCCCCGAGGAGCTGGGAGCCCGATGCGGGACTCGATGCCGGGACCTCGGGATCATGACCTGAGCCAAAGGCAGTTGCTTAACCAACTGAGCCACCCAGGCGCCCACCAACTAGCATTTTTAAAAAGATACCTTCAAGTGATAAACTTCACTGACATATTAAGGGAAAACAAGGCGCATGTCATGTGGGAAAAAAGGCAGAAAGAAATGTAGATAAAATTAAATATCCTTATAACCTGCAGCCTATTGACAAATACTTGAGAAGGGGAGTGGAACCTTCCTCCAGGACACTCCCAGCCGTCCTGCTGTTAATCCTTTGCTGTGGGGAAAGACAACCTTGTCTGACAATTGCAAGGAGTCGGTATCCCCTGAGTCTTCAGCAGATGAAAATCCTTTTGGGGGCCTCTGGGTGGCTCGGTCAGTTAAGCTTCTGCCTTCGGTTCAAGTCATGATCTCGGAGTCCTGTGATGGAGTCCCACATTGGGCTCCCTGCTCCACAGGGGGCCTGCTTCTCCCTTTCTCCCTCTGCTTCTGTCTCCCGCCCCCTCCCCTGACTCTCTCATGAATAAATAAATAATATCTTTTAAAAAGAAGAGAAAAGATAAGAAAAGAAAATTCTTTTGGAATTTCCCTTCACCTTTACTTCCCCCAAGCCCAAAGTATATCATCAGTTGCCCCTCACAATCCAGGGCCAGCAGCTCTTTCTGCACACAGGTCCTGTCCCCATGCTTTACTAAAACCACCTTTTTGCACTGAAAACATCTCACAAGTTCTTTCTTGACTCTTGGCTTTGGACCCCAACAACACTACTCTAAAAAAACATATCATGTGTAATTAAAAAAAAAAAAAATTAAATCCCAGAACCCTTTGATAATCCTGAAAAGGCAATACCAGTAACATACACGGGAAGAGAAAGAGATGCTAGAATCTAAGCATTTGATAAACCGCCAAGAGCAGATTACTAGAGAAACATTTTTCACACAAGGCTAAGTCAAAGAGGAAAAAAAATATTTCCTTGACGTATTTTAGCACCTTCATCCAAAATATTTTTAAAGACTTTAATTATAAAAGTTGATTTGCCAAAAATAAAAATTAAAAAAAAAAAGCTGAATTGTCATTCTAGGTTTTTCAGTGCATCCAAAATGTTTTTGCTACTTCCTGAACTCTTCCTGAAAACCCTATAAGAGGTACTCATCCTAAATTCTTCAGGCACAGCTAAGTGGTTTTTTTTCCCTCCTTCTTTATATCTATTACTAAGTTTTCACAATCAAGCAATACTGGAGACAAAAGACAATGAGTAAACTAGAGAATATAATTACACTTCTTCCTCAAATTGTCTGCCTGCTTTCAAACAGTTGGAAGCATTTACCCTTAGAGACCAACACTTGGAAGATACCTAAAACTTGGACACAAAAGCCAAAGGCAACTATCAATACCATCGAGGTCTGGAGCAGTCTTACAACTTCATCCACCTGTAAGCTCGCATACGCAACCAGAAAGATCAACAGATTTCCAGGCAGTGTGCTGTATGCACCAAAGGACTTGGGCTCCCTCATCTTGCATGTTAGGCAACACAAAGATCAAGTCCCAAGGTCAAGGAAAGAAGTGTTCAAATGGGACTCGGCTACCTTGCTTAGAGGATATGGGCTGAACAATTTCCTTGCTAAGCTGGTTCTCTCCAAAAGATTCAGTATCAGTCCTTTTTCCCCCCTGAGTTTTTATTTCACACAATGTTGAGAAACAAGAGGAAAGGGCAAAAGGAACCTAAGGGGATGCTGTCCTGCCCCTTGGAATGTCCAGTGGCCAAGTTTTTTCTGTGCCTCTCTTTATTGCAAACCCCTCTTCATGAACCAGTTAAATTCCTATGACCTCTGTGAAAATCCCAAAAGGGCAGCCTCAAAGATACCTTTCCTCTTGAACTCTAGAAGTCCCTGCTAGCATAACAATGTAACTCTCAGGCATACACCGTCTGGTGCGGTCTCTTGGATGAGAAATGTCTAAGCACACATCACAATTATATAAACTATAAAATTTCCGTTTTACAATCATCCAAATACATTTTACATATACATAAGTGTATACGTACACATGTGCACACATGCACACACATATGTATGTGCATACAGAAAACATGGTGAGCAGTTACTGTATTTTAGGTCCTAATCAAATGTCCTCATTTTTTTTCACCAATCAGCACAACTCTAAGAAATAAAAGAACATTATGATGTCCATTTTCCATAGGACTTTACTGAAGAAATTTCTGCATCAGCCACTATAGTCTTCGAGTTATTTATGAATTTATGAAGACAGTTGCACGTGTCCTGCCTCTCCAAATAGCACTGCGACTTTGGAGACCCCAGACCCGTTCTGTCTAATGCTGTGTCCCCGGAAAACTTAGCACACAGTCTTGTGCACAACACAAACTTGCATAGGCTCATGTGCTTTGATTTGATATTGTAAAGACCAGAGAGGTAATGCTTACTTAAAATGTACCCTCTACAAGTGAATGACATTTGAGTTCAATATTGACTTGGAAATAAAATTCAATAACCATTCATATTCGGTACTAGAACCAAAGACCAAATGAATATAAATGGGAGGCATTTCCATGTCTGCCATTCTTTTGGTATTTCCAGCATGGGCAGGAGCAGGGTGGAAACTGTCAGAAACGCAGGCTCCCTCATTGTAAAACAATGATGCTGACACCAGGGTTCAGTGCCATTTCAGGAAGGGAGCTGCAAGGGCGGGAGCGGGCAACAAAGCTGAAAAGGCAGAAAGAAAAGAAAGGGGGGGGAACCCAGACATTCACATCCTGTGGATTAAAAAATCCAACGAAAGGAGAATAAAAAGCCAGTCCAACAATTGATAGAATTTTCAATGCAGTCAACCTCAGCTTCAATATTTATTCCAGCAAGAAAATTGAACCTCAAGTCCAAAATCGACTCTCAGCTCCCATTCTCTGCCCAAATACACATACATTCACATTTATGGGTGACTATGTGGCTCTATTTAAATTCTCAGCTCTAAAAGCTGCAGGACTGTAAATAGACTCATTTTAGCCATTTTATCAAATTGTATTAGCTTTCCTTCCCTGACATTCTCCAAGGCAGGCAAAGTTCAGACGTGCAGAAAATGTAAATGATTTCTTTTGATAATAGCACTGGTAGATTCCAAACCCAGAAATCAGCTCATGCTTATTTCTGAGAGCTTGTTGAGTGATGCCTGCTCATGGCTTTGTGCTAGCGGAGTAAATTTCAGCATATGGAGTCAATGGACTCTAGTACCTGAGGTTAGAAACGGGGGGCGGGGCAGGCAGAGAAGCCATTATGCTAGCCCCCAACAGACCTTATATGGTGGGTGGAGAAAGTACAGTGAGCAAGAATGTGGACTGAAGACATCCCCCTATGGAGAGAATTGTGTGTGCTTAATTAATGATGATGTCTGTCATGGACTCTGAGACAGGAAGCCAAGGTCACTGACCAACTAGTAGCTTCTTCCAGGAAAAATGATGGGTTCCCAAAGAAGTATAAACCCTAACCCAGTTCCTCAATAGGAGTGGATTTCATTCCTCAATTTGTATATACAACTGATAAGATTTTATATTTATATTCTCTATTATCTCCCTAAACTCCAATTACGTTAGTATTTTCTTATGATCTATCATCAGGAAAATGGAATCCAGCATTCTGCAAATGAAAGAAAGTGTACCATCATCTTTGAAAGACAAAAAAATTAAAATGTTTGACCATTAAGTGTAAAAGTCTCTGAAATCCACCTTATGACAGGAAAATTTAGAGAGAAGCTTGGCTACATTCCCACCCCAATATCTTGCCAGCTGAATCTAGAAAAGTCAATCTCTCAGCTGAGGAGAGGAACAGAAGTCTCATTAAAAAAATAAAACAAGGGGCACCTGGGTGGCTCAGTGGGTTAAGCCTCTGCCTTCGGCTCGGGTCATGATCTCAGGGTCCTGGTATCAAGCCCCGCATCGGGCTCTCCACTCAGCGGGGAGCCTGCTTCCCCCTCTCTCTGTGCCTGCCTCTCTGCCTACTTGTGATCTCTTTCCTCTCTGTCAAATAAATAAATAAAATCTTTAAAAAAAAACAAAAACAAAAAAAATCAAAACAAAACCAAAAAAAACCTAGTTGTTGATGTGATGATAAACTCCTACCTGGCTCCTCCCTCAGGACCCATAGGTGTGGAGATTACAGAATCCAATTCAGTCTTCAGAATTTTAGAGTAGAGGAAAATTGTGGCCCATAACCTGCATGGAATTAGGTCAGCACAGTGCTTTAGATCTACCCTATGCTGGTGTTGTGAGGGGAATAGGAGTCACTTCCCACACATCCAAAGCAACTTGGAGAAACTGTAAAACTTCCATCCCCTGAGCAGGTAAAAGGCATCAGCTGAAACAGAAACCAGCCCCCAGGTGAAAACAAGGAGGACTAGTAATGCACCATGTCTTCAGAGACCATGGTTGGACTTGAGAGGATGACTGTCCATCTCAGCAGAACAAGCCAGAAAAAAAAAGAGTCCAATCTAAAAAGTGGTCTGGCTACTTCTCTGCAGATGCTGAGATACATGGAAAGTCCTGGTATTGAACTTGGCTGATGGTCCTCCTCAGATTTACTCAGTCCCACCTGCCTCCCTGTCATTGGCCATTTGCTCAGTGGAGAGCTGTGTCCATAACCATCTGGCCTCATCTCCCATCTCACCTCATCCCCCCCATGACTGCAGCGTGCTCTCCATCACACCACATCAAAGGAGCTCCAATGTCTCTGGCTGCCAAGTTTAGTGCCATCAGGTCACTGAGGGCTCTGCCTCTTCTCTTCCAGACGCAACTGAAATACGGCTCTTGGGATATGGGATGTAGTTTCCCCAACAGTTGCCTGGTGAGGGGCTTTGACAAAACCCAAAAGGGCAGACAAAGCTTTGATCAATGGCAGGGAGTCATCTGGGTTTATCTGTCTAACTGCAGCCAGTTCAGCCATCTCCTAACTTGTATTTGCTTCCTTCCTTCCTGGGACACTATCTTTTTCCCCTCTCCCCCCATCCACTCTGCTAGTCCTTGCCATTGTAGGTTTTGTCTCACATTTCCTTGCCTAGAGAATGTGGGCCAAGTAGTGGTACTTAATAACATTAACTCTAGGAAGGAATACAAGAGGGAAGAAAACATCTAAAATTGACCTGAAATGAATAAGAATTGGCTAAATTGGACTAAAATTAGCAGGCTGGACTAGACTGGGAGGCTGACAAAGAAATTAAGGCCACCGAAAAAAATAGTTTCATCTTTATACATCAAACTTTGCACTTTTCAATTAAATAGCTGTTATATTCAGGAATATTAAAAAATTTAAACTTCATGAAAACCCTTGGCCTAAAGGCTTGAAATATATAATCCAAAATCCAAGGCCCTTCAAGAAAGAGCAAAGGAAAGGGTTTACAACTAGAGTACAGATATACATCGGCTTTCCACCTCTTCTGGGTCATGCACTCCTCATTTCACAGTACAATGTGAAGTCTAAGCAGCAACTAAGCATGGACGGGCATGGATTTTTACATCAGAGACAGATGGTCTTCGTATTATTTCTGCAATTCACCAGCTTTGTGCCCTTGGGCAACTGACTGACACTGTTTCTTTATCCATAAAATAGAGACAAGAGCACAGAGCTCTGAGATCTGCTTTTGAACGCAAACATACAGTCCCTCGTACTGTGCCTAGAGAAGAGCAAGCACTTAAGGAACATGTGCTAGGATGACGAGGATTATGAAGGTGTTCAGTTGAGTGCAATTTGAAAAGTTCATCAACTAACTCAACAGAGAGAATATTCCTCTCTTCAGAATTAGAAACAGAGAAAAAAAGCTTTTATTGTTCTCCATCTTTATGAGCTTGTCCCGCCTTCCTACAGCAAGATAGTCAATAAGGTGTCTTCAGGATAAAACACAAACCCCCAACCTTTGGTACATTTGGCCTTTGAATCCCTTAGTTTCAAAACTCTCCACAGTAGACATAGAAAGCTGAAGATATTCACATATAAAAATACACATGGTAAGGAAACATAATGCCAACATGTAAGACAAGGCCCAAAGGGAAATACAGGGTCCTATGTATCTTTGCAAAATAAAGTTTGACTAGAACTCAGCCACACCCATTCATTTACATATTGTCTCTGGCTCCTTTCATATGAAGAGCAAGATTATGGTCCACAAAGCCTAAAACATTTACTATCTGGCTCCTTGGAGAACAAATTCTCTGACCTCTTATCTAAGAGAAGAACGTGAGGCCAGAGCCAAAAATCCTAGAGACAAGCTGAAAGCAAAAATTGAGCAAATAAAGGAGGTGGCTTCAAATGATAAAAGCAAGGATTTCATACATGAGAATGGGTGCAAATGGAAAAGAGGCCAAGCAATAATCCACAAAAATCAAGCTCAATGTTATCAAAAGACTAAGGACATAAATGCTACTTATGGCTGGATGATGAAACCAAGAATGCTCATGTATTTCTCACCCAGGGTATTAAAGTAAAAATGCTTCATCTCAGGAAGTACAGTTTAAAAAGCCCATATAAATTAAGAGACAGCCTCTTGTGGGAACTGAATGCAAAAAAAATTGGATTTAATCTATTTGGGCTGTTGATTTATATGATTATTACCAAAACATCTTTGAGACTATAGAGATACCTTGAAATAAATATAATTCTGTAGCATTTTTACTTTATTACTTCAATAAATTAATTGAAGGAATAAAATACAGGAAGTGGAGGGGGGTTTTTAATAGAAAAACTCAAAAGATCAATTATTTAACACTTTTAAATTAGTATATATAAGATTGATGTTGGACCAGATCTTCATCTGCGCATTGATACGCCCCTATTAAAAAGATAGTTTATTTGCTTCCAGTTTCCTATTATCATCTCTAAAAAGTTCAGATCAAGATGATGACACATTTTCTTCTCCGAGATAGTTTTTATTCTTTATGTAATTATTGTATCTTATTGTGAGGCACTTGCAGAAAATGAGTTAAAGATTTAATAATATGTCTAAACTGATCTAATGCAGGAAATCATACAGACTCAAACATTTACTGAAAACTAAATTTGCTCAAGAACTCATTCATTTGTTAAAAGAAAATAAAATTCCCTATTGTTTTTCAAGCTCTAGTCTCACATAAGTACTTAATAAAGGAAAAATGTCACCTTTTCTTGATCATGAAAGACACTTTTCAAAAATCTACATATGTAGCAGCATTAATTCTCGTAGAGCCATTACAATTATGTTGTAATATTGAAAGACAGAGAAAATATGTTTATAATATTATCAAATGAAAACGTTACAACAATGAACCCCCATTTTATAAAAAAAAATGTGTGTAAATATTTAATACACAGTGATTCTTTCTGGAGCCAGGAGATGAGTGACTTAATTTCCCTTTTATGTTTTATGGATTTTATTTGTTTGGTGTTTATTCCATCTAAAGTTAACAGGAAGAATAATTCTATTAAATGTTTCATAAACAGTATTTAAATACCAAAGAAAATTATTACAAACTAAAAAATTAATACACCTCTTGAAGCAAAAGGTATGATAGGTTTCATTTATAATGAGTAGTTGGGAGAAAAATCACATAATATAATGATTGAATTCTAACTTTTTGTGGCTTGATTTTTTTCACTTGCCCAAAACCTAGCACCAAAAAATTGATAATTAAAAAATGATCTTAAATATTAAAGTTGAAATGATTCCAACTACTCAGTAGATATTCAGAGCATAAGAAAAAAAAATCAGTGAAATTCACCTATTTTTATTCCTTAACAAAGATTCATAGTTTTACTTATGATTCTATTCTGATGATTAAGAGTTATAAAATTTTTGTATAGATAGCACATGACATTTTATAAGGCTCTCTGATTATTTGATCTTCCAAGTAATCTTGGGAAATAGGCAGGACAGATCTTACCATTACTTTAATGGGGGAAATGCTGGTGTACGGGCATCATCAATGCAACCCCTGTAGAGGACCAGGCAATTAGCAGGTTATCAGAGAGCAGAAGAAGAATAGGGTTGGGCTAACTAGTCCTTTGGCATTCTGGCCTCGCAGGTGTACTCCCTGCTATTGCTGGGCCCAGAGTACAGCACTAGCCACAGTTTCTCTAAACCTTCCTACATTTTCTGTTTGAGTATGCCATCTGTGTCCTGATTTGTAATTTGGAAAACAAGGGAAGGTTCTTTCTTTGGCCAATCTGACTCCACAGAAAAAAAAAAAAGCCGTTCTTTCCCAAATGAGGGATTGCATAACCTCCAGGATTGAGGGGACTCCTAGAAGGTTAAGAAGAGGAGTCATGCCAGAGACTGTCCCATGCAGGTCAACCCCCTCATTCTACAGATGTGGAAATGGTGAAACACAGCGTGGGTCAGTTCAGAACACGAGTTTTAGTGACCATGTGGGTTGCCGACTTTGTTATTATGCATTGCTGGAGGAATATTAATGTGGGTGATTCACATTATTTCAGGCTTTGAATATAAATTCAGATGTTTATGTTTTGATGTATTATTTCAAAATCCTCAAATTCAAATGCTAAAAAAACTGGTTGTACCCTATTTCCTAGCCAACAATAAGTTACACAAAGGATCCAGTTAATGCACTTACCTATTATACTAATTATAGATCCTTTTAATATATCCTTAATTAAAAGTTCCATTTTCAAAATCCATTGTGTTACAGCATGAATTATAAAAGTTATGAATAGGTTAGTGAAACAAAGCTACAGAACAATGCTTCGCTCCCACAATGAAGACACCTAGAACGAAAAAAGTCTCTTGTTTATATGCTACAGACAACAGTTTCTATTTCCGATTGCACACTTGATGGAAAAAGGTTTTCCCTCTGGCTCAACACTATATTCTAGCAGCTGTAGAGTCCATGACCAAGTAGAGGTGAGAGAGAGGGATGGAGAGAGGTTCTGAGCAGGTGGGACTGAAGGTCTTTAAAAAGGAAGTTAAAGCATACAGTCACCCGTTAGACCTAGGTCCAAGGCTGAGGGGTCAGCTTTCAAAGTCAATGCCTGACTCTGTGAATTCTTACCTGGGTTTCTTTGGGCATAAATTTTATTATCTGAGTCTTAGTCTTCTCATGTGCAAAATGGTGAATATAACACACCTCCCAGTCCATGTGAGGACTACATGAGATGTTTCTAACAGCATTTAGTTCAGTACCAGCACCTGGTCTGGACTCCATAAACCATACTTCTTGTTTAATTACTGTCACGGCATTGACAATGGCTAATCATTCATGGTCAGAGAAGACATTAAAGATCTCGGTGACCAAAGTTAAGCACCTTAGAAAAAAGACCTGCTCACCAGTAACTTTGGTATATTTCATTACTCTAGCCTTAGAGATTCTGGGAATGTTGTTCACATAATCATTTAGAATCTCAAATGCAATAAATATTTGAGCATCCTTTAACTAAAATTTGTCAAGCATCAGGCATCCATGAGAACCATCTCTATACAATGCACAACAATTTCTATACTCTTGAATTTATCTCTGAAGGCAAAAGTAAACTAATCTGCCTTAGAACCCAGTGTTACCAAGAAACATCAGTAGCAAGAGTTCTAAGAATGTCTACACTAGAATTCAGTTGGGACTCACCTGGGTGTGGAGTCCAGCAGAAACCAATGATTCCCAACTACCTCTCCATGGAAGGACTACCTGAGAGTGATCCAGAGACCTGGGAAAATACACATTCCTAGTCCTCGCCCCTGGAATTCTAAAATCAGGAGGCCTGCATTGAGCCGTGTAGCTGGGTTTTAATGTTCTTCACGGTTATTCTGGTGCACAGCCCGATTTGGGAATCCCTGGAAAATGAAGCAACTATGAGTCATGAAGACTCAGTTCTAGTCTGGCTAACCTTAGAGTGCCCTTTGCAACTCTGTTCTCCTCTTGGTCTCAGCTCACAAATTTGCAACACCAATGGGCCGCATCACTAGCATCTTTAAGATCTCTTCCTGAATTTGCCATTTTACTTGGAAGGCTAAAAGTCAATGGAATTAGCTAGGAGGAGGAAATATGCTAAATGTGAAAAAGGTCAATGCACATTTGGCCAATCAGGTAGAATTTTGACAGGGCAAGTGATTTTTTTTTCTTTTGGATAGCTCTTTGAAAGGCTCTCCCACCATTCAAAGCAAAAACATAACTCACAACCTTCGGTTGCCTCTTATCTCAGAGGCTTGCCGCCTCTGCCTCAAAGCTGCCAGTTTCTTGCATACCAAAGGATTTATCAGGTTACAATGAATGAAAAACCCGAGCCTTGGCAAGAAGCCCACTGCCACCCCTCAGTTCTCTCGGTCACTGGGACAGAGTGCCCAAGTCAATCTGCAAAAAGGGAAGAGAGCCACTAGCCTCCATCAGCCACCTGTTGACAAGGACACAGAACAGCTAAGGACCTGATGGATGTACCAGAAGTTGCAGAAATTACGCAGGAGCAAAACCTGTGTGTTTTGGTTTAGGCCTAGCTCACAACATCAATAGGTCTGTCCTGCTTTTCACTCCTTGGTTTTTATTTCTTCCCCACTGAAAGAAAAGATTGTGATCTAGAGGCCCAGACCCAGAACTAGATTGAAAACATAATTTGGCCTCTGCAGTGTTTTTATACCAATTAAGTCAACTTCGGAAAACTGGAATAGTCCACATAAAAATCCAGTTTTCCAGATTCTCCTGAAAAATCCTACAAGTCTGGCAACAAAGGCCCACCCATAATCTTTTAGAGCTGAACTCGGGGCTGTTCCCATTCAAAGGGAACTTGTATACTCCATGCTACCCCCAGGCCCCACCACACCCTACTGTCTCCCCTGCACGGAAGTCTAATGTCTATGGCCAGTTACTCTCTTGCTCCAAGTATCTTTGGTTTGTTTTAAAATAGACAAATACTTTGGCAGCTACATTTCCAACAAAAGCAGGGGTGGTAAAAGGGCTGGTCTCGGAGATTGTTATGTTTCAGAAAACTAGGATGAGGTTACAGAACTTTTGTAAATGCTTCATATGCAAACCTGACCCATTTCACTGATTAGCATTCCCCACTTTATCCCTGTCGACCCTGGATTTACAATACAACCCCTCCCTTAATAGGAGGGTTGAGTGGAGACCGTCAGGGACTCAGGGAACAGGCCTCAGCATGCCCTGAACACTCCGGACTGGCTGTTTCCACTTTTCTTGACATGTAAAACGCAGACAAAGGCGTAAGCTCAGATCGGTTCTGACTAGTCCCAGAGAAGATGAATATCCAATCTGACTTTCTCCCATCTGACCTCTCTCCAACTTCTTTAACTATAATGCTAAAAATTAAGCCCAGGGTGGAGACAGCATGCCATGAAACAGTGTATCGAGAAGTGTGTTCTGTCAAGTGCACCTGTGTGCCAAATTCCCTCTATCCATCCCCCCCTCCGACCCCAGATGCTTAGATGTCACTCCTTTCCGCCTCCAGCCCATTAAAACTTTCCCCAGCTCCTGCTCTGGGGGCCAATCTGACACTGCAGGGGTGACAGCGTCTCCCCTCGGCCAGAGCCACTGCCCGCACTAAAGCCTTGCCTGTCTTTGTACATTTGAAGTCCAGCCTCACTCCTACAGTTGACTGGTTGTCCAAGGACCCGAGTCTAGTGACAGAACTACGGCCAAAGCTCACTAGGAAACCAGGGAACGGCCTAAGAAACAGTACGTTATAGGGCAGTGATGTTCAGGCCCCTCAAATGAAGATCCCTTAAATAGAAAGTGATTGTAAGGGGAAAAAAATTCTCTACTAGTTATCTGTTGAAAGGCAATTACGTTGAGCAGTTAAGGGCAAAGTTTTAGAGTCAGACAGCCTAGTTAATAATAATAATCTAGTTATTTAACCCTTCTCCCTGTTTGTCAAATAAAATATTCATAAAAACCACTAAATGCAGCATCTGGCAGATAGTAAATGCTCAGTAAGGGTTATTAGTATTTCCATTACTGATAGATAAAATGTGTAATGACATAGAGCTGGTAAGTGGTCTATCACGTGGAAATGGATTTATTTTCCATTAATCCCGGGGGCATCTGCACGCATATGAAAAACAGTAGCATATGTATTTCTCAGACATTATTTATTCAGTCCACCAACCATACTTGGTGGTTCAGCAGTTCAGTCTTCCTCACTGCCTCCAAGGGCTTTAAGATCAATGGTGCAGAGGGTGGAGAGAGGTAAGGTCATGACTCCAATTCAAGACACTGGGCTTGAATTATGTTTTTGTTCCCAAACCGGCCGCCATCCTCTCTTACAAGAAACAAAGTGGAGGTGAAAGGAGAAAAGGGAGAAGAAAAAGGTGTCCTTAGACAAGTCACTGAATGGGGATGAGTTCAGAAAGTGAGAATTTCCAATTAGATCCATGACTTTCTATCTGTGCTCCCCAGGGACCACTCTGGGAAAGAGCCAGAGGGAGGTCAACTGGGTGGGTTTCAAGCCCAGCTTTGCTTTAGAAAGCAGAGCAGCTTTGATGGAGATTCCTAATGCTGCACGTGTGAAAAGTGTTTTTGCTGCTTCCTAAGGGTTTCAAAGAACAGGAATTGATAATCTCAAAAGGGGTGGTTCTCAAACTTGGCAGCATGTTGCAGTCACTCCAAGGAGCTAAGAAAATACAGATCCACTGGACTTAGCTCAGGGATCGGATTTAAATGGTCACAAGAGTGGCCTGGATGTCCAGATGTGCAAATGCCTCACCATTGATTTGGCCTTGAAAATATTAGCCAAGACAAAGCCAAGGTTATCCATTGGTCTGCCTTCAGTTTTTTCAATGTAAAGATCCCATGAAGCATAAGGAAAAAATCCAGTCCCATAAGAAGAAGTTCAGATCATTCAAGAATGCCAGTGATGCTTGCTTATTTTCTTAAAGACTTGATTTCTAATTGCTTTTCCTTCGTGCAGATAGTAAAAATGTAAATGCAGTTTTAAAAGAGTTATATAAAACCATGGTACATTAAAAAAACGAAACAAAACAAAACCCACACCACAGCCTAGATTCCTACTCAGTCTACAAGAAACTAAAGCCCTGGGGCACCTGGGTGGCTCAGCCCTTAAACGTCTGCCTTTGGCTCAGGTCATGATCCCAGGGTCCTGGGAAGCCTGCTTCTCCCTCTCCCACTCCCTCTGCTTGTGTATCCTCTCTCGCTGTGTCTCTCTCTGTCAAATAAATAAAATCTTTTTTTTTTTTTTAAAGGAACTAAAGCCCCACTTTAGCCAAAAAGTGAAAATTAATTTTGATTCACTTCACTATGACAGTTTCTGTAACAGTTATTTTAGTAGGACTTTGTGGCAAAATGAAACATTTCAGTTCATAGAGCCAATAAGAAGGTATACTTGGGCAGCGCTACAAAAACATTGAAACATTTGAATAAGATAATACAGCAACTTAGCTATGAAAAATTAACTGACAAATATGTATCAAGGTGTGTTTATGCCCAGTGAGGTCTGTCATCTTTGGAAAAAGGAGATTATAGCATTTTCCTTCCCCTCATTTGCTAATCAAAACCCACCAAGATCATTTTCTAACTGTCTAAGAGAGAGAAAGAGACATCTCCTGACATATTTTCGTAAATAATACAAGAGGAGCAGCAGACCTGTAAAATTTCTAGTTTTGAAAAAGGTATGTATTAACTGGTCAAAGAGTACTTTTATTGCATTTTCTTCAAGAAATGATATACTCACAAGGCATTATTTAAGTTGGTGCTGTCAAACAGAAATAGATCATGAGAGGCATTTTACTTCAAATTTTTCAACAGCCATATTAAAATGTAAAAAGAAAAAGTAAAATGAGTTTTGATGTATTTTAACTCGAGATATAAAAAAAATTACCATTTCAACATGTAACCAATATTTATTATACCAGAAACAGGCAAATTATCCAATAGGGGGATTATGGATCAATATAGTGTTATAATTATTACAGATATTTTACATTTTTTAAAGACGAAGTCTTGGAAATCTTACATATATTTTACACATACAGCACATACCAGTTTAGATTGTCACATGCATGTCAAGGGAACTATCATGTGCATTTAGGCTATCTCCTCTTTAGCTCACTTCTCTGTCCCATGATGTTGTCAGTAAACAGCATTTGAAACTGTCAGAAGTTCAGCCCTTCATCTTTTATGTCAGTCGCGGGAGCAAAGAGATAAAAAACAGGCACAATCAAGAATTTCTTGTATCTGTCTCTCAGCTTCTCTCTGGCTCGCCTTTTGTTTGCCACCTACCCCCACTGGCTGCCCTCGATGCATCTTTGTTCATGTTATTGTGCATCTGAATGGTGTATGTTCTTCCCTGTTCTCAGTTTAAATGCAAAGTAATGAACTGTTTTATGTTTTTCTTTTCAAAAATGTTTACCTACTGATGGCACCATATTTTTCTATTGGTTATGTTAAGAGCCATGAGGTACATAAGTTTTCAACCACTGGCCTATGTGATATTAGACAATGGAGTCCTTCCGGTTCTTCATGAGGTCACAAAAGAAATCTAAAGACCAGAGAAAGCCTTTCAGAAAAAAGCAGAAAAATTAATGACCTATCGTTTTGAAAGGAAAACAAGTTCGTCATTAGAAACAGCGAAATCACTGCATGCAACTGCCTCTTCTCTCAAAAATCGGAGCTTTTACCAGACTCCAAGAAACTACCAGGCTGAAATCATCTTCCCCCTTTTATAAAATCCCACACCCTCACAGTATTCCACGTTTACCACAGGCAATGTTAATTTAATGCCACATCAATGCCCATTTGACAAACTCTATCTATACTGTGGACGTGCCATTGTAGCAGGGACCGAAAATAAAGCACAAAGAAGACACACATCATCCTGTCCATTAAGGAAAACTATAGTGTGTCCCGAAATTATGATTATAACTTAGGGTTTGATGGACATGATGATGCAGGATGACCAGGTCATGCTGGATGCATATGAAGGAAATGGAAACAGCCTCATGAAGGGAGGTAATGAAGGTCCCTTAGGGCATACACTGAGCCTCAAAAGGTGTCCAGAAGTTCCCTAAGAGAACAGTTATAGGAGGGTAAAGAAGCATCTCTCATGGCAGTTCAGCACTGGCAAAAGCTGGAGGCACTGGTGTGGTGGTTTAGATGAACCAGAAGGAGTCACTGAGAGGGGACGGAAAGAGGGAGGTGACATGTGGGATGGGGTCGAATGCTGAAGACCACGAAGAGCCCCATAAACCATGATAAAGCCTTTGGCCCAGCTCTTAATGGAAGACACCAAAGGGTGTTAAACAAAGAAAAGATGCATTTAGGTCTGCCTTTTAAAAAGATGATTCTAGCTTCAGTGAGTAGAGTAAGAGGAGAGGACAGGGATGGTAGCAAGGAGCCCAATTAGGTAGGAATCTAGAAGGGTCCTTGGGGTCAAGCCCAGGCTTGGGTTGTAAGCTGGCTCCCAAGTGAATGGAGCATGCCAATATGTCGTTTCGTCCACAAACCATTCTGAAAATTAGATGATTGCATGTGAAAACTGCATTTCCAGCATCTCCTAAGATAGACTTGGAAGGTGTAGGCCCACTTAGGTATCCCCAACATCTAGCTGGAGCTGAGGAGTGTTAGTCTCGCTCTGGCAGGGCACCAGCCTCCCATTTCCCAAGCTCCCTGGTGCACCACAACCCCTCGTTTCTAGCTCCGGTATTTAAACAGTAGTACTTGACCTCCAGGGTAGGACCAGCTAGTGATCAAGCTCAAGACAGGCAGAAATTAAAGGGCATGTGCTTCAAGGGCTAAATTGGGGAGCAGTTCATCAGGAGGCTACCCAAGACCAAAAGAAGGAGTACCCAGGAGCCAGAGACTCTGGCATCCTGAGAGAAGCTGAAACATTTTATCCAAGGACCAAGCAATAGATCATGTGAATGGTAACATACAAATCATGGCGCAGCACATTTATCCAAGCTTAACCTGAAAGATGGTGGTCTAGTTGTAGCAACAGACAATTCTATGCAGATTCAAATACAGACCCTGCATTTGCGGGGGTAAAAGTCATCTCCTAGTCAGACAGACACAAATATGGAGGCCCAACAGCTGTCAGGACCACACCACTTCTGAGTGGATAGAACTTTTAGACTCTGGAGGCTGGCTAGAAAGCCCAACATTCTTTCAAACAAGACTAGCCAATGTTTGCATATGGTCTGTGTGGGAAAGAGGCTATTCCAGCAGCAAGGGAGGAAAAAAAAAAAAAACCTTATGGGTTTTCAGAAAGTGCCAGCAGCCTCCATTTCCCAATCTCAAGTATGAAATAAATGGAAGGACATTTTCTCCCTGAAATCTTCCCTTTTGTTTCATTCAGGAGTATGTTTGGCATGAAGATGAAAAGTTTATGAAAGATCTAAGAAAGACAAGAGGCTTTAGTAAGTCATTTAACCTGAGACTACTTCTATCTGGATTCTATTTTCTCGAACATCTGAATGTAACTGCATTAAAAAACAGAGTTCCTCCCAGCTATTTATTGGACAATTTACAAACTGCCATATCAACAGATTTTGTAGATTTAAGTTTTCCCCTTCTGGCTATTTATTTACTGATCTTTCTCTTCCTCTGTTCTTATCTCTAATTTTCTGTCTCTGTGTTATAAAACCAGCCAATATTTTTTTTAAAGCTAAATCATTAATTCAACCAATATCTTGAGAATCTAGTATATAGAAGGTTTCTGTGCAGAAAGCTTGCTTTATAGTGGGGGAATGAAGCAAGCAAGGAACAACTAACAATTTTTAAATGTCATTTGTTGTAATAGAGGTATGCTATGGAAACAGACAAGGACAGAGGAAAGTCAAATGTTAAGAGGGTTAGGGAAAATTTCATGGAAGTATTTGAGAGCTTTTAGAAACAAAAGCTATCTAAAACCTGGCAATCAAGAGCATAAAATGGCTATTTGCAAAGATAGACTTAGACACTGTTAAACAAACTCACCCAAGGATTATTTAACCCTCTAGGAGAGGTCGCCAGTGTTTGCCTTTGCTATTTACTAGTTCATTAAAGGTCAGACGTTGAGAAATTACTTGTTACCATAACTTAACACCTATAGAAAAGGTAATTCCAAGGCTACAGTTGGATTTCTCCATAGGACTAACTCTTTGTCTCTGATCAAATCCATTTCCACACACCTTGCTCCTTAAAATGCTCTTTGACCCAGCTTTTCTATCTTCCTTTTATTCACATTTATTAATAAGTTGAATAAAACAGTTGACATACATTCATTACCTATTTGAATAAGAGTCATGTTTATACTTTTTGAATAGTATACTTTGACAAAGTCAGTCTTTAAGGATCAGTAAACATCTACCTGGAAGTCAGAGTGAAATCCTTTTTAATTTTTCCCCAAAAGAAAACAAGCACAGAGGAAAATATAAGTATGTTGAAACACAACAGCTGACTTCCTCTCCTCACTCCCCCAGCCTGGGCTTTCCAGAAGCAAGTCAACCATATTTATCGGCCTCAATGCTTAATTCATGGTTATCCCACACTTCTTTTTAGGCTTCTGTTCCTTTCTCATAATTTACCTTTTTGCGATATCGCCTATTTTATAACTCTGAAATGTAAGAATTTAGCTTATTTTTCCCTTCCCCAGCTTTTTTATTCTTCTGTGGCTTCAGTTGTAACTGAAGTAATACATCTAAACTTTGTCATGTTTTGTTAACCTCAGAGGAAAAAATATCTCGTCTTCCCATTTTGTTAAAGACCTTCATGTTTCCACATTCCCTTTAAGCTCTCTTTCTCTTGCTTCCCTATCTGCTGTCATCTGTCAACCTTGCTCTTACTTTCACTGTCAAGGTTTGTAACATTTTGGGGCTCCTCGGTGGCTCAGTCAGTTGGGCATCTGCCTTTATCTAGGGTCATGATTCCAGAGTCCTAGGATCGAGCCCCATTACTGGGCTCCCTGCTCAGTGGGGAGCTCCTTATCCATCTCCTTCTGCCTCCCCACCGGCTTGTGTGCTCTCTCTTCTCTCTCTCAAATAAAAATAAAATCTCAGAAAAAAAAATGGGAAAAAAGGCTTATAACTTTTGGTTAACTTGCTCGTATGTTTCCTCTATGGGATGATTCCAAAGTTGGAAAAGAGTTTATCATGATGACATAAATTGTCCACTGGAGAACCAGGGAATATACTAAAATGCCATTTATTGCTTTTCATTAAATGTTATACCCCAAACAACTGGATTCTTTGTTGTTTTTATGCTTCTTATTTGGACCATGGTTTCTTCATGTAGTTTTTGCTACTGTTCTTGTTGAGTCTGATTTTTAATTGTCTTTTCTTGAGAGAAGACCCACATGATTTCCTCACATCACATCACTTAGTTCTTTGGCAAAACTGTCTATGATTATCTGCTCCAATTTTCTTCTTGAAGATTTCCTTCTTAGAGGTCTTGACTTCTCTAATTTTAATCACCCACTTTCTATACCTGCTGTATATCTTACTTTCCACTTTTGTTTTTTTTTTTTAATTTTTTAAAAGATTTTATTTATTTATTTGACAGAGAGAGACATCACAAGTAGGCAGAGAGGCAGGCAGAGAGAAAGGGGGAAGCAGGCTCCCTATTGAGCAGAGAACCCGATGCAGAGCTCTATCCCAGGACCCTGAGATCATGACCTGAGCCGAAGGCAGAGGTTTTAACCCACTGAGCCACCAGGCACCCCAACCTTCCACTTTTGGACAAGACTTTTTTCTTTAGTCTCACCATCTCTTGGTATCGTTAAGAAATATTAAATTTCATTGTCAATTCAGAATACTATATTCGGAAACAGTATAGGAGAGGTCTAGTTATCCTGATGTTTTGAAACGCCTTTATCTTGTTCTCACTTATAGTTTGGCTCAGAACTGAATTCTAGACTCAAAATAGTCTTCCCTCAGAAATTGTTTAATGTCTTCTTGACTCTAGTGTTATTGATAGAAAGTCTGATATTAGTTTAAAAATAATTTCTTTTGGTATAAGGTTTTGTTCTCTTTCCCATCCAGAAGCTTTTAAAATTCTTTTAGTCCTAAAATTTTTAAAATTGAATCTTATACATCAGGAACTTGTGCTTAATTCCCATTTAGGTCACTTGGCTTGTGACATGTAAATTCAACCTACTGCCTCCCTTGAATAATATTTTAAAATTTCCTTCATTATCGAATATACTCACCTCCCAAATTTACCTGGTATCTCTGGAGACCTTACAATGGGATTTATCTACTATATTTGACTCTTTATTTCCACTAAATATGCTCTTTTCTATGACCTAGATCTATACTTTATTTCACAACCTTCATTAATTTAAAAAAAAGGAATTACAAGAGATATTTCTTATTCTGTTTTTTAAATACTCTTTTGTATGTGTTTTACAAATGGATTACCTTTTACTATTTTTAAGGATACTGATAAGAAGGTTTTAAATATACTCCTTTGTCCTTCACATTATCTATTTTTACACTAGTTGTACATTTTAATAATATTTGCCTTTCCTTCATGACTTCTCCTCTGCAAGTGGTTTTCTTCATTGGTATAATTCTCTTTTTGTTTGTTTTAAAATAGGAAAATGAATGTTTTACTTATAGTTATGAGGTAGAAAAACATGAGTAAATGTCACTCCTGCTAAAATTATATAAACTAGCCAGATAAATCCAGTGCATAACCTTTCTTTAAAGATCTTCATTGAAGAGCTGTAGATTCAAAGGAATCTAAAAGAAACTCCAGAAAATGATTTCATTTTTGAGAGGAGGTGCAGAGGTCAGAGGGAGGGTGAGAAGAACAACAGGCCCACTAGAGAAGGACAGACTTTGTTTGACCAGGAGAAACTAGACAACTATGGATGAATGTGTAAACTACCATGAGAAATGATGGAAAATGAAGCTAGAAATAACCAAATGCAAAAATTCATTTCACAGAACTAAATGTAAAAGCTAGAGCCACAGAACTTCTAGAAGAAATTATAGAAGAATATCTTTGTGATTTTATGTCAGGCAAAAATTTCATAGGTAGGACACAAAAAGCACAGACCCTAAAATGAAAATGTGAATAAAGGGACACTTCATCAAAATTAAAAACTCCTGCCCTTCAGAAAACACCACAAAGAAAATGAAAAGTCAGGTAACAAACTGGAAGAACCTATCTGTAGGATATGAAAGACACAGAATTTATATCCAGAACATTTAAATCATTCCTATAACTAAATAAAAAGACAATGCAGTTAAAAATTGGGTGAAAGACTTAAACTCTTTACAAAAGAGATACAAATGATCAATAAATAAAACCTAAAGTGCTTAACATTATTAGTCAACACAGAAATGCAAGTTAAAACAAGTTAAAACAAAAAGCTATCATTACTATTGACTAAAATAGTTAAAATTAGCAAGGTTAGCAAAATTGTTAGCAGAAAGAACAACTGGATCTCACACATCTCTTGTGAGAATATACAGTAGGAATGAAATACATCGGAGAACAATTTGGTGGTTCCTTATAAAAATAAATATACAACTATCCCATGATTCAGCAATGCCACTCCTTGATATTTACCCAAAGAAATTAATATTTATATCCACACAAAGATTTGCTCAAAAATGTTCCTAAGAGCATGATTCTTTAATATTCCCAGACTGGAATCAGGCCAGACACGCACCAAAAAAACCCAAAATATGATATATTCATTCATGGATACTGGTGAACAATAATGGTGAACAATCTACTAAGACACACAAAAACATGGCTATTTTTCCCAAACCATCATTCTGAATGAAAGAAGCAAGAGACAACAGAATATATCATGGACGGCCATTTTTAAGACATTAAAAGGTGAAGATCACTCTTTCCTCAAAAACATGAGGAGGAAAACATCAGGACTGAGGGAACTTTCTAGTGATGAAAATGTTCCCCACCTTGATCGTGTCTGTAGTTACAGAAGTGTATATGTTTGCAAAATTCAAACTATACACTTAAAATCTTATCTCAGGAAAGTTAATTTAAAAAAAAAAAAAGGAATGGAGAGATTGAGTTAACTATTTTATTAGAGATGAAATTTCCTCCACTGTTTTAGAGTATAGTCATCTTATGTAATGATTAGAATATAGAAGGACCCATATTTGAGGCAAAATTCATGTATAGTCAAATGACCCTTGAAACGTCAGTAGAAAAGCGTCCAGCATTTCACAATAGATATATCACAAAGGCCTTCCTCTAGGGAAGAAATCAAATTCAACACAGTAAGAAATAGTTACCTTATGTATTTTCAATCTACTATTATACTGAACATCTTCATATAGTCAAATTATATTCAATACAGTGAGATGATCACCTTGAAAAGCATGAAAGAATGGAGACCTAATAAATTAACAAATATGTGCCCCATCTCACTGTCAGCATAGAACATGCTCTTACTGAGTAGAAAAACAGATACTTCAACTATTTTTCTCAATATTCTTACCAATCATGTATAATTGAATTGAGCTAAGTAAAAGGGATATACTATAAAGAAGTCTTTTGTATTCAGCTCTCACCACGAGGATCCCCCCAGGAATAAGATGGCTACCTGGGTGGCCATTCTGCGGTGTGAGGGAGCTGCAGCACTGGCTGACTTTCCTCACAGATGGACAAGCAGGAAACTAATCTCAGGTTTGGGATGTCCTTGAAAGGCAAAGGCAAAGGACCTTACTAGGAGGACAATCTATCCAACTCAACAGCTAAGCTCTACATCTTCCCTTAGGAAGCTCATTCAGTGTCTTTAGAAAAGACCCTTCCAGTTTGTTTTGCCTAAGGAGACAATGATCTTATCAGCTTTGTTAATGAGAGGCAATGGAGAAGAGGTCAATCATTCACACCACAGGCAGATTCCACCCCCCTAGGCAGATTTTTTAATTAATCCTTTCTTTTTCCTTCTTTCCTCCTTTAGGCTCACACTTTGTCATATTTCCCAATTTTAGAGCATCTACTGAGGGGTTTCCTCTGATGGCTTTACTGAGCTAGGTCTTAATCTATCAAAAACAGCATATTCTTTATACATCTTCCAAAGATATTCTGAAGTCTTACCTACTGTTTATCCCTTCTCCCATCCTTCCTACCAGGTGGGGTTTGGTCAAAAACTATATTAGGGAAGTAGAAACATTTGCTTGAGTTCAATTCCAAAAGCTTTAAGTAAAAGGTCAGAGATCAATGCAATGAATCATTGCATTGAATCATTAAATGCCAAAGATTATTTCTGGTTGTTTTCTATGTTTATAATCCCTCCTATAGGTCACATACTTGCTTAATATGGAAACTTGGCCTCTCTTCCTATTCTGTCCGTGTACTGTTATCTCCTAAAGGGGAACAAGAATAAAGCCACAAACTACTTAAAACTAGGGTGCAAATGCTTCTATGTCACTACAGGAAGATTTCTTAACTTTTAAGTCATGGATGAACTTAAGTGGATCCAAACACATCCTGAGATTGTATATGGACCATGTATATTTACATGTGGTCATCGTATTGAAAGAAGAAATTCTGTGGTTTCATTGTAGAGAGTGACAGAAGGTCATGTGATTGAAGAAAGATACCAGAAAATTAGGGGCCACAATGAATGGATTCTATTTCTGTTTCTGGAGAAGGGAGCTTTTATCAGCTTTCTATGTTTATAAATCAATTTTTCATCAGACTTTCCTATATTATTAGATCAACAATAATGACATCAAAACATTATTTGCAGACAAGATGTCACCTTCACAAAACACAATCAAGAGGGCTATGCCACTAAATTAGACTTCAGAAGTCTAAAATATTTTGAAAATCCTCTGTTAAAAGAGTAAGTTTTTTTTAAAACCTCAATAATCTCCTAATCAATTAACATTGATTTACATCAAATTCAAACCATAGACATAGCTCTTCAGACATCCCATATGTAGTAAAATGTTGCACAAGTGATTCTTGGCTTCCGAAGTCTAATTGATCAAATTGATAGCTTGTTAAACCTTTCCAAGATCCTAACACAAGACCCATAGCCTCTCAAGGAAGGAGGTATGGTTGTATACAAGGAAGGCAAGGGGTACCTAAATGTATTTACTCTCTAAGAAAACAGGTCCTGGCCTTGGAAAGAATAACTGGAAGCTCTCTGGAAAGGAAATCTTCCATTCCAGAATGGCAAATAGGTTTTCATTTCCATGCTACAATCAGCTATTTTCTGGAGTGATGTGTTGGGAGAATTCTAGAGCTCCTGAGCTAGAATTAATGAGCGATATTTGCACAGGGCACAGCAAAGGGGGGGATGTAGAACCTGCAAGGTGGGCCCCAGCCCTGTGGTCAGGAGAAGACTTAATAAAGACTGTAAAGCACAGTGCTCTATAAGAGAGACAGATAATAAGAATCGATAGTATAGTTAGAAAGGAAATAATACTGTAAGACCTCTAAGGGTGCCTGAGTGGCTCAGCTGGGAAAGTGTCTGACTCTTCATTTCAGCTCAGGTCATCATCTCAGGGTCCTGAGATCAAGCCCTGCATCAGGCTCCTCCCCCTCTCCCTCTCTCCTCCCTCCTCCCCATTCCTTCCCCCTTCCCCAACCCGCCATATGCACATTCTCTAAAATAAAATATAATAAAAGAAAATAAAATATAAAGAAAACTTCTAGAATAGATTATATAGATAGAAAAATAATGGAGAAGCAGACAGAAACCAAAAACAAAAATAGAAAACAACCAAAATTTAGAAATCTAAAAAGAACCAATAAACTGTAAGGAACTGACCTATTTTTAAAGTGAATCCATCCTACACTATATTTAAGTACCTTCTCTCGGTTCCAATGTCTATTGAGTACTGACTATTTTCCAAGAAGAGCTGGGAACTAGAAGGAGAGTGACTTCTAAACACAATTAAACTGACCTCACTTCATCCTAGTAGTTACAATGAAGGTTTGAAGAAAACGCCATGAAGTCAGAGGGAAGAAGTGACACATAGCTCGGGGGAGTCCCAGAAGGCTTTCAGTGAACTAGATCTTAAAACCTGAGTTTTTCAGCTTTTTGGGTTTTTGGTTTTTTTTTTTTTTTTGGCTTTTTTTCTTTTTCTTTTTTTTTGGTCAGGGAGTAGCGATGAGTGACTCTGGGCAAAAGGACCAGCAGGTACAAAGCAGTGGGGATGTAAAAGGACATGGCCTATTTCTGGAAAAAACACAGAAGGGTGCTTCAGTGGGTGCAAAGGCTGGGGGTCCGGGGGAGGGGAGAGGACAGCAGACAGAGCTATCAGACTAAATGGAACAGGAAGACTGTGCGTTGGACACTGAGGTCTTCGGACAGCTCTTCAGGGGTGATTTTCAAGGTGTTTTCACAATTATTCCCATTTGATCCTCATAATAAATATCTGGGATGGGCATCCATCCACTCTGCAACTCAAGCTAAAGGTGAAGAAAGTGCTGGTGTGAACATTTCAGAAAATTGTCATGAAGAAGAAATAGCAAAGTGGGGATGGCTTTAGCAGTGAAGGGGAAGAATAAGCAGGTTGAAAAGAAAGTCCTTCTGAGATCTTTTGTAGATGGGAATTTGCAGTTCACAGATTTTTAACCTAGGCTCTATTTGCATAGTTATAAAAACAGCATGTCCAGTTGCAGGATAAGTTAAAATGGCCATTTTGTCACTGCCATTGTCATTGTCAGTGGGAGTGGTGGCGTTGCATTCTGAGTTTTAACCTGGCAAATAAGACCTCAGTCTGTACAAGATTTTGAACACAGCCACAGCTCAGACTTCCTTAGTTTCAAAGGCCATGGGTAAAATTCAGCCGGAGTAAACAAACAGGCTGCAAAGCATCATGCTCAAGGGGAGAAACACACAATCTTTTCTTTAGAAACTGTCAAAAGGAGATTCCTAAAATGGGCGCTCTTTGAATTAGAAACAAAACAGAAAGGAAAAAGGTGCTCCCACGTTGGGAAGCAGAATCAAAGACCAGGGCAGCAGATTTCCTGTAGTTGGTATGCTTCACAGCAGGATAAAACACTCTGTGAATGGAGCTCAGCCCATTACCTGCATTTTGAGGGCCTAACCCAAAGATCAGAGAGTTTCTCATTCTAGGGGGGGGGGGGTTCAGAAAGTCACTATCTCTGTTCCTCAATTTCCCCACATATAGAATGGGATAGTCTCGAAAGAGCTACTACTTGAGGTAAAGAAAAAAACAAAAAACTCTAGAATAAAAGAAAAATATTAGACCATATCCCAAATAAGACTTTCTGGTGTTCTAACATCTCATGGTATACAATGAGCGCAAAAACTCAACGAGTAGAGTTCCTGTTCACCATGGTGACACAGGACAATGCTCAATTTACCTCTTGCCATGAACACACTGAGTCCATGCCACATATAGAACAATTTCTTCTTAAAATACCTAAAGGTTAGTGGTGTGATGAGCACACATGAGGCAAATGAGAAGAAAACTACATCGGGGCCAGTAGGAGAAACTAGGGCACTGTCCCACCGTAAACCTTATACCTGGGGTGTGACCCACAACTAGAAGGTAACTCAAAACCCAGAGCTCTGCCCTGGGAACAAAGGATTCAAACCATGTCATTAACATCAGCTTTTAAGACATGTGCTTGAGAGGTGTGCCTGGGGTGCTCAATTGGTTAGGCATCTGCCTTCAGCTCACATCGATTCTGAGGTTCTAGGATCGAGCCCCATGTTGGGCTCCCTGCTCAGCACAGTCTGCTTCTCCGTCTGCCCCTCCTTGAGCTCTCCCCCTCTCTCTCTCTCCCACCCCTCTCTCTCTCAAATAAATACATAAAACCTTTCATATAGGGGCGCCTGGGTGGGTCAGTGGGTTAAAGCCTCTGCCTTCGGCTCAGGTCATGGTCTCAGGGTCCTGGGATTGAGCCCCGCATCGGGCTCTCTGCTCGGCGGGGAGCCTGCTTCCCCCTCTCTCTCTGCCTGTCTCTCTGACTGCTTGTGATCTCTCTCTCTGTCAAATAAAAAAATAAAATCTTTTTTTTTTAAATAAAATCTTTAAAAAAAAGTTTCATATATATATATATATTTATTTGTTTGTTTGTTTATTTATTTGAGAAACAAGTCCTAAGTATCTCATTTTGAGATCCACAAGACTCCCATCCAAAGACTCTTAAGACATTAGCATCTGAGAAACATCCCACAAAGGGCCTAGGGGCTCAGACTCACCTGTCCCAGGGCCCAGCTCAGAGCTAGCCGATGGTACCCATACTTCAAGTGAAGGAAGCTCACCCGCTTATACTCCAACTTTGGCTTGAAGGGCGGACCTCTAACCTAGTGCACACGTCTGGGAGCCTGCTGGACGGCTCCCTGTGGACTGAGACTGGCTGGTGCCCATCCTCACGCTTTCCCTTCACTGTGCTCAGGCTCCTGGAAGGGTGGCCTTTATTACATACAACTGGGACTCCATTTCGGTGGCTGCCGCTTAGGAAACAGATCCCCAGCCCCGGAGGCCAGGGGAGCTTGTGTTCCTGGTCACACGAGACGATGACTGATGTGACCCAGAAAGGAGCTCATACCTGTCTGGTGCCTCAACTGTTGTGACTGCTGCAAGGGGGACCCTCTACATGGCCTGGCTCATGGCCAGCGGGGCTTAGGCTTGTAGGTCCCACAGAATCGTAACCAACAGAGAAAGAGCTCATCGACAGCCACCTCGCTCAGAGCACAGCGAGGGGCAGCAGACCCGGCTGCCTGGTCCTTCTGTGGAGACCTGTTGCTCATCATGACTACGGCCTGAGGGGCAGGCTTCTAATTCAACACACATCGACGGGCTGACTGGAACCCTGCCACAGATTTCGGAGGGTGAGCAATGTCCATGCTCACCCTGCTGTGTTCCAGAACACCTCTACGGAAGGGGGGATTCGCATGCCTCTGGGGCCTGCTTTTTTGTAGCTAGCACCCAGGAGACTCCTCTTGGTTCCCTGGTCTTAGGGGCAGAGGAGTCTGCCTTCCCGGGTCTCACAGGACCGCGGCAACTGGCGAGATGGTTCTGGGCAGGCTACCCACTCCCACACACTGCACAGACAGACAGGGGGCTAAAGCGTGACCTTCTAGTCTTTCTGTGAAGGAGGCCATTCTGCTTGTCTGGGAGCTTCAGACAGGCTGCTTCAAGTTTGGCACAACCAAGTGGCCTACAGAGCTGGTCTCAAGAAACATAGGCTGTGATGCCATCTTGACACTCTCCGGTCTTGCTCCAGCTTTCCAGGAGCTCCCTGGAAGGAGCTCATGCACAGGTCTGGAGCCCCAGATTTTGTGATGGCTGCCCAATGGACACCTTGACATAGGTGTTGATGATTTTTCAAACCTGATACCAAGAACAAATGTGACAAAAGCACCAACAAACAAGTACAACTGCATCAAATTAAAAAGCTTCTGCCCAGCAAAAGAAACCATCCACAAAATAGCAAGGCGACAAAATAAATGGGCAAAAAATAATTGCAGATCATATAGCAGTTATGAGGCTAATATTCAAAGAATATTTTTTAAAAAAATTCCAATAACAACAGCAACAGAATCTGATTTAAAAAATGGGCAGAAGAAAAAATAAATAAATTAAAAAAAATAAAATAAAAAATGGGCAGAAGATCTGATTTCCCATTCTTCCAAAGAACACCTACAGATGGCTAACTAGGACATGAAAACATCCTTAGCATCACTAATCGTAAGAGAAATGAAACTCAAAGCCACAATGAGAAGTCACCTCACACCATCCAGAATATCTAGTACCAAAAAGATAAGAAACAACAGATGTTAGTGAGGATGTGAACCCTCATGCACGGTTGGTGGGAATGCAAACTGGTGCAAACTCTAGGGAAAACAGTATGGAGGTTGCTCAAAAAATTCAAAATAAAACTACTATATGATACAGCAATTCTACTTCCAGGTTTATCTGAAGAAAACAAAAATGCTAACTTGAACAGATCTATGCACCCCCATGTTCTCTGCAGTGTTATTTACCATAGCCAAAATCATCAAGAAGCAGCCTAAATGGGTATCAATGGATGAACAGATAAAAAAACTGAGGAATATACACACAATGGAACATCACTCAGCCCATAAAAGCAGGAAATCTTGTCATTTGCAACAACATGGCCAAAGATGGAAGGCATTATACAAAATGAACGTGAGTGAGACAGAGAAAGATAAACACTGTGATCTCACTTAAAAAATCAAAATTAAAAAAAAAAAATCAAGCTCACGGAGAACAGATTGGTGATGGCAAGAGGCAGGCAGTGGGAGGTGGGAGAAATGGGTTAACTGTTTTTAATTTAAACTGAATAAAAAAACGTTTAACAATTTACACAAAAATAAAATTCAAAAGAAGTTTTGTGTAGAATTTTTATAATGTCTTTAGCTCCATGTGTTTCTACCTTCATGGTCTATGTTTGAATTGATCCTTAGAGACAAGTGTCACACATGCCCACAGTGTGTGGTTGTATTACCAGGAGTTACTAATTTACTTGGAATTCAGTGAAACGTGAGCCATTTGCTCAAATTTAGGATAATCTCAGGCTTGCGTGATCTAACCTCCCATTTTGTGTCTGAGGTCATTGAGAACGGAAGGAGTGGGTAGGAGAGTCATGGGGATGGATGTCAAGTAGGAAGCCCTGCCCAAGCCCTGGGCTCATGTTTATGGTTGGCAATGTACCCCTTGAATAAAGAAACAAGCCAGTCGTAGAAAGCAACACTGTGGATTCCTCAGCAGGATTTGCTGCCTGTCACAAGGAAGCAGTTCTGCTGATGCTTTCATGACTGACACTAAGATATTTATTATCAGAGACGAAATGTTGATGCATGATGAATTTCAGGGGCAATCTAGTGAAGGCTGAAGGTAACCACGAGAAGGGCCATCCTATGACTTGGGAAGTTAGCCACAGTTCTGCTCATGTGCTGGGAGGCACAGAAAACACAAAAACCACCATTTTACTTCCAAAGGAAACAGATAAGAGCAAAAGTGATCCACAGCAATATGAATGCTTTAACAAAACCAGCCTAAGAATTTATTGATGAGAAATATCCCGAAGGGGAAATATGTTTGTATGCACATTCACACACACCGCCCCCCTCACACCCCCATCTATACCACACACTTACCTACCCCCAACACACACACATCACATACAATCCCACCCCTTACCCCCACACCACCCCCAACCCCCTCACAGACCCCACATCCTGACAGTATCTGAAGGGTTCTTCTCCTAAGCCACCCAACCTACTTACATAGGTTGGTAATACACTGATTAATTTGTCCTTTATAGGAAAAGCACTGTTAGCTTACACGTATCCGTAATAGCTCTGGATTTTAAGTTTTACCATGGAAATGGACACTTGAAAAACCACAGCTCAAATAAAGACTGATCCCCAAGTGTCATGAAAAATAATATGACAGTATCACAAATCAGGGAAGTACACAAAGGAATTCAGCCCTTCAGTGTTCCCAAGATAATTAACCTTGCTGATATCCATTAACCAGGTCAGGTAGTTTCTGACTCCCTTTCAATCACCCTAGACAGATAAACTGTAATATGCACATTTAATGAGAGTTCTGCCTCAATACCATTTCCCGCATATTATTTAAACTTTTTTTTTTTTTGGCAGCAAGGTCAACTCTTCCCAGTATTTCTAAATTTTTATCATGCAACTGACACAGTTGTTAGAAAACTATAGCATTTTGCTTTTGGTTTTAGTTAAGTGAACACACAAATATGCACACCGACTCAGAGAGGCCACATACAGTAGACTAGGATGGGAGTTCTCTCGCTCAGGAGTGCCATGACTCATGGGAGATCTAAAGCAAAACCAGCAGCTTCAATTTAATCCAGGGCTTAAAAGGAACCAGCACATACCAGCACTTTACAAGCATAATTTAATTGTCACTGTAATTCTATCAAGCATGCACGAGAATCATCCCCGTCCTCCAAAGAGACAGGGAGGCTGGGAGTTCAGTTGATCTGGAAAGAAAAGGCAGCCAGGGACTCTTACGCTGAAGGTATAACATGATGGTTAAGACATGTTTCCGAGACAAAAGGAAGGACCTCCTCTTGAATTCGGTTCTGCCACAGAGCAACAGGCCTGGGAGCTAGTTTTCATTTCTCAGAGTCCTCTTCCACATCTGTCAGTTAGGAAAAGTCACACCAGCCCTAGAATGCTTTCAAGGATTAAATGAGTTGATACATACTAAAAATAGCACTTCTGAGCAAGCCTTCAATAAATGGGAGTTTTTTAAAAAATATTTTAGGTATTTTTATATACATTACTTACATATAGTAAGATGCTTAGTGACTTTGCCACTTAATCAGTTTTGACAAATACTGGTCAAAATACAGAACATTTCTGTCTCTCCAGAAACTTCCCCATGTACCTTCCCAGGTAATTATGTCATGCCGAAGCCAAGCACTGAACTATTTGTACCATCATCGAGGAGTTCTGACTACGCTACAATTTCAGGGAAATCATGAAGTATTTTTTGTTGTTTAATTTTGATCATACTATTTTTGAGATTCATTTGTGTTATTCTGTTCATCTGTATAATATTCCTCTGTATTGCTAAATAGTGTTTCATTTTACAAATATACCCAAGTTCCTCCATTTTCCTGTTGACATCTGGATAATTCTCAGCACTGGACTATTAAAAAAACAAAAACAAAAAAAAACTCCTATGAGCACATGTGGACAAAGGTTTTCAAGCCTCGTGGATCAATACCTAGGACTAGAATTGTTGGCTCTTAGGTAAGGCAGTTGTGTCACTTTCTCAGAAACTTCCAGATCATTCTTTAAAGTGCTTGCAGACTTTACATTTCTACCAGTTCTCCATTAGAGTTCCAGTTGCGCGTCTCCTCTAAAGTTTTGGTGTTGGCTCCCTTCCTATGTTAGCCATTCTGATAGGTGTGTACTGTGTTTTCAATTTGCATTTCCCTTTGAAGGCATGTTAGGTTAAACACCATTGCTTCTGTTCATTGGCCATCCTGCATCTTGTTGTACGAAGTGCCTCTTCAAGTACATGTTGGATATATGTGCTATAAATGTTCTCTCCCGGTCTGCGGGGTTATCTCTTTATCTTCCTAGTGGCATTTTTCAGTGAACAGATGTTTTTAATTTTCATGAAGTTCAGTGTATTTTTTCCTCCTCTTACGGCTTGTGCTTTTGTGTCCTTTATAAAAAGCCTTTGCCTTCTGAAGTTACAAAGGTATTCTCATTTTTCTTCTACTATCTTTGTTGTTTTAGCTTTTATGTTTCAGGGTCCAATTGGACTCAACTTGATTTGTATGTATGGGATGAGGTAGGGGTTTCTGATACTTTATTTTTCAAGTTAATATCCAGTTGTTCCACTATTTACTGAAGTAGTGTTTTTACACCATTGAATTGATGTGGTGCTCTTGGTGAAACAGCTGACTTTCCGTATGTGTGTCTAAGCAGAATTCTATTCTGTTCCATCGACCCATTTACTTATAATGGCAGCTATCCTAACGTTACTTTTTATTATTATTTTTCCACTTTTTGTTACTTCAGATGTCGTAATTCAAACCTCAGTAACTTTGCTTTTGGCATTCGAGTAAGTTTTTATTTTCCTTTTCAATGCCATATAGATATAGTTGTACATACGTGTGTGTGTGTTTATATACACGAATACACCTGCATGTAGGTGTATCCATTTTCTTAAGAATGTCCTCATTTTTAGACCAAAGATTTTCTAAAAACTCCCTTTTTCAGATCCCAGGGACCACGTTTAGCAGTGGTTTTCTAATTTCGGCAAGGCACAAGAATTCTCTTGAAAGCCGGTTTAAATACAGATTCCTGGACTTCACTTCAAGAGGTTCCAGTTCGGTAAGTCTGGGGAAAGGCCTGAGAATCGGCATGCGTCACTAGCTCAGCTGGTGCCGATGCTGTGGGCTTCTGGACAACGCTCTGAGCAGCACTGGCTTAAAAAAAAATTAGATGGCTTCTCTAATGTTCATACAGAAGCTTGATTTGCCTTTTCTGAAGTCTGTGAACACAGCCAGTCATTTACACTGTCTTCACTCGAAAAAACATCTGAAAAATCTGCTGAAGGCACCGGAGTGTGGAAGCCAGAAAACATTAGGGTAGATTGATGTCCCAACATTGCCTCATTTCCTCCTTCCTTCCTGGAAATCGAGTTTTGGTCTGTGAGCACGTACCTGCGTACACGACAGCAAGATCTCACCCAATCGAGTGAGGAACATGCCCAGCAAAGGGGACATTCTTCTCCCTGTGGCCTCTGCCAATCACCAGAGAAAGCTTTCTTTGCTCCTCAAGGGTTGACTGGTCTCTAAACCAGGAACATGTCTAAGGTCAAGTCTTTTAAAACTTTGTCCGACAAAGTCACGTTTTAAGAAGCTAGCATCTAGGTGAATATTCCTGACAGAACACAGGCATTCCGAATTAAAGAACGACACACTCAAAGCCAAGCACTCAGTCCTCAAAATCCCAGCCCCAACCGCGAAGCTTCTCTTGATTTTTAGGACAAGCAAAAACAGCTTTTCAGCTTTCCTTTCCAACACATCAAGTCCCTGGGAGCAGAGGGCCGCACCCCAACTGTGCATCTCTCATGCAGAATGTTGGGATGGGGTGAGGACTCAAAAAAGGGGCGCTATTCTTTCCTCCTGGTTGTTTAATTACCTATTGAGCCTCTGAAACCATGTTAATGGGAAACGAATTCATAAATACTATTTAGATTTATACGCTTTAAAGGCGCCCTTTCTAAAGGGGATCAATTATTTTCCCCTCTTTGAAAAAATGAAAAATCCCCCAAATAAAGAGTTTCAAATGCCAGCCTCATGTTGTCACTTGTCCCTCAGCACTCTTTTCAGAAGTACGGTGAGCAGCGTGAACATCAGAGCTCAATCACTTCAGCACAGGCCTCGGAGGATTTTACAAAAGCTAGAGAGAAAGTCGATGCACTTCCTCCTGAAAGGAAGGTCTTTTCATCATCAACGAAAAGTATATACCACATTTCTCTCAATAGGGAGAAAAGTCAGAGGTAAAATGAAAACGGGCCTAAGGCTATAATGTATTTCATTTTCGTCAGTGCTGGACTTCTGTCTTACACAGCTGACACCACAGGGGAGGCCTTTGTGCCCAAGAAGGGAGCCAACCAATACCTTAGCTACGATTGTTCTCCCAATTTCCAGGCCTTTGGGGTTATGGGGGTTTTATTTTTTCTTCAAAGGAAATTAAAATGAGTTATCAATGGAACTGTCTGAGCCATTCTAGAATCTCTTGTGGATAGGTCACGTGGTCCTAGGCTGTTAAGCCACACCTCCCCCCAGGCTCGCACCAATGGTGTTCACACGGGTGAGCCTAGAGATGTCGACTCTACTGGTTCTGTTTTTTGTTTTTTCTTTTTTTTAAGAATTTATTTATTTATTCGACAGAGAGAGACAACGAGAGAGGGGAGGGAACACAGGCAGGGGGAGCGGGAGAGGAAGAAGGAGGCTTCCCGCTGAGCAGGGAGCCCAGCGCAGGGCTCAATCCCAGGACCTTGAGATCAGGACCTGAGCCCAAAACAGATACTTAATGACTGAGCCACCCAGGCACCCCAACTCTACAAGTTCTGAGAGTAAGTCTGCCCCCTGAACCTTCCTTGCTAAGGAGTCTCAGAAAACCTTTGTACTTGGAGCTGCATTTGGTTTCCCAGAACACAAATCCCTCTTCCAGATTCTTGTCATCAGTTGTACATGTGACTTGCTCCCCCAAGCTTACATCACAATGCCTGAGACACAATAAACATGCCATTCTGTAGGATTCTCTCTGTCCTCCTCCCATCTGTCCCTCTCTCCCCACCCAGAGAGTATGGGAGAGATTACACACAATTCCACACACACACACACACTACACAGGTCTTACACATATGCACGCACGTGAACACACACGCACGCTGGGTTCTCACTGCAACCAGAAAAGAACAAATGGAACCTCCTTACTCAAACTTCATCTGCCCCAACGCAGGTATATATCCAAAAGAAACATCAAGACACGTCCTCCTCAAGATCTTATGAGATAATACAAAGCTTTGCCGTGAGTGTCCTCTGGACAGTGAAAATGGGCATTAACTCTGTATTCCAGAAAGCCGCTTCTTTACTCGTCTCTGCACCTGAAGTCCCACCACACAAGCGGCATCCTTAGGTTCACTCCTCTTTCTGTCAGAGACAGCTGCAAAAACTTCCCCCTGTGCCTTGTCTTACTTTCCTCAGGTCACTTCATTGAGACAATGAGGACGGACTTCAGTTTCTCTCACTGTACTTTTATTCATCCCACCATAACCCAAACGTTGGCAGTAAAAGATATTAAGATCATTGCCTCAAAGGAAGAAAGGAGAAAGGAAAGAGAAACAAGGCATGAAGAGGAGAAAAGGCTTTTAAAATGATTAGGTATCTTCAGATGTGTTTGACTTAAGAAAAAAAAAAAAAGATTACATAAATAATACATCAACATAAATACGTATCATCTCTCACAATCAAATGTCCATACCTTAGCAGTCCTAATCTTCTTCAATCCTGAACACGAATTTCAGGGCAACATTGGGGTTCAGATAATCTCCTCAGGCCACCACCAAGGGGACAATTTTCTTAAGCTCCACACAGGTTCCAATACTGCCTTCTCAGGATGGAGGTTTCTTCCACGTCTACAAAAATCACAAGAGAAAGAAGATATTCATCAACAAAAGCTAAACTGAAATTTCAATAGGGATTTGAAATTCCAGACGATTTGGCTTGAAGAGGCTACACAGAAGACACGTTACATTCTGACTGGCATGAATACAAATAATAGCAAGATGGATTCAATCTTGATTAGACTCAAGCAATCATTCAAAAGCAGGAAAAGTCACACTATATCCAGGCTGGCAAATTTTTTTAGGACAAGACTAGCCAAATTTGCTCATTTAACTTTCAAGGAAACTGAAGATCAGAGACAATAAAAGGTTTTTCCATGATAATTCATTACCTGTGGCCTATTTCCACCAGTGAATCAAGCAAATCTTTAATAAACACAAACAACGTGCCTAATGCTGTAGTCTAGGTTAGAATGAGACAAGGGGACCCTGCATCACTTCTCCACCTTGAGGTCTTTCCCTCGCTTGACTTTTAAGATACCACACTTACCAGTCATCACTGGTAGAATCTCTATGAGATTCTCTCATTCTCACAATTTCAAAGTGAGATCATCCAGGAACTCAGTCCTAAGCCTATTCTATCTGCGCATGCACTCATGAGGGGGCATCTTCCAGCTCCGGGGCTTGAGAAACTCTTTATTCTCTGACAATTCTGAGATCGTCTCCAGGCCCAGCTACTTCACTGAACTCCAAACTCCCCTATCAACCTACTACTCAACAAGTCCGCTTGGAATTCTAATAGGCGTGTCAGAACATGCCCGAAGTGAAGTCCTGACTCTATCACTAACGCAACACCCTCTGAAGTAAAGGCTCACACTCTTCCTCATCTCTTCCTTCTCAATGGCAATTGTATTCACCCCGCCCGTCAGGTGCAAACCCCGCCCGTCAACCTTAACTCTGGCCTCTTGTACCTATTCCCAATATCCTCTTCAACATCTAGTGGGTTTTCTCACCAGAAAGAACTCGAAGACTGACCACTCTCACCTATTCCTTCACTAACACTGATGTTCAAGGATCAGTACAGATCTCTAAGGCCACACAGCCGGCGTGCTCCAAGCATGGTGGTCATTCTCGACTCAACCCCCGAGTAAGACCATGACACTCTCCAGCTCAAAACCTTCTCCCGTCACTAAGAATCCAACTCAAAGTCCTTATAGTGGCCACAAAGACTCCACATGACACAGCCTGTGTTACCACCATCTTCACCTCCTACCGTCCCCCTCACTGATTGCTCTCCAGCCCTGCTGGCCTCCCAGCTGTCCTCTCTACCTCTACCAGAGCACCAGGACTTACCATTCCCTTTACCCAGAAGGCTGTCTTCCCCCTCACCACTTTCAATCTTGCTTCCACATTGACCTTTTCACAATTACTTAAAATAGTAAACCCAACCACATATCCCCATGCCCCCTTCTCCGCTTACCCACTGGTGAAGACCTGCTTATGTACAACATGCTTTCCTTGTTCAGCTCCCTTGCCCCAGTAAAACAGAAGCTCCACGCAGGCAAGGCATTTTCTCTTTGCTGTCCTGCTGTATCTCCAGCACTCCACTCACAGCCTAGCACCAATGTGGAACTCAAAATATATTTGTTGTTGTTGTGTTATGTTAGTTATTTAAAATACATAATCGGTTTTTGATGCAGTGTTCCAAGATTCATTGTTCCTGTACCACACCCATGCAAGGCTCCATGCAATATGTGCCCTCCTCAATACCCACCACCACCAGGCTTACCCATCCCCCATGCCCCTCTCCTTTAAAACCCTCGGAGTCCACAGTCTCTCACGGTTCATCTCCCCCTCTGATATCCCCCAGTTCACTTTTCCTTTCCCTCTCCTAAAGTCCTCCATGTTATTCCTTATGTTCCACAAGTAAGTGAAACCATATGGTAATTGACTTTCTCTGCTTGAGTTATTTTACTCAGCATAATCTCCTCCAGTCCCACCCATGTTGATACAAAAGTTGGTGGGTATTCATCCTTTCTTTTTTTTTTTTTTAAAGGTATGGCTTAAATCTTTTCTTTTCTTTTTTTTCTTAAAGATTCTATCTATCTATTTGACAGAGAGCAAGAGATCACAAGTAGGCAGAGAGGCAGGCAGAGAGAGAGGGGGAAGCAGGCTTCCTGCTGAGCAGAGAGCCCCATGTGGGGCTCGATCCCAGGACCCTGAGATCACGACCCAAGCCAAAGGCAGAGACCCAACCCACTGAGCCACCCAGGCACCCTGGGTACTCATTCTTTCTGATGGCTGAGTAACACTCCACTGTATATATGGACCACATCTTCTTGATCCATTCGTCTGTGGAAGGGCATCCTGGCTCTTTCCACAGCTTGGCTATTGTGGACACTGCTGCTATGAACATTGGCGTACATATGGCTCTGAACCAATGAACAAAGTTTACATAAACCTTCTCAAAGCCACTCAGAGGTTAAGTGGCTGAGCCAGATCTAAGTCAAAACCATCTGTCTCCAGTTTTTCTGACACTGTAACAACAACCACATGAAGACCTATTGGTGTTGGCATTAGGAATAGGTTCAGTACAGCTTGGCATATGACACAGAAGATGTAGATTATATCTGAAAAGCCCAAAATGCCTTCTACAAACTCTTAAAGAGAGTATCTTGCATAGAGTGGGATGGCTCTGCTTACATCCTTATGTGGCAAGCTCACTATTGACTCTAACCTTGCCCTTCTCAGTTTTCACTGCCTTTTCCTCTGTGCCTTTATTTCTTGTCCTCCCCTCAAATCTCAGTCCCTTCCTTCCCTGAGTGAACAAGGCGGGGAAAAAAGAGGGACCCAAGATTAGATAAAGGCAAGAGAAGATATGTGTTTAGGGAAAAGGTGTGGGACAGGAATCAAAGGACGATGGATTGGAATCTAACTGCGTCATGAACCCACTGAACATCTGTACAGAGATTCCTTCACCTTCCCGAGAGCCTACTGCTTGCTAGGCTTTTAAAATGCATGCCCCTCCCCCCCCTCAAAGAGTTCCCAGTTTAAAAAGAAAAAAAAAAAAAAGATTACTCAGTATGAGGGAGACTTTTACTAATTACAAAGGAAAGAAGTCTAAGACTGGTTAGGAAGCAGGGTATGACGTTTAAGAACTAGGCTTCAGGACAGGCCTAGTATTATTCACAACCTGCTTCCACTACTATGAAACTAACAGACACTCTACCTATCTATCACATTTTTCTGTCAAGGTGAGAGGTCAGAAACACCTCTTTTGGGGTTTATGAAAATCAAACAAGGTAGCAGAGGTCAATTGCCTATTACTGTGCATGGCCTAAGTACTCAATAGATACCTGTTGCTCTTAATTTTTAGATTTGTATTGCTGCAGGCTGATAATCTGCATCAAATTATGTGATTTTATCTACCTGGCTGCAGAGTCTGAATCTTATCTATCTTTCTGCATATGTAATTGCTCTCGTGGCCCTTGATATCTTTCTCTGAAAAGTCGTTACCCCAACTGCCCCCACATTCTAAGAGCAAATGGCAGAAGTTTGTAACATGAGAAACTCAAGTTCTCGCGTTCATTTCTTGTCCTTTTGCTGATGACCAGCAATTTGAGATAATCTTGGCCCTAGTATTACAGCAGGCTGATAATCACAAAGCCACAGTCTACAATTATTCCAGCATTCCAAAGCCGAAAAACATAACTCTGAAAGCAAACAATGCTATCATTCAGCACAATGATATATGGAGTTATTGAAGAAATTTTGCTGACTTCTTTGAGAATTCAAGTCTCCAACCATCTGAATGCATCTTTCCTTCTCTTCTCCTAACTGATATTAAGAAACTGTCTATGTTAGGTAGTAACAGCATAAAAATATGTCACCTACCTTTCAGGTTTAGCTATACCACAACCTAATAAAAAGTTAAGACGCTTCAGGGAAAAGTTACTTCTACTCCATGCTAAGTCACTGCAGGATTTGCTCAGATATGTATTTACTAACAGATGTTTTTTGAGTACATAATATTTACTGTGCACTTTGTTAAGGGTAGGGACTATTAATGACTTTTTTCCTACCCTCATGAAGCTTTTATTCCAGCAGTTTCTTTTTTTTTAAGATTTTATTTATTTATTTGAGATAGAGAGTGAGAGAGAGTATGAGAGGGTTGAGAAGGTCAGCAGGAGAAACAGACTCCCCATGGAGCTGGGAGCCCGATGCAAGACTTGACCCCGGAACTCCAGGATCATGACCTGAGCCCAAGGCAGTTGCTTAACCAACTGAGCCACCCAAGCGCCCATTTCAGCAGTTTTTTTGTTGTCTTTTGCAGTTTTTCTAACTTCCACCCAGATACAGGAAGACACGACAAATTCTTACAAAGCTGCTGATTCACTCAAGTAGTGACATAGAGTGTGCTGCTATAAATAGCCTAATTTCTGCTTGATCTAGAGAGAACTAATTCCTGGTTTTCTTAAGAGACAAGCCAATTTCCTGTTTGGTCCCCAGCCCCCATTCAACACACAGCTCTTCTTAATTGATGCTGGTTTATTTCCCTCCTTCAGCCAAGAAATGAAAAGCAGTCACCAATTCCACAAGTACATATTCTATTCATGAACGAGCTGCTACATGGATGGAACCAGAAGGCATTGGGCTCAGATGACACAGCTGTAGAAATCAGCTCTTTTGAAATCTTTGGAAATCTATTTGAAATCCAAGTATCTTTGGAAATATGATTAATGCCATTCTATGGCAAAATAAACCAAGAAAGGTCATATGAGGAAGACCGTCAAAGGGAATAATGTCAAGAACAACATGTGTCTTCTATCACTAGCGTCTGCACAGTTCGAGTGCTAATCATCAAGGTAGGTGTAATCTTTGCCTGTTGGGCAGCCTTGAATGCTTCAGGGAGTATGTCATTTTTCAAAAGGTATCAATTAGTGGCTGTTCTGATGGCAGAGTGTGAACCACACCTCTCTAATGCTTGGGCTGTGTTAACAGTGATTCCTGTGAGCAGAGAACACACACAGGCACTGATCCACAAAGGCACCCAGACACACTCCCCAGAGAAAGCAGGATGAAGGAGAGTAGGAGAGTGACAAAGATACTACGAATGCTACAAATGGCTCTTGATGAAGATTTCTCGGTGGAAGTGTGCCATGGGAAGCGATGAACTGTGAATTTCAATCTATCAAACTAGGCTCGGTTTTACCAGGAAGTGGAGAAGCCCTGGGATGATACAGACACCATGTACGTGTCCGAGGCTGCCTCACATACCTGCACATAGCATCATGTGGCCAGCAACGCTTTACCAATGTGTTCATTACCTCCATTTGCATATTAGGAAGTTATTAAGGAATTTGTGTGAAGTCACGCAATTAGAAAGTGACAGGTAGGATCTAAACTCAGAACCTACCCTGGAGCTTATGGGTGTTTCCCAAATATGCTGAAAATTGCAAAGGATCAGACACTTGGAAATGCCACAGTTTTCACTCAAAGGAAGAATTTGGTCAGTCTCCTAAAGAATGTAACAGTGAAAACTGGCCCAGCTGGATCTCTGCTACTCAGAGTTGGAAGCACAGGTCTCTTGCAAAGCCATAGAGCACATCATCCCACAGCTTGCAACAGCTGCTTCCTGAGCATCAGACTCAGGGAACCAAGTCACCACCGGTAATGGGACTCAGTTTATAACATGTTAACTACACGTCCTACCAGCTGACACTATGGAAAAAATGTGGGGTCCATGAAACATGAAATATTTTGGAGATCTGGGTGTTCATCTGTACCACAATCACTACCTTGGGGCTAGATGTGGAAGCCTGCTGTTTATTCTTAATCTGGAAACCAAACAATCAAACTCCTAGGGAATAACGAAAGAAAATTTGTGTCACCGGATTTTAAGGAATATAAAAAACATCCAATAACTTTTAGGTAGCTGATTGCTTGCCAATTCACTAGCACCTTGATTCCTTCCCTGGTTAGCCTTTTAAATTGAATGGAGATTGCTGTTGCTAGGACTTCTAGTACTATGTTGAACAAGAGTGGCGAGAGTGGGCATCCTTATCGTGTTCCTGATCTCAAAGGGAAGGCTGTCAACTTTTCCGCATTGAGAATGATACTCGCTGTGGGCTTTTCATATATAGATTTTATGAAATTGAGGAATGTTCCTTCTATCCATATACTTTGGATATGGATAGAGTTTTTTAAGCAGGAACAGATGCTGAATTTTGTCAAATGCTTTTTCTGCGTCAACAGAGAGGTCCATGTGGTTCTTCTGTCATATTGGTTTGTTCTATCACATTGACTGATTTGCGAATGTTGAACCACCCTTGTATCTCAATGATAAATCCCACCTGGTCATGATGAATAATCTTTTTAATGTGCTGTTGGATCCTATTAGCTAAGATCCTGTTGAGAATCTTGGCATCCATATTCATCAGGAATATTGGTCTGAAATTCTCCTTTAATGTAGTCTTTGCCTGGTTTGGGGATCAGGGTAATGCTGGCTTCATAGAAAGAGTCTGAAAGTTTTCCTTCTGTTTCTATTTTTCGAAACAGCTTCAGGAGAATAGGTATTATTTCTTCCTTGAATGTTTGGTAGAATTCCCCAGGGAATCCGTCAGGTCCTGGGCTCTTGTTTTTTGGGAGGTTTTTGATCACTGCCTCAATCTCGTTACTAGATATTGGTCTATTCAGGTTGTCAATTTCTTCCTATTTCAGTCTTGGAACTTTATGGGTTTCCAGGAATGCATCCATTTCTTCTAGGATGCTTAACTTATTGGCATATAGCTGTTGATAATAATTTCTGATGATTGTTTCTATTTCCTCGGTGTTAGTAGTGATCTCATCCCTTTCATTCATAATTTTGTTAACTTGGATCCTCTCTCTTTTCTTTTGGATTAGTTTGGCCAGTGGCTTGTCGATCTTATTGATTTTTTCAAAAAACCAACTTCTGGTTTCACTGATGCATTCTGTTTCTCTAGTTTCTAACTCATTGAACTCTGCTCTAATCTTGATTATTTCCCTTCTTGTGCATGGGGTTGACTTAATTTGTTGTTATTTTCCAGTTCTTTAAGGTGTAAAGAGAGCTGGTGTATTCATGATTTTTCAATTTTTTTGAGTGAGGCTTGGATGGCTATGTATTTCCAACTTTGCCGTATCCTCTAGCAACAGCAATCAGACAACAAAAAGAAATAGAAGGTATTCAAATTGGCAAAGAAGAAGTCAAACTCTTTTCTCAGGTGATATGATACTTTATATGGAAAACCCAAGAGACTCCACCCCCAAACTTCTAGAACTCATACAGCAATTCAGTAATGTGGCAGGATACAAAATCAAAGCACAAAAATAGTTGCTTTCCTATACACTAACAATGAAAATATAGAAAGAGAAATTAGAGAATCGATTCTATTTACTATAGCACCAAGAACCATAAGATACCTGGGAATTAACCTAACCAAAAGGTTAAGGATCTGTACTTGAGGAACTACAGAACACTTATGAAAGAAATTGAAGACACAAAAAAGGTGGAAAAGCATTCCATGCTCATGGATCAGAAGAATAAACATTGTTAAAATGTCTATACTGCCCAGAGCAATCTATACTTTCAATGTCATCCCAATCAAAATTCCGCTGGCATTTTTTCAAAGAGCTGAAACAAACAATCTGAAAATTTGTATGGAACCAGTTAAGAACCCGAATCGCTAAGGAAATGTTGAAAAAGAAAAACACAGCTAGGGGCATCATGTTGCCTGATTTCAAGCTTTACTACAAAGCGGTGATCACCAAGACAGCATGGTACTGGCACAAAAACAGACACATAGACCAGTGTGACAGAGTAGAGAGCCCAGATACGGACCCACAACTCCATGGTCAATTTTTGACAAAGCAGGAAAAAATATGCAGTGGAAAAAAGACAGTCTCTTCAATAAATGGTGCTGGAAAAATTGGACAGCTATATCTAGAAGAATGAAACTTGACCATTCTCTTACACCATATACAAAGATAAATTTGAAATGGATAAAAGACCTCAACATGAGGCAGGAATCTATCAAAATTCTAGAGAAGAACATAGGCAGTAGCCTCTTGGACATCAGCCACAGCAACTTCTTTCAGGACATGTCTCCAAAGGCAAAGCAAACAAAAGCGAAAATGAACTTTTGGGACTTCATCAAGATAAAGAGCTTCTGCACAGCAAAGGAAACAGTCAACGAAACATACAGGCAACCCACAGAATGGGAGAAGATATTCACAAATGATACTACAAAGGTCTGGTATCTAATATCTATGAAGAACTCCTCAAACTCAACACTCGCAAACAGATAATCACGTCAAAAAATGGGCAGAAGACATGAACAGACACTTCTCCAAAGAATACATAAAAATGGCTAACAGACACATGAAAACGTGTTCATCATCATTAGCCATCAGGGAGACTCAAAATCACATTGAGATAACACCTTACACCAGTTACAATGCCCAAAATCAGCAAGACAGTAAATAACAAATGTTGGAAAGGTTGTGGAGAAAGCGGAACCCTCGTACACTGTTGGTGGGAATGGAAGTTGGTACAGCCACTTTGGATAACAGTGTGGAGATTTCTCAAGAAATTAAAAATAGAGCTACCCTATGACCTTGCAATTAAACTACTGGGTATTTACCCCAAAGATACAGATGTAGTACAAAGAAGGGCCAAGATGTACCCCAATGTTCATAGCAGCAATGGCCCCAATTGGCAAACTGTGGAAAGAACCAAAATGCCCTTCAACAGATGAATGGATAAAGAAGATATGGTCCATATATACAATGGAATATTATGCCTCCATCAGAAAGGATGAATACCCAACTTTTGTATCAACATGGATGGGACTGGAAGAGATTATGCTGAGTGAAATAAGTCAAGCAGAGAGAGTTATCATACGGTTTCACTTACGTGTGGAGCATAAGGAAGAACATGGAGGATATTCAGAGAAGTAAAGGAGGGGTGCACTGGGAGAAATCAGAGAAGGAGATGAACCATGAGAGACTCTGGGCTCTGAGAAACAAACTGAAGGTTTTGTAGTGGAGAGGATGAGGGGCTGGGTGAGCCTGGTGGTGGGTATTGAGGAGGGCACATATTGCATGGAGCACTGGGTGTGGTATATGAACAATGAATTGTGGAATACTGAAAAATTAAAATAACATTACATACATACATAAATAAATTGAATGGAGAAGTCAAGGGGACTCTACAAGAAATGTTACTGAACAGTATAATGCAACTTCAAACAATTTGCTAACATCTGGGTTAATTGTTGATCTGTATTTTGCTTTAGCTTGTTAGCAAATGATTTATCTCAAACTTCATCAAACGAGTCAGACACAGATAGTCTATAGGTAGAAAGAACAGTGGCCCACAAAATGGGGTTTTAAAAGTTAGCATTCATAGAAGGATAGATGCCCACCTGCACCCCATTCCACATGCCCCTACCCACTATTCCTTCCAGTCTGACATTTGCTATTTTCAAGAAGTACAAATACAGGTCCACCTTTGCTTTAGGAAATTTATCACCATCACCAGAGAAGCAGTCCTTGTTCCCTGCCTAATAGCAAGTGTGTGTGTGTGCGTGTGTGTGTGTGTATACTCACATATATGATTCTCTAAATACCACTGCTCTTCTCATGATTCACATATTCAAACTCTCTATCAACTTCCACATGTGCACATGGACCACCCAACCTTGTAGATACCTACAGAACTCACATTGGCAGCATGCTATCTTACATGGCCTCCAGCCCAGATACTGGGCTTTCTGTGCCAGCTCAATCCCAGACAATGGTGAATTTACCTATTCCCCACCCCCTTTATATGTTAGCGTGAAGATACAGCTGGAGTACCTAATTCAGTAAGCCAATGATTCAATCACCAGGGGCCATTTTAAGTGGCAGCTTGCCATATACCTATAGATACTAACCCAAGAAAGAAAATATCAGGAATCATCATCTCATCCCTGGAATCCCTGTGTCTAATATTCTACTCTTGGTGACATAGTTAAGTTAGATGCATGATATTATGCCACCATGAACACCAATGGATGCTTAACAAAATGACGTCATTCTAGGAGGCTATAAACATGGACACTATTTTGCCTTGATACCATAAACTGCAAAGATCATACAGGCCAAAAGTATTAGATCCCTGGCTGGGTTTGACTTCTGGCTCAGCTGCCCCACTCTGTGTCTTTTCCACCTCTCAGTGCTTCATCTGCAAGAGAGAAGTCATAATACATATTTCCAAGCATTCTTTTTGAGGAGTAATTTTAATACAATGATGCTATGTTTGAATTAGTATAATGTATTCATAATTCATCATGGAATGAATTTTCTTCTCTCTTAAATGGGCATAACAACACCTCAAGGGCTCTTACAAGCAATTTCGGAGATGAAAAATAGTAATATGTGCAACAGTAGGTTTGTGTCTTGCCTACTCGACCAAGTCACTGAGAACATCAAATCTAGGTCATGTTTCTTTCTGTGAGGCACAGAGTAAGCATCCAGGCTGTGCACCGTGTACGGGATCAAGGATCGGGTCATCTTCAACAAATACAGCACAAGGAGAATAATGAAGAGTGATAGGCACCTACAGATTAAGAAAGACTTAAGAAATACACAGTCACTTCTAATGGTTAAGAAATATAGATCTTGTTATACAATGAAAGAAGTAAGTATGAGCAATCAACTCAAAAAAGACTAGAATAAGGAGCCATTGCATAACGTCTGAGTATGGACATAAATCATTTATGTTCGACTTCCCTCACTCACTGATCTCTCCAAAGCAACCTACACCATTTCCTTATTAATTCTGTGGTGGCAAAGTGGGAAGGCCAGTCTAGGGAAGGACTGAAGAGCTGGATAAATTCAAATCACTTAAGGATGAAAGGAGTAGAATTACTGCCCACTCCCCAAGCCATTAATAAAAGTCTAGTTCATTATCAGAGTTTCTAGTAAGTAACAGAAGTCTCAGAAACTATTATTTAACTTGTGTGTACCAGCACCGTACCAAGTTTACATTCGCTCAAGAAATCCTCCCAATAAACTAATGAAGTCTTACTATGAGGATTCTCAACTTATCTATAGGCTCCGGGTGTTCAGCTTGTGCCCCAGGGCCAGGAGAGTGAGTCCAGGTTCTGGCCTTCCTATCACTACTATAGTCTTTCCTGCCGAGTCAGGAACTCATTTTTGTCTGTGATAAAAACTGCAAACATTTTCCCAGTTTATCTTCTTATATTGCTTATGTGAGTTTGAGGGTTAATGTTTTCAGTTTGTAAGATATGAGTTAATATTCCTAAAGATAGAAAAGAATACCCTAAAAAAGAAAAATGCTAGTAAGTGCCTAGAAAAATAGGCAGGGATATTAACAGGAAGCTTACAGGAAAAGAAATGCAAATAGTCTATGAACTCAGCAACATGCATCATAAGAAATCCAAATTTTGCATGAGAAAATTAGAGCACCAATGATCCTAATACTGGAAAGAATTAAAATACCACAGATAGATTTAAATCAGTAAATTTACAATGATACTAAGAAGAAGAAAAAAAAAGTTTGACTGGTCACCTTTGGAAGATGCTAGAAAACCAAATCATTTGGAAAATAGTAAATAAATGACAATCAACCTTCTGTCCTGCCTTTCCTTATAATCTATAATCAAATACTGAAAAAAGGAAGTTTCCATAAGTTTCTCACCAAAAAATTAAAACAAAATAATAAAATTGGAATACCATCATTGTTTAACTCCTCATGAAATAATGCATCTAGGTAGTAATTATCAGTAACTACTAACATCACAAAAGAAAGATCGGGAGGCACAACAGCTTCACTTAGGTGACAGTCTAGCCAACCCATGCAAGGGGAATGAAAGCAGCTAGCTTACAGGAAATCCAAGGACTGAGGCATTTGCTTACAGAACACAGGGATACAATCAACAACATCCAGGCTGTGCAATTATCTACAGGATCAAGAACAGGATCATCTTCAACAAATACATCACAAGAAGAATAATGAAGAGTGATGGGAACCTACAGATTAAGAAAAACTTAAGAAACACTCAGTCACTTCTAACGGATGAAAAATTTAGATCTTGATATACAAACGGTGAAAGCAACAGTAAAGAGCAGTAATCTCAAAAAAGACTAGAGATACTTGCCAGTACAAAATCATTACTGGTATTTTTGGTATAACAAGGGCATTGTTTTATTTACAAAAAGGACATTGCCTTTTAGACTTGAGCACTGTAATATTTAAGGAAGAAATGTTACGGGTAGGAATCTGCTCTAGCGGGCTCTGGGTGATGTATATGCAACTGCCAGTGAACTGGTTAAGTCCTCTAGCGGATCATGGTTACCTACGATTTCATTACCCTGTTCTCTCTACTTTAAAACATATCCTACAATGAATCACGGAATAGTATGTCAAAAACTAATGATGAACTGTATGGTGACTAACATAATAAAATAAAATTATGAAAAAAAATACCTAAAATGTGTTTTAAATTTTCCATCATAAAATAAAACTGTTTGCCAGACAAAAGCACATGGAGCATCTATTTAACAAAGGAAGGTGATAAAAATGCTAATAGTTGTCTCTAAGTGGTAAAATTCTGTAGGATTTTGACCTCTTTAACTTCATTTTTTTTGCTCTTAATGAGTGTGTGTGACTCACTTTACAGATGGAAATGAAAAGTTTATTTTGAAAACACTTTTTTCCCCCCATATGAAGCTTTAACCATTAGTATTTTATTACTTAAACAACTGGGAAGTAAATATGCAAAATCTTAGGATTTGCCAGGCTGGGTAGTGGAAACACAATCATTCATTTTATCATTTTCCTTAATTGAAAAAAATATAACCTTGTATAGTAAAATATTATAAACAATGAAAATAAATGGACTGTCCTGTTATCCGTTAGGTCATACTGAATACTTTCTCCAAAGTGACCTCTAGAAGCAAAGTGTGTCCCACGATGTAAAAGGATTTTACTTTAACCATAAATCTAAGAACAATTTTTGCAACCATTTTCAAAGAACTGTGTAAGAGATACTTGGAATCTGCCCCACAGGGAAGACCACAGAACAGCTCAATGTGAGACTGTTGATCTATATGTCTTTAAATTTTTTTTTTAAAGGAACAAAGATATGACCTGTAATTCATGACTTTGAAGGGATTTTACTGGAATAATGTTAAATAATTAGGACCAAGTCCCAATCACTCAGTTAAAAATGTTTCAAAGAAAAGAACTGGATAGAGTCCTAGAGGTCAGCCAGCGAAATTGTACTATTTTGCAGATGGGGAAAGGGGTTGTCCAAAGTCACAAAAGTGATTGGGGTCAGGATAGTGACATGAATCCAGCTCTCTAATGCCTGATTCCCTTCTTTTCCCAAGCATGGCACACCCAACAACATCTTCCCAAATACTTCTATGATCCCAGCACAACTACACACCTGCACCATATTAACAAAAACTTGTTAAGAATATGTAGGACACAGACAGAGTCGTGGCTTATGTGGGGGTACCTGAGAGGAGAACAAGGGGTTTATTTGTATAGATTATTACAGGAGTTTTCAGTTGATAGCAAACTGGAACAGAAAGCACAGAGTTCTCATACACTTCCTGTCCCAAAGCATGCATGGTCACTTTCATCGTCAAAATCCTGAACCACTGTTAACATCGTTGCCATCAATGAGCCATTATATCCATCCATTACCATCATCATCACCCAAAGTCAACAGCTTATCTTAGGGATCCCACTTGACCATACACATTTTATGGGTTTTGACAAATATTTAAAGGCATGTCTTCACTCTAATAGTATTATACAGTATAGTTTCATTGCCCTAAAAATCTTCTGCACTCTATCTGTTACTCCCCCCCTTACTTATAATCCCCGACAATCACTCATCTTCTTAAATATCTCTGTATTTTTGCCTTTTGCAGAATGGAATACAGTTGGAAGCTCCTAGTGTGTAGCCTTTTTCAGACTGGTTTCTTTCATTTAGTAATGCACATTTAAGTCTCTCCTGGTCTTTTTGTGGTTTGACAGCTCATCTCTTTTCAGCACTGCCTAATATTCCATTGTCAGGATGGACCACAGCTTCTTTATTCATGAAAGACACCTCAGTTGCTTCTAAGTTTTGGCAATTACAAATAAATCTTCTCTGAACATTCACAAGCAGGTTTCTCTATGGACGTAAGTTTTCAACTCCTTTGGTTAAATATCAAGAAGCACAATCGCTACATCATCAAGTAAGAAAATATTTAGTTTTCTAAGAAACTGCCAAAGTGTCTTTGAAGTGGCTATACAGAGGGGTTTCAGGGTAAAAGTCAGCAAAGTGAAAAATCACATAAAACCAACATCATGCTTCAAAATACCTTAGGAGGGCAGGATGTTAACGGATAGATTTCCCAAGGCACTAAGCTCTAGGTTCTGTGAGGGCAGGTAATCTATTTCAGCAGTTCACTGTGTCCCCAAAAGTACTCCTACTATCTAGCACAATTCTGCTACATAATAAATGCTCATATAGTTTTTGTTAAATGAGAAGATCCAGTGGGGGAAATCTTTTCTTCCATTTTGTAGCACACATTTCCTTGGTTGAACAATAAACAAAGCGAAGACTCATCTCAGGGGCCCCATAGCGTGGAAAGTAACTATTATTAAGGAATAGGACCTCACTTAGATGAAAGCCTTACTCTATAGGGGCATCAAAGACTGGGATGGACACGGAGGAAAGCAGAGAATGCTGCCTCTCTTACTCGGGGGCATGTGTGCATTGCCCAGACCAGGGGACAGACTCCTCTGAAAGATGGAAATGGTTCTCTTTTCACTTGCTGTGCACGTACAGTTGAATTTGCATAAATTAAATGCACAGAAGCTAAGACTCTACTATAATTGCAAAACCACTGCATTGGAAATCAGCTTTCACTGAAATCACATTAGAAACAAGAAAGATTAGATTTAGAAACATATTTAGCCCCATCAAGAGGGAGATTATGGAAAGTTTATAAAACAACACAGATATACATTGTAGGCCGGCCAAGTGCCTGGCTAGGGAAAGGGATAGCCTTGTCACCTCAACAAAGCTGTCATCTAACTTCAGAACAAGGACTACAGAGTCACTCAAACCTTTGAGCTAAAACCCTGTTCTGCAGACTTGAAGCAACCCACCTACTCACCAGGCCTCAGTTTTCCATTCTGTGGAAGAGGCATACTAATACCCACGCTTTCGAAAGGACAAAAGATCATAGAACAGGCCCAGCACCCTGCCTCGAATTTCAAAACACACATTCCTGAAGCCTCGGTATGAAATACTGAGAAATACAGGTTGGCCAACCCTAAACCTTCTGGAACCATCTGTTTCCCACCACAGCACAAGCTAAGTTACTAAATATTTATTAAGAACCCACAGAGCTGTATGAATTACATAATTGTGCTTTCAATAGTTGGCTATTACTTTTCCCTCAATTCTTCCTAGGCAAATGTGAAGTTAAATTAGTCGCTTATCATAAAGTTCTCTGAAAACATTAAAGTTGAAAGAAATGCCTGGTAATTGTTCTTAGCCATCTGGCACCAAGCGATGCTCATGAACTTACATGAACCATTTGGCTGAAGTCCAAAAACGTCTATCTTAATTTTGCATCTCACTTACTCTAAGCCCTAAGTTGAGAAATTTCTAAGAGGAGAAAATGTTTTATTTAAAAGGAAAACAAATAGGTCAAATCCTTGAACTTGTTCACAATTACAGAGGAAAGCATAACAAGAATTCTACCTCCAGCCTTTTAAGGAAGTTTTAAGGAAGAAACTAAGGGCAATGTTACACACTCTACCTATCAATACACACATGCGTGTGCACACACACAGACGTGCACAGACACAGGGTGCACGCACTCATTATAAAGGATGAGTTGTGGTTGCTTTTCTAAATCCTTTCACACGAAGGCCCCCACGTCACCTTGCCGAGAAGCCAGCACACTGCCTGCCACTAAGCAGCTTCCCTGCATCACCTCTCCCACGGAGGCCTTTCCATGCACGTGGGCCACTCCCCTCTCCTAGACGGAGCCCCTAAAAGCACATTCCCACTTGTCTGGAACATTTCTACAACCTTCTCACTAATCAATGCATCTTCGGCTGATCTCATTCCTTTTTCTTCCCTACAGCAGGAATAAGCTTTTAAAAATAAGCCATTTCCACTCCTCAGCCCCAACTTTCCAAAGGTTTCCCACTGACTTTAGAATAAAATGGCAGATCCTCGCCACAGTTGAGCAGATCTGAGATGTGGCCCATTTCACGGGTCTCGTGTGCTCTACATTTCTACCCACTTAGTGCGCACCAGCCACACTGGCCACACTAGCCACCCTTCTGTGTCTGGCTCCTTCTGGCCTTCGGTTGTCAGCACAGTGGAAACAGAAGGTAGGATCTTTGCTTCACGTACCCTCAAAAAGACATCAAAATAGATTTGGAGATGATCTGTAGAAGACCTGGACTCTCTTGCCCACTTCTGCTCCCCTCATTTGTGAGGAGGGTGGGTTCACCGGCCCAGGGAAGTTCTAGATGTTCCATGGATGTAAAGGTAATGCCCTTCCTTCAGTAGTGGAAATCTGTCCTCTTTCCTGGAACCGTATTCTCCAGTAAGTTTTTCCTACTGACATATTCCCTTTCTCATTCTCCACACCCCACCCCAAATCTCAGACGCGTCATCACATACTTATCCTCACTGTGTGGATCAACCGGCAACCAGCACGCTCAACTCACTTCACAAGCACGACTGGAATCAATGGAGCCACTCTCCTGGAGTAGTGGGAAGGCAATTACTTATCTTTCAATGATTTTATGACAAGCAACAGCTTCTGAAAATTACTGGGTATTACTCTAAAAATAAAACATTACAGATAATTACTCCTCAGAATGGAACAAATCATTGTATTAATTTGAAAAGTTATTTTGGATAAGGGAAAGGGTACTTTTTTGACAAAATTGTCAATGTACGTGAAGAAGCTCAATGCTGAGAGGAAATGGGAGAAAAAGAAATGGCTTCAGGCTTTTTTCAAAGTCACTGCGCTCATGCTGATATCCAACCCAAGGCCATACAGTCTCCCAGAACCCATGGAGGGAATTACACCAAGTGTGCTATAAGGAGAGGAGGGAAAGAATATTACAGGTGGGTGAAAAAGATCTAAGTCCCATGCATATATATTGACTCAGCTCTTCTTCCTAACTTACTAGGAAGGTTCTATTAGCATCTCCATACAGGAGAAGAAAACAAGCAACTTGCCCAAAGTAGCAGTGCTGAGATTTGTACTAATGATGACTTAAACCCAGGGTCTACGATTATAACCATGGCCCAACACGACCTCTCATGTCTTAAAGGAAATTAGACACAAAGGGATATGTTAAACATTACACTTTGACACTAATCCCCAAAGCACGGGTAAGTTAGTAGTTTTTGATAATGCAAAAACAGAAATGCACAGTACTATATAAATGAAGAAAACTAAGTCTTAAAGATCTTCTGACTTGCCCTAAATGTTGCAAGATCTCCCGATTCCTAATCCATAAATGGCCTCAAAAGCCACAGTTTCCCAATTGCCTTATATACATGTGGTGTCTTTCATATACTTGTCTCTTTGTTGACAAATGAGTGAGACATAAAAAGTAAAGTAGTTTAACATAATTAAGTACCAGGCTGTGTGGGATCGCCGAAGGATAACCTTCATCTGGATCATCACAGAGAGGGGAGTGTCCAAGAGCTCTGAGGCTGAAAAGTGTTTACCTGGATGAAAACCTAAGAAGAGGAGAAGAGATGTAAAGACCTTCCTGGGCAGAAAAAAATTCCTTGCAGAAAAGCCTGGAAGAGAGAATACTGTGCTTTCAAGGAACTTTAAGAAGTCCTATGTGGATGAAGGAGTTACACATTTTGAGGATGGAACATTATAACCATCAAAATGAAAAAGTAAATTGGGATAAGACCACACAGAGCCACACAGGATACATTAAGGAATTTAAATAGATTAAACTATATGTAAAGTTAAGGAAAGAGCAAGACTTCTGTCTTGCATGGTTCCCCACCCCCCTCCTCCCACTGCACCACCAACCCCACCATTGAACAATCAGACAACAACCAAAACTGAGTGAATGAAATCCGCACAGGGTCAGAAAGGAAGCCCACAAAGACAGCAAGATTAGATGTGAAGGGAGAGAAGAAAAGCAAGAAGGTGTCTGAAAGAAGGGGAATTTTATTTCTTCAACAGGCAAGCAACTAAAAGACAGCTCTGAGAGATGAGATCAAAGGATCTATCACGATACTTTGAAGGCAGCTAGCAAATGTCATGCTCCGTTTTCAGGAATTGTGTGAGCTAGTTAAGTGATGAGGCCAAACGTGTTGGGAATATTTAGACTCTTAACATTGGCCAAAGCTGTAAGGCAAGGTGTCCCTTTCTGGAGAACAGGTTTATCAGTACACCAATGCCTATACTCACTGAAGAATATGGCGGGATTATTGCTATTGTTGGGGGAAATAACTAGACTACTACGAAGGAGTCATTCTCAGTATGTCCCATTACCTTATGGACTCTTCGAATATCAAAGGGTAACAAGTCTGAAAAAAATAACCACGGTGCATTTCGTTGCTCCCCCATGATGGCTTGACTCACTGTGAAGCTAAATACTGAGCTTGATGAGCCGTCATATCCTTCAGTTTCTATTTGTGTAGATACACAGCTCAACAAAATTTATTAAATAAAAAGCAATACATTTACTTAGACAGAAAGACTTGGTGGAAACTTCAGATGTGGATCTTAACACCACCCAAGATATTAATGCCCTCAAGATCCTTAAAGGAAATATAATTAGGAGTTTTAAAAATCTGTTTCAAATAAATAAAATTAAGGACATTTCCTAAAGATATATCCCATAGAATTATGGAAAGTAAATACCCAGCAACTTTCTCTATTAATATTTATAAAAGATCATATTTGTTTACTGTTTGGTAGATGTTCAGGGCATCCAGTCTCATAACTATACTCAGTTATGACTATATTTCCATTTTACAGCTGAGAAAATTCAGGCCCATAAATTAAACAGTTTGCCCTAAATTATACAGCTATTAAGAGGCAAGAGCTTTCCAGCTGATTCCATAGCTAAAGCTTTTAAAAACCTGTAGGGAGCTGCCTCACAAGGTTATTTCAATTTACAGAATGCAAACAGTAAAAAGTAGTTCACTTTTAACTTTTAAAATTAACATAAAAATTGAACAGTATTTACTTTTTAAAAGGCACTTATCTTGTTTACTCCTCTTTTTCTGTCAGAGTAACTGGTAGGATCAGAATGGATTAGTTTTCTAATTGCAAAACAAATTCTCTAAAGTGGTCTACAATACACCAATTCATCAAATTAGACAACGCTCTTCATTATCTTTTATGAAATATAGCCACCAGTGCCCACGTCATGATAAACAATTGAAGCTACCCGACTATTAGAGTTTATACCTTTCTACCCTAGTAAGCTGAGCGGTGCACCTTTCCAAGAGGTAACCATGTCAGTGCCCAAACCTGCTTCTATCAGGTGTTCTTGTTTAAAATGGCACGGTTCTACACTGTTTACTATTAATACTATACAAATAAAAATTCGTGGTAAAAAAGACAACAACCCTGAATTTGTTTCCACGAAGCTGAAAAATCACGGTGGAAATATAACTACAACACAGTTGAACGTATGAACTTGAATCAAAGATACATCTATCAAGTGGGATAGGAGTTGATAGGGGCATGCCAGAGAAAGGTTACCTACTCTTGGTTCACTTGAGGATTCAAGAGAAGAGAGCCTTGGGCACCTGGGTGGGTCAGTCTGGTAAGTGTCTATCTTCCACTCAAGTCGTGATCCCAGGGTTCTGGGATCAAGCCTCACATCCATTTCCCACTCAGTGGGGAGTCTGCTTCTCCCTCTGCCCCTCCCCCTGCTCATGCTCCCTCTTGCTCTCAAATAAATAAAATCTGAAAAAAAGTAAAAGGTAGGGGGAGAGAGAGAGCTTCAGGGAACAGGTGGTTTTTGGTTTAACTTGAAAAATTACCAGCGTTTTACAAAGCAGAAATCACATAAATTTTAAGTTAATATGACCAATATGGACTATTAATAGAGTCTAATTTAGAACCATAAGAGTTCTAATTTAGAACATTTTACAGAGAACTATTGAATTGGAACAGAATAATAAAGGGAGAACTGCCAGTCTTGGTAATTCTGATTACAGAGGTTTCAACCTGAAACCAGGGATGAGCTTCTAGGGGCTCCAAAATTTAGGTACCACATTTTGTGATTTCTATTTTCCTACGGAAAAGGCCCACAGTTTCTGATTCAAAGTAAGCTTTAGAATCGGTGACTTACAGACTTATTCCAAGGTAATTTGATGGGCTAATGAGAAGTATAAGTTAGTTGTGATTTCCAACTCTATTTGCTTTTAAATGTCCATAACATGTATCAGAAGTGACAGGCAGTGACTCTGGAAGGAAAAATTCTGTTCAGAAAAATAAAATGGAGTAACCATATACTGCATTTAGAAAAACTCTCAATTGGACCTAAGCTGGCAAGGACCCCAATCACGTGGCAATCAAGAGGAAGAAATTCGTTCTGTAACCAAAACAGACCATAATCATTAGGATACACATTTCCCAAAAGTTACTAACAAAGAGTTCACATCTTTCACCCTGAAGATATTATACACTAAAACAGTGCATCGCTGTAGACTGAACTAATTAAACATAAAAAATGTGTTTTAATAAATTCGACATCACTAAAGGGGAGTTTAACTTTACAGATATATCAGTGGGCAAAGAGAAGCAGTTGTGTTTATCTCCAAAAAGAGATTAATGGGCTATATATGCCCATTCTAAAATGCTCCACGATTTTACTTTAAGTAGTGTGCTTCAAAATGGTGAACTGTTAAATATAGAACATTAGTCAGTGCATGTTACATTACATACCAGTATTTCTTGAAGATTAAAAATGTCTACAGTTCAATTATCCCCACATAGCAGGTCCCATTTTCTATTCACTCAGCTTGGAACAATGTAGTCACAAAATATATTGTCTTAGATTAAAATCTGCTCAATAGTACTCCACAGGGCTGATTTCAAAGGGGAAAAATACACCTGCTTCACTTCTCAGGGAGAATACAAACTACTGCTTTATACCTTCCTACATTCAAGTGAGTTTCAGAGCACAGCAGTGACCCCCTCAGACCCTTCTCTCCATCACCAATGCCAGACAATTATTACATGGCTGGCCTTTCACACCCAAATCAAGCAAAATGGCTTTATCTTTCATGTAAATGATCTCCGGTTTTGAGGCCCTGTCTCCACACATAAGCCTGTCCTCTTCAGGAGATTTGGATTACTGTAAGTAGTTACCAACACGAACATTCTGATGCAAACCTAAGTGATCTTTTACAAGAAGAGATCATTCTTCAGGAGAGAGAAAGGAAGAAATTACAGTGTTTAAGTTCTGAGTTTAAGGTAGAAGACCCAGAAAAACAATTTATGGTGCTTGGGATAATTTACTTGATTACACATACTACAAGTATTTTCCTTCATGTTTTTGTAATGAACCTGACCATGAAAAAACAAATTTACGTCTGTTGTCTGTCTCATTATGAGCTGAGCTCATTTGGTGCAGAAAACCTACAATTTAATTACTTGATTTAAATTTGGCTAGTAGAATGCATACTGAAACATTACTCTTTTAATTATGTTAATTTATAACTGAAAAGCTAAATTTACAAAGGCAATAATATTAATTATTTACTTGCCCATTAAAGTTGAATATATTTTACCAAGCTAATTGGTTTCATAAGTCTGCCAAAAAATTAACAACAAGTTTGTTCACTCATTTATATGGGAAAGGTACACATATTCTCAGTAGGTTACTAGTTCTTTATTAGAGTACATGAAAATATGTGTAAAATACTTCCTCTATATAATATTTTACCTATCTTCTCTTTACTGGGTTAAAACACATTTTAAAGAAGGAATAGAGGCAATTAATATTTTTTCAATACTTATTCTATATCATACTGTTCATGAATTATCCCATTTAATCTAGCATCATTTCCTTTTTGAAGTTGAAGAAACCAAAGTTTGGAGAGATTAAAAAGTTTGCCAAGGCAAGGATCAAGATAATCAGATTAAGAATTTGCTCTAGAAACACTCAAGATCTTATCATTTATGCTGTATTATTCTAATACCTGTTATTTACAGCAGGAGGACACTTCCTAACTCAATGATTCCCTAAAGAAAAAACTTGCTTTGGGGCACCTGGGTGGCTCAGTGGGTTAAAGCCTCTGCCTTCAACTCAGGTCATGATCTCGGGGTCCTGAGATGGAGCCCTGCATCGGGTTCTCTGCTCAATGGGGTGCCTGCTTCCCTCTCTCTCTCTGCCTGCCTCTCTGCCTGGTTGTGATCTCTCTCTCTCCCTGTCAAAAGAAAAAAAAATTACTTTAATGTCAAAATCAACTGCTTTAATGAAAAATGTAATCATAACCCTATATGGATATTGATATAAAAAATAACAATAGAACCCAATCAAAAGCACAGAAATCACTGATTAGTCTGTAACCCAGTGACCTCAAATCAGAATAGCACAAGGATAAAGTCCAGCAAATACACTTGAACCTTATCTCTGCAGTAGGATTCAGTATTAGGCAGGTTCCTCTTAGACCCAACTCAACAAGAGGATTACAAATTAAAGAGGATAATACCCATCTTACTACCCTCTTGGGCATAGTGTGAAGATCAAATGTGAAATGGGATAAGAAAGAGCTATGAAAATTACCGAACATTATGCAAATCCAAGTGAGTACAATTAGTGTTAGACTGTTTTGCACCTAAGGAATTCCCATGGAATTTAGTCTGAGTTTATACCAAGACTAAAATTTAACTATATTCTCATGTAACTTGAAAGGCTTCTAAAATTTCTCAGTATAAAATTCAGCCAGTATCTGGTCCAGCAAAAAATTTCATTAATATTTCATCTGGACAAGGTACAGTGAGTTTTTGTTGTTGGTGGTGGTGTTGTTTTCCCCAAATAATTTTTTCAGTATTACAAGATTAATTGTTCAGGCACCACACCCAGTGCTCCATGCAATACATGCCCTCCTCAATACCCAATGAGCAATTTTTAATTAATACTTAATATTGTGAAAGGTCTTCAAAAGGGCTTGGGTCATTGTATTCATATTGGATGTTTTTGACATCCAAGAAAAACCAAAATATTAAGCATGTATTTATTCACATACACTTCAAAAAATCATACAACTACCAATGGTTATAGAGTAATTAGGGTCATACTCATACGTAATGAAAAGTGAATATAAGTATTTTCTAGATTTAAGTTATATTTTGAAAGTATATTTGGGAAGGAAAACAATATTCCATCTTAGCTGACTTCCTGAAACATTTCCAAATGAGGCCTACTCATTTTAGAGGTTTTCTATAGTAGTTCCAGACCTAGTGTATCATAATAAATTATCTCCTAATACTGCTGTGGAATACCTCCTATCATTCATTATGATGGAATTTTGCTGAGAGTAAGAGGACTGAAATCATTTGATCAAGTTTAAATTACCCTTTGGTTCTTTTTTTTATTCAATATTTAAGCACTATTATGTTACATCTATAAAAAAAAAAGGCTATTTCTCAATAGAAGGAAGAGACATTTCAACATTTTTATGTCCCTTACATCATGAAAGAGGCGAAAAATTTTATTGTGTTAAACTATGAAATAAAAAGTCATCCACCATCTCCTTAGGGCCCACTAAGTTCTAAAATTCCAAATCCTGAAATCTCAAATAAAAAAAAAAAAGCTCTTTGGAATGTCAAAATAACTTATCACTACCACCCACAGCAGAATAACTGTACCCAACGCAGGACTGGACACGACACCCTATGGGCCAATATTTCACTTCTCATTTATGAAGTCTAGAGTAGAGACGTGGGGAGATAACAGATTATTTTCTATCCAACCCTGCTAATTATTCTGACATCAAAAGAATCTGGATTTGTACTCACAGTAAGTTCTTGAGATTCAAACAGAAGTAGCTAAAACTCACCAAATCCAGAAAATCCAATCCAATTATTGAATTATATATGTATATACACATACATACACACATACATACTGATTTCTGTTAGGAATTGCATAGCAACCTTGTCATGAATTAAATAAAAATATGGCCTTTAAGCAAACTACCAAATCACATTTTACTTGCTAAAACATGTTGCGCACTGGTCAAAAAGATAGCATTTAATCCAACATAGTTTTGCCTCTTTTCAATTACAAACTGTACATCAAAGGAGGACTGTCATGGAGGAAAAAAAATATTATACACACACACACACACACACAACAGTGGGCTCTCAGTGAGTTCCTGAAGGAAATGTTTGTTTTAAGATTTTATTTATTTATTTGACAGAGAGGAGAGAAATCACAAGTAGGCAGAGAGGCAGGCAGAGAAAGGAGGAAGCAGGCGCCCTGCTGAGCAGAGAGCCCGATGTGGGGCTTGATCCCAGGGCCCTGAGATCATGATCTGAGCCGAAGGCAGAGGCTTTAACCCACTGAGCCACCCAGACGCCCCTGAAGGAAATGTTTTAACTTCCAGCCCCCGGTTGGGTGTAGACATTACTTAAAAATAATATCTTTAAAGCTTCATGTAGTACTCTGTAAATATATAATGGCATTCTACAAAAGAAATGGAAGAAAAATGGCCTATTTTACTAGACAAAGCCCCAGCATTGCAGAGGATCTCTAGGACTGACTTAATACTGCTAAGCAACTAAGCATCCACATTTGTTTACATGTGTGACTTCTGAAAATTCTCACAAACTGCTCAAATCCGCATGCAGACATCAGCTGGCTTGGGTCACCAAACATCACAATATACAGAACTATTTCAGTTAAGAACTGCTGTGTAATTTAAGTAATTAAAAGACATTTACCAAAATGGCACAATGGTAAGCTTCAAAAGTTTTTGTTTTCAAATTCCAAAGATAAAGACTTTTATAAGTAACTCAAAAGAGAAATAAAAGAACAGCTCCAGCTAGGATATTCCTATATTCCTATACTCTGGGCACCATTTTTGTACTAAAACAAGAGTCTTTCCACCAAACACACACCTTTCCCTAGCTTCTCACTTGGAATGCTCCTATTCTATCCTGCCACACCCAAGAGGTGAGAGCCTACTTAAAACAAGAGATTTCACTGCACGAACCTAAGTAGGTTTCTTCCTGTGCATCTTAAATTCATTAGCTAGAAAGGACACACGCTGCATCATAGGAAAATAATGGAATCTTCCACAGCCAGTCCATCATCTCAACTTCATTTTTCTGAACGAAGAATTTCAGCACTTTGCCTCTAAAATCAAGGTAGACTGTAGCAATCCTTGCCTGATCTACTAGGGTTAAGAGCGGCTTTGAAAAGGTATTCAAAAATCTTATCAAAAAAATATCAAAAGATATTCTTTAAAAAAACTCTCTCAATTACCCATCTGTACAGTCTCTCTCCTTTGTAGGTTGCTCAATGAATATTTGTTGAAAAACGATCTGCCAGTTCCTAATTTATCTTTTGTAAAGGCTGTGGTTTTGATCTAACAGGCATGGTCAAAGAAAAACACTATTGTAATGCAGACAAATGAAGATGCTGAATAATTAGATATCAGAACCATCATTTTTGGATTCCTAATAACAAAAAGTTCTGTAAGAAATTAAAATGCTTCATGCTGCCCATGTTATGCTAAAGAAATAAATCAAAAAATACATCCATGTACCCAAGAATTAGAGACATCTGCTGATATATTGGACATATTTCTCATCTCTGTGATAATAGTGTTTTTTGACATTCCCAGGTGATAATACCCCTAATAAAGTATAAAAAACCAATATCCCGGGGCGCCTGGGTGGCGCAGTTGGTTGAGCAACTGCCTTCGGCTCAGGTCATGAACCCGGAGTCCTGGAATCGAGTCCCACATCGGGCTCCCAGCTCCATGGGGAGTCCGCGTCTCACTCTGACCTTCTCCCTTCTCATGCTCTCCCTCACTCTCTCTCTTTCCTAATAAATAAAAAAATAAAATCTTAAAAAAAAAAAACAACCAATATCCCTTTTCGTGCTTTTTCTGTTTTAAGCCAATCCTATTCTTTCCTAAGGGCATTAGAAGGAGTGAGAGTTTTCTTTGGCTATAGACCGGTCGATTCACTAAGTTGTACCATTACTTAACCTAATAACATTCTCATGCAAACAGCTCTAAAAAAATTAGTCTTTTCAGATTTTTACCCCCTACTTCTTTCCTATTTTTTTTTTTACTAGTTCAATGCATCATTTGGAGACCGCTCTGCTCCAATATGGTGCTATGTGGATTAGACCCAAGGAGAGTCAAGGAACCTCTTTACCACATAAAAAAAGTACAATGTAAAAACTGACAACTTTCCACTGCTTATATAAAAAATAGGTGAGTGTATTAGTTACCTATGACTGCGTAACAAGTTACTAAAAACTTAGTGGCTTAAGACAACAACCAGGGCTCCTGGGTGGCTCAGTTGGTTGAGCAACTGCCTTCTGCTCAGTTCATGATCCTTGAGTTCCAAGATCGAGTCCCACATCGGGCTCCCAGCTCCACAGGGAGTCTGCTTCTTCCTCTAACCTTCTCTCCTCTCATGCTCTCTCTCACTTTCTCTGTCTCTCAAATAAATAAAATCTTTAAAAAAAAAATCTTTAAAAAAAAAAAAGACAACAACCATTTCCAGTCTCACAGTTTTTAGGGGTTGGGGATATGGGCACACCTTAACTGGGTCCTGTACATCAGCATCTCTTATAAGACTGTAATGAGGATGTTGGTCAAGTTTGGGAGTCTCATTTGATAGTCAATGGGGGTAGGATCCACTTCGAAGCTCACAGGGAACTTTGCAGGATTCAGTTGCTTGCAGGCTATTGAACTTCCCTGCCATGTGCCTTTCTGTATATGGCAGTTGGCTTCACCAAACCCACCAAAGGAGACAGTGAACACAGCAAATCTGCTAGCAAGACACACGTTACAATGTCTTGTTTCTTAATCATAGTGGTGAAAGCCCCATCACCTTAGACAAACCACTGGTGAGGAGCAAGTCACAAGGTCAGCCCATATTTAAGAGGAAGGAATCACACATAGAATATAGGATCATTATGGGTTACCTTTGCTCTGCATGCCATAGTGGGAACATAAACAGATAAGGAAGTTCCTTTTCTACATTTTCTACATGCACTTTGGCAATTCTATTTTATTCACTTAATTTCTCATGGCTATTTTACCATTTCATTATAAATGACACTATTCTTTGAAATCTGCTTTATTCCTTTAAGTAGTCACATAGTATTTATTCCATGTATTTAGTTTCCAGTGCTTCATCTCTTCAAATGTCTCCATTTCTCCTTGGCTTTCATCTCCAGCCCCAGAAAGTAGAGACAATCTTAGATGTTTGGGTTATAGAAGATTACCTCCAACATGAAACTTATTGAGATTATGTGACTATTTCACCTTACTAAGGATCCACAAGACACACAGAATGGCTCCAAACATCCCAGATAGGTACAAATATTTGTCAAGTTTAATTTCTTTAAAATTTCTATATGAATGATAGGAACAGACTGAAAAAGAGACCTGGTGATTCCATAAGTCCACTTGATTTCATTCACACATAAATTTTGAAAGAACTTTAGGAAAATAAAGAGGGAACAACTCATTTTCCTTAGGGAAGTGACTACTGATAGGTTCCTTCTAAGAATTTTGGACTTCACACAAAGAATGTACACATTCTTCCACCTAGGTGAAGGCAGTTGTTCACTGGTAAAATTATGGATAAGTTCAAAAGGCCCCATTTTGCCAGCAGCAGACCTAAGTGTCTATATACAAACCTAGTATTTGTAAATTGTATGTTGTATTTGTAAATTGTATCATACAGTTGTAAATTGTATATTGCCACCATAAGTGTTCCTTTAGCTTCATCTACAAAAGTTTTTACCAAGAATATGCTGTAAGTCAGGACTATATTAGATACTGGCAAAAGATTGCTTGGTAAATGAGCTATAATAATAATTTTTTGTGAGTATGGAGAAATTATTTAGAAAGAAATCTGACATGTAACCAAACAAGAAAACTACAGCATATATTTCTATTAAAGATAAGATGGCATAAATCTAGTTCTCCATCTTCCATTTATGCAAAGCATGACCTTAGAAACCCTACAAACTGTCAACCCTGCTTCAAGAGACAACAGGAGAACTCTGATAAGGCAATTAGAAGGTAGAAAGCAAGACCCAGGGATAAAAGGGACAAGACAGTGGCCAGATGTCTAATTTCCTCATTATTCTAAAAGAAGGAGACCACCCAGACCTGGCATTCACAAAAACTCCCAATGTGGAGGTAGGCGGGAGAGGGAGAGAAAGGCATCCAGGTAAACTCATTCTTCCCTACAATTTAAAGAAAATTTTTCTGACAACATATCTGCCATATTGATAGAGTGTCCAGCATACAACAAAACATTACTCATCAAAGCAAGAAAATCACAACTTGAATGAGAAAAGACCATCAAATGATGCTAACTCCAAGAAGAATCAAAGGTTGGAGTTCTGTGACAAGGACTTTAAAGCAGTTGTCATAAAAAAGCTTTAACTATCAGTTTCAAACTCTTGAAATAGGAAGTCTCAAAGAAATTCTAGAAGAGAACCAATAGAAATTATAGCACTGAAAAAATACAGTAATAGAAAAATTCTGCATGGATAGCAGAATAGAAATGACAAAGGACAGAATCTATGATCTTGTGGACAAAACAATAGAATCCACCCCATCTTAACAATATAAAAAGAATATAAAAAAAATGGTGCCTCAGGGACCCAAAAACTAAAAAGTAATGATGAAAGAGCCAATATTTTTATCACTAGAGTCCTAAAAGTGGAGGACTCGAAAGAGTATTATGGGGGGAGGGAGGCTCAAATTTTCAAATTTGGAGAAAGACACAAAACAACGTATCTACGAAGTACACTCTCAACAGGGTAAAATCAGAGAAATTAAGAGTAAGACACATCATAATTAAACCTGTGTAAACCCATGATAAAAATCTTAAAAGCAGCCAGAGAGAAGCATTACATTGCCTAGAGGGAAATACCAAGCAGAGCAACCACAGATTTTTCACCTGAAACCATAAAAGCCAACATTTTTTCAGATGTTAAAAGAAAACAACTATTAACCATGAATTTCCTATTAGGCACAATGATCCTTTGAGAGAGAAAGGGAAATAAGAACATTGTAAAATGAAGAAAAACTAAAATATTTTGTTGTTAGCAAAGATCCCCTTAGAGATAGAGCTATCCTATGGCCCAGCAATCGCACTACTGCGTATTTACCCTTAAGATACAAATGTAGTGATCTGAAGGGGCACGTGCACCCGAATGTTTATAGCAGCAATGTCCACAATGGCCAAACTATAGAAAGAACCTAGACGTCCATCAACAGATGAATGGATAAAGATGTGATACACACACACACACACAATGGAATACTATGCAACCATCAAGAGAAATGAAATCTTACCATTTGCAACAACGTGGAACTAGAGGGTATTATGCTAAGCAAAATAAGTCAATCACAGAAAGACAATTATCCTATAATCTCTCTGATATGAAGAATTTGAGAGGCAGAGCAGGGGTCATGGGGGGTGAGGGGGAAATGAAACAAAATGGGATCAGGAGGGAGACAAACCATAAGAAACTCTTAATCTCATGAAACAAACAGAGTTGCTGAGGGGAAGGCGGGTAGGGATGGGGTGGCTGGGTTATGGACATTGGGGAGGGTATGTGCTATGGTGAGTGCTGTGAAATGTGTAAGCCTGATGATTCACAGACATGTACCCTGGGACAAATAATACATTATATGTTAATAAAAAATAACAAATAAATAAACAAACATACCCTTAGAGAATGACTAAATGAAGTTTCAAAGAGAAAGGAAGGGAACAAGAAGAAATCTTAAGAGTAGCAGGAAGTATCAGGAAGAAAGAGAAAGAATACAAAGATGGGATATAGTGAACTATCCCTTTCCCAAGCTTCACCAACAACAGCTAGAATAACATCTGATATGCAAGATAACGCTATTTAAAAGTGCTAAAGTTAAAGAGACCAAACAGAAGTGAAGTTGTCACATGTCACTCTAAGTGTTAAAATGCTGTTAGCAGTAGACTGTTTTAAGTGTACTTTTTTCTAGATATTATTGAGAGCAACTACTACAAAAACTAAACAAAAAGATGAACTCCAATACACTATAAACAAAACAAGATGAATATTTAAAAAAAAAAGTTCAATTCAACTGTAGGAAGGCAAGAAAAAAGTATGAAAAGTATTTTACAATGGCATATCTTAAGCACTAATGTATTAATTTTTGAAAGTTCCTATGCTTTAACAGCTTCATTAAGACACAGTTCACATATCATCATCTTTTCCAAGCATACAATCCAATGGGTACTTGTATATTCAGAGTTGTGCATCTATTACAGTTTTAAAATATTTTTGTTACTCCAAAAGAAACTGCAGACCACATGGCTGTCTTTCCCCCAAATCCTCATCTTCTCCAGCCCTAGGCAATCACTAATCTGTGTCCATAAATTTTCATATTCTGGAAATTTCATGTAATTGGCATCATGCAATGTGCCATCCTTTGTGACTGGATTCTTTCAGTTAGTGTAACATTTCCAAGGTTCATCCATGTTGCAGCATTTATCAGTACTTCATTTTTATTAATTGCCAAATAATATTCCATTGTACTGATATGTAACATTTATCTCTTCATTAATATTCAGGTTGTGTTCACTTTTAAGCTATTATAAATAATGCTGCTATGAACGTTTGCATAGATTTTATAAGGACATGTTTTACGTTTTCATTTTCTTCAATATACATATACCTAAGAGTAGAATTGTTGGATCATATGGTAACTATGTTTAACCATTTGAGAAAATGCCAGACTGCTTTCTAAAGCAGTTGTACCATTTTAAATTCTCAAAGAAAGGATGTGAGGGTTCCAGTTTCTCCACAACCTTGCCAAAACTTGCCATTTCTGTTGCCGTTATTTTTCTTATAATAATTGCCATTCTAGTGGGTATAAAGCTTTATCTCACTCGCTTACATTTGCATTTCCTGGATGATGATACACATCTTTTCACGTGCTTATTGGCTATCTTTTTATCTTCTATTCAAATAATTTCACCATTTTAAATTTGCTTTTATTATTGAGTTATGTTCTTTTTTTTTTTCCAAAGATTTTATTTATTCACCAGAGATAGAGAGTGAGAGCAAGCACATGAGCAGTGGGGAGGGGCATGTGAAAAGGGAGAAGCAGACTTCAGTGAGGAGGGAGCATGACTTAGGGCTCGATCCCAAGACCCAGAGATCATGACATGAGCCAAAGGCAGATGCTTAACTGACTGAGTCACCCAGGTGCCCCTGTTATAATTCTTTATACATTCTAGATAAGACTTCTTTTTCAGGTAGGAGTTAGAAAATTTGTTTTTTCTCCATTCTCTAGGTGGTCTTCTCACTTTCTTTTTAAAGTATGTCTTTAGAAGCAGAGAATGTTATGCCCAGATTTTGAGATCCCAAAGACCACCAGGGAGCCGAGTCCAATGCAAAAGCAAAAGAGCCCTTTATTCAAGCTAGCTTGAGCTCAGTCTCCCACACTCACTGACGTAGCGGCGTGGTGCAGAGAAAAAGAGCGAGTTTCAAAAAGCACAACAGTTTTAGAGGGGCCAGTGGCCAATGAGATTGTAACACACAGAAAGCTGCTTAGTAACTGTTTGAACTAGCCCATCACCCTGGCCAGAATTGGCAAGCAAGTTTGGAGGGAGAAAAGGCGGGGTTTATATTCTTTCCCGGTCAGGGGTTCCGCGTTCCTATTGGCTAACCCAAACCCAAACCACAGGCAGTCTGGGCCAATTAGCTCAAGGGAGGGCTGAGCCACACTCTGACCCTCCCAGAGGCAGGTTCTACGGGGGCCACACACAAGAAGGCGGGTGTAAGCAAAAGGAGCCAGGCCTGCTCTGCTCCTTCAAGAAGTTTCAAATTTTGACAATGTTCACTCTTACCAATCTTAATGAGTGATAATAGAAGTTCTAGCCACTGCAACAAGACAAGGAAAGGAAATAAACACCAGACAGATTGGAAAGTAAGAGATAAAATGAAGAAAACCTCAAGGAATCTCCCTGAGACACGCCCCCGCACCTCAATACTAGAAGTATTAAGTGCAAGGTCAAAGGTTTTAAGATCCACCAACAAAAATCAATCACCTTTCTATACACTAACAAGTAACATACAGTAATTGAACACACAGAATCACCTATAATCACTCCAAATAAAACAAAACATTTAGGTATAATGTATTTTGTCCAGTATCTACATACTAAAAAAAAAACAAAAACAAAAAAACACAAAAAAACCAAAAAACCATAAAATGCTGAAGAAATGGAAGAAGTCATAAATAAATTTTAAAATTACTGTATTCATGGGTTGGAATACTCGATATAGCAAAGGTGTCAATTCTCCCCATATTCATCTGTGGGCTTAAGGTAATCTCTGTCATACCCCAAGTAAGTCCTTTTTTTATAGACATAGGCAAGATTATTTTAAAATTTAATTGAGAAGACACAGGTTCTTAAGTATCTAAAAAAATGATGAAGTCAAAGTAGAAAAAAATCACGCTGACAGCAAGGTCGACTACACAGCGATAGTAATCATGACAATGTGGTATTGCTGGGGACAGAGCAATTGACCATCAGCACAGAGTAGAGAACCCAGAAAAAGATCCACAGAAACAGACTTTATTGATTTTTGACGGAAGTACAACTCAAAGGGGGAAGAAAAAAGACAGCCTTTTCACCAAACATTACTGAAACAATAGGACATCCACAAGCAAAAAAATAAGTCTTGACCTAAACCTCACAATTTTACAAAAATTAACTCAAAATGGATTACGGACTGAGATGTAAAACAAATCTTTAAAACTTTTAGGAAAACACTTTGGAGTCTATGATGATGAAGGATAGTTGGAAGAAAGGCAGGCAGGGGCAGGGGGGCCCCCTGACCGAAGAGGATACTACCCTTAAAAGGATTTTACACCACCCTAGAAGGAGCCCTCCACCCTTTCCCATGTGATAGAGGACAAAAATCTGATTGGACGACAAGCACCTGGAGGGTTAATCAGATTAAAACATCCCAGGAACAAGCCCATAAAACCACTAGACTTAGAAACTCCCAGCAACCCTCTCCGGTTCCCCCCCTCTTCAGGAGATTTGTACTATCACTCAGTAAACTTCACTTTGCTGCCCACCACTCTTCCTCTGGTCTACCTCTTCAGTCTTTGAAGTGGTGTAACTAAGAAGGCACAGGCACTAAAGGAAAAGAAATCCTGTAACAACCAGGACTAAGATGAGAGTTCTTTAACTTGATACCAAAAATATAAGGCACAGAAGGAAAAATTGGTACACTGGGCCCCATTAAAACTAAAAAACAGCTTTGGATAAGTGAAATTACATTTTAAACATGATTGAAAAACAACTGATAGACTGAGAGAAAATGTTTGCAAGCCACATACCCAGCAAAAGATACGTGTCTAAATTATACAGTCTTATAAATCAGCAGAAAGCACACATTCCAGACAAGACCGTTAGAAAATGGGCAAAAGACAGATATTTCACCAGAAAAGGTATACACATGGCAAATAAGCACATGAAAAGATGTTGAATACCATTAGCCATTAGAGAAATACAAATAAAAGCCCAATGAGGTACCGCTTAGACACGTATGACGTGGCTTACAAAAATGTGACAATATCGAAGGCCGGCAAAGATACTAAGGAACTGGATGGACTACTCATACATTGCTGGTGGGATTTGAAATTGGCACAGCTACTCTGGAAAAACAGCTTTGTATCATAAAGAAAGAAATCAACATGAAACTGTTAAATGACCCAGCAACTGTACTCCTGGGCATTTATCTTCTTTACGCACCTTGCATATTCTAAAGAATTCAAAACATATGCTCATACAAACTTGTACATAAATATTTACAGTGGCTTTGTTGGTAATAGCTATGCTGGTAATAGCTAATAAATAGCTATAAATTGGAATCCTAAGGGATGAATGGTTCAACAAACTATATTGCATACCATAGCATACTAAGTAATAAAAAGGAACAGTAATAAAATGAACGCGTGCAACAACTTGGATGAATCTATAGGGAATTATGCTGCATTAGAGCTAATCACAAATGCCACAAACTATAGGATTCAGTTTTTTAAAGATTTTATTTATTTATTTATTTATTTATTATTTATTTAGAAAGCAATCATGTGAGCAGGGGGAGGGGCAACAGGAGAGGGGGAGGAAGAGAGAAACTCAGATTCCCCACTGAGCACAGAGCCTGATGCCTGGGCTAGATTCCACAACCCTGAAATCATGACCGGAGCGGAGGAAATCAAGAGTCAGACACTGAACCCACTGAGATACTCAGGCATTACACATATGATTCATTCTATAGAGCACTCTTAAAATGACAAAAATTTTGGAAGTGGAGGGCAAATGAATGGCTGCCAAGGGCGAAGTACAGGGGGGCATGGAGGGAACAGAAGATTATGGCTATAAAAGGGCAATATGAAGGACTAGAAGGAGGTTGAAATTTTGTTCAGTCTTTTGTCTGCGGAGGTAATACATACACCCACTCACATGATCAAACTGTACAAAACTTAGTATGTGCACACACACACACACACACATACACAAATGAGCTCAGGCAAAACTGCCTAAGTCTAGGAAAGACTGTCAAGATCCTTGTAAAATTATGCTCCAGTTTTGAAAAATATTACTGGTGAATGAAAATGCGCAAAGCATATAGGGGATCTTTCCGCATTATTTCTTACAACTGCATGGGCATTTACTTATCTTCATAACATTTTCAAATAAAAAATGCAAACTACAGTTTCCAAACTGTAGTAACCCAAAGTGCTTCAAGAGAGGCAAGGCCAGAAATTTTCTCCTCTGCTACTTTTGCTAGAGTTGGGCACCCCCTAGAATAAGGTAACAAAGGAGAGTTCTTTTTTTTCCCTTTTGTTCTTTCCCTGTGAGGCAGTCACTCAAAGCTTAAAAAAAAAAAAAAAAAAAAGACATCCAGTTGTTTCATGTAAGAAGGTATATTTAAAATGACAGTGAAGAGTTAATCTTTCCAACTTCTAAAGATTAGTTCTTTTAGATGCTTTACCCTGAGGCCACAACACAGAACCTTACAAATCCCTCAGAACTTTAAGCTGTTTCTTTACAGCCATCACCCACTGCCAATCCTCTGTCCCAAAACAGAAACTGACCTGAATGAGGATGCCTGGAGCCCAGCAGCCAGTACCACAAAGAGAGGAATTTCAGAGAAGTCGAATTCTTAGAAACCGAGAATGGCCAGGGGGGTGGGAATGAGTCAGGAAGGCAAAGGAAAGTTTGAAGACCTTGGTGAGGGTGGGGAAGTGAAGAGCCTCTGTGGACTTCCTACCAGATATGGGTAATGGCCATTATTGCTCAACTATTTTCCTTCCATTCCAGTATTAAGAATATAGGACTGCGCTTACAGAGGTTGGTTACTGGGAAAAGAAGGAAGAGGGCAAGTGATTGTGCCCTGAAGTAACCCATCTGGAGCACCAACATCAGAGATGGGTCTTCAAGGACAGGGAGGAGTTTGCCAGGTAGGGACTTAATTCCTACTACCTCTTTTCAGTATGGCAGTTGCTAAAGCCAAAATATTATCAGAGAGAAGTCATATTAAGCCATTGATGTATTTGCAATCTGCTTAATTGGCTTCTTTAATTAAAGATCCAGAGAAGGTCCAAAAGAGGGAGGGAGGGGAGAGGTAATGGCCTTGGATAAGGCCATTATCCAAGTGTTTCCATTGACTTTATCCCACTTTAATCTTTTTTCCTTCCATGTAATACATAATTGTGTTCAGTAGGTATCACACCTCCCCTCTGGCAAATAAACCATGGATACTCAGAAATGGGAAAACGACCTGTCCAATGTCATGCTGCTTCAAGCAGGATATTCAAAACACAGGTTGGACTCCAGACCCCACACTTCTTCCTGGACCATCACACTGGGGCTATAATAGACGTTATTACAGGAAGGGATAGGTCACACCTGTGATGCATAGCACTTCACAGGATGGGGGTGAATGGGTGCTGAACCAGGGCCCTGAGGGCAGCAACAGGGAAAGGAAGGCAC
>CM052809.1:96600533-96643419 GCA_028533885.1 Nasua narica
GGTGAGCGTGGGAGACAGAGCTCAAGCTAGCTTGAATAAAGGGCTCTTTTACTTTTGCATCAGACTCGGCTCCCTGGTGGTATTTGGGGATCTCAAAATCTGGGCATAACAAACTAAAGGTGAACTCCACCTAGGTTACATTCCATCAAGATAGAGGATCCTTCAAATGTACCCCAGAAAAGCAATCTAGTGAGTCCAACAGTGCCCTTCCAATAAGAGTCACATGGTCAAGTCAACAGCATTTGGAATCAGACTGGCTTGGGTTCAAAACCTGGTTCCTTTCAGAACCAGCCATACCAAGTTCTAAATCAACTGCCACTCAACATCTTCACCCACCTTTTACTCCAGCCATGGATGGAACACTTTCAAACAGCCTTCAGCCAACTTTACAGTGGTGCAGACCAATAGCTCATTCCCTTGAGCCTTGACATAGGGCTGTTTTAAGTACTTGTCCCGGAACCTCTCTGATGCCATGCTGAGGAATGCCAATGAGAAACTGCTTGGCCCTCAGAAATGTATTATGTGAAGTCCATGCAGGACAACAGCTGATGCAATAATGCTTCCCTTTCATCCTCAAGGTGGATGGTCTGGAGATATGTCTCCTAGAGCCCCTCATAATGTCCTTCCAGCAAGTCCAGACAACAGATTTCTAGTAGCGTCCAAATCCCTAACATTCCACACATAATTTTCCCCTCACTCCTTGTCACTCCACTCCCAAGCCACAGAATCATTTCCCAGGAAAATTACTGACCCACAAGCCTTTGTCTCTGGTACTGCTTTCAGGAGAACCCAGGCCAAGAAACTAGCTGTGTGGTTTGAGCAGCCTTACCCATCTAAAATGTACTTTTCCCCAGGGATCCCTGGGTGGCTCAGTTGGCTGAGCAGCCGATTATTGATTTCCAATCAGATCATGATCTCAAGGTCGTGAGATCGAGCCCCTCATCACACTCTACACTGAGCGTGGAGTCTGCTTAAGATTCTCTCTCTCCCTCTGCCCTACCCTCTGCTCTCACTCCCTAAAAAAAATAAAATGAATTTTCTCCAAATATGAGGCTAATCATTATATTGTTCCTACAGAGCCTTAGAAATAGTAAAAGATATGCTGCAGGTAAAGCATTTGGCCCAGTGTTGAGCCCATGGTAATCCTAGAATAAACAGCAGTTATTTTATTCACCGGGCCCTCTATAAAGCCACTGTGTATCTTGCATAGAAGCTCAGGACTTACATCACAGTGCATCTCCAGCAAATGCTCTAATGAGAGCTATGACCAACCTATTTTTTCTAGCCCTTTTGCCACTTATTACTCAGATACATATGCCCAGGTTCAGACTGCTCCATTATTGTAAAGCCTACAAAATTCTAAGCAAAAATTAAAATGCCCGAGAGATGGGAAGGAATTGGTGAAGAGCACGGTTATCTACTACTAATGTAGTTTATCTACATTAAAGCACTAAGAAATGCTAAGTGTCAAACTTTATCACATAGCTAGCTAGCCATTTTAAGAAAATCTGGGAAGTGGTTTCAGAGTCTGACCCTACTTCAGTAGAATAACTGTCTTCCTTGTTTCCATTCTCCTCAAACTTCTTAGAAATTCCTTTATTTCTCCTTTTGATTGAGAGGTTTGATTTTGAGCTGAACAAAGTAGTAAACTTTATATCATGCATTGCATAAAATGGAGCACCATTTCGAAGAGTGAAGATGAAGAGGAGTCCCATAATCTTTTAGAGAAAGAAAAACAAGGACGGAAAGAGCAATGAAAGCAGGGGGGAACACTCCACAACCTGTCTCAAGGGGAAGACACATGGAGGAAGGAAGAAAGCATACAAAAAGAAATCTGTAAATTCTGAAAAAATCAAAACAATAGAGCAATGGCAGAAAATGACCTCTTTGATTTCTCCAGGGATCTAACTCTCTCCTTACGTCAGCATGTGGACCACAAAAGAAGAGTTCTGCCCTATCTGGAAGTTTATTCTAAAATAAGCACCCAAATCCAGAGTAAGATCTACCGGTGTATGATATTTTGCACCTCAAAAGGACAGATCCAGAAAAGGTTCCAGATTTTTAAATAGTGAAACAGATTAGGATTCCTTCTGGGTGGAGATCCCAAAGCCTACATGCACTTTTGGCTTGCTACACAGACTGCCATTACAGCTTAAATCTGGAGAGTTGCAGGCTGAAAATGATCAAGATGGTGATCCAGGGACCTCTTCAAATTATGGTGGCCAGCCACAAGATCTCATGATCTCTGCCTCTGTGAGATTTTCCTTCTCAACGTTCTGTACTCTTCTTACACTGTCACACTACCACCCACCAGTCATCTCATGTTTGGAATATTACAGAAGGCTCTTATTAAGTAAGATGACCTCAATTACCATTTTTTCTGCCCCAACTCCATCAGAATTCCACTGTCATATTATCATCGTCCGTATCAACAGAATTTTTTCACTTCTCTATTCAGTAACTTTCGACAGGTTAATTCCAAGCCCTGAATGCTGGTGATCATGGTCCCTCAATCTGACCTGATGGCAACAGTCCAGCCTAACTTCCATCAACTCCCTAATCCAGTCTTCCATCCGTACCATAAGATGCTCTGTGTACACTGGCGTAGGCGCTTGGGGTACCATCAAGATATGCAAGGTCACTGAGCCTGTTATTGACATTAGGGCTGCCAGAACACACAATAAAATAATTAGATAAACCAGACAATTTCAGAGAAAGAGCCAAGGCCATTAAGAAAATAAGCCCATTTGTTTCTATCATCCCCTCTACTTGCCTCCTTATTCCCTTCTCAGGCTCTGATAAGGAAGTCCTTCTACCCGTTTACCTGAATCCTACCACCCTGCGAGACCTGATCAAGTCCTCGTTCTTCCATGAAACGTCTCCTGAAAGCTTTCTCTTCTCTACTCCAGTCCTTGGTGACTGCTCTACCCCCCTAAGGTTTTAGACTTTACAGCCATGTTTCACGGAGCCTCTGAATAGCTCTTTCCACTGAACATATGGGGCTTTCAAGCAAGAAGTTCTATGAAGAAAACAGTTGTAGCTAAAACCACAGGCAAAACTGACTGCCCTGTTTTATTTCTGTATCTTGTCTGCTCATTTAGATGGTATGCTCTTCCAGGGCAGAAACAGGTCTCATTTTCTTGTATTTATCACAGCACTAAGCACCAAGAGCTGGATTATTAATTCTCCCACTCAGTTGATCTGTCCAAGGATTGACACCAAGACAATGGGCAGCAGTGAATATAATGGAACAGAGACAAAATGAGATACAGGAGGTAAGCCACCTGCTCCCTCCTGAATTTTCTACAAACCAGGCTTTTGAATTTCACTTATGAAATGACACAAAAGGGAAGGCGGGGGCATTACAGCCCTATCTTATGAAATTTTACAGTTCAAGGCATTTCAGACCAGGGGGAGAAGTGAAAAATGAAGGCTATTGGTAGAACACCTGTTTCAATGGGATTTTTTGTTGTTATTTCTGAGATATGATTGACATATAGCATTAATCTAGACTGTACAATGATCTGGTATTTTTTGATCAGTAAGATTTATAAAGAAAGAATTCTACCACTTAATGAAAATGGAAAATGCTGATTAATAGATTGATCACCAAATATCTTCCAGCTCCAAGCTTCTACAAAGGAGTTACTCTAAATCGCATTTTGATATAGCATGGAAGAGCACCCCGGGCATGTCCCCAAGTCTATTTGGGATAATTCACAGATGAATTATCTGTGGAATTATCCAGATAACCCATTAGATATTTCTTGCATTTGCTTCTTAACTTGCCTTTACTTTAAAAATAAATTTTTCCGGCTCCGAATTTTCTATTTCTTACCAATTATTTAACAGCAGTTATGCCTTGTCCTTCTACTACCACCTGGCATAGCTCAAATTTATATTGACTCCTACATTTCAACACTACTCCCCGCAAATAGCTTTATTTTCTACTCAGGGGTCCAATCCATTAATATTCACACAACGGGTGCATTTTTAGATCTTTTCTTCCCATCCTTTAAGGCAGAAACTCAAACTATGGGAAATCCGGGTTCTCAGGACACGAATTCTGTTCTGTGAATTTCAACACATCCTTTAGCCAGCCATGTTGGGTTTCTCTATTGGTAACAGCAGTTAGGCAGTGTAAAGATAAGATAGACCTATAAAGCACCTGTAATCTAGAAACAGAACACAAATGGTGCTTGTTCCCTCAGCCTCAATTAATTGATAAGAGAACCTTCCTTGCAAAGAAGGCCTTTTTTTTTCCTTTTACTTCTTTATGAATGCTGAAAATAAAGAGTTCACATTCTAGACTTGAGTTCAGATGTGGAAAAATCCTCTCTCTAGCTTTGCTATTCTGAGGAAACATCTAGTTCAACCTTCTAAGGTCAAGCCTGAAGAGAAACAAGTAAATCCTAAAAGGAATCAGGAAGCAAGCCCAGTACCTAACAGATTTAATAACCTCCTGTTTCTGTCTCTTTTACTAGTTGTTTTTTTCTCCTCCTCATGTTTTTTGTTTTATATTGGTTTAGGCAGTTTTGTTTTTTTAAGCTCCAGGGTCCTCAAATAAAGACCAAGGATTAGGTTCTCTTAGCATTAAAGAATAATAGATCAGGCATAGTCTCTATAGTTTGGAATAATATAGATGAACTATTGGAAAATTTTACCAAGGTATAATGTTTTTACATGGAGTACAATTCTTATAGCATTTTACAAGATATTTTATTTTCCACTGAAAATCACACAAAAATTTAAAATGTGTCTATAAGACTAGTGCTTTGGTTTAGGTGAGGATGAAATCTTGAACAGATTTTAAATCATTTCTTCTGGTAGTCCAGACATAGGGCAGAGACACAGAGAGTGTCTGTCCTGATGGTCTTTTCTTATGACTTTTTTTATTCCCAGAGAAACATAATGACACCAATTTTCTACCACAATTAAGTGCATTTAATAAAAATTATTATAGATCACTTTTATTTTTTGGTATAAAAAAAATCTTCTCCAGTCTTTATACTTACAACACCCAGATTATACCTATGATGACTCAAACAACTGTATTCAGACTATACTTGAATCCACCTTGAATTCATATTGCCTCCACTTTCAAACTTCTTGATCTATTTTCATTCATTAAATCAACATATATTGTAGTGTTAACATAGCTTTGTAATTTTCCTTGCCAGACCCCTTCTCTGTGCAGCTCCCAAGAAGTCTCTTATACAAAACATCAAAAAAAAAATTTTTTTTAAACTAAATATTTGAATGACCTTAGCTAGGACTCAAATAATCATTTCTATCCTCTTACTTTGGGTCTATAGTCCTCTGGCCTTAAAGGTAGGGGTACCCTCTTGGTTATCCCAAGCCTTCTCTAAAATCCAGCCATCCCAAAACCAAAGATATCTTACCTTCAATTCTTTTAAGATCATATTCCTCTCAAAATTTTTCAATAGGTACCTCACTGCATAATAACTTAAATCCATACTACTTAGCACGGTATTCAAGGCCCTTTAAGGATCTGACCCGAGATTTCCCATCTATTCTCATTTTCCACTGCTTCTATTCCTGCCCATCTTATATTCCAGGGAGTTATTAAGCAGGCAATTGGACTGCAAAAACCTAACTTTTAAAATTACTTTAACAATAAGCCCAAGCTAGTATTTCAGGATAATCTCTCTGTAACAAGAATTTCAATTTCCTATATGATTTTACTAACTCGGGAGCTTCTTGGGAGGACGTGTGACCCGAACAGTTTTGTGACAACCATATACATAAAGATAACCGACAGTCGATGGTTGGGCACCTGCGTGGCTCAGTTGGTTCTGGCTGAGTGACTGCCTTTGGCTCAGGTCAGGATCCCGGAGTCCCGGAATGGAGACCTGCGCGGGGCTCCCTGCTCAGCAGGCGGTCTGCTTCTCCATCTGAACTTCCTCCCCCTCTCCTGCTCGCTCTCATTCTCTCTCTCAAATAAATAAAATCCTTAAAAAAAAAAATAACTGATAGTCTGAGAACATCTCAGCCCTCCTTTGGTGTGGGGGGAAAAGCCAAATCTGGGGTCCATTAACAGTTTAAAAGGAGAAAGCAAGAGACAAGGGACGAAAAGCCAGTGAAGTGGGAAATGATTCACAGATTGGTTGAAATGCCTGGTGTGGAGATTTTCTTTTCCATTGACAATAACCACAAAAACAACTTCTATTTACTGCCTGGGAACAGTTTCCAGGCACTGTGCTCCTGACTTGTGAAGTAGCGTGATTGTGTCTTTGTTTTGCAAATGGAGAAATTCAGGCTTAAAGGAGGCAAAGCCCTTAGTCAACAAAGTGCCACAAAACAGCTAAAGCTCAAAGCTGGGATTTAAACTCAAACTCGGTTGCCTCCGAAGTCCGTGGGTCTTAAAAACATTGGACTCTCTTACCTCGTTGGCCTCCCAGAGCCACAGCCAACACACGCGTGAGCGCAGCCAAATCCACGTGGCGCTCCCTGCGCGCAGTCTCACGTTCGCCACAAGTCTGAATTTCTAAGACGCCTCTTCTGACACAAGTTTAAAATAGCTCCAGACTCCCCAACTTTTCTCCCCTAACTCTCAAGCCCTTAGTCCTGAAGGGCTGCGTCCTCAAAATGCCCCTCAAACGCTCTGTCAGGGTACACAGCGCCTCAGCAGAAGGAGACACGAAAAAAACTCACCCTCCCTTTCCGGCTTTCCCTCTCTTTCACTGTTGGGAAGCCACCTGAATTTATTTGACCTGTGTTCCTCTACCTAGGGCGTGGCTTTGCGCCTTACACATCATCATTTTCAGCCGGGCCAATTAACAGTGGAAATGAAAGAACTTTCTTGATTTTCAAGACAACACACACACTTGTAGAAATTTGGAAACTATGGGGCAGCACAAAGAAGAAAATAAAGATCATCCATAGCCTTTCTCACATTTTGCCCTTTATGCTTCTAATCTTTTGTTTCTATGCCTAAGCAATAGATATTTTTAAACTAACTTTTCTCATGGCAAATTGCCCAAATACACAGAAGTATGCAGACTGGTGTAAAGAAATCCAATGTGCCCATCACGCAGCACAATCTTAATCATGGTCAATCTCATTTCATCTACATGACTACCGTTCCCCCTTCCTCTCATCCCAGACATCATGTCATTTCAACTGAAAATGTTCCATTATGTATTTTATAAAGTAAATGTAGTTTTCATTAATCATAATCAGATACCATCATTTTACCTATAACTTTAACAATGGTTCCTTCATATCATTAAATATCCACATTTAGTGTCCACATTTCCAATTTCTCATGAATTTTTTTTTTTAGGTTACTTGCTTGAATCAGAATAAAATTTAGGTCCACACATTGCTATGGGTCAACGCACGTCTTAAATCTTACCTCCTGAAAGTGTATGGGGTGGGGGGGTGGGTAGGGAGCAGCATAGACATCACCTGGGAGCTTGTCAGAAATGCAGAACTTCAAATCCCACCTACTTCACTCCACCCAGACCGATGAAAGCAAAATTTGCATTTTAACAAGACCTCAGGTGATTTACATGCATATTAACTTAATATTGAGGCTCACTGTTTTTAAGTCTCCTTTAATTTATGGTTTCCCACTCTCATTTCACCTTTTTATTTCGTAAATTTTTTTAAGATTTTATTTATTTATTTTAGAGTGTGAGAGTGTATGTGCGTGCGCATGAGCAGGGGGTGGGGCAGAGGGACAGGGAGAGGGAGAATCCCAAGCAGACTCCATCCCTAGCGCAGAGCCAACACAGGGCTCATCCCACAATCCTAAAATCATGACCTGAGCCTTAATAAAGAGTGAGATGCTCAACCAATTGAGCCACCCAGATGCCCCCATTTCATAAACCTTTCTAGAAAAATTAGCTTGTAGGACTCCTTAAGTTTAGCATAGTGTGGCTATTACTAGTGTTATCCTAATGGTATTCTTTAACTCATTCCTCTGTCTCCTGTATTTAATTTGATGTAAGTGAGGAGGGGCACTTGAGTGGCTCAGTCAGTTAAACAGCTGCCTTCAGCTCAGGTCCCAGAGTCCTAGGATCTAGCCCCATGCCAGGCTCCCTCCTCAGCGAGGAGCCTGCTTCTCACTCTCCCTGCTGCACCCCGTGCTTGTATTCTCTGTCAAATAAATAAATAAAATCGTTAAAACAAAAAAAGAGGCACATATAGCGTGGTCACCCCTTTTTGTAATGTTAGTAACCCTAACACTCATTCTGTAGATCTGTTATTTCATTAGGCATCATAAAATGGTGATATTATCTCTTCCTTCCTCTTGTACAGCTTTACCATTTCCAAGAGCATCTTCTCCTTATAAGCTATTGGAGGATAGGCACCGTCTGTACAAGAAAGACAAGATGACTCCTTGCTTCTTTCCCTTTATTAGTGTTCAGAATAATACCTTGGTTCTCAATCACACTCAAAAGGTGACCAATAAGCCTTTGGGATTTTTTTTTTTTAGCATTCTTAGTAATGCATTGAGTTAATCATATTTGATATTTTCCAATCATCCCAACTATTATCCTTATTGAAACTGAAATCCTTCTGTCTTTGGCTAGCAAGAACCTCTGTAAGCAGGGTCCTCCCTGCTTTCTGACATATTCTCAGGAGCCTTTGAGAGTGGGCCTGCTTTCTAGTATGACAAGATGCTGTACATTCAGTTCACATATCTTTTGTGCCTCAAACCTGGATCTCTCACATCTCCAAGAAGCTGACTTAACTTAATGACAGTCATTTTTTTCTAGCTCTTTTAAGAGGACAGACCTATTATATCTGTTTTGTTTCCAGAGAAAGTCATCCAAAGTTCAAAATGATACTTACAAATCAGATTCAGAATGATTATGATTTTATTTAAACCCATCTGTCTTACTGGATGTTTTTCATTTCCCATACCGAATACCCTGGATCTCAATGACATCAACATAATTCCTCATATGTCCTTAATGATGTCTCTAATGATAGACTTTGAGGTTGTTTCCTGCCTTTTGCTGTTACAAATACTATTGCAAAAAATAGCTTTTGTTTGCATCTTTTAATTGTTTGGAAAATTTATCTTAGGATAGGTTTGAAGAAGTGATTGCTGTATCAAACGATAGGCAGTACATACACTAACGGGATGCTATCCTAATGTAGTGTATATTTTTACATAATACTGCATCATGAACATTTTTTGACATCGTGAAGTATTCTAGTTTCATTGTTAATGGCTATAAGATAGTTCTTTCAATCATTTTCTTATTCCTAGACATCCAACCTATTTTCTATGGATCACGGCTTCAATCATCTTAATCACTACCCATGGAAATAAGCCACTCACACTGTTTCAGACCTACTTGGTTATGATCTAGTTTCCACCTTTGCTTGATGAAACTGCTTTAAACAACCTCTTACACTAAGCAGGTATCAGTCCTCACATTCTATGGATACAGCAACCTGAGTACTTTTAAAGCTACTTTCAAACAAAGCCCAATTGATATAATTGGATAGTGGATGAAAAACAGAACCTGACCTCAGCTTTATCACTAATTCTCATGAATGAACCTAGCCCGCCCCAACCTAGAAGTGAAGTGTTAGATTGGGTGATTTTATAAATTTCCTTGCAGCTTTAAAAACGAATAGAATTCTAAGGAATTTGGTATGCGCTTTTGTGTTCTTTAGTATTCTTTAGAAGTCAGAGCTGTTATTCTACCTATTCTTTTTTTCATTCCACTAAGCATCTACTACCATGCTTTCATGGTGAGTTTTATTACCTGCATGCTGAATTAGCTTTTCAGACTGTCTCCTGGCTGTTGAACTAGCATGTATGGCTCTGAGTCTAGAAAAGATTCATGTCTAATTTAAGAACTACAAATATTTATTGACTGCCTCTTACTTACAAGCCAGCGTGTTTGTTCGAATCTAATTTTTAGATAAATTAAGTTTCTTAGAGGACTAAGGTCACTGTAAAATATATAGTCTAAAAAGTGTCTCCTGAAATATCCTCACTTAACCACCACCTGAAAACAGCACAGGCACAAAGACAGGTAGTTCTTTACAGGTAGGCCACTAGGCCTGGATGGACATAGAGTTAACAATCTTCAGATCCATATTCACCTACAGGAAGAAATCCATCTTTATCATTTCTAATTATGTCCCTGTTCTCAACGGACCACCTGAAGCATTAACGGGAAGCAGAGACAATGGTAATCCAGGGCCTTCAGTAAACACATTTCTAGTGTTCTCTGACGTCATCTGGGAGAGACCCAATGTAGAGGTGCCCTGCACAAATATCAAAGACACCTTCATGGGGCGCCTGGGTAACTCAGTGGGTTACACCTCTGCCTTCGGCTCAGGTCCTGGTCTCAGGGTCCTGGGATCCAGCCCCACATGGAGCTCTCTGCTCAGCAGGAAGCCTGCTTCCATTTCTCTGTCTGCCTGCCTCTCTGCCTACTTGTGTTCTCTCTCTCTGTCAAATAAATAAATAAAATCTTTAAAAAAAAAAAGACACCTTCATGCTGCAACAAGAAGCTGTCTTCATTATCCATCTATCGGAGGTCTGGTCTACCCTGTCTGTCTACTGTCCATCAGACACTACCTTATTTTGTTCTTTAAGAAAAAAAAAAAAAGAAAGAAAAAAAAAAGAAATAGCCTAGGGGGCTGAATCCTTCTGTGAGGGGGGTGGGAAGAGATAAATGGAAGCTGGCACTGCTACAGGCAAAGCACTGGAGAAGGGTTTTTCTCACACATCACCGGAAGATAAACATCTAGTAACTCCTTTGAGCACAGAACTCTTATTTTAAATTCTTCTTAACTCACATACAACAAAAGGGGAGAGAGGTCAAAATAGCTTCATTTTGAAATGTACTGAGTGTGTGAGGAAAAAAATAAAAAGAAAAATAGGAATATTGGCTAGTGTTCTAGTTTAATCTATAGTGTTTTAGTTTAATCTATACTTGAGGCCAAATGATCTAGCCCAGTTGCACATTTTTATTCTATTTTAAGAAAAAAGAAAAAAAAAAAAAAAGGAAAAGTCTTGTGTCCCTCTATGTGTATTTGAAATGTAATAGAGAATTCCATATACTGAAAATCAAAATAATTCAAGTTACTATTTACTTGAGAAACAAAAATACTATTTAGAAATCAGAAAACAGACTGGAATAATAAAAATGGAAAAATGAATATAGATAATTATATGAAAAAGAAAGACCTTTGAAAATGCATTTATGTGTGGTCAAATAAATACAAAGTTTTGCCAAAGTATTTGAGATATTCAAATACAGTTGATCCTAGAACAATACAGTTTCAACTGTGCAAGTCCACTTCTACATGGATTTTTTTTCAATAAATACAGTACAACACTATAAACATACTTTCTCTTCCTTGTGATTTTCTTAAAAACACTTTCTTTCCTCTATATTACATTACTGTAAGAATACAGTATATAATACATATAACATACAAAATACTTGTTAACTGTTTATGTTATTGGTAAGGCTTCTGGTCAACTGTGGGCTATTAGGAGTTAAGTTGTGGGGACTCAAAAGTTATATGTGGATTTTCAAGAGCACAGGGATCAGGGCCCGTAACTCCCGCATTGTTCAACTGTATAGGAAATTTGGGCTCACGTAGAATCCAAACATCTAGATGTTTCAAGTTGTTCTTTACTTTTGTGAAAAAGAGTTAATGAAATTATCACATTAGGACCCTGAACATTTCAAAGCTCGAGACCTTCCTCTAGACTTATATTCACATTTCCTTCCTTGACATCTTCCCCCAGATATATCAAAGGCGTCTTCAATTTAGCATGATGAAACTGAAGAACTGGTTTGCTCTTACAAAATGATTGGTTTTCAGTCTTCCCTCATCTCAGAACATGGCTCCAGTACTTACCAAGATACTTAAGTCAAAAACCGAGGAGTCTAGGCCGGCTTCATGGGTGTGTGCCCAGTATTGTCATACAGAGACCCATACCCCGAAAGGTCCTGCGCTCGGAGTTTAATGCTCTGTGGGTGCTATCTTGAATTTCTTAAGTGGATCTTCTAATCTGGGTTTTATAAGTGAAGTGCAATGGAACGATGGAGTGTGCCAAAGGCTTTGAGTTTGGCTTACGTGTGGTCCTGCCTCCCCGCACAGGTTCTTAGCCTCCTGTCATCTGTTGCCTAGCATCCTGAGTCTCACCCAGCCTTGCCCATCATGTCACTGCCCAGTGGCAGACATTTCCCTCTGCCCGGAATGGTGACCGGATCACACTGGTCAGGTAGGGGCACTGAGGCAAGAAAGGCCATTACAGAGAGACTGGAAGATGCTACCCTGCTGGTGTTGAAGATGGAGAATGGGGACATAAGCCAAGGAATGAAAAGTGGCCTCCAGAACCTAGAAAACTCAAGAAAATGGATTTTCCACTAGAGCTTCCAGAAGGAAGGTGGCCCTGCTCAGACATGATTTTAGGACTTCTGCCCTCCAGAACTGTTGTTGTTTTAAGCCACCAAATTTGTGGCACATTATTACAAAAGCCATAAAAGCTAAAATGGTTTGTGATAAGGAGAGTTATATAGTTTGTGCTTTTATATATAGTATGGAGCAGAAGCACAGGTGAAAAACAAGTCTACTCTACCAGTTCCTAAAGTTGCCTAGTGATCAGAGTCACATGAGGAACTTAATGTAAACTTATTTCATGCCCCTTCTTTAGACATTCTGATTCAAAAATCCTGATCCCATACAGGAAATGGAGCCCAAGAAGGTGAAATGATGTTGTAAGGCCACAAAGAGAGTCAGTAGCTGGATAGGAGCAAAATTGTGATTTTCAGCTGTTGGTACCAAGATTACTGTCCTCTATTGAGCTCTTATGCTGACTGCAAGGATCTTATGAGCAAAATATAAGGATCAAAGCATAATTTTCTGATTTTTAAAGATTAAGAAGTTTCAACAAATACGGTCCTAAATAAAAGTGGGAGGGGGCTATGCTGGACTAAAGAGTCTTAAGGGCTATTACGGACTCAGTGCTTGGGTTCCCCCAGAATCGTATTGAAGCCCTAACCCCTGTATGGCTGTATTTGGAGATGGGACTTCTAAGGAAGTAATTAAGGTTAAGTGATGTCATATGCGTGGTGTTAGTGTCCTTGTAAGAGACACCGGTGAGCTATCGCACTCTCCCTGTGTGCACATATGGAAAGGCCAGGTGAGCACACGCCAAGAAAGTGGCCATCTGTGAGTCAGGAAGAGAGCCGCCACCAGAAACTGACCCTGCCCAACCATGACCTGGGACTTTTAGCCTCCAGAACTGTAAGAAAATAAAGACCTGTTGTTTAGGATGCCCATCCTGGGGCATTCTGTCATGCCAGCCTGGAATGCACAAGATAGGACAGCAACAACCAGATGCATGTGTGGTCCTGAACTGGATTCTTATTTAGAAAAACCAGCCTTAAAGGACATTTTTGAGTCAATTGGGGAAATTAGAATGACATCTGGGTATTAGATAAGGTGAAAATTTACATAGAAAGTGAAGATTATGAACTGAACATAAGATTATCAAACATTATATATAGTATTATCTCATGCTGTGAAAACTTTTAAAAATTTTTAAATTTTTATATATACACACAATACACAAATTTTTATATATACACATAAATTTTTAAATACACACACACACACACATAAAATATACCTGGAAATATATACGCTAAAGTATTACAGTTTAGATCTTTCAGTGGTAGGGATGTGATAATTTTTTTTTAAGATTTCATTTATTTATTTGAGAGAGAGAGAAAGAAAGAGAATGAGCAGGGGAGGGGCAGAGGAAGAGGAAGAAGCAGACTCCTGTCTGAGCAGGGAGCCAGATGCAGGGCTTAGCTGGATCTCATGACCTGAGCTGAAGGCAGATGCTTAACCAACTGAGCCACCAGGTGCAGAGGTGATAAATTTTTATTTTGCTTATCTGCATTCACAAATTTTCTGTAATACACATGTATTGCTTCCATGAAAAAGAAATACTGTGTAAAAAAAAATTGATGCTAAGTTCTTCTTTAGGGGAAAAAAAAACCCCAAAACCTCGATTTATGGAATGCTTCTGATTTTCTTCATGCCTTCCACTGAGCCATTTCCATGGTCCCACCTTTCTCCTAGTGAACCGGCCATAATTATGATCCAATAGCTGTCAGTAAGGAGAGCTGCTAATAGCTACTCCACCTCATAAAAAAGGAAAAGCAGTAAGTACCATTAGTCTATTGGGTCCCAAGCTTCCATTCATTTATAGTTGAGCCAACTCATAATTCAATCTACTTCAATTAAAACTTGCTGGGTGAACTAATCCACTCTCTATGAACATATTTCTCTAAATATTAAAAAAGCATGTCATATCATCTTCTGATCTCACATGAAAGTACTTAGGAAACCATCAGACATGGCAGGAGAGGAGCATAACTGAAATATAAAGTTTTAATTTTAATCCATTCAACAGGCTTTATTTAGCATCTAAAGCGATCACAGCTCTAGGCTGGGACACACGACTCCTCACATGAAACGTTCTCTTCATTTTTCCTCACCAAATAATCTGAATCTCCCTTTATCTCAAAGACCCAATTCTGATTTCTCCAAGACGTCTTACCTGATCTCTCCAGAGCAGAGCAAATATCCCCCTTGTTTGAAAATGCAGAGTACTTAGTGTTTCCTTGAGCACATAAAAACACTGAGTCCCCACTTACTACAGTATGTTTAACTTCTCTCCTGAGACAGACTGTAGAGTCCTTTGGGGTACCATCCTCTTGATAAATCCTTGGTGTTCTCCAATTGGTAGACACTGAATAAATGTTTGTTGATTAAGTGACAGATCCGGGATTTGCTTTCTCTTGCTCCAAAGCTATAGTACAAAACTTGCTAGGGTATAGTTAATATTTATTGAAATGGATGCCAATCCTTGGTCTCTAAACATGGTAATGATCCCTTTCTAAAGAGTATTGGATTTTACCCTGTTTTCTTATTGGCTCTAAAAAGGGTAGGGCCGGGTTGTTAATTTACAATACAAAGAAGAAATCTCTTCCTTCCAGTCTGCACCAGATGGGTTGAAATATTGAATGAGAACTGAAAGTCTCCACAGTCATGCACCAGGTGACAAAAAAGGAGCTTTTTCCAAGGTGTAACCCTGCTCTTTCTCTGCTAAGACATTGTTATAAGAAGCAAGAAACAGCGGGGCTGTAACTTGTGTCTTTGCCCCTGCTTTTCCAGTCCTTAGCCAGGAAAATGAGATCCTGGAGAAGTGAAATTTTGCCAAACCCCTGAGAAATGAGGCATTTGCCGCTGCGGACACAAGAAGGTTGGTGACATTTAATTGAGGAATTGCCCAATTTTCCATCTGGTTGAGGAAAAAAAAAATCAAGGTGAAACAGTTGGGCCCCGATCTGTGTGACTGAGCGAGAGGCAGGTGCCATCCAATTTCATTTTCTTAAGGCAATGGATCTTTGCAACGAGATGGCTCCGTTCCATGGTCTGAGGGTACAATTAGAAACATGGGAGGGAACACGTTTTTCCTCTTGTTCTTCCAGAGAGACACTTGGACTATGTTAACTTTTAACCTATTCCACTGTGCAACAAAAACTGGTCACAGTTAAGACATAGGCTGTGGAGTCATGCAGATTTGTGTTAAATTCCTGGCTCTGTTATTTATTAGCCGTGTGGCCCCATACAAGTATTCTTCTCTGTTCCTCAGTTTTGTCATCTGTGAGGTGGACACTATCATAGTGATTAATGCACATACATAAATATAAATTCATATAGATATAGATATATTAAATCTCACCACGATTGGCTAAGACAATTAACACTCCTTTCAGGGCATCTGACATATACTTCTTAAAGATAGAGTTCTATTGCTATTCTCTACCACATCAAGAAAACTTTTTTTTTAAGATTTTATTGATTTATTTTTGGGGCGCCTGGGTGGCTCAGTGGGTTAAAGCCTCTGCCTTTGGCTCAGGTCATGATCTCAGGGTCCTGGGATCGAGCCCCACATTGGGCTCTCTGCTCAGCAGGGAGTCTGCTTCCCCCTCTCTCTCTGCCTGCTTCTCTGCCTACTTGTGATCTTTCTCTCTGTGTCAAATAAATAAATAAATAAAATCTTTAAAAAAATATTTTTTATTTATTTATTTTAGAGAGAGTGTGAGCAGGGAAGGGCAGACGGGGAGGAAGAGGTGAGGAAGAAAGAATTTGAAGCCGACTCTGCACTGAGTGTGAAGTCTGACAAAGGGCTCAATGTCATGACTGAGATCCCGACCTGAGCTGAAATCAAGAGTGGGATGTTCAACCAACGAGCCACCCAAGGGCCCCCAAGAAAATTCTTCTAACTATATAAATTCAAAATTCTGAGTCAAACTAACTCTCAACTTTGGTGGAAATGGTCTACCTGGGACAATTCTGTAGAAGACCAGAGCACATTAGTATTACTGGAATGGTTGGCTCTTGGTGTTGCCTCACTTGATTTCAACAAGCTCACCAAACCAGTCATTACTCCTTATTTTGATGAAGTCCTTTATATCTCTGTTTGCTCTTCTATTTATTCCCTATCCCTAGCCTGACACTGGCTGTCACTGTCAGTCTAACCAAACCCCATCACTCCTGAAGGCTTAGTCAAAAGGTTACCGCCTCCGTGAAATGATGTAATCCACAGTCAGAAGCTACTATTTTTTTCTGGAATCCTCCCCTCCACCCAGTACTCTGATATTTCCTCCCTTCCATGTTTATTTCATTCTACTTTGCATTAGATTATCTGTTTTATAGGAAAGTTTCTTGTATCCCCAGCAGCAAATGCTTCATTTCTCAAGGGTGTATCTTTTATAGAAAGCACACCCTAGTCAAATGTGTATCTTTCCACACCTAGAAAGTGTGAAAAGATACAAAGGTCTAGAAATTTTTATGTAAGAAGTACTGAATAAATAGTTGATGAATGAATAAATAAATGAGTAGCATCAAGCCTATTCTTCGACCAATTAAAGAACTTGATCTACACTACAGGAGCAATGTCCTCCTCCCACTCCTAATTTCTGTCGTTCTTCTGGTGTTATCTTTCCCCATAAAATGGCAATATCTGCTCCTTTAGTAACAAAAATTCTGTCACCCCCACCTCCTGTTACTCATTCATGTCCAAACAAGGAGGATGGAATATCTTACCAGGAAGGTTAAGAGACTGTAAGAGATTGCCCAACTATAAGACAATCAATTCATTCCAGAGACTCCGCATGCTACCATATGGGTAAGTCAGCCTGATCTGGAGGCACTACTGGTCTAGGCTACCAATGCTGGTCCCACTTATCTATGAGTCTTCCGTGGATATTTTAATTGGTCCATTATTTATGGAGGATTAATGAGGGTGACCGTCCCCTAAAAACATATTTGATAATACTCTTACAAATCCTGACATTGAGCTGGTGCTGGGAAGTATATCATGAAGAAACAATATTTCAAAATATGATACTTCAAATGGAAATACAGAACATTCTGCAGTTTAGGGGCACCTGGGTGGGTCAGTTGGTTGGGTGTCTGCCTTCAGCTCAGGTCATGATTCCAGGGTCCTGGGACAGAGCCCTGAGTCAGGCTCCCTGCTCAGTGGGGACCCTGCATCTCCCTCTCTCTCTGCCGCTCCCCATGCTTATACATGCTCTCTCTCTCTCTTTCAAATAAATAAATAAAAATCTTTTAAAAAGAGAGACCATTCTGAGTTTTATATATCAGAGGTATGAGAAAAAAATCCCAAGAAGCTATAATACTTCTCTGAATTGAGATTCTAAATCTGCTGATGTTTTATTAATAGGCTACTATAAAATCGAAATGGGTCTCCAGCCAGTGAATTCCTAAATGAGAGGCTTACACATTATCGGAACAAGCTCCACCAGGATGGTACTAGATTCAGCAGAGGATATTAAAAGCCCTAAAATAGTTTGATATAAGATGTAACAGTAGATGTCCCAATTACAAGAGATTAAAACTATCATCCAAATGCAAATGAAGGTGTGCATCTGCCCATACTCATGGGAGGGTCACTAACAGCTGGATGAGAGACCCTGAGCACAACAACACACCGTCTAGATCTTTGAATTCAGTTACCCCGAGAGCAAATGCAGACGAGTATAAAGTGGTACATTTCACCACCACTGGATATAATTTCACAAGGATCTAATAAGTGTCTACTTGGTATGCAGTATGCTAGTAGAGCAGGCCCCCCCCAAGGCATAAAACATGTCATCCAGGCTGTTGTATACTCAATTCAGACATTTTTGAGTTCTTCTATTGAGTAATTATAATCAGGGGCAGATCCGGATTTTGCGGGGTCTAAAGCTTATATAATTAGAGAGTATACCCTTTAGGAAAAGGAATACAAAATCAGGGCACCTGGGTGGCTCAGTCGGTTGGGTGTCTGACTCTTGATTTGGGCCCAGGTCATGATCTCAGGGTGGTGGGATTGAGCACCCACTGGGCTCTGAGCTCAGCAAGTAGTCTGCTTAGGATTCTCTCTCTCCCTCTTCCTCTCTCTGTCTCAAGTAAATAGAAAGAAAAAGAGAGAAAGAGAGAAAGAGAGAAAGAAAGAAAGAAAGACAAAATTATAAATACAAAATCAAGTGAACATTCTTGGAAGAGGCTCTTATAAGCTAGCTATCACTTTACACTGAAGCTTAAGATTGATAAACTTCAGTAAATCCTCCTCTGATTATAATACAGAAGTGATTGTCCCAGTAGAACCTTCCAGTTAATGGTCTGCTCAGTGTTTGTCAAAGACGATGTAAGTGATGAAACAAGTGATGATGGAGATGACGATAATGATGATGGTGATGATGAAGATAATGTTGGTGATGATGATGAAGGGAGAGGAGGGAGAGATGGGAGCGAAGATCTGTACGGAACATACCTCTCTATCACTTCATGCTCGTGCCACTGGCCAGTGGAAATCCCACCAGAAGTCTAGATCACAGCCCTCTCCATTGTCTTGACACTCTGCTCTCTGCTACTCTCTCTCACAAATAACCCCTAGTCTAGAACCTGCTGGACCTACAAATGGCCTGACACTCACTGTAACTTATTTTCACAAGGGCATCATTTGGAAGAATCTGAAAGGAGTGCACATCAATCTCTTTCATTTCGAGAGTGGTTTATTTTTTTTTTCTTTTATACAGGAGTCATGACAAGAGTCAGCTGAAGCTTTTCTGCAAATCTATCTCCTATAAAAAAAAAATCTATCTCCTATGATATGTTACTTCCTTTTCCCTTTCATGCCTGTGGAACAGAAAAGGGGAACTACTCTCTCCATAGTAAAAGGAGATTCAATAAATATTGAAAAGGTGTAAGGACTGAAAGGAGAAAACAAATGATTATTTCAATCTCATTAAGTTGGATTTCCAAATACTACTTTTTCTTAATTGCCCAGTTGGTTTTCAGACAATTGTTTCAATTGTCCAGTTTTCACAGATAGTTTATTCAACAGATAGTTTAGATGTCTATCATGTGCCTGTACTCTGACAGAGCCTTGGAATCTAGATATGAATTCATGATAAATGGCACGTGCCTAAATACTATCATGCAAAAAGAAAACTGCCCCAAGAAACATACTACTCACTTTATCAATGGAGGTACACTGTAGGCATTTTTAGTTTCAGGATACTGAAGGGGGGATGAAGGCATGCCATAATTAAAAATAAAGAATAATTGGGGTGTCTGGGTGGCTCAGTTGGTTGAGCATCTGCCTTTGGCTCTGGTCACAATTCCAGGGTTGTGGGATCAAGCCCCATGTCAGGCTCCTTGCACAGTGGAGAGTCTGTTTCTCCCTCTCCCTCCCCACCACCGCTCTCCCACTCATGCTCTCTCTCTCTCTCTCTCATTCATTCTCTCTCTCAAATAAATAATAAAATAACAATGAATAGTATTTGAGATGCTGTTTTAAAATGGGGAATAAAGGGGCACCTCAGTGGCTCAACCAGATGAGCGTCCAACTCTTGGAATCAGCTCCGGTCCTGATCTCATGGCTCATGAGATCGACCCCCATGGCAGGCTCTGCAGTCGGCAGGAGTCAGCTTGGATATTCTCTCCCTCTGCCCCCTCCCCCGAACTCATACATGCTATCTCTCTATCTCTCTCTCTCCCTCTCAAATAAATAAAGCTTTAAAAAAATGGGGAATAAAGATTGTCAGCTGCAAATGTATGTATTAATAGTAGTATTGTAGAGGCCAAAAAAATGAACACGTAGGACGAACTGTGTTAGTTGCTTCACTAGAGAGGCACAGGATACCGTAGAGTAAAAAAAAAACTTTTTTTTTAAAGATTTATTTTTTTGACAGAGAGAGAGATCAAAAGTAGGCAGAGAGGCAGGCAGAGAGAAAGGGGGAAGCAGGCTCCCCACTGAGCAGAGAGCCCAATGAGAAGCTCGATCCCAGGACCCTGAGATCATGACCTAAGCCGAAGGCAGAGGCTTTAACCCATTGAGCTACCAGGTGCCCCGAAAATTTTTTTTTTGATGGACTAATTGGTTCTTAGGAATCAAAGAATAGACCATAATGGAAGGCTCCCTAGGAGAAGGTGTGACCTGAAGATGGAATCCCAGTACTATGTGCGTATGGGGGCCAGGATGCCACTGTACAGGCAGATGAAAGGGTCCTGGAGCAGGAAAGTACATGACACATTTGGAGGAAAACTATGATAGGTGGACTATAGAAAAGTAAATCTGGGGAGGTGGTCAGAGGCCAAAGATGAAGCATTCTATAGACTATGCTAAAGATCTGGCCTATACCTAGTAGACACCATTTTGTACATTTGTAAAAACTATAGACAGAAAAAATATTAAAATAGCCTCAACGTGTAGTATGGTAGAAAGACCCCTTTAGGATCCTCCAGGTCTTTTGTAGAAACCCAGAATAGACCACCCTGGGTGGGAAATATTTCTTATCTCCATATTCTCCAAGTCCAACAGAGTTAAGTAACCAAGTAAGGCTGTAAGTAGACAAGTGGTCCCCGTAAGTTTCAGTCTCCTTATCTACAAGGTGGGAGCTTTGGCCATATGGCTTTTGTGTAGCCACATATATTTCTGACTTTGTAATTTTAAGTAATTTTTAGATTTACAGAATAATTGTAGATATAGTCCAGAACTCCTGTTTATATTCTACCCTGCTTCCCCTAATATCGATATCTTATATCACAACCACGGTATATGTATGAAAACTGAGAAATCAATATTGGCATAATACCCTTCAGTACACTACAAACTTTATGCAGATTTCATTAGTTTTCCACTAACATCTCCTTTGTGCTCCAGGACCCAATTCAGGCTATCTCATTCCATTTAGTTGTCATATCTCCTTAGTCTCCCCCAAATCAAAGAGAGTTTCTCTGTCTTTCCTTGTCTCTCATGACCTTGACACTTTTTAAAAGCAGTGGTCAGATATTTTGTAGAATGTCTCTCCTCTTGGGACTGTCTAATGGTTTCTCACAGTTAGACTCAGGATTTGACTTTCGGGGAAGAATATGCTCTCATCAGCCATATGATTCTGAGCATGTCACCAGCTGTAAACTTTACTTAAAAAGCCATTTTTTACTTAAAAAGTCATTTTTCCATTCTCTTCATTTGACCATGTCCAGCTTAATCTGCACATCAGACCTGAAAGAAGCTTTAGATAGGATAGTCACAGGAAGTCCTATGTCCTATCTCATTTTCTTTCTAGGAGTCTCATTAATCATTAACCCTCCTCAAACAGTAAGTGTTCTAGTCCTTTCCTGCATGTTTCCCTTTTCTCTGTCCCCTGAAGCCACTATAGAGGCAATATGTCTACTACAATGACAAAGATATGTATTATGTTCCTTACAAGTATTTTCTTTCAACATGATTATTTTTGGTCTCTAATACCCCTGGGACATCCCTTTTTAGATAGCATACTCTATCTACATTGGCAGGGAATTAGCACGTGCAAGACCTATGTCTGCAAATTTCCTAGATCTCACTGTTTGCTTTTTAAAAAGACAATGACTCATTACCAATTATCTCTTCTCTTTAAGACAGAGCTGTCTCCCTGAATTTAAATTGTACCCATCATCCTACTACCTAATCTATGGATGGAATCTGCAAAGATGGAACACGATAGAAACAAGATTTCTTTGTGCCCTAAGATAAGTCTCTAAGTAGGTTTATATAGGTACCTTTCATTTTAGATATATTTGAAGGGCAGAAATGTCTGCTTACAGACTTAGGATATAGGATCTGAGAACTGTGAAGGTGCCAACAGGGGAAGTCAAAAACTTGGAGAAATGCCTGGTGTTGGGAAACATTGTGGAGAAAATTATCGTAAGTCATCCTATTTTCAAGTTCCATCACACTTGCCTTCACTTCCTTAAACATATAATCTTTTCTTTTGCCTCAGGGCCTTTGCACATGTGGCTCCTTCTGCCCAGATAACTCTCCTTCCCACCGCCTTTTATGCCTTCCTCAAGTAAGCCTTCGCCCACCTTCCAGACTCCATCAGGTTCCTCCTCCCTCTGTTTTCACAATTCCGTGTACCTTTGCTTTACAGCAATTAGCAAAATTTATACTTACACACCTGTGTTGTAATCTAATAACAATAATGTCAAATAACATCTACTGGGCACTTTCTCTATATGTCAAGCACTGTACCTCTCATTCAGTCTTCAAAATAAAACTCTGAACAGTTGGAGGGACAACTAGATTAACATCTGGTACTCCAGGAAACTATAAGTGACATGTGGGCATGATCTGTGTTTGTTTTGCTCTCTCCAGAATCATCAGGGGTGGCAAAGATTTTAGCAGAAAAAAGAAATCCATGATACATATTTATTAAACTCATAACTGCAGCATAACGCAGCGGGAAAAATGTGCTTCAGAGTCAAACACAGTGAGGTTCAATTGTCAATTCTGTGATTGGTTAGCTCTGGAAACTTGGACAACTTATTAAATTCCTCACAGCCTTCTACTTGAGATAAGAAAACTTCATCACAGGGTGCCTGAGTGGCTCAGTCATTAAGCCTCTGTCTCCGGCTCAGGTCAAAATCCCAGGATCCTGGGATTGAGTCCCACATTGGGTTCCCTGCTCAGCGAGAGCCTGCTTCTCCCTCTCCTTCTGCTGCTCCCCCTGCTTGTTCTCTCTCTCTCTCTTTCTCTCCCTCTCTGTGTCAACAAATAAATAAAATCTTAAAAAAAAAAAAAAAAGGAAAGAGGGATGCCTGGATGGCTCAGTTGGTTAAGCGGCTGCCTTCGGCTCAGGTCACGATCCCAGCATCCTGGGATGGAGTCCCGCATCGGGCTCCTTGCTGAGTGGGGAGCCTGCTCCTCTCTCTGCCTCTGGCCTGCCTCTCTGCCTGCTTGTGTTCTCTCTCTGTCAAATAAATAAATAAAATCTTCAAAAAAATAAAATAAAAATTTTAAAAAAAGGAAAGAAAGAAAACCGCATCACAAAAACCTGTAAGGGAATTAAATGAGATAATACAGCTCAAAGCACATAATCATGCCCCGCATGAATTATATGCTGAATAAATAATAGCTTCCCTATTTTTAATTGTTAAAAAGCATATTTCTTAGTTCTAATACTTCTTTAGATGATTTCCCTGACGATATTACCAGTATTCTTGGACACGATTTGGACACATTGCACACAAAAATGCTGTGCTTCAAGATAATCGTTTTGGGTTCCTTTGATGTTATTTCAAAAATGAAGACGGACTTATTAACGATCAGGGGAACACACGCCCAATGGAAGTCAGCAGGAAATAATCACTTCACAGTCCACTGTGTTAGACTACTAGAGAAGCAAATTGCATTTCTGTTCTGTTCTCACAGACCCACCCAAATTGTTACCCTACTCTCCTCTTCCGGCTTAGAAACTTACCTGCTTAGCAGCTTTGATAAAGCTTTGGCAGAAGGTTTAGTCTGTACTGATAACTGGTAGAATTGAAACCCAAATTAAAAGATGCACAAGACAAAAGGGAATAATGACATTAGCATTTCAAAGCAGGAAAGCAAACAGAAAGACTCATCAAGGAAAAGTATAAGAAACACCTTAAGAGAGAATTCCTTTGAAGTTTCCTAATCCCCCAAATAACAGAATGGTTATCTCATGCTACCCATTATGTCCTACTAATTACCTTATAAAATTTACATTGGAAACATGTAGAATGCAGTCACAAAAAATAAAAGTTGCCAATAAACTCTGAGACTAAAGAGTGCCTCACAGAAAAAATATAACAAAACTCACTTAAATTTATTAGGCATTTACGATATGCTTTTCTCTTAACTTGATATTCTAACTAATTTAATTTGCATTACATGTATTCAACAAATATTTATCAAGTGCTTAGAATGCACCAGGCAGTGTGCTTAGAGCAAGAAAGACCCAGTCCCTGCCTACACAAAGCATGCAGTCCAGCCGGGGAGAAAATCTGCCAATAGAGGACAAAATTCCTATATATACCCTACCCTGCTTCCCCTAATAACCATATCTTACATTACCATGGTATATGCATGAAAACTGAGAAATCAACATAGGCATACTTTGCACTATACTACAAACTTCATGCAGATCTCATTCATTTTCCACTAATACCTCTTTTGTGTTCTAGGACCCAATTCAGGTCATCTCACTGCATTTAGTTACCATACTTCCAGTCTCCCCCAATCAAAGATGGTTTCTCCATCTTTTCTTATCTCTCATGACCTTGACACTTTACACATTAAATACTTTCCTAATGTTTACTGCCTAACATAGGCTGACCAACACATCCTGATTTGTCTAGGACTTGTCTGGGTTTAGCACTGAAATTTTCCCATCTCTGAAATACTCCCTCAAATCTGGGAAAGGGGAACAGCTGGTACGTAGCAAAGTGATACAGGATGTAACTAAATATTGTAAGCACTATTATTAGAAAGTTCAGAGTCAAAAAAAAAGTTCAGAGTTATACAAACTATGTATGATTAGCCCTCTTTGACAAATAATGAAACCAAGCTTTAACAAATATCTGTATCTGGTAAAGTAGAGATCTGAAAACCAGTTGTTCCTTTTTTTTTTTTTCCTTAACCCAGTTGTTCTGAATCCAAATTACATGGCCTAATGCCACGTACGAGTCAGTATTTTTTTTAATATAGTTTATACTTAAGGGTACCAATCTAGACTTGCACTGATTGATGACATGCTTCTAAAAGTTTTGGAGGAGGGAATGCTCATCAGACCAAGGAAAGAAAAAATTTAGAGCAAATCCCTCGGGTCCAGATACTGCATACAATTCTATCCCTGCCGGAAATGTGTGAAAAAAGAAACACCTGCATATCCTCTGCCATCCCCATCTTTCAGCTGTGGGTCACTCATGGACAAACAAAAGAGAGCATTTTTCAGCTTGACTGCAGTCTTTTGTAAGAAACAAATTATGTTTCTTCAAGTGTGAGGAGTTGGGTAGGAGAGAAGGACTGTTAAAAATTGGTAGGGCAGACCTAAATACCTCTGGGCAATGGATGAAAAATGCCCCAGAAGGGGGTGTTTTAGCAGACTATACCAGCAGCTTTCCCTTGGTGGAAATTCAGTGGGGAAAAGATCATGTCTAGCACTGAGCAGCTTTATTTAGTTGGGATCCCTGATATGAGATATGGAACCAAGCTGTCCTGAAAATTAGCAATATCTGCCAATAAAAAAAAGACTGGGTTAGCAATACCCGCCCTCCCCCCCCCCCCCCGGCCCCGAAAATGTCAGCTTCAATGCTGGAAGGGTCTTTGGTCTGTTTTGGTCACTGCTGTATTCCCCACACACAGAATAGTGCCTTGCATGTACGAAACAGTCATTAATATTTACTGGGTGGTGGATGGATGGATGGATGGATGGATGGATGGATGGATGGATGGATTGCAGGCAAAATAACAGCTCTCGTTCTAATTTGCGAAGGTAGGAAAGCAGTTAACCTCCCTGGGCCCTGGCTTTCTCATCTAATAAATGGAATAATTCAAATGCATGACTTCTATCCCTTCCAACAAAATTAAGAGTTCTAGGTTCCAGGGTGTACACTTAAGGTTAAGAATCATTCATGGACAGAATGAGTCTCCGTGTCAGAATGTATTTCTAGATGGCTATCTAATGAAAACAGCTAAATAAATTATGGTATAAAAAATAAATCATCATTAACACTGACATTATAGGAGTATATTTATTGACGAAGAAATTGCTCAGGGTGTTGCTAATTTTTAAAAGTTACAAAACAGCATACACAGTAGTGTCATCCATACATGTATAAATATGCAGGCTTAGAGAGAAATCTGAAAAGATATACACTTACATGTTAGCAGGGCCTATTACTGGGTAGTAGGTTTATGGATTAATTTATTATAATTATTATTATCATCATTATGTATCATCTAATCTTTCTCTATGACTATTTATTATCATATAACACAAATAGATATAATGACCCAGCATCTATTAGGCACTCTGTTCTTCACCAGTGAGATGCTATAATGTAGGGGTTAGCACATGGACTCTGGAATCAGATAGCCTGGTCCAAATCCTGGCTGAGCCCCTTAGTTTCTGTGTGACCTCAGGTAAGTTACTCAACTTCTCTTAGCTTCAGTTTCCTCTTGTACAAAACAAACAGCAATACCCAACCAATTCATCAGTGGTAAAGTTTAAAATAGGCAATCTATGCAAAGTGTCTGACATACATTATATAATTGATAAATGTTAGTTATTATTATGATAAATATAAAGAGGTCGTGTGTGTGTGTGTGTGTGTGTGTGTGTGTTTTATTAACCTGCCAGAATGGCATAGTCATCATCCTCAGGAAGTTTTAATTTGGTAAGAATAATAACACTAACACACAAGAAACAAAAAGAGAGCATTACAATAACTTCCCAGAGTCAAGGACTTAGAACAACTATTGCCTCCTATCTCCCTGAACCTCTACATTCAATGAGACGCCTGAGACCCGCCTGCTAGAAATCTCTTGCTTCCTCTTCATGCCTACTGACACTCTTCCAGCTCCTGTTTATCTGTTGTCTGCGCATTACATCAAGGTCCAAAAGTCTCTTCAAATTCCCCTCTCTCTACACCAATGGTCCACAAAGGGTGATTCCTGGACTGGTAGTACCAGGATTACCTGAGAACTTGTTAGAAATGCAAATGTTTGGGCCCAGTCCAGAGCTACTGGATCAGAAACTCTAAGGATGGGAGTCCTGCAATCTGTTACAAATCCTCCAGGGGGCATGGTACACACTCAAGCTGGAGAACCTTTACTGTCTGATCTGTCTTCCCAAAGCATGCATACATCCATCACTCTCTGCTCTGTAATTCTCTCCAGCTACTGAGTACATGGTGATAAATCTTCATATGCTACCCCTGATGCTCTACCCTCTATGGTCTAAGCTCAGTCTCCATCGATAGGTTCATCGGCTACTACTTCCACTACTCACAAAATGCTTTAGCAAAACCAAAGCACCAAATTCTTTCTGGATGCAATCCAGGTTATGATTCTATTAATATGTTTCTATATCTTTACTCCTACCGATTCCTAAAAGTGTAATATAATTTCAACTTTCTTCCTATCTTGGATGTTAACACCCTGCTTAACCCCAACACCCAGGTCCCACCCACAAAACATTGTTCAATATACCACCAACCCCCTATGGGGATGAATACTTTCTCCTCAGAACATCCAAAGCATGAAACTAGCCCATTTTTCCCTCATGGCCTTCCTTGGTATCATCGTGGTATGTATTAGTTTCCTAAGGATGCCATAACAAACTACTACAAACTGAGTGGCTTAAACCCACACACTGTTAGTCCCTCATAGTTCTGTAGATGAGATGCCTGAAATCAAGGTGTTGTCAGGGCCATGTCTTCTCTCTTAGTATCTGGTATTGCCAGCAATTCTCGGCATTCCATCACATCACTCCATTCTTTGTCTCCATGGTTACATGGGATTTCCTTAATGTTTCTGCATATGATCCTCCTTTTCTGAGAATACCAGTCATACATGATTAGAGCCCATGCTAATCCAATAAAACCTCATCTCAACTTGATCATATCTGTAAATACCATATTCACAAATAAGGTCATATTCTTTAATACTAAAGGTTGGGACTTCAACCTATCTTTTGGGGAACACAATTCAACCCATGATAATTTACATATATGACATACAGCCCCTAATCAATACCAAGTTCCTTGTAGACAGGTACTCTAACTCATTCTTATCTTCCTTTCTCTGTGCATCTCTCCCAACTGTCCACCCAATCTCCCCAGAGGATCTAATCGAGAAAAAGAACTCTTTTAGCATATTATAGTTTAACAAATGGAAAACTAAAAGTATGCGACAGAATGTAATTAAGCACTAGTTACATTACCTAGTAACTAAACGCTGTATTGTGCAATATGTTCTATTCAACTGTGGTGAATTGGGAGGTCAAAGAGAGGTCTATGAGGGTTGAAGTGCTTAGCTAAGGCTTCAAGGGGGCAGAGGAGCATCTTAAAGAATGGAGAGGATTTGGGGACAGAGGGAAAACAAAGTGTAACATACCAGGTAGGGAAACAGTATGAATAAAATATTGTGAAAAATGTAATTGTGTGTGTGTGTGTGTGTGTACATGTGTGTAAAATGTAATTAAAAAAAAATTCTGAACCAGAGTTCTCTAGTAGAACCAGAGCCCCAGTAAGTGAATCTGGAATGGAAGGTGGATAGTGGGCAGAAATGGGAAACAATCCACCCTTGTTGTTCTTGTTAGCCCAGTGATCATTGCTCTCTTCTCTGTTTTTCCCACTTGTTTATTATTCCCTAGCTGGCTTCTAAATTCATTTCTGGGAGAAAATAACTCAGTTGGCAGCTGAATGTGCCTGTAGAACCCTGGACTTCATTCTCCTGACACTAATCATCCTCCCATGCTAGAGGGCAAGCTAGAGAGTAGGATAAAGCCACATCTGCTTCAGTTACTATAGTATCTCCAATGCCTGCCATGCAGAACAGGCTCAGTGAATTCATCTTGAATGGATGAACGCATAACAAAGGACAACTCTAAGAATGTATATATGTCTGTATGTATGCATGCATGCATGTGTATATGTGTGTATCAGTGGTTATTTCATCTCATTAAACTAGAGTTTCTTGATCACTGGAAAATAACCATTTGACTGGGTTCCTAAATAGTGTTCATTGCTTACTAACCCAACTCTTTCATGCATTGTCCCCATCTTGTTTATATTAGCTCATTACACGGAACTTGTGCTTATTTCTCTTTCATATTCATTTTAGCACAGTAATTTGCTTAACCGACGTAAAATATACTGGACAATACGAATGCAGAATCTGCTTGTGTTCAAATCCACAGCAGATGATGACGTTAAAAACGGTGGGCTTAATAAACTCCTTCTTAAATTTTGGTATCAATAAACATCAGAACAGCCTAAAAGCTATGTGGAAAATGTGTGATTTTCTTCATAGCGCCCCTCCAATTCCACCCAGTACACAGAGTAAAGTAAATTAAATAAGCAGTATTTACAGCATGTGCTTTTGTGCTGAATGGTGTGTCCTTCTGACGGGGAGCATTAACACAGTCTTCCTTTGACAAGCGACAGTAGGTTTGGGACAGCATCATGCTTTATTCTCTTCCTTGTGAAGGAGAATTATTAAATTTTTATCCTGTGACTCAGATGAAATATTAAATCTCTCAAGGAAAAAAAATCTCCATAACTCTCTCAGATCTTATAATATGTGGTATGCACATTTTAATGACTCATCTAGTACCAGTGCCTTCATTATGTACAGAAGCTTAAGACAGTAAAAAATAATATTCTGATTGATGGAACTCACCATCATTATCATCATAGCAAATATTTGTTGGGCAATTACTACATTCTAGGCAGAATTACTACATTCTTAGCACTCGTTTAGGCAAAGCATCCAGTTCTCTAATTTAAACATCATAATAATTGTATGAGAACTAAAAATTCTGATTACTATCATTTCACATATGAAAAAATGGAGATGTTAGAGGAAAAATAACTTGCCCAAGGTCACACAGCCAGTAATCTGAAGAAGCAGATTTTAATTCAATTGAGCCTGACTCTAGAATGCGTGTGCTATTTACTGAGTTATTTTGTAGTCATTTTTTTAACAGAAAAAGGTAAACCATAAAAAATCCTCTGATTTTGGAAAAAAAAAATAGTCACAGAGCAATGTTCATGGGCTATTTCTGGGCTGAGCGCACATTCCATGCCATATATTCATATTGCCGTCATGGCCACCAACAACAGTCATTGAACCCAGAAATTACAGCAGGTTCAGAAGAAATGGAAGTAGAAATACACTGTCTTTCTAGACAGACAAGTTTGTCTGTTATCAAATATATACTTATATGTGTATATACTTATCTATGTAAATATGAGTCAGCAAGTACAACTATTTCTTTTCACCTAAATTTTGAATAGTGGTTGATATTGACCAAAAAAAAAAGTAGCAAAACCTTTGCCCTTAACTGTTCATTCATTCATTTATTAATTTTTAAAATATATACTCAGCCATTGAGTACCTACCATGAGTGAGGTTGTATGGGGAATGGATAGCAATTTGAAATGTGATCCTCCCCATTGAAGATGAAGCTGAAATAACTATAATCATGATATTTGCTATTTAACTGTCATCATTCATCGTATTCTAGTAAAACAGGAATCAGTGTCAGACCCATAAAAGCTGTGGAGCAAGAGCCATACCCCAACCAGCAACATTCCATTTCATCTCACCCAGGGTGGATAGGTCTTCAGAGCACCTTTCCATTCGTTCAAAACTCATTCTTAAAGCCTCCCTTCATATTATGGTGTTAAAGCCAAACTATCTTAAAGTATACCTCAACTTTCAGAAAACTTGGTGTCCAATTTGGATTTCAATACATGAAACAGATAATGCCCTGGAAGGGGAGTTTGAAATATCGCATGAGAATGAATCAAGATTGTTTTTGATGGAAAGCACCAAAATCTTTTCTGATGTTCCTAAAATTGCATTGTATTTGCTGACCTGCTTGAAATACCAAAAGGATATAACCAAAATGCCTTTCTTTATTTGAAGAAAAGTTCCCACCGATTGATAGCAGATAAAATCCTGCATACATGGATCGTGGATTAAGCTACTGGTCTGTAAACTATGACCCATGAGGCAAATCTAGTCTGCCACTTGATTTTTATCAATAAAGTTTTATTGGCAGCCACATCAATTCATTTATGTCCTGTCTTGTCACTGTTTTTGCGCTACAATGGCAGAACTGAGTCATGGCCATGTGACAGGCAAAGTCTACAATATTTACTATTTGGCCTTTAAAAAAAAAAGTTTGCCCAACTCTGGTCTACCTCATCAGTCAGATTCTTCCCAAAGAGCCATATTGCACTGTGCATGACCCCTCTTGCAAGTGCCCCTTCAGGTAGGTTACTGTGGAAACTCTAATAGAACCCCGGTATTAGGGAGGACTTGGTAGCATTCTTCTCGGAATTAGTTGTGATTTGGGCTTGATACCACCAAGAGGCCCATGAGTCAACCTAACTGATTTCATTTAGGTCTTTCTAAGGACAAAGTGCTTGAATAGCTTAGGCTCAAAAACTCTTTCATATAAAAGGACAGATTTGCATGATTTAAAGTGTATAGTTTCACCAAGTAATAAGTTTAAATTCTGGTCTTGTCACCTCTGAGATTTCTGACTCCTCCTTATCCTTGGAACTCAGATTAAATATTGCACTTCTAAGACTCCATCAGGCTATTTGGGGATTTCAGACCTTCTTTTCACCCAGAACATTTATCTCTGGTTATTTTTATACACTTGTGATTATTTGATTAATACATGTCTCGAATAAACTGTAACCTTTATGAGAATTACCACCATGTCTATTTCTTGCTCCCTAATGTATTCCTATAGTTTATTATGTTTTGGGGCACATAGTAGATCCACAATAAACAGCTCTTGACTGATATTTACTACCTATCTAGCAATAAGTATTCATGCTTCTTACCAAACACAAAACTAAATTATATATTTCTTTGTGCCCTCCTCAGAGCCCAGCGATGGAACTTTGATTTATCAGGAATTCAGCAACTGTTCTTGGATGAATTGAAAGCCCAACAAAATTTGATCTAACAGCTGACTAGAGCTACCATTTCCACTATTTACTTTATAGATGATGATGTCACTTAGCAGTTCAAAGAGACTAGGTGACAGCTGTTATTTCACATGAGTGATAATATTTTCATCTTCTATCTTCTCAAAATAAAGGGCCAGTGGGCTGTTAAAACAACATGAACAAAACTACCAGTAGACAGCAATTCCTTCCTTGTCACCCACCCAGTAATCACTTCTGCTATATTCCAACAGTTTGCTTTTTTGCCTTTCCGAATGTGCTCTTTGCAGACACTGAGATCTGGCTAAGAATTTTGGTAGCAAGTAGCACACTTAGAGTGATTTCCATGACAATAAAAGTTTATAAATAAGACCGCCACAAGGAAGATGCGGAGGACTGATGCTCACAGCAGCAATGACAAAGGACACGTATAAGTTATCTATTGCAATGTTGATCAAAATATGTCCCATGGACGAGCAGTGGTGGAAGTGTTCCTCCATGAAGGAAGAGTTCTCTGTGCAAATGAATTTGGGAAAAACTGCAAAGAATGAACCCATCTTGAAGATGGGTAAGGTTGGTTACCATTCAAAGCTTCAAAAAAGAAACAAACCTCCCTGCAGTTATGAAAATATGATACAATTTGACTCAGAAGGGTAGTGACTGATAGCACTCATTCACTTGTGGGTTTTCCTATCCTTCCTGGATGAAGAAAGATCCTCAGCCCCTTGCCATGAGGCAACGTCCTCAGTCTAGTTCCAACCAATGAAATGTGCCTGGGTGTGCCATCCAAGCTGAGGCAGGGGAAGCTCTTGTGTCATCTTCCAGCTACCTCAATTCCTATGAGGAGATCATGAATACCATGTTCTTACAATGTCCGAACCATGAGATGGGAGTGCCATGGGTCTCTAAGTCAACACATAGGAGCCAGCTTCCCCAGGAAGCCCTCCAGGTACTCAGACTTTCCAAAAGTAGGAAAGAAACATTTCCAAGCTTAGCTACTGACATGTGGGGATTAACTTGTCACCACTGTCTAGTCTATCCTAGCATTTTTTTCCAAATTCATTTGAACAGAGAGTTCCTTATTCTAATAAAAATAATGAATATCATACAGAAAATCTCTTACAGGGAACCACTTTGGGAACCACTATGCCATCTAAAATATTTTCCCAGGAACCATGGTTGCAGCATTTGGAGATTCTTTAAACAATAAATATACCTCAATCTGTAAGAGAGATTAAAAGGAGAAGCCAGACAGCCACTTCAAAAGGAGAAGAGAGGTACTAAAAATCAGCCAAGTAGGTTGGAAATCTCAAATCTCCAGTCTCGTTGCTTCTTTCTCCTTTACTAATCCTCTCAATGCTGTAGCCCAAATGTCTCTTCCTTCAACAATTCACTTAGCAAACATTTATTGAACATATCCTGAGGGCACCGCATGGCATGAGATGCAGTTTGTGATTTACACTCTACCCCCTTCTTCCTGATTACTCACCATGGTGGGCTATTTTCTCTACAAGGCATGCATCACCTGTCTCAGTCTCCTGACATGTACCTCAAACTATGCTGTACTGATAGCTATTCATTCACATCTGCAGAGAAAAACCTGGAAATGTCTAGGCTTCCTACACCTCCCAATACTCAGGTTGCCATGCTTGGAACCCAGAGCTCCCCGACCTCCCCCCACCCCCACCATGGCCACAGCTGATTAAATCATGATCACTGGGGAAGCCAAAATCAGCAGCAGCAAACCACAGGGGACCTGTCCTGAAAACCCTTCCTACAGAGATGTTCTACACTGGATTCTAACCCAAAGGCCAGCTAGACCTTCTCTTTTGAGAGGCTTCAAAGTCAGAAAGATAGCCAGGTAAGTGATATCAATAGAAGCAATTGCGATCAGATTGGAAACTGAGATGAAGTCAGAAGACAGAAGACATGAGCAAAGCCTCTTAAAAACTTTCTTGTTAGACACTTAAAGATACACTGTGCACACCGAATGATGGTCCAGGTCTCCATGGCCCCTTGCTGGGCATCTCTCAGACAACTGCCTAAATGTTCTCACACTTCCTCTGGGTAACTTGAGCCCATCTCAATCCCTAAAGGAGCCTTGCCAATATTACTCAAACTTGTATTCCATGTTGCTTGAGAATAGTGACTGGGTGCTAGGCCATTTCTTACTTCACCCAGAGAGCTAACCACAGAGCCTGATACATAGTAGATACACAACTCATTGATTTCTGTGGTATTTACTGAGATACCTACTCAAATCTTAACAGCAGGCAGCATTTAACAAGGCAGAGAAGGTCTTGGCCGCTTGGAGCTCATATTCTAATTTTAATTTGAATACTTTAATTTTAATACTTGGTGGGATGGGTGACGAGAATAGGAAGCATAATGCTTGGCAACACAGGGACACTATTTCAACACGGAAAGCAAGACCTAAAACAACTCAAGAATCATTTGTGTCCCATGGAGTCAAAATCTTCCTTATTTAATAACTGCCCTTTTGTGAGCTCCTACTACGCACCAGGGGCGCTCCTGCTTGCTTACAGATGCTGATTTAGCGCCTCCAAGAATCCCATGATAGAGATGTCATCATTCCTAACTGACAGGTGAGGAAGTGGACGCTCAGAGAGTTTCAGCCACTTGTCCAAAGCCTCAGAGTGTGTGGGCAGAGAGTCCTAATACAAATTCTATTTTTCCCCAGCTCTTTCTAGGTTTGTGCTCTTCCCACGAGGCTGCACTTAAGGAAAAAAGATGAGCTTTTTAGCAAAGGAACAAAGAAGTGACAGCTGAGGTGGCAAAGTATACTGTTGTACCGTTATTTTCACTGTGCAATTCATAGTAATCTGACAGCAGAAGATTATTTTCCAGAGTGAGTTTTTCATATAGCAAGGAAAAAAAAGTAATTACTGTCTGATTCTACCGCTATCTTTTTATTTTGGCATGACCAAACAAACAAACAAACAAAAAATGGAGGAGATTAAAAAAACCTGGCAAGATTATAGTATTATGGTCTAAAACAATTAAAAACATGTACAAGAAGGTAACTTTATTGCACTTATTTCTTCTAATAGGAATAGGTTTCAAATGTTGTCCACAGAAATTCCCTACATACTGTCCCTAAAACAAATTTCTATCCATTATTGAGAAAGTATATCAATACTATATAAACCCTTGTTCTTTAATTGATGTTATAAAATGTGTCACGTTTACCTTCTCTGATAAGACTGCAAAAAATTAAACACTGAAAATGCTGGAGTTATTATTTCTTCAAAGGAAAAAATAAAAAATGTGTATTATCCTATTTTATTTTATTTTATTTTTTTATTTTTTTGTATTATCCTATTTTAGAGGTCACAGTTGGCCATTTGCAATAATTCTACTGCATGATATTTAAATGTTTTAAGAATAACAATAACTGGTACACAAGTTCATGTTCTGATGGTCTTCAAGGTGAGCTTGTTTTAGGACTTCAAGTCTCTGAGGTATGTTAGAAGCTGCTGAAATCACTATACAACAACAAACATCACGAACATTTATTCGGCAATAAAATTCAGGAATTATTTGGCAAAAATAAAAAGGGAAGGAATACGGATGTGAGATATAACATGGCTGGATCTTGAAAACATGATGCCGTGTGAAAGAAGCCAGACAGAAAGGTCACCTCCTACATGATTCCATTTACATGAAACGTCCAAAGTAGGCACATCCATGGAGCAAGAAAGTATATTAGTAGTGGTGGCAAGGGGATGGGGGAGTGAGTAGATGGGAATGGGGAATGACAAGCAATGCGTACCGGGTTTCCTTCTAGGGCAATGAAAACACTCTGCCATTGACCAAGGTGATGGTTGCACAACTCTGGAAGTCATTGAATTGTACATTTTAAATGGGCAAAACTATATGGTATGTGAATTACATGTCAATAAAGCTACTGTATTAAAAATCATTGCCCACAATGCCCAAAGGCAGCCTCTCCTTGTACCACTCTTCTCATCCTTAGTACTGAGATCCCACGTCTTCCTCTGACTCCTGAGATGTGCCCAGAGCCCACGCCAGGCCTTTGCACATACTGTTCCTGCTGTTCCCTACATCCAGCCTCCCTCTCCCACCATCCACTGCCACCTCTAACCCACCACACTCCCGTCAGCCAGACCCAGTTCACTCTCACCCCTGAACGCCAGACTGCCACTCTAGTGTGACCAGAGGAAGCTTCCCGAGGCTCCAGAATGCTCTCTGAAGCACTCAGGATCACCCTGTACATCCGCACATGTATTCAGACGTTTACTTTTTGTTTGAGATGTTTCTACTCCTGCTTGTTCCTCCCGCTAGTAGCATAACACTGGCCTATAACACAAGCTTGGTAAATATTCTAGAAAAGACCGAATGTCTTAGTCAAACTTTTCTTTCTAATCATGAAAGCGTTCCCTCTCTCTGTCTGTTTTTCTATCAAAAAATACCGTTAGAATTGCTCTTAAAAACTTGCAAACAAACGGATTATCCTGGGATGTACTCAGGGAACCACGGGTATTAACCAAACACAAAACAGATTTTTTTTAAGTGATTTCTTCCAGAAGAAAAATATCTTCAAGGAAAATAACCAATAGAATCGCCAGAATAATTTGTGGCTGAAAGCAGAAATGCTTTTTCTTTATGTGAACCACATTTGTTTTCTTTTCTGTGCAAGTAAGCCTTGTTCTCTTCCAGGCATAATCACTGAGCAAACACTTCCGAGGACCGAGGACCCGCCGCCTGGAAGGGAAGAGGGCGCCGTGGTTCTGAGGGACTGAGTTCACAGGAACCTCCTGAACCCAGTTCAAATCAGCCTCCTTTTGCAAGTAACTTCACCACCTGAAGCTTCAGTCTCCTCATCCGTGGAATGAGAATAACCATCCTCAACACTGTGGGGCTGTTCTGAGAACTGAATGACATACTTCTATCAAGCACTCTGCTTAAAGCCTGATCAATAAATGCATGATGTCAAGAAGAGAACAGATCCCTGGGAGAGAGGATGGTGGCAAAGAGACACCACCATAAATCATGAACTCAAGACAGAAAACAATCTCACTGCTAGGAATTAATACGACTGATAACCCTTGCAAAAGTTCTCCAATATACACATTTAAGAGTATTTATAATAGACGCTCTTTTGAATGGATTTCTTTGAAAAGACCACAACTAGGAACAACTAACATATCCATTACAACTGGATAGGTTAATTAAATTATGGCATGATTGTGTGATTTGTTAGAATGTGGCTGTTAAAAATATGAAGTGAGCCCTTTTTTGTTTGTTTGTTTCATTTCTTGGGTTTTTTTTAGAGGGCAAGGGGCTGGGGACGGTGCAGGGGTGCTCCCAGGGGAGCAGGGATGGGGTCCCAGGGGGCAGGGTCCGGCTGCCACCCGCCCCCCAGCCTTCTCCTAAAGGGAGTCCTTTAAAAACTAAGGAACGGTGCACAGCCCTCTTCTTGGCTCCCTCCGTTTTCTCTAAGGCTTTAGTTTCATCTTTAATTAAGGAGAAAAAAAGGAATAACATTCCTTGTTTATGCTTGAAAATCACTGAATAAAGACATGCATATTAAAAAATGAGAAAGAGGTGTACATGCTCAGTTGATATTTAAACAGTATTAAATGGAAAAAGTAAAGAATAAAGTACTATGTACAACACATATCCTCATGTCTATGAAAACAGAAAAATAAGCACATAGAGTAGGTCACATCTAGTTGGAAAAATCAGGGACTATTTTGCAGGGGACTTGGGGGAATCGGGGGATGGAAAACTTGGGAAGGGAATGAATTGCAGGCGAAGAGAGAGGGGGCACGTGGTGTGGAGGTGGACAGACATGAGGAGGGGTAAGAGTTTGCAACTCCCAAAGGGACAGAGTCAGAGAACGGGCACGGGTGGCAGGATGTGAGATTGCAGACAAGAATCAAGCCTACGGGGAGGTTTTTAAGTGGCATATCCAGGCATCTGGACTTTGTCGAGTAGGTGTTGGGATGTTATAAAGATTTGGGAAGAAAGGGGGTGCCTGGGTGGCTCAGTGGGTTAAAGCCTCTGCCTTCAGCTCAGGTCATGGTCTCAGGGTCCTGGGATCGAGCCCGGCATCAGGCTCTCTGCTCAGCAGGGAGCCTGCTTCCCCCTCTCTCCCTGCCTGCCTCTCTGCCTACTTGTGATCTCTTTCTCTCTGTCAAATAAATAAATAAAATGTTAAAAAAAAAAAGATTTGGGAAGAAAGGAATGAGAGGAGCAGATATGCATGTTAGGGATGGTCACGTGGAGGGGTACGCGGTAGAGGACAGCAAAGCATGAAATCGGGCATTTAGGAAGCTACAAGTTGCCCTGGCTTTCCCCTGCATTTTACAACTATCCTGTGGATACAGCTTGAGTTTTACTCCCTGCTAGAATGTTTTTGCTGCTTTCATAAGAAATCAGTCACGTGAACGGAGTTGGCGATTCCTTTCCAACATTCCCAACAGATGTTCCACACATCCAAAAATCACTGATCTCCATTCAATAATCAAATTCTGGGCAGATACCGCTTTTCAAAGAAATGTGATTTTGCCTGTTTAATGAAAGGAAGTGAGATCATTAAAAGAGTTCCCTAAGTAATGCATTTTAAATGAAAGCCTTTTTTTAAGTCTTTGGGAAAAGAAATATCAAAAGTTAAACCGAAACATCCAGGAAAAGCTCAAATTAATATGTTAATTCTGCCAACACCCAAGGTTCTGAGTCCAAGCCTAGAAGTAACAGAGCATATGGTGATTTACTGCTCCCAAGCTAAAATTTTAACTATGCTTATTGAAATCACAAAATAAATGTCTCATGTGAAGTTTTCATCACTCTTCCAATGTGAAATATGCAAGTATTAGAACGTCTCTGTTTTGTTCTAGAGATTAGTTTATGATACCTGGAGCCATCAGTAATTTTCATTAAATGTGTCAAATGAGAATGAGCTAGGGAAACAGGTGATAGATTCATATGTAGTATTTTGTCTTTACAGTGAAAAATTTAATGTCTCTCTGTGGGCATTACATATTTCCCTGTCTGACAGATTTTTTTCCCATAAAAAAGACAATGAACCTTTGAATTATAGGTAAATGAAATTACATGGTTACAACTCAATGAAACTCTTGGAAATATTATGCAGCATCAACTGCTAAGATTTAAGTTTTTCTGTTTATCTGTTACTACCAGGGAAATTGCCATCAGTGCTTTGGTGACCCAAAAAAAAAAGTCTGCATATGAATGCTGAAGTAGATCCACAAAAAGGGAATTTTCGATGAGATGAAAAATTATACATATTCCAGTCTTCCTGAGGTTAAAGAGTTTTAAAATCTTTAAACGTCAGCTTTCTGTCCAACATTTACTAGGTCAATGCCAATCAAAACCACAATAAGATATCACCTTACACCTGTCAGAACAGCTAATATCAAAAAGGCAAGTAACAAGTGTGTAATAGGATGTGGAGAAAAAGTAACCCTCATGCACTGTTGGTGAGAATGTGAATTGGTAGAGCCAATATGGAAAACAATATGGAGGTTTGTCAAAAAATCCAAAATAGGAAACCATTTGATCTAAGAATTCCATCAGTGGGTATTTACCTGAAGGAAACAAAAACATTAATTTGGAAAGGTATCTGTAACCCTATGTTTATTGCAGCATTATTTACAATAGCCAAGATATGGAAACAACCTACACACACACACACACACACACACACACACACATACACAGAGGAATATTACTCAACCATAAAAAAGGATGAGATCTTGCCATTTGTGACAATACTGATGGACCTGGAGGGTATTATGCTAAATGAAATAAGTCAGACAGAGAAAGACAAATACCATATGATTTCACTTACATGTGGAATCTAAAAAAAATAATGAAACAAATGAACAAACAAAGGTAGAAACAGACCCATAAACATAAAGAACTGGTTATATACATGAACTAATGTAACATTGTGTGTCAACTGTACTTCAATAAAAAAAGAGATTGATGCATTTGATTTAAACACATAAAATAAAGTTTTCATGTATCAATTATATCTCAATAAAACTGGGGAAAATTTTTCTCATGTAAAAACAAAACCATTCAAAGTAAAGTCAAAACACAAATGAAAAATTAGAAGGTATTTCAATAATACGCCATTACTATTTTTTAACACTTATAATTTTTAAATATTAAGGAAATATTAAAAACATTTTTTTAAAGTGTCAGTGTTGGGTCACCTGGGTGGCTCAGTGGGTGAAAGCCTCTGCCTTCGGCTCAGGCCATGATCCCAGAGTCCTGGGATTGAGGCCCACATCAGGTTCCTTGCTCAGAAGGGAGCCTGCATCTCCCTCTCCCTCTGCCTGCTGCTCCCTCTAATTCTGCTCTCTCTCTTTCTTTGTCAAATAAATAAATAAATAATCTTAAAAAATAAAGTGTCAATCAATGTTAATTTGGGAAAAAAATCAGAATTTTTTTTTTACTTCTAAAATTACATTATTTGCCAAATAAACTTCTTATAGGAGAAAAAAAATTGAGGAAATGAAAAAAATTTATAGAGAAGGCAAAAGCTATTTTAAAAGATGATTTCAAAATGACTTTTAAACATATAAAAAAGATGTTCAATTTCACTTTTAGTAAGAAAAATGCAAATTTCTCAACCACAAGAATGGCAAAATTCAAAGTGTAACAGTACAGGTAATTGGTAAGTCCATGGGAAAAGGGTCATTCTCATATATTGATGGTGGAAATTCAGAGTTACCATCCCAACAGAGGAGAATATGCATGTGTATTATAAAACTATATGCTTGTTATTTGATCCAGCAATCACATATCTGAAAATACACCTGAACAAATATCTCCAACAATACAAAAGCATATATGCACATGGTCATTCACTACAGCATTATGTGTAATTGCAAAATATTAACAATTATCTTAAGTGCCCATACAGGTGATTAGTTGAATAAGCTATGGTACATACACAAATGGGGAACACAGTATCCACAAAGAAGATGAAGGAAGGTCTCCATGAACTGCATGGAGAATAATTATCAGGATATAATCCAATAAACAGAGCAAAGCAAAAGATTATAAATAATGTGCTATTTTTGTATAAGAAACAAAGCACAAAGGAAAATAGGAAAATATGCATGCATCTGCTTATTTTTCCAAAGAAAATAGAATAAGAACGAGCCATAAATAATCAAACTGGTTATCTATCAAGGGCTAGGGAAGTGCTAGATAAGAAGGGATAAGGGAAGGAGACACCCTTCAAAACTCCTTTTCTGGTACAATGCTGACTTTTAGAATCATATTAATATCCTACACTAGAAATGTATAATATGAATCTTCTTAGGAGGGACCATCTTCAAACCCCAAATGCAGAACACTATAGAAAATAACTGCCTATGTTCATCAAAGAATGTCAATCTCAGGAAAGGCAAAGAAAGACTGAAGGAGACTAACTAGACAGGACAAAGGCAACAACCTAGACTAGATTCTCTATTGGAGGAAAAAAACGCTATAAATGAGATTATTGGGACAATATTGGACAAATTGGGACAAATCTGAAAGATGGAGTTTAGATTAGGTAAAAAGATTATATACGAAATTTCCTGAAATTGATAAAGTATATACTATGATTATTAAAGAGAATATCCTTGTTCTTAGAAAGTAAACATTGAAATATTAAGGGGTGTGACATATACAATCTACCTTAAGTGAAAAATATAAATAATAAAAAAATCACATCATTTTCTCAAATGAAAAAAGAAATAATAACACACACATATGGGGGTAATAAAGCAAATGGGGAAGTGCTAAAGAAAATTGAATCTGGATAAATGGCATATACTTGTTTGTCCTATTCTTATAACTTTCTAGAAATTTAAAATGATTTCAAATAAAAGAAAAAAGATTATATATTTCACTGGAAGAAATAAATAGTAAGACAAGCCAAGGAAGTTTTGAAAGAATAGAGTAACAAGGAGATTTATGCTCTACCTGTATTAAATCTCATTCTAAAGTTCTAAAATATTTGTCCTGTAAAATATTAGTCTTGTACTACTACAAGAATTGAGGAACAGATCAAAGAAAGGGACCTAAAGGCCCCCAAAAGACACTATAAATACATATGTTGAAGTTGGAATTTCTATCCCTTAGCAAAGGATTCATACTTCCGATAAGTAATACTGGAACAGTTTTCTAAACAATTTTCCAAAATTGTTCCAGCATTTAGAAAAACAATTTGAGAAAAAAATCAAAGTAGATCTTTATCTCATAAAATAACCAAAACATATGTCAAGTACAAACAAGTAAGCAGAAACAAATGACAACACACACACATACACACACACACACACACACACACACAGAAAATGGAAGAAAAATACTAAAGAACAACTATCTAACTTAAGAATGACCAATGTCTTTTAAAGAATAAAGATAGATGATGAAACTATTAAGGAAAATATTCATCTAACATAGAAATAAAAGGCTGCTGTCTGTAAAAGAAATACCATAAATAAAAATAAGGGCAAATAAAAAACTGAAAAAACCTATCAGTTATGGCTGATAGAAGTTTAACAAATAGGGATATAATTTCTCATCATTAAATTGGGAAAATTTTTTTAAAAAATTTTAAGACTTTATTTAAAGCAGGAGAGGGATCCTATTAGCTAGGATCTTGTTGAGAATCTTGGCATCCATATTCATGAGGGATATTGGTCTGAAATTCTCCTTTTTGATGGGGTCTTTACCTGGTTTGGGGATCAGGGTAACGCTGGCTTCACAGAAAGAGTCTGGAAGTTTT
>CM052809.1:96643919-96727845 GCA_028533885.1 Nasua narica
GGGGGGGGGGGTGATCCTGGTGGTGGGTATCGAGAGGGACACGTACTGCATGGAGCACTGGGTGTGGTGCATGAACAATCAATCTTGTAACACTGAAAAATTAAAATAAATTTGGGAAAAAAAAAAAAATAAAGCAGGAGAGGGAGAAGCAGGCTCTCCATTGAACAAGGAGCCCAATGCAGGGCTAAGTCCCAGGACCCTGGGGTCACGACCTGAGCCAAGGCAGATTCTTAATTGACTGGCTATCCAGGTGCCCTAACTTGGCAAAATTTAAAATATAAACAGACAGCGTCCCACTTTTAAACACACTAAAGAGTTAGCTGACAGAAAGTCTCTGAATAAAATTTCATATATGTAAATAGCCTTAAAATTTTCTAATCTCACTTTGATTTTAAAAAAAAAATGAAGGAAGATAGCAACATGTGAAAAACACAGAAATGTCCACCTGCTGGGCAATGGAAAAGCATTGCATGGTCATCTATATGCGGGAATACTACGAAGCCATTAAAAATCAATTTTCATGTATACTGAATGATACGGAAAATGCTCATGATCGCTCCGGTGTGCCCGGGCCTTGCCCGGCCCTCCCCCGTGTCACCATCATGGTGGCCTTGCTTCTGCTGTGGTAAAGACAGTCTGGGGCTCTGAAGAACCAGGGGTAAACAAAAAGGGACTGCCACCAAACCCCAAGAAGCAAAGTCCACCAAAAAATGTACTGCAACCAAAGGAGATGGGCAAGCTACTAGCCACCCCAACAGTAGCTGAATTGTCTAAAAATTGTCTTCAGCCAGTTTTTACCAATCATTTGTGAATCACGGTAAGATGGTAGCAAGCCCTAGCCCCAGTCCCAATGCTAGCATGCTATTCACAGATGAAGGGGTTCCAGAATTTTTGTCAAGAAAGACTTTGGTAGAGTTTCCTCAAAAAGTTTTGTCTCCATCCAGAAAACACAGTTCGAATTCAAACTTTTCAGGAGAGCGGGGGAGGGACAGATGATTTATTGCCCTCTTCATCCAGCTCCTCTGATTCAGAGTCCAGGAGGATGAGGGCTCCAACTGATCCTCAGATGGTGAGCAGGGGCAAGGAGGGCTTCCAAAACCGCAGGCCTCCCATTCCCTTGGAAATAGAGCCCCTCAAATTGCAATATCAGCAAAAAAGAAGACCTGGTCACAGCAGGGACAGCCAGACCTCACCCCTCCAGAGAGGTCCTATCAGGCAAAGAAGAAAGGGCCCACCGTTACCACAAAGCCAACAGAGGACACTACGAAGCCAAGAGAGGACAGAAAAGACTCTAAACCCAAAACCGCAATGCCCATGTTACAAGCAGACAAAGAGTTTATGAAGCAAAATGTAAAGGGAAAAAATGGAGAAAATATTCAGATCAAGTGAAAAAGATAAAGCCAAAAGCCAACTGATGTTACCTGATCATACAAAGTCAGGATTGTCTACACAGCTGGATGGCAGCCCAGCAGCTGGGCAACTGTCAGAAAGAACCAGAGCAGCAGGACAGCTGCAAGCAACTCCTGAGACCAGAGAAAGACATTCGGAAAAACGAGTACTGCTGTTTTTCCGGGAGGCGGCGTTTCCCGTTTGACAAGGACAATTCAGGGAAGCAAGTAAAGGGAGGAAACCTGAAGGCTAAAGAGGAGGTTTTGGAAGATCAGGAACCAGGAAAACACCTGAAGCCAGTTCCTGTTCCTAAAGAAGGTGTTTTTGAGGAGAAGACCAGGGGCCTGAAGCTTGAGGGAAAGGACAAGATGGCTGAAGAGTCGGTGTCTTGTGAGGAAGAGCAGGATGACACACAGAGGCCCACTCAAGCCACCGGCCCGGTCGAGCTTTTGACAACACCACGTACAGGAACCTCCAGCACCATGACTATACCTTGTACACCTTCTTAGACCTCGACCTTGACCTGTCCAAGTTTAGCATGCCTCGGCCGTCTTCAGGACCAGAGTCACCAGGACCAGAGTCACCTCACCACTGAGCGCTCCCCTGAGAGAGGGAGCCTTCCGGTGTCTGGGCAGCAGAAATAAAGTCCACTCCAGTCATGAGGGAAAAAAAAAATAGAAAATGCTCATGATCTCTTGTCAACTCTAAGTCTAAAACTCTTTCTCTATAGATAACAGTATAATTCTTACTATGTTATTTGATTTAAAAATGAGGATCTGCTAAGAGTATATAACACCTGGAGAACCATGGTAAAAAGAGCAAACAGAAACAGGAGCAGACACAAATGTATAAATAAAAGCATGAAATAGATATGGTTTTTATAACATACACAGTTGACAGTGACATCTCTATCCTCCCTCAAGTTCCTAATACGGTATTCAGTAAACACTAAATAATTAAGCTCCACCTCCTTGTGAGATTGAATATGTTTAAGAGGGATATGTTTTTGTATCTACAATTAGAATGGAACCTATCCAGGGGTAGAGCTAGAGTTTATTGTAAAGGGGGCAGTATTTTGAAAGTTAATAATGTGCTTTTGTCTTCTGCCTTCCTATGTATGTGACGTTTGTACTAGTCAGTCCAAAGCAGCTGCCTGGTGAGAAATCCAGATTTACAGAAAAAAGAAAAATACAGAGAAGGGTGGAGATGAGTTCTCATTCAGTGTATCAGACACTACATCTAGAGCACTCTGCCTATGCATGCCTCTCATGGTAAGGACCAGGGTAGGCACTGTTGCTTTGGGCCATGTAGTGGATGTTTTGGTTTATGGGACACAGCCTCTGCTGTAACTATTCGATTCTGCACCTTGAGGTGTGGAGGTATTTTAGGCAAGTTGAGATCTGTGCAGGGTGGTGGGGAGAAGGGGCTCTGGCACTCCACTTAATATGATACACTCGAAAGAGGTCCTTTGTAATTTCCCTTTAAAATCCTGAAATGTAGTTACATCAAATTAAACATGTGGCTCACTGTGTTCAGATGGAAGCTTACCAACTCAAAGTACCTTCAGTTCTTCAGTGGCATGAACCCTAAGTTGAGAGTCAGTGAGAGGGCAAAATGCCTACTCTTCAAGGCAAGAGTGAGTTGATAGGAGGGAGCATGGAGACCTGGGGGTCTCTAGCAAGTAAGAACCAACATGAGCCCATCCAGCCATAAAAGCTTCACGAAATCTTTACCAAGGCAAGGGAGACCAGGATACAAATTACACTAACCCAAGACTCTCACGCCAACCCCAGGTAAGTGACTCTGACACCATGCCCATCACAGCGAACTAGAAAATGAGGAATTCTGCCTTGGAGACAAGGAGACAGAGTTACTTGACCTAACTTGCATTCAGTCAACCTAAGTCATTGCCACTCTCCGTGTGGTCCACGGACCTGTACCATCGCCTGGGGGCTTAGGAGAAATGCAACATCTCAACATGTCCCACACCTACTGATCTATTTAATGCATTTTCATAGGATCCCAGGTGATCTGTAAGCATCTTAAAATTTGAGTACTGAAAGAGGCCACAACTCCTCAACTCCTACCTCCAAGCACTCTGAGAAAGAGAAACGTCAGACAAGGTGATGAGATACAGAACACAATCACCCAGGAGAGATCCGAGCCATTACTGGTTAGCTGGAGAAATTATTAACTAAGTGTCTAATCTAATTTAAAGCCCATGCCATAGTTGAAAGAATCTGTTCATGACCATATATCTGTGTGTTCTCCCAGGGCTGGCATGTCAGCAAGAAGGGCACAGAGTGTGGTGGGGCACACACAGGTCAGGTCATCAGCAGAATCAGCAGAGATGAGCAAGACCTTGCACAATACTGATCTTGTGCTCACAGCACTGAATCCCCTGGAAAACCCAGACTGAGGGCTGGACTGGCTTAGCATCTCTGGGCCACAAGCGTGTGGCATTGGAGGGAATTCAATTCTCTCTTCTGCATCCTGAAGGACATTTACAAAAAGAGAATATGGCAGTCAAATGGAGATTCTCACTTGAACAAGATTTAGGCTCAAATTGTCTTCCCCTGCAGGCACCTGGGTGTCTCAGTGGGTTAAAGCCTCTGCCTTTGACTCAGGTCATAATCTCAGGGTCCTGGGATCCAGCCCCACATCGAGCTCTCTGCTCGGCAAGGAGCATGCTTCCCCCCTCTCTCTGCCTGCCTCTCTGCCTACTTGTGATCTCTCTCTCTCTGTCAAATAAATAAATAATATATTTTTTTAAAAAAATTCTTCCTCCCCTGTTGATAAGCCACATGGCTGATGCAGAAGTCACTGAAGCGGTCTCAGCCACAGTTTCCTGACCTGTGTGTGAAGAATACAAACCCACACCCCATAGTCCACAATTCTGAAATCAAAAGCTCTAAAAAGAAAAGGTTCTGAAAAGGTTTTCGGAACGTATTTGATGGCCAACCTGACCTGAGGTGAATTTCTCTCACTGTAAAATGGGACCTGAACCAACACTGACACCAAGGATAGTCTTCATTTATTTCATTTAGGATATGTTTCCTGTGTTTTGTTGACATCAAAAAAGTACATGTTGGGATGACAGAGTGCTGCCCGGGATCCCACTAGGATATGTATATTGTCTTACCTTTCTAAACAACAACAACAACAACAACAACAACAACAACAACAACAAATTCTACATTTTGAAACATTCAAAGGGTCTGGATAAGAGATCAAAGCTTACAAGCCATTATAGGCATTTAATATGTGAAGGATCTAGTCCAAAGTCTGGAATACAATAGATGCCCCCAAATAAATTAATTTCCTTCTCTCTCCTTCTCCCTCCCTAAATCTCTTAAAAAAGAAAGAAAAAAGCCACTATGGTAAAGGTGCATAAAGATGGATATTTTTAATCATTACATTTTCAATGCCTTTCTCATAAGATATGCAGGGTAATCATGATTCTATTTGGTAAAGAAATGAAACACAGCAAAATGAAACTATGTGAATGAGCGATAAACATAAAACAACCCATAACAATATATATCACAAACAGCATTTTCTCAAACGGGCAGTAATGAGTAATAGCTAAGAACATGAGATCTCATATCGATCAACTCTGGGTTCAAGTCCAGGCTTTGTTTCGGACCATCTGCAGGAGAGCTGCAAGCTACTTAGATAATTAAATTAACTTCACAGAGCCTCAGTTTTCTAAACTATAAAATAGATATTAAATTTGTACCTCCATCCCAAGTTTGTGCCCAAGATTAAATGAGATGCTGTATGTACAGAACTTAGTGCAATGCTTGTCAAATCCCTACATGGTAATAGTAATAACTTAGCAATTATTATAGATTAGAGCTACAGTTGACTAGATACTAAATCACCTAGATTCATTAGACATCAACAGTCTGAAAATGCTTTCAGTTCCATATTTGATTATACATTGAACAAAAATATATTTAAAGTTAATTTACACGTTAATTGGGTTTTAACACTAACAAACAGGTTGTAAGAGCCACCTAACATGTTTTGACATGCTAACAGCTAGAGGGTATATTCTCACATTAAATTATAATTCTGTAAATATTTAATTTGTCAAAAACCACAAAATAATTACTGTATTAGATTTCCAAATGCTAAATCTTAACCTGAAGATTAATATAGTATGCAATAAACAGAGAATCTAATTGCTACTTCATGTGGAATTTCTACAACACCCCCAAAGTTATGGTAAGTATCAGTAATTCATTCCATCTAAACTTGGGAAAAATTAAGAAACCATTGGCACACATTTGATTTTACAAATTAGCACATTCTAATTAAATCTCTCAGAGTCTATAATAATATATGTGGGTCTAATTAACTAACTCATCAAGCTTCTAAGTGGACCAAAGAGTAAAATATTTGAACTTAAGCAAAGCAAAATCATTAAAGAGGAAAATTTGCCAAAGTTTGAATCTGTAAGGGAAACTGGCCTTTGAGTCTAGGCTGATTCTTGGCTTTCTGCAAATATGCATTCCTAGTTAGAGGAAGTGTGAGGATATTCATTTCAAAGGTAGTGGATTAACAATTTAGACAGTTTTTAGCCTATGAATAGACGGTGATTCCAAAGTTCAAAGAGGTGTCAGAGCCATAACTCGGGACAGCCTGGGCCAGTTCAGTTTAAGAGAGCAATAAAAGCCTGCCAAGAAGAAGCTGGCGATTCTTAGAGATCTGTGTCAAAGGTAAGAGACTAAAGAAGCAAGTGGATTATTGGTAACATCTGGGTCAACCATAACCTACTTGCTCCTTTATTCAAATAGTTATTGTGTCTCTAACGTGTGCTGAACACTTTACTAGCAATGAATATCCAGGAGACCTGGGAGCAGGAAATACGAAACCAAGCCATAGGAACCCAAGAACACAAGGATGAACCTCCCCAAAGATTGGAGCTAGCAGGCCAAGGAATAAATCCAGTGATGAGGAGTGTAGTTCAGCAGCAGAGAAATAGCCTGGGGGCACCCAGCTGAGGTGCTACATAAGTGCAGGTGCCTCAAACAGCAGAGATAGAGCTAAATCAGCATCCAGCATAGAGACTGGAGCCTTGAGAGGCAGGGCAATCTGGTAAGACATCGCATTCCATGAACTTCTTTGGTTTAGAAACCACTAGGTCATATTACCTTTGAAGAAGGCCACAAACATATATATACTATGATAAAACTTGGGCGCCTGGGTGGCTCAGTTGGTTGAGCAACTGCCTTCGGCTCAGGTCATGATCCTTGAGTTCCGGGATCGAGTCCCACATCGGGCTCCCAGCTCCATGGGGAGTCTGCTTCTTCCTCTAACCTTCTCTCCTCTCATGCTCTTTCTCACTTTCTCTGTCTCTCAAATAAATAAATAAATAAATAAATAAATAAATAAATAAATAAATAAATAAAATCTTAAAACTTATGTAGTAATCTAGTGATGGTGTTCATGAACCTTCCTTGTGTTTATAAGGGTTTTATGGGGGGCATAAGTGGTATTGGGGGACACATCTACTTCCTGCTAACAGATGTGAAAGTGGCGGGGGAGACATCTCTTCCTTTTCTCCACTTGCTGGTCAAGATCCAATAGCCACAAGAGTTCCAGGCTGATCTCACACCTGCCCTTTGTTCCAACATTCTTTTTTTTTTAAAGATTTTATTTAATTTTATTTGACAGAGAGAGAGATCACAAGTAGGCAGAGAGGCAGGCAGAGAGAGGAAGCAGGCTCCCTGCTGAGCAGAAAGACCAAGGTGGGGCTCGATCCTAGGACCCTGAGATCATGACCCAAGCGGAAGGCAGAAGCTTTAACCCACTGAGCCACCCAGGTGTTCCTGCTCCAACATTCTTATTAACCTCCAAAGAAGGTCAAGGTACAGTTTCCAAATGTTAAAGACGTGATTCTCATATAAACATAGAATTAACATATACTAAAGACAACATTTAACTCATTAATGAGAGAACAAGCAAAATGGCTGCTATGGGCTGTTTCCCCTAAAATGATATATTGAAGTCCAAACCCCAAGTATCTCAGGAGGTGACTTTATGGGAAACAGGGTCATTGAAGGTGTAATCGGTTAAGGTGAGACCATACTGGAGTAGGGGGAGCCCTTAATCCACTGTGACTACCGTCCTTGTAAGAAGACAATCTGAAGGCACAGGCAGAATGTTAAGCAACAATGGAGGCAAAGACTGGAAGGATACAGCTCAGGCCAAGAAACACCAAAGGCTGCTGGGCACCTACCAGAAGCCAGCAGGAGGCAAGCAAGGCCTTCCCTACAGGTTTCAGAAGGAGCATGACCCTGCTGACCCCTTGATGTGAGACAATGAGAATATGATTTTGGACTCCAGACCATGACACGACAAAGTTCTGTGGTGTTAAGCCACCCAAGCTCTGGTAATTTGTTACGACAGCCCTAGGAAACGATCTACTAGGTAAGCGGACTCAAAGAGCATTAGAGAAATTGAGTATTTACCATCATTTTGAAAAAAAAAAATCTTGGAATAACATTATTAAAGATACAAAACTGGAGGGCACCTGGGTGGCTCAGTCGGTTAAGTGTACAACTCTTGATTTCAGTGCAGGTCATAATCTCAGGGTCCTGAGATCAAGCCTGGCATCCGGCTCTGCACTCAGCAGGGAGTCTGCTTGAGATCCTCTCTCTCTCTCTCTCCCTCTGTCCTCCTCCTGCTTGTGAGCACATGTTCATTCTCTCTCTCATAAATTAAGAAAAGGTACAAAACTGGCTTATGTCCTAGCATGTGACCCAGCAGTCAGATCATGACGTTGCGGGGAGAGAAATCATCTCTCCTGGACAAATGTCTACAAGTTAGCACATAACTGCACCAAGCCTGAGCTTGTAATCGAATGTACATGGCAATTCAAACAAAAGGACCATTCCCTTAGATGATTCAAAAACCCATGGGTGGCCCATTAAATAATGTTCCAACATGACATATTAAAAGGGCTTATTCTCCACTCTCTTCCCTTTTGAATGATCCCTAAGATTTGTACCTTTTTTTTTTTTTTTGGTAAATCCCTTCCTCACACGCCTGACCACTTGAATTTGCAAGTTTACCAGCGTGTTGTCCTGGCCACGCCTCACCTACTTGCTGACCGTCTACACGTGAAGTTTGTCATCCAGCCCATGCCCTCTAGAAATCTAGTCTTGTCCCCGTTCTGACAGTAATCAAGCTCCTCCCATTTTAATACAGCAGGGCTTTAATGGCTCTGATCCACCACTCCACCAGACTGGAGGCTTAGTGAGATGCAACTCAGTTCTGTAGAAACCAAACAAGTTCCTCTGACAGAATCTGGAAGGAGGTTCGGACAACTTTAATAGGAAAACGTAACTGCTTTGCTCTTTGACACACTAGAAAGGAGAAATGAAATATTTTCCCTCACCTCCTGGGATGGTTTGAAGATTAAGCCCACCTTGCTTTCCAAGAAAAGAGACAAGAGATTCTACCTTGGTAGGAATTTGGACTTGAGGTTTAATAGGCCAGGATGGTCTTCGTGAAAGAAGCAGCAGCTGGGGTCGGGTGTGACCCACCTATGTGCCCCCTAGTGTAGCGAGAGAGCTTACCAAGAACGGAGCTGCCGCTGCACAACAGAAGCAGGGACTGGAGATCTCCTGCCAGGCCAGGGGTCAATACTTCAGTTAAAGGATTGGGGGGGGGGCAAAGGATTCTGGGAAAGAGATCAGGGCAGGCAGTGGAAGGGGCCCTTGAAGGGGGTGGGTTCTTAAAATAGAGGCTATTGATTAACCCCTGTGAAACTATTTCAATAGATCTAAAAATGTATGGCTGGATCAGCATGCACCTACAAAGTATCAGCCTTGAAAGAGACAAAAGTTAAGCAGAAATAGGGAGGGAAAAAATGCCTTGGTGTAAGGAAGAAGAAAAAAGGAGAGCCTTCCTGGATTTCCCCCAGGACAGCCAAGAATCCAAGAGAAGGTGTTAGAACCGCTGACTCTTGTAGGGAGGGCATTAGAACTTCCCTCATCCTCCCATCCATGAATTTCTAGTGGTTGAACAGCGTAAGTTGGAGAACCCCTTGGCTGGAAGAATGTTAAATGACATCCTAGTACAGATTTCCATTTTAAAGCTTAAAATAAAATAGCATTCATTCATTTATCTTTCCCCTTCCCCCTACCATGCAATGCAACTCACATCAAAGGGTGAAAATCTAGGAATACGTGTTTCTATTTTATCTCAGGGTGGCAAAAGTTAGGGAGAATGATTTCTCCTTCCTGGCGTCAAGTCAACAGAACCAAATTTTTCCTGGCTCTCAACTATGGTAAATGATTAGATACATGGCCTGGATCAGTAAAGTGGTGCAGTTTCATTTCCTGAAAGGAAGAGAGGTTTAAATTCACCAGACAACTCATTTGTAACAAGCTTGCAAGTGCGGGGAGAATGTAGTAACTATCCACCCTGCTTGAACAAGTCCGTGAATGAAAGAAAGGCTTTTGACCTCCAAAGAAAAAAATTAAAGGGATTAGTCATTTTGATTTTGGTTCTGAATTCAAAATCAATGCCAAGATAGAAAATGCCATAATGCATAGAAATGCTGCCAGTGAACTTCTTTAGAAAATGGGATGAAATATTAGCAGTCACCGGTGAACTTGGGTCCTACCCACAATCAATAGGGATCCTTCATTCCAACAACAACAACAACAACAACAACAACAACAACATAATAGCAGCTCAAATTGATTGAATGTTCAGGCTGTGCTAGAGATGTGCTAAGGGATAAATCTGCACTCTCTCAAATGATCTTCACGACAGCCACCCGAATATTTATCATTCCTACCCTGGTTTACAGGGGAGGACAGTGCCACTGTTAAAAGGTTATGGAACTTGCCATCTATAAATGGAGAAGCTGGAATTCAAACCCAGGCCCACCTGACACTAGAGCCCATGACCTGAAACACTATCATATCACTTAATAGCTATCATCACTTAATAGCCATGAAGCGCCATCATATATCACTTAATAGCCCAGAAAAGAGTGGGGTGTGGGGCACCAATAACGTATCCCAGACGGAGTCCAAGAGACTTCGTGAACCAGAGAAGCTGCCCCCAGGCATTTATAAAACAAAAACAAAAACAAACGACCCCTGCCCCAAAAAAACAACAACAGAAAACAGAAGACTATTCTTGAAAGCTACCTAATTTTTATTGTAGCGTGATTTGATTTCCTTCCTTGAGAGCCTTCTTAATTCTGTTAGAACACCCTCAATGAAATATAGACTAAGCCGAAATCATCCTGATGCAAGCTGGAAAGCAAGATCAATCAGGAGGCCATTAGAAGAAGGATGAAGGGCAAGTGGCGGAAAGCAGCCAATGCCAAGAGAGTATCGGGATCCTTCTCAAGTGTCTCCGATGTCTTCAGTGTCAGTTGCTTCCTGAAATGCTGTAGCTCTGGGTCAATTTCCCATTATCCGCCTATGAATTCCCCACTCTGCAGATTTATCTTGAGGTCTTTGAAGCTTTATGCCTAAAGTGGCTCCAAACTCTACAGAGCCAACTTCAGAGCTGCTGCTTCCATCTGCAGTGACCGCCCCCCCCCCCCCGATGGAATGCCAGCTAACCAGGCTCTGGTTCCCCTCATGCTCCAGTTACCCCCAACTGTAAGCAACGGGCTCTCCTTTATCTCTGTTTAGGTGTGTGCCCCGCGTGCTCCCAGAACCAGGAGCGGGAATGCACACAACCTGGGAAACGGGATTAATTCAATTTGGCTGAAGCCAAGATTGTATGTATTTTAGCTTCAGAGGTGGGTTCATTCACTCAGCTTATAGAGCATAAAACAGTTCAAAATCCTTTGAAAGGGTAGCATGCCAGAAAAGGATAAAAGAAGACCAAACACCAAACTTTGCTTTATGTAAGTGTCTGTCTTTCCTATGAAAGACGGCACGCAGGACTTGAAGGAGCCCGAGCTTTCTGCTGAAGCTGATCGGGGCAAGAGTTGGGCTTCCACCACTCCCTGGCTGGGTGACCTTGGGCAAATTACTATGTCTTTCTGCCACTTTCTCAGTGTGTAGCAGGGACCTTACTGGCTGTAGTGATTGTACAAATACCTCAGGTAAGACTAGGAACACTGTAGTTGTTTACGAGTAAATTGCAGGATCATTATCACAATCATTAATAGTAGTAATAACACCAGCATTACTAGTAGCAGAAACGGTGGTGGTAGTACTAGCAGTAATAGAAGTATTAACCGAGTAACAGCAGTGATATCATAGAAGGGAGCAAGTTACAGGTGTTGGATACATTTTGAGTAAGAGCTACCCTCCCAAAACACAAATATTGTGTTTAAGAACTACACATATTTGTATATTTTTAGAATATGCTCTGCCTCTAGCTATGAATATCAAATAGCATCTTACTCTGAAATAAGGACTGGCATAACTAATTAAGATGCTTTCCATTTATTTATTCTTTGAAGATATTTATTCAAGAGAATTGCTTAATCTTCCTCGTTCTTAATCTATTTAAGCATGTGAAACATAAATGGACTTCCCTGAGACCCTAATAACATGAAATATAAGATAAGGCCACTTGCTTTTAAATTAAAACAAAATCTATGTTTCTATCTTTGTTCCTAATATAGTGACTAATGGAGCCCTAACGCTTTGATCTTCCACTTGAAAAATATCAAAACATCTTTAATATGCAAATCAAGGCAAGAGCTTGTGGGGTCATCCGCAGCAGGTTTTTCCCCCCTTATAACAGTAATTGGAAAATCTATGGGGCCCTGAGGATCATTATTTTAAAAATAATTTTATCTCTAACAAAAATCCACTAGCTTATCCTTAGTCACATTTCAAAATGAAATTTAGATATTAAATAGTATTGATTTCAATTCAAAAGCTGCTCAGTATCAATCCCACTGACTTGGAATGAGAATCCGTGGAAATCATTAAGTCATTTATCTTGTCAAAAATCTCGGCAATGTGCCCAGATGTATCAAACACTGGACAAGGCCACTTTCAGTTCCCATTCCCACCCGGTAACTGACTTCCCGTAAGCCCTCTGGCCAGTCTTTGCCCAGGTCAGACAGCGTGGAGGAGGAGGGAAAGGGAATTTGAAAATACACATCATCAGAACTGATGAGAAGGATTTTTCAAGATGGAGGTGGGGGTGGGATTTCCTTCCAAGCGATGCGAAGACCTCCAAAACCATTGCTCACGTTTCCTGGAGTTTTCAGTGCATACTCCTTCCTGTCTCTATTCAGCAAACACTCATGTAGCTTTTCTCTTGTACCAGGCATGCTACTAGGTGCTAGGTGACAGTGATGAAATCACACACAAGAAAGCTCTGGAGAGCTTACAGGCTACTGGGGGAGGCAGAAAGTAAACAATCTATTGTGCAAATAAAAACACAAGTGTAAGTACGGAGGAAAATAATAATAGATGCTGTGAGAGGGAAGAATAGGGGAAATGATTAGATGGGAGAAAAGGATAGTTAAGCTAAATTATGGGGGAAGTAGAATTTGGCTGGAAAGGAAAAGCATTCTAGGCAGAGGGAACCTGTATGGCAAAAGATCCGAAGTCAGAAGAGGGTGGCATCAGTGACTCTGCAGGGATGACATCATCCCATGAGGAGGGTGTTTTTTGGGGGGGCAGACTCCTCTGCAGAGCTCCCTCGGTCATGGCAAAGACTGTGGAGTTTATTCCAAGGGCAAAGGAATGATTTTAAGCAGGGAGGTAACATAAGTAAAATAATAAAAATCTAATAAAAGTGTACAAGAGTGCCACAGTTGTTTTCATTTTTGTTTTTCTGGAAAAGCTCTAGGATTCTGCTTTTCCTCTTGCCGGATGGTTTAAAGCAATTTTTAATCAAGAGAAGTTCCCCTGGATCTCCTGCAGAATCAGCCGAGGTGGTTGCTAAAAATGCAGAATCTCCCCGCTATGGAAGAGAATCTTTGGGTGCAAGTCTAAGAATCTGCTTCTTAAAGTCCCCCCCATTCGAGTGTACTCTGAACTGGCATGGGCCCAGCAGGTACCCCATGGGGCGGGCAGAGAACAGTCCGTGGGAAGCAGGACATGTCCAGGGCAGGCTGGCCTCAGAGAATCCAGAAGGGCGTAACCAGACAAGAAGTGCAGGTGAGGCCTGAATTGGAGATGTGCATCTCTCCTCAGTGAGCAAAGAAGGAGCACAGGGCATCTCATCCCCCAAACACAATCTCTAGGCTACCTATCTCTCTGAGATTGCTGGAGATGCCGTAACAAAGTGCCCTAGGACTGGCCAGCTTGAACATCAGAAAATTACTTTCTCCAGCTTTGGAGACTAGAAGTCCAAGATTAAGGTGTTTGCAGGGCTGGTTTCTTCTGAGGGCTTTCTCTTTGGCTTGTTGAAGCCAACTTCTCCCCACGTCTTCACGTGGTCTTCCTGTGTGTGTGTGTGTGTGTGTGTGTGTGTGTGTGTCCTAATTTCTTCTTTTAATAAAGGCACCACTCCTACTGGATTAGAACCTAACCTAATTCACCTCATTTTAACTCCATTCCGTCTTTAAAGGCACATAGTGCACGGAGCACTGGGTGTGGTGCATAAACAATGAATCTTGCAACACTTAAAAAAAAAAAAGACCCTGTCTCCAAATGCAGTCACCTTCTGAAGGACTGGGGTTAGAACTTCAACAGAAGAATGTGGGGTGGGGTCAGTGGGCATAATTTTGCTCACAAAACCATCTGAATCCTCTTTCCCTTTATTTCAAGTTTAGACCCTATCTAGCGAGAGAATCTTCCTCTGTGTCTTTCAGTTTGGGGACTTAATGTCAGGGAAACCAGTTATATCTTCTCATGTAACTTAGGCTCCTTAGAAGTACTGAGCTCCCGAGGGCCTGACAGAATGCTGGGGGTGCTTTTTGACCTGGGGGTACCTTCATCCTCAATGAGCCCCCTGGGACAGCCATGAGGATACAGCTCTGCCTCTGTCCTGGCACACGGTATTAACATGTTTTTACTTTTATTCAAATAAAACAGTTGCTTCTGCTGTTTCTTGACTAATAATCACCTATTCCTCAACTCAATATATTGGACTTAAAAAATGTAATTTCTGGCCAAAACAATACATTTATCTAATAGAAAAATAATACTCAGCTGAAGCAAATTAAACGTTCAGTAATACCTCCTACAGAACATAAGTATTTGGAAATTGGACTATTAATTAACAAGAATATTGTTTAAATGGAAAACATTAACAGTTCAAAATTGAGACTATGAGCTAGAGAGACACTATTCAGACCCCAAGTTATCCTCAACAATCTGAAAGTAAAATATAACATTTTTCAATGAATTGATGGAATATAACACACAGTTTTCTAGCTAAAAATAAAATGTCCCTGAATCATTGACAAGATTTTGAGATTCAGCCAGTTCCCCATAAAACAAATTAGTCTTTATTTCTTGACTTAAAAAGTAGTGACAAAAACTTCTCTCCTTGGTCAACTGCATTTCATTTTGAAAGTTTTATTTTTTTTCCCCCAGTCTCAAAATAATCTACTTAAAGAGTGATTTTTGATGTTTTATTCCACACGTAGAATGTTGTGGCCTTCCCCAAATGTCACCTGTAACCGTTCATCCACCAGCTCCCACTCTCTGTCACTGGCATCCAGAAACAAGACCATGAGTAGAGCATCTTGTGAAATGCCAAGCACGTGGCTGACCCTGCAGCCTGCCTAACAGAGGCCTTTCCTGTTGTATTACTTCCCCAGGGCATCGAAACGATGGCCAAAGACAAGCTTCAAAAGTTCGCATGAGAATTGGCACTAGCCAGATTCTGAGTCACTGTCTCTGACCCAGTGGTCCTCGAAGTCAGGTCTCTGGATTGGCAGCCCCATCACCGCCTGGGAATTTATTAGAAATGCAAATTCTCAGACTCCATTCCAGGTTTTCTGAAATGGAAAGTCAAGAGAGGGGGTGAGTAGCCATGTGTGTTTTAATAAGCCCTCCAACAGATTCCGATTCCTGTTCAAGTTCCAGAACCACTGGATGAGTTCGAAGTAGAGCCCTAATGTTCCCCAAAGGCACATCTGGCATTGAGTAGGGGGATGGAGTGGGAGTAAGAAGAGCGGGGAAAGGCAGAAAGGGAAGAGGGGAGACAGAATATGGACCCAGGGAAGGAAACCAATCAGGGCTCATTTTAAGCTTCTGGTACTAATATCAATAGGAGTAACTTTCTCTTAGCTGATTCATATAATTAGAGCCTCATATATGGCTTTGTTGAAAATATCAGTTCTTGCTCATTTTTAAATCTAAAAACCACCATGACAGGCAGATTTCCCTTAGAACAGAGAAAGAGATGCTTCGTGCTTCAGAGGTCCTGTGCTGAGCCCTCCTTCTAGGACATTCCTTTTCACAGAGACAAAGGAGTATGCCCACCTGGGGCCCAAGACCTTCCAGACTCCTCTCTACCTATGGGGTCCTGGAACTGTCTGCCCAAATATGCCCAAGCCCCTCGCCCAGGCCTGTGCTGCTGGTCTCTTGTCTAGGACCATCTTCTGGAAGGTAGACCGTGCCACCTATGTATACTGTAGGCCCAAGAGATCATGGGTTGGAAGTCATTTATTTTTTATTATTTAAATATTCTACATATTATGATATTTTGACATCTTAAAACAACTTTCTGGCTGGAGAGAGACTATCTCTCTTGAGGCTAGCCAGTACCTAGACATAACAAAGGGCCCAGCCAGGAGCATGTCTTAGACGTGCAAACCAACACATCCTGAGTCGATACTTCAAATGCCGCCTTATCTAACTCTTACACACTGGGCCCTAAATCATCCCAGGGCCAGGTGCCAAGTGACTAGAGACCATTTCTGTAGGTTAGAGCCCACGGAAATTATTCAGACTAGCCAATCCCAGCTGTTTCCCCTGTCCTGCCTTGCCTTTCCTGAGAAAACTCCAAGAAAACCCATGGTTAGTGTAAGCTCTCTCTCTCACTCGCGCATTCTGCTTCCTGACCTGGTATACTACCATCGCCTTACAGAGCCTGGGGTGACTCCTTCTCTCGACTCTGAGAGCATAATAAATCTTGCAGGCCTCCCTCTCATATTATCCTGTGGCCCCACTAACTCTACCACACAATTGCCAACATGTGCTTTCTTACAACAGGGCACCAAAGAACAACTGTGTAGAGGGAAGGGGGTGGGCAGGGCTAGCAGAACCTAGAAGCATGATGGACTGGGGTGTTCACACGTGGCCATACAAGGTCCCTCACCATATGGGAAGTGCCCAAGCTGGAAAGAGCAGCCTGTGGCCCTGGAAGGAAGCAACATGCACCACCATGGTCCAGGCTTCCAACTCCAAAGAGTCTGAGAACCCTAAATCTAGACCTGGAGATTTTCAACTCCTCATGAAGACGTTATTTGTCCAGGTGGAAAGATAAAACCAACTCTAATGAACAGTTTGTTCACTTGACTTATAACTGAATCTTTATACATTTAACGGGTTGGCCTCCATTTCTCCTTTGCTTCAAGTAACCCAAGGTTAGGAGAGAACCTGGTTACAGAGTAGGAAAAGTCAAGGTGTTTTGGTTGGTTACTCATGATGCCACTTTGTTTATTTCATTTTATTTCATTTCATTTTACACAGTAGCAGAAAGTTTTCCTATCTTGAGGAAGAGTGAATAGCTAGAAGAAATTAAAACATTTCTGCATTCTGCCTGTGCCATTTTACTTCTAAGGAAGAGTAGAAGTACTTTTGTGTTGTTAAGGATTTAAAGCCGAGTTCTCACACATTAATCAGTTCTTCAGAGGACCCATGGAATTCCATTACTGGGACAGGAATTCTATCTTGTTTATCACTAAACCCTCAGCATCTAGCTAAAAGCCTAGCACAGAATAAGTTCTTTTTCTTTCCTCTTCTAATCCATCATCATCACCATTATTATTATTAATCACTTTTCAGATATAATTGACACGTAAAAATCTGTATGTATATAATTCATGAGCTTGTGAATACATGTACACCCTACAAACACAGAACTACCACCTCCATCAAGGCCATAAACCTGTCCATCAGTTCCAGAAGTTTCCTCCCACCTCCTTACACTACCATTATTTATGTCTATGTGGTAAGAACTTTAACATAAGATCTGCCATCTTTGCAGATTTTAAGGCTACAGTTCAGTACTGTTCCCTAGGCACGGTGCTGTTTAGTGGATCTCCAGAACTTATCTTGTATAACTGAAGATCTGTAGCCTTTGACCATTACCTTCCCATGTGACACCCCCTCCCTCCCAGGCCCAGCAAACCATTCTATTCTCTGTTTCTATGATCTTGATTATTTTAGATTCCACACATTTGTGAGATCATACAGTATTTTGTTTTTCTATGTCTGGTGTTTTTCCCTGAGCATAGTGTTCTCCAGGTCCATGCATATTGCTGCAAAATGGCAGGATTTCCTTCTTTTTAAGGCTGAATAATATTCCAGTGTATGTATATACCATAGTTTATTTATCTATTCATCTAGTGATGGACAATTAGAGGTTGTTTTCATATTTTGACTACTATGAAAATATTGCAGATATCTCTTTGAGATCCTGACTTCAATTCCTTTGGATATATGCCCAAAAGTGGCATTGCTGAATCATATAGTAGTTCTTTCTTTTTTCTTTTTTTTTTTAAGGATTTTATTTATTTGTGATAAGCAGGTTCCCCGCTGAGCAGGGAGCCCAATGTGAGGCTCCATCTCAGGACCCTGAGATCTTGACCTGAGCCAAAGGCAGACACTTAACTGATTGAGCCACCCAGGCATCCCTCACATAGGAGTTCTATTTTTAAGTTTTTTGAGGACCCTTCATATCACTTTTCATAATGGCTGTAACAATTTATGTTCCTACCAACAGCACGTGGCATTCCCTTTTCTCCACATCTTTGCCAACACTTGTTATGTCATTTAGGTTTTGTTTTTTCTTTTTTTTTGATAACAGTCATCCTAACAGGTGTGAAATAATAGGTCACCGTCATTTTGATTGGCATTTCCCTAATTATTAGTTATGTTCTCAATAAATGCTTGTTAAATAAATGAAAGAAAAACAAATCACTGAAGGAACCAGTTTAAAAAAAAATCAAACTTCCCAAATTATATTAAGTCACCTTACCAATCATTTATTGACCCCCTGCTGTATGCTGGGCAGGAGACACCCAGATAGAGAGGGCACTGAGCCCATCCTTGAAGAACTTACAGTATAGAGTGGGGACAAACATACAAAATGATAATTTCCATAGGAGCTGCTAAAGGCACAGCTCTTTCTCTCATCTTTCCAAGGCAACTGCTTATCAGAGTTTTTGTATTTAAAATTTACTGAAAACCCCAGGGTAACATCTCCAAAGGGACTAAGCGGGCAGGGCCCCGAAATGTTGGCAAACTAGTCGCAGTCACCAAGGTTTCTCTTTATCCAGCAGAAATCTCAGTTCATTTGCTCCTTTGGGGTATGGGATGCACATGTTAGTTGCAGTGGAAAGTATTATAAAAGCAGAGACAATACCATGCAGAAGACTTATTTCACATTATTCACTTACTTTACTTCAGGAGTGTGAGCCCACAGCTGCACAGAAGACATGGCCACTGCTCAGATTTTACTTCTCATGAGATCATCAAAGAAAAACTAACAAAGAACGTCTATACTCTGTCCACTGTACAGCCACCTTCCATTGTACGCCCTGTCGTTAGGGGATCCCAGTAAGTAAGTGGTGAACAGTGTGAGCTGGTGTCTTTCCTGCAAAATCCCAGGACTTAACAAGGCTGATAGGGTAGAAAGGCATTGTATATACACCGGCTCGTGCACCACAGGTATTTTCCAGCATGAAGTCCTTCAAGGTGCCGTCACCTGCAATTTAAGGTCCATAAGACAATCGACAGCACAGAGGAAGACGTGCCACCAAGAGATAATCAAATAAGTGGATCATGTCTCGCAGTGATTCCCTCAATGAAAATTCTTCATATTTTTCTGATTATAATGTAAGCCAGTAGAAGACCCCAGCACACAGAGGGAAACTGTACTCGTCAGCAGTTTTCTCGGGAAACACCCACATGGAATTTTAAATCAGCTTTCAATTCAAAGCAAAATTGCCTTTTCCTAAGTTATTTCCTTGCTGACAATAAAAGGTACTTTTAAAATTATTTTAAGATCAGACTACATGTAGGTAACATGACCAGATTTGTCACCCCAGGGAACATAGCTGATTAGCTGACATTAGAATTCTACATTTGGCCAACCCTTGTTGATTTTTTAAAACGGAGGAAATTATTTTCGTGAAATTTGTTTATTATGTTAAAGTGCAATAACTTCGTCGCTTTGTAGAATTATGATGCTACACAGATCTTCATATTTATGAAAAGCACCCAGCGTCTTCAATGCCTGAGGCAATGACTGCCATCGTAAGACATAAGACAATCTAGTCCTACCTCAAGGCAGCCCCTGACACACGCACAATCAGTGTTTATAAATTTCCTTCTAAATCATATATCCTCATATTTTGCATTGTGAAGTCATCTATACTGTGCATGGATGATAGGAAAGTTCAATTCTATATGAGACCCTACAACAACTATGTCCACAATAGCCCAACTATGGAAAGAACCTAGATGTCCATCAACAGATGAATGGATAAAGAAGAGGTGGTGTATATATACAATGGACTACTATGCAGCCATCAAGAGAAATGAAATCTTCCAATTTCCAATTACATGGATGCAACTTGAGGGTATTATGCTAAGTGAAATAAATCAATCAGAGAAGGACAATTATCATATGATCTCTCTGATATGAAGAATTTGAGAGGCAGGGTGGGGGGGTTGTGGGAGGTGAGGGGGAAATGAAACAAGATGGGATCAGGAGGGAGACAAACAATAAGAGACTCTTAATCTCATGAAACAAACTGAAGGTTGCTGCAGGGGTGGGGGGAGAAGGGAAAGGGTGGTCGGGTTATGGACACTGGGGAGGGTATGTGTTATGGTGAGTGCTATGAAATGTGTAAGCCTGATGATTCAGACCTGTACCCCTGGGCCAAATAATACATTATATGTTAATAAAAAAAAAAAAGACCCTGCAACAACTGACATAATGGGGGGAGGGCTCTCTGTAATGGAACTGTAGAGTCAACAAGTTGGTCATTTGAAGAGCACTTCTCCATCGTGTCCCCAGATGCTACAAAGGGAGGTAGGTCCATTCTATGTACTCCTAATTAGAAATTATAATATTCTCCCCATGGGGAAATGTCTTCTAAGATCCAAACAAACGATATATATTTTGGAACACTGTGCATTTGTACGTAGACTGAAGCCAAGCTCTACTAATGTTAAGACTTCTTCATGAAGTATACACAATGGCCTTTCTGGCAGAAAGAGTAAATTCTCTGCTAAGAGCTGAGAGGGCCCATTTAAAATGAAGACAAGAACAAATTCCCATATGGTCTACTTGCTGGTTGTTATGGAAGCGTACTCCATGTTGAATGGTATGCTCCACAATGAAAAACTGAGTTCCAGGAACATTGTTCTAACTCCTGTATCCCCGAACAGGCTGATGATAAAAATTTGAGGGATACTGAAGTCACTCATGCAAATCTCCCAAACTTAGCAACCCAATGCATAATATCCCCAACTCTCAGGGTAGAATGGATAAAATACTCTGGCTCTTTTGCTATCCTGGGAGAATAATGAAAATGAACAGAAGCCCTAGGCTCCACCCCTTATTAGCTGTGTGACCTTCCACTTTCTTGCTGTGTAGTGGGATTAATAACAGTATTCATTTCCTTGGGTTGTCACAAGAAGTAAATGAGTTACTAGTGCTTAGTGTAGTACCAAGTACACAAACAACAATCAATAATGGCTCAGCAATTATTATTATATTTAGTAGGACTATTTCCCCATATAATCACTCTTCTAACAATCTCTCAACCATAAAGACTGGCAAGTCATAAATTTTAACTCCTTCCAAAATCATGGATAAAATAACTTTATTTGCTATTAAAAATCTGGAAACATAACACTGAGGCAAATTTGTACATATATCTACACCTCAGATTTACCTTTTGGCAGCCCTTACTTTTCCAATGCCTCATAAATAAAACAAATCTATCCATTAAATAAACATATAGAGGACAGGACACATTACTGGCTTTGAACCCATTTTATCAGACTGCTTATAGAGAGGGACAGACCATGGCTTACTATCATGCAACTAAAGCTAGTTAAGAACTCAGCAGACCCCACATCCTTATCAGGCTGCTATAAAAAAAAATGTGCTGCTGACTTTCTCCTGTGGCACACAGGGGGCTTTCTCAAGTTGTTTCTTTTGAAGTAGGCATTCTCGCTCTTTTAGGTAACAGGGGTGGGCTACATCCACGGTGCCTAACTCTCCCCAACACAGCACCTGCAAGAAGACTGGCTGAGGCACAGGGTCAGTGTAGCTTTTCAGGACCAGAGGCTCTGGTACAGAGGATGAAGTTTGGATTATAAGGTCAGAGGGCTTGAATTCAAATCCAGGCTCTACCCCCCAATGGCTATGGCCTTTGATAAGTTACTCTCCATGCCCCAACTCTCCCATCTAAAATATGACTGTGAACGAACATGGTCCCCACAGTCAACCTGATCCAGTGAAGTGTTCATCACAGCTTGTGGTACTAAGGCAGTGTCGAGAGAAGTTCTAGGGTCTCACCTGTATGCTTCCGCCTTGTTGATGCTGTCGTACCAACAGTCCCATGATGGGCTGTATTAGCATAATTATAAAACAGTTATGGGACCATGTGTGAATTATATCCGAAGTTCATTTGAGGACAGAGGGACAGGAAGTGACTATTAATTATGTCTTACAAATAAAGATACCCAGGTGGTTAGCTAGCTAACAGTAGGGCTAGAACTTAATTCCAAGCATTGTGACCAGAATTTTTTCCATCAGAATAAAACCTGTAACTTATCGTATCTTCACCAAATAGGACCTTGCTTCCTGCCATTAGTACTGAGAGCAGTGTCTCATTGTCTTTCAAAGCTCAAGTCCAAGAAGACGTAAAACACAGATGCAGTATCAACCAGCATCATAGGAATAGTGTTCAGGGACAGCTGGGTGGCTCAGTCAGTTAAGCGTCTACCTTCAGCTCAGGTCATGATTCCAGGGTCCTGGGATTGAGCCTGGCATTGGGCTCCCTGCTCAGCAGGGAGTCTGCTTCTCCCTTTGCCTGCAGCTCCCCTGCTTGTACTCTCTCTCTCCTTTTGTCAAATAACTAAATAAAATCTAAAAAAAAAAAAAAAAGAATAGTGTTCACTTGCATATACTAGATGTTACTCAGTGCTCTACATAGGATGTCTCATTTCATCTTTACAAGATCCCAATGAGATAGATGCTAATGGGCCCATTTTCTAGATGAGAACACTAAGGCTCAGAGAGGCTAATGAGTTCCCCAGTGGCAAACATTCAAAAGAGCCAGAATTTAAATCCAAGTCTTTCTGGACTCCAGAGGTCTTAACCAAAATTTATTAGGTCTCACATGCCTCTAGTGTGTGGTGGTCCTTTCTATTCTCCCACTACTATGGTCGCCATTACTTCTCAGGAAAGATACAAGGAGTGAAAGCCTGGGGGTAGATTGTATTTTCCAAAGATGGCCAGTTTGAGCAATTTCAGTGGGCTCAAGGGTATAAGGATTGTCTCTAGTTGTCAGATGCTGGTGCCTAAGGTGAGAGTCCTGATAAACCAGGTGGTTGGGGAAGGCCTCTGGATTGTTTTGTTTGCATATGAAAGGGCACTCTTGGGTAGGGCAAGTGTCCGCTCCCTCTAGTAAGGAGCTCCACTCCCTCTAGTAAGGAGCTCCGAGGGGCAGGGAAGGCCTCAGATGTCAAAGATTCACAAATACAGAAGTTACAAAGGCCCGAGTCCACTATTATTCCAGGCCCGGCCACCCATTCAACCCCCAGCTTACAATCCTTCCAGGTGAGGCTCCAGACATTTTAGACGCAGAGAATGGAGCCTCATTTTGCTCTGAGTTCAGAACCATGAGTATAGTAAACTGGTGGTTTTATGCCACTATGTTTCAGGGAGGTTGGTTATGCCCACTAGACGACCAATACAAAGTGCGGGCTTGTGTGGTAATTCCAATCAACTCTAGTTCATTTTACCTTGTACAAGGGGGAATTCCTGATTATTCTTTGTCTCTTGGCATTACATTTGCACCAGAGTGCTTAGGGATGAATGAAAGGAAAATGTGCTTCGGTTACTTTCCCCTCCGTCTAAAGGAAGAATTCACAGAGATGAGTGATGCCGATTTTTCAATGTTCTCATGAAATTCTCCCTTATGAAGAGCCGAACTGCATTCCTAAACCTGGACCACTCGAAGTTGCCCTCGTGAAAAACGTGGATCCTGCCCTTTCTTGACAAAAAGAACAGAGTTGCTGTTGTTTGTATAGTAACTTGTACCCAACCAGGAGGATCAATTCTCCAAAATGTGCACAGAACAGTAAGAAAGAGATGAGCAAGGTTTCAAGTGTTCTGTTTCTATCTGATTCAGTTTGCTTTTTATAATGACAGAACTCTGGCCTTAATTTGAAAGTAGCATCCAACCCAGAAAAGGAGGGGAAAAATCATGTATTTTGTGGGAAGATGATGAAAATTAAAATTTGGAGGCATTTGCCAATTTAAAGGAGACTTTGAGGGCTTTGAAGATTCAACCACAGGGAACTGGAAAGGTGACACAACAGTGGCCATGTTCACACAGAGACAGAAATGAGGCAAGGCAGAAAAGCCAGAAAGTTGGAATAGAATTCTTATCCCCCAACCTCCTTGACAAGCTTGTCTCTGGAGAGATCAGTATATTACCCCCTATGAAAGAGTGATTTAGCATGGTAAGAAGAAAACCTCCTTCTGGAGTGACAGTAGGTGATAATAGCCACAGGGCATCCAGGCCCCAGCCAGAAAGCAATGACAGATATATAACAATGGGCAACTTCTATTTTATTTCAATAATATGTTAGTTTGTGTTTAGCAATATTTTTGATCATGAAATTCCTAATATTGTTTTGGGGTTCAGATAAAGAAGTATGAGTCAACGATGACTGCAAAGTGTCTGTGACTTTATTCATATTTATGATAGTCACTCAAAGAGCACCTATTATGTACAGGGCATTGTGACATGATGGGCATTTCACTGCAACACAGGCAATCTTCCCAGAGAATATGCTGCTCCTGGGAAGTAAAGTAAGGGTTGATCCATCCAGAACCAATCCGTCAGTTTGTTCCTTCACAAACTTGAACTGAGATTCTGTTATGTGCCAAAATCGTTTGGGTTCCGTGATTCTCAAATGTTGGTGGGTCATCTGGATCATCACGAAATCTTACTGAGAGGGATCTATAAAAAGATGCTGGCTCCCCCTCAGTATAGATGAGACGAGCTATAATTTTCAGAACAATGCTCTTTTACATCAAGAGGAAACCAAATTATGATGATGATTAATAAATAATAATAGTAGTAACAAAGTTTAGATTAAAAAATAGAACTTTTTAGCATGGTGTTTATAGCTAATAATACTGAGTTATACACTGGAATGTTGCTAAGAGAGTAGATCTTGAATGTTCTCACTACAAAAAAGAAACAGTAATTATGTGATGAGATGTGATTAGTGTTACGGTGGTAATCATTTTTCTATAAATATTATATATATATATATATATATATATATATATATATAATCAACATGTGGTACACCTTAAACTTGCAAAATGCTATATATCAACTATATCTCAATAAAGCTGAAAAAGAAATAAATAAAAAATATAACTTTTAGATTATCCCATACCTAAAAGGTCCCTGAGAACTGCTGATCGCATTTATACTTCCTTAAAATCTGTATCTCACTTTACTTGGCACCAATGTCCAACTGGGCCCTGCCTGCCTTTCAGCCTTATCCCCCTCTTCCTCTTGCCTCCATTTACTTCCTCTGAAGCACGGAATTCCTCAAGTCTCAAGGCTTTGTTCATTCTGGAACCTTTTCTCTCACCGTGATCCAGCCTCTTGTTCCCTCTCTGTTTAGGTCTCTGTTTGAACCAGAATCTTCCTGACCTCAGAGATTAGATCAACCTCTTAACTGTGTTATGTTGTCATAAGGCTCTGTATTTCCTTTATATTTTTGTCTATCTTGTAGTATATGATGGGAATACAGTAATTACCTGTGGTTTTTTTGTTTTGTTTTGTGTTTCTTCTTTTTTTTCTTTTTTTGAAAGAGAGAGAGTGAGCGAGCGAGCAGGGAGGAGCAGAAGAGGGAGTGAGAGAACCCCAAGCAGTCTCCGTGCTCCGCACAGAGCCAAACATGGGGCTCGATCTCATGACCCTGAGATCATGACTCAAACCAAAATAGAGTCAGGCGCTTAATCGACTGAACTCCCCAGGCACCTTATTTGTGGAATTTTTTGTCTGATGTCTGTCTCCTCCAACAATCTCTGAACTCCAAAATAACAAACACCACTGCTTATAACCTACTTATCCCAGAACTGGAAATAGCACTTAGCCTCCTATTAGATGCTAAATAAATACCTCCTGAATGGATGGAAAACAAACACCAAAAACTCTTCCTTCTTGGGCCTCATCAACTTCCACTTATTTTCCAGACTCAGTTCAAATTCTGTCTTCTCTGGAATGCTTTTATTAACAATCCTCTATATAAAACCTCAAGTCCTCTAAGGTGAGACCCTGAGTATAGGAAAAGAATCTAAAATATCTATTTAAGGGCAGAGCCTGCCACAACCCCTGACATTTTGGTAAGAGCTCAGTAAATGTTTGATACACCTAAGACAGTAGTATAGATGTTTTCAATTAAAGAACAATTGACATATAATAATGTCTTAGTTTCAGGTGTACAACACAGTGATTTAATCTTTATATACATTATGAAATGCTCACCATCATCATATAGGTACCATCTGTCAGCACAAAAGGTGGTACAATATTAGTAACTATATTCCCTGTGCTGTAGACAATGAGGAACCAAGGCTGATGTTTTGACATAGACATACGAAGCGTCAAAAGTCAAAATCAATAAAACTAAAAAGCTTGTGCACAGCAAAGGAAACCATCAACAAAATGAAAAGGCAATCTACAAAATGGGAGAAAATACTTGCAAATGACGTATCCGATAAGGAAGGGGTTAATATCCGAAACATATAAAGAACTCATACAACTCAACACCAAAAAAACCCCAAATAATCTGAATTAAAAATGAGATGAGGACTTAATGGGTATTTCTCCAAAGAAGACATAGAGATGGCCAACAGACACATGAAAAGACTCAGTATCACTCATCATCAGGGAAAAGCAAATCTGAACTGCAATGAGATATCACCTCACACCTACCAGAATGGCTGCTATTAAAATAAACAAGTAAGTAACAAGTATTGATGAGGATTTGAAAAGACAAAAAGGAATCTTCTTATAACATCTGGTGGAAATGTAAAATGGTACAGACCCTGTGGAAAACAGTATGGAGATTCCTCAAAAAATTAAAAATGGAAGTACCATAAGATCCGATAATTCCACTCTTGGGTATTCATCCAGGGAAAACAAAAACACTAACTTGAAAAGATATATGCACCTCTGTTTGTCGCAGAATAATTTACAACAGCCCGAACATGGATGCAACCTAGGTGTCCATCAATAATAGATGATCGATAAAGAAGATCTGGTACACACACACACGCACCTGTACACACACATGATAGAATATTACTCAGCCATAAAAAAGAATGAGATCTTGTTATTTGTAACAACATGGATGGACCTAGAAGGGATTACACTAAGTGAAATAAGTCAGACAAAGACCAATACTGTATCATTTCACTTACATGTAGAATCCAAGAGACAAAACAAATAAACAAAAAACAGAAATCGACTCTTAAATACAGAGAAATGGTGGTTGTCGGGGGGGGGGTTGGGGAATGGGACAAATAGCTGAAGGGCATGAAGAGGTACAAACTCCCAGTTCTAAAAATAAGTCACGGGGATGTAATGGACAGCACAGGGAATATCGTCAATAATACTGTAATAACTTTGCAGGCTGACAGATAGCAACTACACATGTAATCAACACTACATAATGCACAGAATTGTGGAGTCACTACATCGTATACCTGAAGCTGATAGAATGTATGTCAAGTATACCTCATAAATAAATAAATAAATTTAAATTTAAAAAGTCAAAATATTTGTCTCGGCTGACACTTGACGGTTTCAGTGTATGCAGCAAGAATGAAAAGCAATGAAGCATATAATCATCTTTTTTTTTTAACCACCTCAGAGGTATTTCCTGCATTCCATAACTGAATATACAGAAAAATTTCTGAAGGAAAGGTAGGGAATAGTTACACACAAGCAGAGAGTCTAAAAGAATGCTTATCATCACACATTGAGCATCACCTGTGAAAAATAATCTTTATTCAAAAGAGTCTCTACCTAGGCACTGCTTTTTTCCCCTTTAGCGAATCATGTAATCTTTTTTCAGCATCTTCATCACACGTCCTGCTCCCTCCTGAGCTCAGGGTCCCACCCGTGAGACAGCAATCTTCCCGGCAGTCCCCAGTGCTGGCTCTGAACTCCCTTCAGTGTGATCCCTTTAGGTCTGAATTCACACTCAGGGCCATGCACCTCCCTTTGCTGTTTCCAACAAACAGCTTGGTCCTTAAGAGATGAACCTGCCAATCCCAGGAAGATGCCTCCTACTCCCTTGGCACAGGGAAGCTGTACAAAGCAGCAAAAACCTTGAAATGGAACTTGGAAGTATCAAACCATTTGCACGTGTGTATTTATGGGTGTGTGTGTGTCTCTCTCTATAGCGCATTCCCATGAAATGGCATCTTCTTGGCTCGGATAATGCTCTAAAGAACATAGTACTTTTTTTTTACATTTGGGTAGCATGTTATACCTTCAAAGCCTTCGCACAGATACTAAACAAAGACAAAGAGAATAACAGCATGGACCGGAGGTGACTTAAACGGTGGTTCTCAACGTGTGGGTCTAGAAGCAGAAACATCAGCATCACCAGGGAACTTACTAGAAATGCAGATCCCTAGGTCCTAGGCCTGAACTACCACATCACAAGCTTTGGAGATGGGTTTTACATGTCTTCCATGTGATTGTGAGACATTCTCAAGTTTGGGAACTGCTGTCTTGAGCAGAAGCACAGAAGATTTCGTGCAGTGGGGGGAAGAGCACAAAAAAGGGTTATGAAGCACTGGGGTTGGAACCTGGCTCCTCTATTTACTCCAGCAAATTACTCACTGACATTGTCTCGGTTCCCCCATCTTAAAAATGAGAATCATAATCATAATCATAATTATCACAAAGGTTCATTGCAAGAATTAACTGATAAGATGCGCCAATTGTGTGCTATAATAATTCAATAATATACAATTCAATAAATGTTAGCAAGTATTGAATGGGGCAGTCCATTAAACATCGAGACTGGAAATTGGGTAAGGCCTACGGCTAAGAGGGAGGAAAATGTCTAAAACTATCTATGACTAAAAAAAGATAGTAAAACGATAATGCATGCATTCATTGCCACACGTATTACTTTCAAATTTGATTCACGTGGAAATCCCACTCTACTCCAGAAACATCAATTACCTATTATAATACCATATAAGATCATATGTTTACTTCCCTTCCCTAATACAGATGGACGAATAAGCAAAAATTGATAGAACTTTACATCTTCACGAAAGCACTGCTATTTTTCAAATCTTTTTATATCAAATTCAGAAATTCTGTGGCTGCCTTGTTTCAGCACCACTATTGATATTAAACACACTATCATAGCTGTGGGAAAAAAAATAAACCAGGGATGTTTTTGAGCAAAACAGCTTAGGGGAAAGCAATGCTATTTCGGAGCTGCTGAGAACCCTTAGTTGAAGAAATGGTGAATCCTCTCCATTGCACACCTTGCAAGCATGCTTTTTTTTTTTTTTTTTTTTGCTACATGGAAAGGAGTCAAAGGTATCAAATGCTGCCTCTGACAGCTGTTGTCTCTCATTTTCAACCCGACATAATGAGTTTCAAGACTTCAAGGCTGCTGCCCAGGAGTGGCGGTGGGGCCTGGGTAATTGATTTGGAAGAGTGGAGAAATTGAACAAAAGGACGGAACAAACATGGTCTCATTTTTATTCTCGAGCTATCAGTCTGGCATTTATTTACTCCCGGTGGAATTCTACAAGTCAAACCCCGATTCTTTCTTCATGTTGCAAAATATGCAAGGGTCTTTTAGTCCTGCATTTTACAGGCCCAGCCTAACAACACAAGAGATGAGGTGGACACACAGGGGTGGCTAATCAGACAAATCTCATTCACCACCTATTGAGGGTGTGATACTAGTTCTTGCTTCTTCATAAACGGAGAACATTCTAATTATATTGTTATGTTTACTTAAAGCTACATCATCTAGTGATGGAATGCAAAAATAAATTTCATTGCTTTTGAATCCTGTGCTATCATTCCAATAATATGAGCTAGTAATTTGTGCATTAAAATGCCACTTGGTGATATTAAAATCCACAGTATTTAATTAGGAAGTAGGTTTCAGGGTGACAGAGTGAATGATAACTTTAACCTAGTATGATACAAAAGACAGCAATGACACTAAGTGAAACCAGGGCTTGGTGAAAAATGGCTCATAGCCCAAATTGAGACAGCCATGAAATTTCAGATGAGCCATGAGCTAAGAGTGGTTTTCACATTTTTAAATGGTTAAAAAAAATCTAAGAATAATATTTCATAGCTCAGGAAAATTACATGAAATTCACATTTCATTGTCCATAAAGTTTTATCAGAATATATACATACTGTCTGTGGCTACTGCAATGTGATAATGACAGAGACAGTGCAGCCTACAAAACCTAGAATATTCACTATTTGACTCTTTATAGAAAAAGTTTGCCAACCCTGAGTTAAGTGAAGAGCAACTGATTTCAGTGGGCTCGACTCTTAGTACAAGTCCCTACATGGATATTTTGCTTAGGATTAGTGAATCAACAAAACTGACAAAGATTCAAAATCCCACTAGAAAAAAGAAAGACGCACCTTGGCAGACAGCCAATAAGTAAATACTCAACATCCTTATATATTTAACAGTGGGAAGAAAGGGATAGTTTTACTGGTTCCATCTTTCATTAGTAAACTTCTACTGTCAGTTGGGAGGAAAAAATCCACTCTTCAAAAACTATAAAAATCACAATAACATCAACAGCTAAGATAATTGAATGCTTCTGGTGTTCTGGGTGAATGTGCATTATTTCTCTGAATCCTGACATTAATCTTGTGAATGTCATCATTATCATTCCCATTTTATGGAGGAGGAAATAGGAGCCTGAAGAATTTATATAACCTGCCTGCTTAATGATTAGGGATCATTCTTACCCCTACAATCATTATCGAATATTCAAAATATTCCTCACTCCATCTTTTATGGTTTTGAGTATCTCCTTTCTTGGACAACAGAAAATCTGGAAGAACAACAGGGTGGCAACTGAAGCATGAAGTCAGTCTGACCACTTGAGAAGAGCAGCAGACCTGCTATGGCTGGCATAATTAGTAGTCTACTTCTTATGTACCTCCTCTCACTTTCTGTTTCCAGAACTTGACCTCATTCAGCGTGGATCTGTACCTAGTCCCAGGTGGGATACGTTTTCCAGATCTCCCTGACAGCCAGGGTGACTTTGGGACATGATTCCAACCAATGAAATGCAGGTAGGGGTTTGATGGGAACTCCTATAAAACACTTTTTTTCAAATAAAAGGCAAAGATATAGTTGGAACCACTCCTGTTTTCTCCTCTGTGCTTTAAAAGTGGAATGTGACGTCTGGAGTTACAGCAGTCATTTGTGACCATGAGGCAACATGAACAGGAGTAAAACAAAAGAACTGTAGAGATGCTGCTCCTCACCAACAACAGCACTTGCCATCTCCACATTTCTTCATGTAGTTGTTACTTGTCGCCATTCCTAACTGATAGAGATACACAACAAAGCAATATAAGTTGAGCTTGTCTCTGCATTCAGTTCTTCCTTTTTCGTGGATGGACTGTTTCCAGCACAAAAAAAAATCAAACTCACATGATATTTCATAACAGTACATGTATAAGCTTTATACCTAACCCAACTAAGCTTTTATTAAATTCTAAGACTCATGCATTTGTTCTTTCATTCCCTCACACAAAAGAACACTCTTAAGAATCTATTCCTAGGGACCAGACACCATGGTAGAAGCTTGAGGAAAGGAAAGCATCGTAACTCAGAGAGGGAGGGAGGCATCTGCACCAGAAAGTCTATTGCCTGGGATCATTTCTCTTATCATCCTCCGTGGAAGGCTGTTGGAGACAGTGGCACTGTGGGGCCCAGTCCAGCTGGACATAAGGTTAATTAACAGAAGTTGCCATTATTTTTATTGTCATCATCCCACCAGGATACTAGCAATATATATTTAAATATTGATAAGGGAAAGAGGTGTGCCGGGGGGGAGGGGCAGAGGAGGGGGGGAAGGCAGACATGAACCAGAGAAGGCCGTCCGGGAAGATGCTTAGGAGTTTGCTGGACAAGGAATGAGATGGAGAAGAGAACATTTTGAGCACAGATAACTGCCTTAGGGGGAGTGTTGGGCAAAGCGGCAGATGGAGAAGAGACTGGGGTGAGCCGTGAGCCCTGGCAGGCCATGGAAATGGAAGGCCAGGCTGAGCCCGATCTGGAAGGGCCTCATAAATGCGAGGCTGGGTCTGGTGCTTGACCCCACAAACGAGAAGTCTCGGAAAGGTTGTAAGCAAGGAAGGGACCTAATCAGGTCTCCGATAATTGGCAGCAGCATGGGAGGGGCTGGAGTTCGTAGAAGTGTAAGTCACAAGAACCAAGAGAGGTTATTTCCATAAACCAGCCACCGGATAATGAGGAACCAAATCAGGACAGAGAGGCCAGAGCACGTGGAGGAGGGCAGTGTTTTAGGGACATTTTGGAGGGTGAAAAAGGATCAGTGAGCTTCAGAAGGTTAAGAAAATCAAAGATTCAAAATGGACTCTGAGTTGTTTTGATTGTAGGCCTGAGGGCCTATTAAATGCGATTCCCAGAGACAGGAACATTCAGGAAGTGTGTTAATAGATGATTCAAATTATAAGAAGATGGTCTTTCTGGCAGTTAGCTGTTTCTGCCAAGTCCTTACTGAAGTCTCACCTAATTCCCCTTCAGTGTAGTCAAGCCTGCTTTCTCTTGGGACATCAGTGCACAGGAAACAGGACACAGGAGTAGCCGGATTCTGTTCTTCGCAAGCCCTTATAAACAGCCGCGCAAGCACCTTGGGGAGAAATAGGACTTCCAGCCGCCTTACCCACGATTCCATTAAGATTTTGCGGTCAGGATACACGGTTCAATCTTTCTATTATCCACCCCACCAGCCCGCTGCCGGCATGCCCCGTGTAGGGCCTGGCAAATATAAGTGCTCCAAAAACGGCTGTTCCTTTGATTTGATGTGAAATCACACTTTTTAAGGGTCAACTTTAAAGTCTCTGATGATCGATGTGGATGCTCCAAAGAGACACTGTGGAAGGAGTGTCAGAAGGCAAGGGCATGGAGTTATTTGGGTACATCTAGGCTCTTGGGGATTCAGCCACTCTGTCATAGAGAACAAGGTAGGGCATCCCGTAGCCTGAGCCTCTTACTTTTTCAGTGTCTCTATCCCTGGTCAGTTCTCAACCTTTGACTCAGCTCTGCTTGCTCTGCACAGTGTGTATCCTTACCATCCGTCAAAATGGTGCATCAGTGTTGCAAGTTTTTCCAGGGCATGCATGGAGCACAAGCACTAATCCTAGCAGGTCTGATGCCCTGCTCATCCCGGGCCTCCAGGAATCCTCCTGTACTTTTTGGCCCCACTTGTTCTGTGTTCTCACCCACCTTGTCCCATAGGCTCCCCGGAACCCTGGTTCCATGCATCTTAATTAGTGTCACAGAGGCTGGGGGAGTGTGATCATAGTGAAGTAAGTTTGGTAAATAGTCGGTCCCTTTAATATACCAACACATACTGGAAATAATCAGAAGCAGAAGAACTTTTATAATATTTCCCATTCTGACCTGATAATGCGCATTTTAAGTGAATACACCATCTCTAGGATGGATAAACAAAAGAGTAAAACAAAGAGTATTTTCCAATCTTTGGTCATAAGATTTCATACAGGAAATGAATGATTGGATGAATGAATGAGTGAATGAATGAAATGAACAAAATCAAAGGAACAAATTACCTATATGTTTTCTCTGATATAAATACCTCCCTATGGTGCCTTCATACTTTACTCCTGACTGCAAGAAAAGAGGAAGAGCATCAGAGGTTTGAGAACACAAGGAGGAACTTCGGAAATGTCCAAAGTAAGGAGATTCCTTTTTAGAGAAAGAGTATTGCCTTGAGCAAACAACGGAGGAAATATTCATGTGAAAGAGGGAAAGCATTTACAAGTAAGTTAGGGACAATTCCAAAGGGACAACCATCTATTGAGGCTGGCAGCTGTCTGCCACGAAATACACTTTTCTCCTTTGTCCATTTCGTGAACCTGATTCAGCCAGCACTCGTGCTCCACAGGGAATCAATGTGTTAATGTGAACGGCTACCACTCAAAAGTAATGGAGTGAGAATACCATTATTTCAAGTTGTTTGAAGCCATGAAGTCCCCAATTTCATGAGCTCCATTTCTAGGGAATCTATCTACCAAATTTCTATGGCGTCCGCAGAAGTGGCAGGAAATCCACACAACTGCCTTCCTACCACAAATACCATTATGATGAATCATACAAATTTATAGGCACTTGGGATTTCTGGTAGGCAGAAAAATGGTTCCCCAAACATGTCCACGTCCTAATTCCTAGCACAGATCAATGTGATGAGATTATAATAGAATGTCCTGGTAGGTCCATTTTAATCACATGAGCTCTGAGAAGCAGAAAAGGAGGAAAAAAGAAAAAGCCAGAAAAATGAGGCAGAAAGGGAAGGCAGGAGATAACAAGCGCAAAGAGAAATCTCAGCTGAGAGTGGCCTCTGGCCAAGAGCCAGCAGCCACACACAACTGAATTCTACCAACAACCTGAACAAGCCCAGAAGCAGATCCTTCCACAGATAATAGCCCACGCTGCCACCACCTTGACTTTGATCTCATGAGACGCTAAGCAGGGAAACCCAACTGAGTTACCCTATGCCTGCGCTTCTTGACCCATAGAAACAGTGGGACAGTAAATGGGTGTTGTTTCAGGCCAGGAAATTTATGCTCATTTGTTACGCAGCATTAGAAAAATAATACAGGATTTGTTCACTTAACCTCATTTTACATTAAAATTTACATTAAAGAGACAACATTGGTGAGCATTATTTTGATTTACCCACCCAAATACCCGTTTTCGAAGCAACTCATCTACTCTGTGCAGATACATGGTGGAAACTTTTACAAGAGCTAAGCTCACAGTGATGAGCAAAAACGGGCATCTCTTTCGGGGCTTTCATGCAGTTGGGGACTTAAATATTATGCAACATTATTCACATAAATGCATATGTAATATTAAACTATGATCAAGAAAATGGAGAGGAGGTGCTTGGTGCCAGATGCTAATGGAGACTTCTGTGCAGTCTTGACAATGAAACTGAGATCTGCAGTACAGGCAGGAAGGATGTGAAGGCACAGGGATTTGGGGGCAGAAAGACCAGCAAAGGCGTTGACGCGAGAGGGAACATAAGGCATGTGAGACAGTGAAAATGCTGGGGTAGCAGTGTTGGGCTTAAGAGGCAGGCAATGGCCAGATTCTGAGTGCTTTGTGACTCATTCTAAGCATTTTCCATAAAGAAAATAAAAACGTGCATAATGCTTAAAAAAAAAAGAACGGTTGTTTAATGCAATAGAACTACTTGATGACTAATAAATACAGAAACTGCTACATACATGACATGATACTCAGGCTCTCCCGGTGAGCTGCATGCTTTTAAGATTGTAATCCATAGCTTAGGAAATTGAGTACAAGGCATGCCTTTCAAACTTCAGATCACTGAGAGGTGTAGAAAAAGCCCTAAACTTGGCATTATAAGAATTGAGAGATGTATAGAAAGAGATGTATTCTTTCCAAGACTCAATTTACTCACCTGTAGAATGGAAATGATACTTTTATGCAAATAGGAGACACACAGTAAATACTTGCTGAGTAAATAGGTAAATAAATTCCTGCCTTGCTTGAGTCAGGATCAAATGAAAACCAAGTACATGAATGTGCTCTGTAAAGTGGAGAATGTTTTACAAATGTGAGTAATTACCGTTACTAGTAAGCCAACAGTGTCTTCATACAAGGAGAGATGGCTTATGTTTCTGAAGAGAAAGAAGATTAGTGCTAATGATACTAACAAATGGACAGGAACAGGTTAGTGAAGAAGGTCATGGAATTTTCACCGACTTCTACCTGGAAGAGCAGCCACCGGCCATCGACAGATTAGGGAGATGTCAGCAGAGGGAACAGGAGTTAGACCAGATGAGGAATCCTGAGCCCTGGCTTTCTGTGGAAAGCTGCTCTAACTAGAACAGTACAAGGGCCCAGTGAGTCTGAGGGCTATTAATGCAACATGTGGTTATCATTAGAGTCCAATCTGCCAAAACCTGCAATCAGCACAAATTTGACATTCTTTTAAAACATAATGTTTTTACATCTGCCAGAACTGTTCCTTCCTTGGAAACCTGAGAAAATTTTGTTTCAATGGGGGCTCTCTTTCTGAGATCCTAATTCTGACCAAGAATAAGCACCTGTGTCATTCCATATCACAGAGAGAACATCACGGTGCTGAAAGCATGAGCTTTGAAGTCTAAGAGAATTTTGGGTTTGAGTCATGGCCCTGGCTGAGTAGGGACGTTGCTTCACCACAAAGACTCAGTTTTCTTATCAGCAAAATAGGAATGGTAAGAGGACCTAACACCCATGGTTGGGCTCTGTGCAGTGCCCAGTGTATTAAAATATTTGGCACATACTATTATCAATGTTGATCCGTATTTCCTGTGAGAATCTGAAAGCATGAATTACTTTAAGACAAAAAAGAAACAATGTTTCAGAAATGCAAGCAGTCTCTCACTGATTGTTCCTCAGCCTATTTCTTTTCTCCCTACTACTAACAAAGGAAAAACGAAATGAACTGAAATCTACCTACAGAAGATTTCCTAACTGAGCTATTTGTCTTCACTGGGAGGTCGAAGGGGGTGTCTGTTCAGGGCAAAACGGAAATAGCAAAACTCAGGGTTGTGTTAAGTATGGAAAGCAGATCCTTACTTCAGAGACCAATCTCAACTGCTGGCATTTGAAATACTGTGGAGATAGGAGTCATCATAATTTCAAAAAAGACTCACCCCAAGAGAGCAGAGTGGGCCAAGTCATTCATCTGCTGGATCTCATAGATGTGGCCGCAAAGCGAGCCCAGAGTTCAGGCATGTGGTAATTAGGTCTCTAAATTTACTCAAAGGACTGGGAAACCTGTCAAAGAAATTCTTACCGTGGGCAGTGTTAATGATACACAAAATGACAGCGCAGACACACGGCGAGACAAGAGATAACCTGGAGAGAGATGGCCAGAGGAAGGGCGGCGAGAAGGCGTGTCCAGCACTGGTCTCTGTGCACCTCAAACCCCACAACCCCGTAAGTGCATATGAGTCTGGTGGGGTCAGGAAAGAGTGTTTTCAGTGTCCAAGGAGATGTGGGTTGGGTTCATTCACAGAAAAGTGAAATATACTACAAAACCACCAATTGAGTACTTTCTAAGCCTTGATTTACTTACTCACCAAAGCAAGAAGTTCTTTCTAGTCTGCTTTCATTTCATGCATTCATTTAAACATTTACTGAAAAAGGGCATGCATCAAACACAAAGCCTGGCGTGGAGAAATAGACTAAGCCCTGCCCTCAGGCCAAGGAAAATCTGAAGAATAACTGAAAACAAAGAGAGAAACACACAAAACAAACAGTCTTTATAAATTGTGATAGGTGCCTTAAAGGAAAAGGACAAGGTACTGTGAGAGACAAACAGGTTTGGGGCAGAGGACATCATCTGGACTGGGAGACAAAGTGAAAGGAGGTGCTATTTAAGCTTCAGACTAAAGCAAAATAGACATTTAGTATATTAGACAAGAGTAGAGGAGCATTCCAGAAGAATGAAGGGTTCCAAGGTCCCCCATTTTCTTTAGTTCCCTTTTTTCTGCCTTTCCTTCATTCCAGCCAGCCAGCCAGGCAGCCAAGTATTGGTTGAGAATAACCCATGAGCTCTTTTAAGTACTAAGGAGGATGTAAAGGAAGTTAAACCTTGTCCTTGCCTTCTAAAAGAATTTGTTTTCTTAAATCTCACTGGGCAACAAAGCCTATGTGCACGTGAAACAAATGATAAATAGTACTGAAGAGTGTATGACAGCACAGCAAACCAAGAAGCAGGTTTCCACCCTTGAGGAGCCCAGCCTCCAGCTCTCTCTGCTTGGGCGAGGCCACACGGCCCCTCTCTGGCTCTGACCCATCTGCTTACTTAGATCCAACCCTCTCCCCAGCGGGCTGGAGCGTTCCCCAGCTGGATTCCCTCTCCTCCTTCTACTGGACTATGGAGATTGCTTCTCCTCTTGCCACACCTTCCTAACAAGCCAGACAGAATCCTCCAGAGACGGACAAGGACCCAGACTGAGTTCGAGTTTGCTCTGGCCCTTTGGGTTTTGTGAGTTGGAGCACTGGCTTCCCATGTGGTGCCATCCTTAAGGGCCAGTTCCCTGCAGCTGACCACTCTTATTTCTCAGCTTAGACACCATCTATATCCCAGACCAACATGTGGTACTGATATCTTCTGGGGAAATACGTTTACCTGTTTCTGTGGTTTTTTGGAGAATTATTTTTGCATCCTCCAACCAAATATAATTTTTTTTTCAAATCTGAGTAAGTTTCATAGAGGCCAAAAGGAATTATGAAAACAGTGATCACACATTTGCAGTCCATGCACTAAGCCCATGGCCTTGAGAGGTATCTGTGCAGTTGATAAGAACCTTGAGAGGTCCAATTCAGTCATGATCACCAGTAGTTCATGTCCTGGCCATAATCACTCTCAGCTGAGCCAGCTCCAGGGGGACCCCAGCACCAGCATAGAGCATAGCATGATGGGTGCTACCAGATCCCCTTTTAGGAAGGAAGGATTTACTCCTCTAGCCGCCAGGAGTGATGCCAGCAGACAGCCCTCAGCTGTAAACCCTCTCTAAGAATTGTCCTTGTGAGTCAGCCTATATCCAACGCCTGGTCCAGGCAGGGAGATAAAGGCTCAGTTTCCACATCTCAACAGGGATAACTGCAGAAAAGCACCGTGGCTTCACAGCTCCCCATGGGGTCAGCAGAGGCTTCTCGAAAACTATACTGCATCCCAACAGCTCCTTGCAATCCTTTCAGTGTTCAATATTTTCTTCTCTCTCCTAAGGTATTGCTTCTGCAGCCCTACTTAGGAAAATCCCCACATGCTAATTCCCCACCTCAGAGTCGGCTTCCTAGAAAACCTGAGCTGTCCTAACCAGAGACTGTTGGAACAGTCACATGGATTTTTCCACTGAATTCATCACATACCACATGGCCGTGTGCCGAGCCTTGCGTCGCCTTACGGAGTGGGCAGCTCCCCTCTAGAACGTGGAGTCTTTTTCACAGGTGTCCCTCTATTAGACACTGGTCTAACTAACGCGCTAGTTGTTATTCCAAAGAGCCTGATCTTTAATATCCAAGGTAGTTGCAATGATTCAATGTGGACCATCTGTTTTTGTGTCAATCTGTTCAGGCAAGAGAGTTAAAATCCTGGGAGAGTCTGGCATCACAAGTTTCTTGCCTTCAAAAATAATGTGGCAGTATTTTCAGCCCAGCTGTGAAGGCCTGCCTGCCTCAGAAAATACAAGTCCCCGAGGAGACACCCTGTGCAACACGCTAATGAAATCAGGAAGAGGCCAGCTTTATGACCTAACTGGTTGTCGGAGAGGCCGCTTTTTTTTGTTTTTTGGGGTTTTTTTTGTTTTTGTTTTTTTAACCGGGTCTTTAAATAGTGATTTTCTTGCTGTAAATACACTGTCTTTTTTTTAAGGCAGCTGTGGAGTGCTATCATTTTTTTTACCTTAACTCTGTTTTCATAATCCCATCTTTTTTTCCCCTCCTATGATCTCCAAAGAAACAGTTCTGCTTCTGAAGGTTAACTTGGAAAAATAACAGAAAATGCTTGTATTTCTACACGTCTGCGGATTCACCGTAACTCCGGTTTGAGGGCAGCAGGAAGAAGGGGTCGGTGGCGCGAGGCCAGGCCTGCTGCGGGCACCGCTCGAGGGCTGAGTCAGACCCGGGCGGTAAAATCAACAATAAGCCTGGCCTCGTGGGAGTTAAAGCAGGAGCCACCGAGCACGACAGGCGACGTCGTTTCACTGGTGTAGTAACCGTGCGTTACCCTTCCCACTGAGAGGGAGCCCACCAACACAGCGGCCACCACGCCACTGACACGTTTGCCATGACGTGTGTTTTCATCAGTTCAAAAAATTGTAATTGGCCAAGGAATTTTAAAGTGATGGTCCTTTTTCCCACACCCCCGCCCCCACCCCACCAACCCCGCTCGAGAGTTGACCGTGACACTGCAGATGCCTGCGAACTGGTCTGAGCCTTCTGACTGACAATGGTTTTCTAGAGATGCTCAGGAACCTGCATTTTAGCAAGCACAATGTGATTGTTATGCACCACGATGTTTGGAACTAATTGGTCTGACAGGTGAAACCACACCCGGAACCCCCAAACACAGAGGGACTATACCCCGTCCTGGTCTTCTCCTAGATGTGCGCATCCTGACCCTTTATATGGGGCGACCCCACCCACAAAGACATCCACCTTCACCAGTGTGTCTTCACTACGGACTCCTTCGGCTCCCTGGCCCACCAGGCTCCACATCTCGACTCCTCAGGGCAACCTGACCCCCCTTTTCCTGGTAGCCAATCTGGACCAGCTTCCCATCCCTCAGATCCACGCCCTGCGGCACCGGAAAGAGACAAAGTCAGGCCACAGATCATGGGACAGCTGAGTCCTGTCCCAGTCCCGCCACCACATCAACAGAGGAAAATGTACTCGCTTATTCATTTACACCTTCGCTTATTCAATATATATTCATGCAACACCAACTACATGCCAGGAACTGTGGTACGCCCTGAAGACACAGCAAAAAAGGGGAAAAAAAAAAGGGCTTGGAACTTGTGTTATATTTGAGCAAACTTTAAAGTGATTATGTAATGAGTTGTTTATTTAAAGTTGCAAGTGCTCTGAAGGATTATGACGTCCTATGCGGGGGTATAGACAGCAGCGGATCTGCCTAGATTTGGAAGAGGCAGTAAAGTCCCTAAGGAACTAACACTAGACAGGAAAACTGAACAGTGGGTGAGAATCAACAACTTGGCCAAGGGCAAGAGATGTGAATGGCAAGGGGATCAGAGGCGGTGTGGAGGTGGTTCCCTGCATAGGCAGCAGCCGTGTGTGCTAAGCCCCTGGGGTGAGAAGGTGCTCAGTCCAGCGGCTGGAAAGCTCAGGGAAGAAGGGGAAGAAAGGGGCTGACAGCTAAGGGTCATGTTTGATCTTTAAGTACACTAAAGACTGTCTTCTTACCCTGTGAACCGTGTGAAGCCTTGAACGGGGAGGGGGGGTGTTAGGAAATCCAACCTGCCTTTCAAGCCACTCTGCTTGGACAGAGGAGATGAACAGGAGGGGCCACAGGGAGAGCCGGCAAAAAGCAAGTGAGGGACAACAGGAATTGAGACAAGTGCAGGTAGAGGTGGAGGGAAGACTCGGAAAGATGTGGTAGTCGATGAAAATACAAGAGGAGGTGAAGGCAGTGCTGAGCATGATGCCCAGAGAGTGATGTCATACTCTTCCTGGGGTCCTTGTGAATCCTGATTCACGGTCTCTCCTCTGGAGAAGAGGAGGAGCAAACGGCACCAAGTGCACGTATTCCAAATGGTGCGTGCTCTGCCTGTGTCTCCGAGTCTTCATCGACAAGAAGAAGAAGAGTACAGATCTTCCAGGACTTAGAGGGGGTGAGGTCCGGATAAGCACACGGTGATAATATCGTACGTCAAAACGCAGCACACGGTGATAATATCGTACGTCAAAACGCACTTAATACACATCACCTACTGAACGTCAGAGCTGAGTTCAGCCCCCCCAACACATGCGCAGGGCGCTTAGATTAGCCCACAGGTGTGCAACGTCCTCTAACACAAAGCTGATTTTATAATAAAGCATTGGATGTCTCATGTAATGTACTGAATTCAGTACGGAAAGTGAAAAACAGAACAGTTGTATAGGAGCAGCATGGTGGGAAGTGTTTTGGTTGTTGACCTCCGCCCTACAGGGTGAGAGAGGATCATACAGTATATATTGCCAGCCTGGTGAGAGATCAAAATTCACAATCTGCCAGGACGCCTGAGTGGCTCAGTCAGCAGAGCATCCGCCTTTGGTCCAGGTCATGATCCCAGGTCCTGAGATAGAATCCTGCATCGGGCTCCCTGCTCAGGAAGGAGACTGCTCTCCCTCTACCTGCTACACCCTGCTCATGTGTGCTTTCTTTCACTCTCTCTCTGACAAATGAATAAATATTTTTTTTTAATTCACAATTTGAAGTCTGGTATCTACAGAATGCATACCCTTTTTGCACCATCACTTAGTCAAAAAATCATTAAGTTGAAACACTAGATGTTGGGGACAGTCTGTAATTATAGTGGGATTTGGGCAGGACATGAAACGAGTGACTACATCAGCTACTGAGAACGGTGTCTGGCAAAGCACAAGCTCCTATTCCTCCGACCTCATCCTGCCTTGGCTCCCGGGGCAGAAGCAGCATGGTGCGGGCTCCGAGTGTGGGCTCTAGAGACACTTCTATCTAACTCTGAATCCGAGCTGGTATTTACTTACTATTTACTATTTAGCCATTTATATCATTTCAGCTCTACTTTTTGAAAAAAAAAATTTAGCTCTCGGTTTCTTTTTTCTTTCTTTTTCCAAACATACAATGTTGCTAATATCCAAAGATATAGAAAACAATGTTTCGGGCACCCGAGCTCACTCCTAGATTTAAGAACCATTTACATGGTGCTTTAGATGTATTTTTAAAGACATAAAATGGGGTAAGAGCCTGTTAAAGAACTCTCTCCATTAATTTCCATTTCCTTCCTTCACAGACATGATCGATTCTGAAATCGGCATGTATCTCTCTCCTACAGGTTTTTTTTTAAATACTTTTACTACATATGCAAATGTCCATAAAATACACATGGTATTTTTTTGTACGCTTAAAAATATTCATATAAATGGCATCAAACTGGACTAAGTAGAATTTATCCCAGGAATGAAAGAATGGTTTAACATTTAAAATTCTATTGCTAGAATTTATCACATAAACAGATTAATAAGGAAATAACACATGATTATCTGGATATAGTGCAAGAATTTAATAAATATTTACCACCCATTTGCTAATATGTCATATTAGTCCAGGGTTTCTTAACTTGGGCATTACTGACATTTTGGTCTGGGATATTCCTCATAGAGGGGCTCTGTATACTGAAGAAAGTTTAGCCTGTAGCACTCCCCCATTCCTTATAATCAAAAATGTCCCTAGACATTGCAAATGTCCCCAAGGAACAAAATATCCCTTGCTTGAGAACCACTGTGTTAGGCAAGTTATTAATCCCTATGAGATTCCGTTTTCTCACTTACAAAATGGAGAAAATAATAGGATCCACACTTTAGGGAATCTGCAATAACATGATATAATGTACTTATCATATTTGCTGGCAATTTCACAGTAAGATATCAAGACATGTATGTGTTTGTGGTTATGGTGATGGTGAGGATGTCAATGTTGACGAGGGCAGGGGATATTGCCGAAACACACACAAACGTGTTTTTGTTCTCAGGAGCCTCCTCTCTCTCTGGGGCCCTCTTCATTCATCACTGAGGCCTTCCACAGTCATTTCCGCCAGAAGGGATGACACAGCAGAAATGCCCAGAAACCACGAAGAGGAGTCAACTGCCAGCCCCAGGGAATGGGGCTGTGTCTCATGGACACAGAAAATAAATTTAAGGGGCGTCTGGGTGTCTCAGTTGGTTGAGTGTCTGCCTTTGGCTCAGGTCGTGATCCCAGAGTCCCAGGATCGAGCCCCGCAACCTGCTCCCTGCTCAGCGGGGAGGCTGCTTCTCCCTCTCCTCTGCCTGCTGCTCCCCCTGCTTGTGCATTCTCTCTCTGTCAAGCAAATAAATAAAAATCTTTAAAAAACATAGATTTAGGAGAGGATGTGCTTAATTAGAGGAAAATTCCCCACTGTGGTCTAGAATTGACATCCTGAGCTGAAATGGGGAGAATAGGAGGAAGATAAGAAGTCAGAGAGGTCCTAGATAGGAGGATCAGACCTGGAGGGGCCATACCAAAGGGGTAGGAGCCACCTCCAGAGGCCTCCTGTCTTCTGTGGGGCATCCCATCAGGGTTCCCCTGTCTGCCCACCCACCACCACCCAGGGAACAGGCAAACTCCCAAATCTTTTTTTTTTTAAAGATATTATTCATTCATTCATTCATTCATTCATTCATTCATTCATTCATTCATTCATTTATTTGACAGAGAGAGACAAGCAAGAAAGGGAACACAAGCAGAGGGAGTAGGAGAGGGAGAAGCAGGCTTCCCGCCGAGCGGGGAGCCTAATGTAGGGCTCAATCCCCGGACCCCGGGATATGATCTGAGCGTAAGGCAAACACTTAATGACTGAGCCACCCCAGGCTCCCCAAACTCCCACATCTTATCTACTCTGTCGCCATGAACAGTACTTATCATCTGGCTAAGGCTTCTGGGAGCTGGGCTCCCAGGCTGTGTCCAGCAGGGAACACTGCACTGACTGCTAACACACCATGTTCTCACCGCTGCTGGCTGGCCACTGGGAGCCGCAGAGATCTGTGACCTGGACACTGTAAGATAACCCATGTATTGTCACCTGTGGAAACAGGTGGAAACGCCTATGGAAACACTTCTTCCTGGACACCTGGAGGGCCCCTGATGCCCTGGAGAAAGAGAGTGTGTGGAAGAGAAAGTCACCTTGCACCTGTACATCACCTTTAGATAGCATACAACAGAACTAACCCAAGACTCTCATGTCCAATTACAATGTTACAGAAGTTATTTTTTATCATTATTCCTCTTATCTGATGCCGGGCAAGTAATGTAACGTGCCCGAGTCTCAATTTCCTCTACTGTATGTGAGTCTGAAATCACTCAGTTCTAAAATTTTATGATTCCTCTCTCTTTACTTTTGCACAGATTAACTGTTCTTCATAAATATGTAGTAACTGTTTGAGAAATACTCAGATGTCACCAGTTTTAAGTCACGAAAGATTGAAAGGTAAAAAACAAAATAAAAATGAAAAGTTGGGCTACTTTAGCAGATAGCAGGAATCGAGCACCACAGAGAACTTGCTTATAAAATGCCAAATTAATGGTAGTTTTACTCAGTTTTTATTCACCTCTCTCACTTTCTTCTGCTATGATTTTTAAACAATGCCTAGACCTGAGGCCAGAGCACACTGACATTAAAACAGATCATCCAGATTTTTATAACCAACAGTGAAATGAACGTCAGAAGTAATCAAATAAGTACTCTTTAGGTAATGGAGATGCAGGCATGATCCCTATTTCACGGATGAAACCAAAGCTTTGAGAAGCCAAGTAACTGGTCTCACATAAATATTAAGTGGAGAAGCCAGAATTCAGGGACAGATCTGCAGGATTTAAAGACTACATTCATAATCAGAGAATACGCAGATACAGACTCTATCCATTTTCTCCCATGTGTCATTTATATTCATACTGTTTCCATAACTTTCAGATTTAGTTGGATGGCCAAATACCAAGGCCTTCTTTTTTTCTCTCACCTAATCATTTTTTTAAGTTTTTTTTTTTAAAGATTTTATTTATTTATTTGACACACACAGAGAGATCACAAGTAGGCAGAGAGGCAGGCAGAGAGAGAGGAGGAAGCAGGCTTCCTGCTGAGCAGAGAGCCCGATGCGGGGCTCGATCCCAGGACCCTGAGATTATGACCTGAGCCAAAGGCAGACTCTTAACCCACTGAGCCACCCGGGCGCCCCTCACTTAATCATTTTTTTTAAAAGATTTTATTTATTTATTTATGTGAGAGAAAGTGCAAGAGAGAGCACAAGCAGGGGGAGGGGCAGAGGGAGACAGAGAAGCAGGCTTCCCCCTGAGCAGGGTGCCCAATGCAGTGCTTGATCCCAGGACCCTGACATCATGACCTGAGCCAAAGGCAGATGCTTAACTGACTGAGCCACTCAGGCGCCCCTCTCGCCTTATCATTTTTATTCCAATCCCCCTCATTTAGAAAACCTATCACCATTGACAAGTTTGGGTTGAGCCTACAATTTCATTCATTAGAGAGAACACTTGGACAAAACAAAAGCCAGAAACCTTCCAAAGTTTAGTTACATCTACGCTGTTGTAACTGAGCCACTGATTCTCCCTTAAAAAACTTCTCAGGGTATAGCTGAGAATTCAGAGGGGACTATATTAAAAAATAAGTCATTCATTTCTCAGAACCAATTTTAAATGGTTAGAAAATGAGAAAGTCTGTGCAAATATGCTATGGGTTATTAAATCCCAGTTTGGACTACACTGCAAATGGGTGTGGGTAAATACCAGCCACGTAATGATAATTACTCAAGTCTGATGAGGCACCCCCACTGTCAAAGCTCCATGCTGAGGAGATTTCCAACTTGAAATACTGTATATTCAGACTGTTTCTGACTTTTCACTGCTTAAGGCCAGAAACTAAGAAAGAAAAAGGTGACACAATTGACTATAGAAACATTTTTAAATTGGGATGGCAAAAGAGACCATAAACACAGTTAAAAGACAAAGGACAGAGAGGAAAAGATGGACAACATTGGTGCCCCATGGAGGGTTAATAGCTATAATATCAAATAATAAAATAACCTAGTTAAAAAGTGCGCAAGAAGTATAAATATGACACAAGAAATAGTGACCAACAGCCATATGAATGGTTGAAATTAAAATAAACACATAATTGTTTCGTCTTTCAGATTATCAAGAACTAAAAATGCTACCTAGTGCTGGTAAGAATGTAAATAAATAGGCACTCTTATACACTCCTGATGGAGGATAATCTTGTAATATCTATGAAATCATAAATGCGTGCCTACTTTCTAACTATTACCATGTCTGGGTGTTATTCTATGGAAATACTAAATATCTGCTTAAGGATACAATGTTCAAGAATACCTATTATGATAGTAAACATTTTGGGAAAAAATTAAATGGCCATTACTAGGGAATTGGTTATAACAATTGTAATTCATTCTTAAATAATACCACATAGCTGTTAAAAATAATTAGGTAAATGTAGGTGTAGGGGCACCTGGGAGACTCAGTTGTTAAGCATCTGCTTTCTGCACAGGTCATGATCCCAGCATCCTGGGACCGAGCCCCGTGTCAGGCAACCTGCTTGGTGGGGAGCCTGTTTCTCCCTCTTCAGCTTGCCCATGCTTGCATTCCCTCTCGCTATTTCTCTCTAACATAAATAAATAAAATCTTAAAAACTATAATAATAATAATAATAATAATTAGGTGCATGACTTTGGACAATTCCAAATACTGGCATATCAGTATTTTCTAAGATAAATTAGTTATTCAGTATTTTCCCTATGATCTAGTATATCTAAATTGCATCTGCAAGCAAGTTTCTGGTCTCTGGATTTGTAACAAACTGCTCATCAGTTGTGGGAAAACTCTTCTGAAACAGTAGGCTGATTAGAGGAAAAGTTGATCCAGACACATTCCAATGCCCGGAAGTTATCATGAGAAGAACAGAGAGTGTTATCACCAATATTAACCACACAGCAAACTGTGCTGCCACTGCTCATAGTTTGAAAGGGGCTGTCACTGGTATCAGTCACCACCTGTAGATCCTATAAGAGACAATGACCATTCCAAATGAACCGGACAAAGACAGATTAGAAGAGTAGAACTTTGCTGCACACAGTCCTGGTTGATGAGAGATATGCCGTGGGGAATGTAACTCATGGCAAAATAAACACGAAGCCGGGGCGCCTGGGTGGCTCAGTTGGTTGAGCGACTGCCTTCGGCTCAGGTCATGATCCCGGAGTCCCGAGATCGAGTCCCACATCGGGCTCCCAGCTCCATGGGGAGTCCGTTTCTCACTCTGACCTTCTCCCTTCTCATGCTCTCTCTCATTCTCTCTCTTTCCTAATAAAATAAATAAACAAAATCTTAAAAAAAAAAAAAAAAACACGAAGCCAGCACTTACTTCCACTTTCTTCCTTTCATCTATTAGAGAAAGGTAAGAAGGAAACACTCACTTCCTTGGTCTTCCTCAGAGCCAAGGGCAGCCAGGGAGCACTGATGTTCCCAACTACAGGGGGAATCTGTCCAGTTCTTTCTTTACTGAGGAAAAAGGACAGATGGAATGGGTGCCTGGCCTCCTCCCTTGCTCCTGCCGGGGATGTGGACACACGCCTGGGAAAACCTAAGACCACCGGAGAGGGTGAGAAAATCACAGAGCCACCAGCCTTGATGTCGCTGAGCTGCTTAATCAGAGCGAAGAGCTGCCTCCTTTCCCAGAGTTCTTGTCATGTGAGAAAAATCACCTGCTGCTTCTTTAGGTAACTCTTAAATGCTTGATGCTCCATTACTTGCTACTGAAAACCATGTCTAATACGTACTTAACCTCCTTACGCATCAGTGTGTGTGTGTGCGTGTGTAATCTATGATATATTCACATCATTCAAATTATTGTTCAAGTCCCAGTGCTAAGAGAGGTTCTACCTCACAACCCTCTGTAATTAGCATCTGTCATCTCTATCTGCTTTATTTTTCCTCATATTAATTTATATTAAGAAAAATTTAGTATCAGTTATATATCTGTTTTCTGGGACTCTCCACAAAAATGGATATTTCATGAGGCCAGAAACTGTATTTTGTTTATTGCTACAATTCCAGCACTTAGGATTGTGTTTAGTACATAAATCACATTTGATGAATAACTGTCAACTAATGAATGAACAAATTAGTATATGTAAAATGTTTGAAATATAAATGTGCTAATAAATGATGGTTTCTTTGTTGCTGTACAGTAGAGAATAATGATTATTATAAAAGCAACACCCTCTCACTAGGGAAAAACTGAGAGCTATTCCCCAAATATCAGGAACAAGGCAGGGATGTCCACTATCTCCACTGCTAATCAACACATTACTAGAAATCCTAGCCTCAGCAATCAGACAACAAAAAGAAATAAAAGGCATCTGAATTGGCAAAGAAGAAGTCAAACCCTCACTCTTTGTAGATGATATGATACTTTATGTGGAAAACCCAAAAGACTCAACTCCAAAACTGCTAGAATTCATACAGGAATTCAGTAAAGTGTCAGGATATAAAATCAATGCACAGAAATCAGTTGAGTTTCTATACACCAACAGCAAGACAGAAGAAAAAGAAATTAAGGAGTCAATCCCATTTACAATTGCACCCAAAACCATAGTTACCTAGGAATAAACCTAACTAAAGAGGCAAAGAATCTGTACTCAGAAAACTATGAAGTACTCATAAAAGAAATTGAGGAAGACACAAAGAAATGGAAAAACATTCCATGGTCATGGATTGGAAGAACAAATATTGTGAAAATGCCTATGCTACTTAAAGCAATCTACACATTTAATGCAATCCCTATCAAAATACCATCAATTTATTTGAAAGAAAATGGAACAAATAATCCTAAAACTTATATGCATTCAGAAAAAACTGTGAATAGCCAGAGGAACGTTGAAAAAGTTGGTGGCATCTTTGCCACCAACATTGGCAACTCCAGACGTCAAGCTCTATTACAAAGCTGTAATCATCAAGACAATATGGTACTGGCACAAAAACAGACACATAGATCGATGGAACAGAATAAAGACCCCAGAAATGGACCCCCAAATCTATGGTCAACTAACCTTTGACAAAACAGGAAAGAATATTCAATGGAAAAAAGACAGTCTCTTCAACAAATGGTGTTGGGAAAACTGGACAGCCACATGCAGACGAATGAAACTGGACCATTTCCTTATACCACACACAAAAATAGACTCAAAATGGTTTAAAGACCTCAGTGTGAGACGGGAATTCATTAAAATCCTTGAGGAGAACACAGGCAGCAACCTCTTCAACCTCAGCCGCAGCAACTTCTTCTTAGAAACATCACCAAAGCAAGGGAAGCAAGGGCAAAAATGAACTATTGGGACTTCATCAAGATCAAAAGCTTTTGCACAGCAAAGGAAACAGTCAACAAAACCAAAAGACAACTGACAGAATGGGAGAAGATATTTGCAAATGACACATCAGATAAAGGGCTAATATCCAAAATCTATAAAGAACTTCTCCAACTCAATACCCAAACAAATAATCCAATAAAGAAATGGGCAGAAGACATGAACAGACATTTCTGCAAAGAGGACATCCAAATGGCCAAGAGACACATGAAAAAGTGCTCAACATCACTCAGCCTCAGAGAAATACAAATCAAAACCACAGTGAGATACCACCTCATACCAGTCAGAATGGCTAAAATTAACAAGTGAGGAAATGACAGATGTTGGCGAGGATGCGGAGAAAGGGGAACCCTCCTACACTGTTGGTGGGAATGCAAGCTGGTGCAGCCACTCTGGAAAACAGTATGGTTCTTCAACTGTTCCTCAAGTTGAAAGGAAGGTTTTGAGGTTCCTCAAAAAGTTGAAAATAGAGCTCCAGCAATCGCAGTACTGGGTATTTACCCTAAAGATAGAAATGCAGTGATCCGAAGGGGTACATGCACCCAAATGTTTATAGCAGCAATGTCCACAATAGCCAAACTATGGAAAGAACCTAGATGTCCATCAGCAGGTGAATGGATAAAGAAGAGGTGGTGTATACACACACACACACACACACACACACGAATACTATGCAGCCATCAAGAGAAATGAAATCTTGCCATTTGCAATGACATGGATGGAACTAGAGGGCATTATGTTAAGCAAAATAAGTCAATCAGAGAAAGACAATTATCCTATGATCTCTCTGATAGGAAGAATGTGAGAAGCAGGGTGGGAGGTCATGGGGGGTGGGGAGGGAAATGAAACAAGATGGGATCAGGAAGGAGACAAACCATAAGAGACTCCTAAACTCACAAAACAAACTGAGGGTTGCTGGGGAGTGAGGGGGTAGGGATAGGGTGGCAGGGTTATGGACATTGGGGAGGGTATGTGCTGTGGAGAGTGCTGTGAAATGTGTAAGCCTGATGATTCACAGACTCATACCCCTGGGGCAAATAATACATTATATATTAACAAAAAAAAATTTTAAATGTCATTATAACAATTCGAAAAAAAAAAAAAAAAGGCAACACCCACTGGGAGAGATTGCTTGAGGGCACAGGTCCTTAGGTCCACCCTAAGGGACCGAGCACACACACACATATCAAGACATATACTCAGACATTCACAGCAACATTTTTTGTAACAGCAAAATAATGCAACTCAAATGTCTGTCAATATGCTAAATAAATTGTGGTCCACCCATACTATGAAAGAGTATGGTCATTCTGACAGAGGATGAGTGAGCTGAAGGGTAGAAAGGGGTGAGGGTTTAGAGAGGGGGGGGAGGCTCTTTTAATGAATCATCTTTTGTCCCAGGTAAAGGCAATCTCTCATACCCAGACTGCTCTAGACTGAGACTGCCACTTCTTGACTGTTTGTAGGCTCTGTCTTGGAAGGGCTGAGACTAACGGTATCATCAACCTAATCTATATTGCATGTGGGTGTGTCCTATTAACTAAGAAGCTTAGAAAAACAATGAAAAAACTTGCATTTTTTCAAAAGGAAGAACAACTTCCTTCTGATAGAAAACAGAAAAACTGCCATGGATCTTTGAGATGATCCAATTTGGCTTCCTTTTTATTATGGAATAAATTTATAACACTATTATATTCCTATTTAGTATTATGCAAATAGCAAACATTGTGAGATTAAAGTAACTTGGCCAACATCATAATGACATGTTTAGAGTAATAATACTTTCTCAATAATACAATGTTCGTGGCCCACGGGGTGACAGGGTCTGTGCTAGACATTTAATATACACTAGCTCTTCTCATACTCATGGCCACTCCAAGAGGCAGGTGATGGTTAACCCTGTTGTAAAGAAGCTGAGAAATAGTGAGGGACCAGACACCTCAAAGCCTCCTATGTCTGGGACAAGGGTTCAAATAGGCTATTTGGCTCCACGTCTCATTCCCATACATCCAGCACATGATCCTCACGCCACATTTCTCTGCCTAATATACAAAAACAATTCAAACTCAATGTCCCTTGACCATTCTTAAACACATACTCATTTTCACTCTTCTGGAAAATGATCCAGAAGTTGATTACCACAGATTCTTTTATTTCCTTTCTTTTTAAAATAAATTTTCACAGTTCTCTCACATTTGAAGTGTGCACATTCAGCTCTGCAGGATTTCTTACAGGCAAACAAACACTTGCAAATCACCATTATGTTTTTATTCTAATGTAACACCTTTGCCCAACAAAACCCCATGAGCCAACATTCACATGTTTTTGCAAATTTTATCTGTTAGCACTGTCTACATAAGCCATCATTAGTCCATCATTAGGATGACCATCTAGCAGGTTCCAATAATGTAACGTCACAATAAACACTACCTGTCTACACTAGAGATTTAGCACATGTATATGCATAAAAACACACACACAGATGTCCACAGCAACATCTCTTTTTGTAAAAGGAAAATAATGCAATTTAAATGCCCATCAATATGGTAAATAAACTGCAGTACCTCCATAATGAGGAATAATAATCAGCTCTCAGAAAGACCAACCTAGATCTGTATGAAGTGGATAGAGTGACAAAATACAGTGTTATGTGAAAAAAATAAGCTATGGAAAAAAATAATAAAATACGATCCCATTTACGTATATAATCACAAATCAAAACTATATATTACTCTCTGTACCAATTTATATACGTACATTCATGCAAAAACATCTGGAAGACACACACACACACTTAACTAGTATTAATGGGGCAAGGAACAGGGTGAAGGGTAGGGATGCAAGTGTAAAATCCCTCTGTCCTTTGTTATGAGAATTTTACAAAAAGAATGGGTTCATTTCCATTGGTGTAGCAAAAGAAATTACTAAAACCATTAGTAGCTTAAGAATAGATTCAGAAAGGGGCGCCTGGGTGGCGCAGTGGGTTAAAGCCTCTGCCTTCAGCTCAGGTCATGATCTCAGGGTCCTGGGATTGAGCCCCACAGGGCTCTCTGCTCAGCAGGGAGCCTTCTTTTCCCCTCTCTCTGTCTGCCTCTCTGCCTACTTGTGAACTCTCTCTCTCTCTCTGTCAAATAAATAAATAAAATATTTTTTAAGAAAAAGAATAGATTCATCAACACACAGAGTATAACTGAAGCAAATCCCCCACCTAATTCCAAGTGTCTTTTCACGAGAAATGTCTCAAATATTACTGACAGACTGTTATTGTTTACAAAACCCAACCATTTATGTTTAAATTTAGAACCACCACAAAAAAATACACATTTTGATCAGCCTCTTATGCTGCCTTGGCTTGGCTTCAAGAACGTGATGCTCACTTGCATGACTATATCACACAAAAATGATCACCAGCACCACCCTATCCCACCACCCCGTAAAACTGAGGCAGTTTTCCATTTGTGAACAGTCCCAGGCAAGGAGATTATAATTATTTACATCCCTGCTTGAAAAGAAAACAATAACTCTCCTTGGAAAGCTAAAAGGCACTGAAGGAAGAAGGCGAGACGCAGAAATCACTTCTGACAATGTTCAATTATGAGGAAGAAGAAAAGTGTCTTAGAGCTTTCCTTCTTAAAGTGTCCGTGTGGCTCCTATTCCCAGAAGCTCCACGCCATCTCCACCAAATTAAGAGGAAATGGTTTGAGGAGAGGGAGGCAGTGAAAGCAAATTGTCCATTCCCTCCTGGCCGCCTCAGAAGTCATTACTGAATGTATTCCACAGGATAATAAATAAAACTGATTGGGTGTGTGGTTAAGAACATTAGAGAAACCTAGAGCGCCTTTAAAGAGTGTTGTGCCGAGAGAGGAGAATTAAAAAGTGAGGCATTTCCACGCTTCACGTTTAAATGCGGTGGCTTGGGAGAGAAACCATACTTGAAATGGATAGGAGTAATTTTCCATCATTTTAGAAACCTTAAACAACCTCTGACAGTTTCTACCCTCATCTCTTAGCATCCTAGTAAATTGCAGTTATTTGTTCCAAACAAACAGAAAAGCCTATGGTAAAATGGAGCAATTTAAGGCTGGAAGAATACGACACCTGTAATTCAATTTCATGGAAGCCGGTTTCACAACACGCTCCTCTCCTTCCATGTATGGCACAGGACATGTCCCTCCAAGCGCAGCAAGTCTTCCCTGGCTAAGCCCAGGGCTCAAGACGAGATGTGGACCTTCCACGGACAGAGAGGCTCATCACCGGCGAGGTGTAACTCAGCCTCAGTGTCCGGGGCAGCTCGACCCCCACGGGATGCTCAGGCGAGTGGTGAATTTGTACTCTCTCAACTCTGTGTGTGTGAAGCAAGCAAGTATTCTAGAAGAAAGAAGTGCTCCAGGAAGACGTGCCCACCAATGATCACAGCCAAGCTCCAGTATATAAAATGATAAAGGCAGAGCTGCACAAAATACATTACAGACACAGATCTAGGTGTAGAGACAAATAGAAAGCCTAAACCTTCCCTTATGAAAGAACTGAAAAGAAAACATGAGACTGCCCAAAACCATCACCAGTTAAAACGTGCTCAGTGGACAGAATCCCAGGAAGTTAACTTTTGGTGACCATCTGCTGTAGTCTGGGGCAGTCGGATGCAAGCTGGGGTTAAGACTGATGTAATACTTATTTGGGGCAGCTCTGAGTGAGCACTTAGACCCTCGTGCTAACTAACCGACTTCAGTGAATTCTCCCAACGCCAAAAGTTGATAACCATTATTATCACCCGCGTTCTAGAAATGCGAGGAATGAGGTTGAGAGAGGTTTCACACCACACAGAGTCACACACCGGGTCCGAGGTTGAGCAGGTAAATCAAACCGTGGTGGAGTGACTTGGAGTCTGCCTCCCACAGCCTCCTGCAACTTGCTAATGTGCTCACAAGACTGCTTGCAAGGCACGGTCATGAAAACTTTTGGCCGCTGCCTTACATTTATAAAGTATTATCCACACATTGCCTGCTTAGTTTATGGTTTCAACCCCAGTAGTAAGCAAGGGTATGAGCCTCATTTTGTAGATTAGGACACTGAGACCCAAGTAAGTGAGGAGACTTGCCCTAGATTTCACAACTGGGAAGAGAAGACAGAAAAGTTCAACTGGGAGGAGGAGGGGGCGCCTGGGTGGCTTAGCTGGGAGAGTATCTGCCTTCGGCTCAAGTCATGCCCCCGGGGTTCCGGGATTGAGTCCCGTGTCAGGCTCCCTGCTCAGCAGAGAGCCTGCTTCTCCCTCTCCCTTGGCCTGCTGCTCTGCCTACTTGTGCTCTCTATCTCTCTGTCCAATAAATAAATAAAATCTTAAAAAAAAAAGTTGAACCAGGAACTAGATATCAAACCTAGCCTTCTCTGTAGCTCAGACTGCAATGCACGTTGACATTCAGGAGGCGGACGTCAAGTGGGATTCACTTGACTCGGTGAGCATTTATTAACAGTGATGGTTCTATTTGTAGGACTTCTGGATGCTTCTCTTGGCATCAAGAAATTTCTTGAGGTTTGTGTTTTAAGTTGAATACACACTGTTTTACGAAGTTTATAAGATCTGCAAGCATTTAATGATGATTTTTTAAAAAGCACTTTTATTCAAAGAAGCGAATCCGTCAACTCACAAAGAGAGCACCAGGCAGAGAAATTCCCTATGTCTCAAGTCCTTCTACTCATATTTGTTAAAATCAGCTAAGAGATGTAGAAAGAGAATTAGAGTGAGACACAAGGAAGAACTTCCCTATTTGATGGCTGGGGATGTTATCAATTGGGCAGCATTAGCCACAGACAGGATCTGAACCGTGACAGTCACAGAGGCAAAGACCATCCTTAGGAGGGGAGCTTCCTCTTCCGCTGGGGAGGACCAGGGTCATGGATGCACCAAGCCCTTCCAGTACTGACAAAGTAGGCTGAGGGCTAAGATGTATTAGTGGAAAGAGCTGTGAGCTGTCCGTATCATGAAAGTCTACTTAAAACAAAAGGAAGGGTTTGCCTGGGTGGCTCAGTGGGTTAAAGCCTCTGCCTTCGTCTCAGGTCATGATCTCAGGGTCCTGGGATCGAGCCCCACATCAGGCTCTCTGCTCAGCGGGGAGCCTATTTCCCCCTCTCCCTCTGCCTGCCTCTCTGCCTACTTGTGATCTCTCTCTCTGACAAATAAGTCTTTAAAAAAAAAACAAAAAAAACAAAAGGAAGGAATCTGAAGCAAGGTCTAAATTCAGGTTAGCAGAAATCAGAAAGAATTAAGGACTGCCACACTCAATTTTTCCTGTTGTACAGGACAGAGATGCACCAAGCTGAGCGAGCATTGTGAGAGTAGAATGGGGACTCTGGGCCCATTTCACCTCTTGCATTCAGGCAGCCACAAACAATCCTGAATTCACTTGTCTGCCCATAGAAGTCTGCTACTAGGTGACCCAGGGCTGGGTATCCTGGGCCCCGAGAGGAATGTGAACTCTGCACTGATAATCCCCTGTGAAGAGCTGGGGTAGGCACAGTGAATGTCGTGGGGTAGGAAATACAAACAAAAACCCGCTGCCTGCGGTGACATACACCAATGCGTCAACTTTTTGGTGCTTCAATTTCAGGTGATTTTTTAGGCTCGTTTTGTAATATGAGGAAGATGGATTATTTATATAAAATAGAATAAAACACTAAACTTTTAGGGATTTTTTTTTTTAACAGAGCACCTACTGAATACATCACTGCACTAGCCAAGAGAATAAGGAAGGCTGGGTTCTCCCTGGGTAAAAGATCACCTTTATCAGTGATCAAATTCTGTACAGGCCACTCCCTGAGTCTCTGTGCTTAGCTCCAGAATGAGAAGATAAGAACAATGATCTTTTTTCATCATAAAGATTAAATGAGACAATACATAACATATAACTAGAACAATGCCTAGTATGGAGTGAGTGCTCAAAAAATGTCATCATCATCACATGGTTATTGTTCTAGATCATCTAGGGAGCCAACAAGGGCAACTCTCGAGCCAAACAAAAAGACATCCAGAGTAGAGGGGAATTAAAGACTTTGTGTCTAATTTTAACCAGGTATGATTATAACCAGACAATTATTTCAGGGAGGTATTAAAAATGTAATCAAATTATAAATATAAATTTCAAAGCTTGTTGAGGAAAAGCATTTGCTTTAACATATAGGTTATTCCAGAGATAATACCAGAGCATTGGTATTTCTTTTCTTTTTCAATTTAAGTCAATAAACCTTTGTTGTATGTATGATAAGTGGACTGATGAGCTTGTCGCTACAAAGGATACCAAGGCAAGCTTCTGTATTGCCTTGCTGGTGTGTAAGGCACTCTTGTCCATCTCCATGATGACAGAAAGCCTTTGTCTTTGAATGTGAGCACCCATTATTGGAAACAGTTCATATTAATTCAGGGCCAAATCCAGGCAAGTAATTCAGGGCCAAATCCAGGAAATAAAACTGAGGCCTGCTCTGAATGGAGGCGGATTTCCTTGTATGCCTCCACATCATTCTGAAAGTCATTTTCAAAGGGCTTTTGCCACGGAGCATTGACAGCATTGCTGAAATGAGTGCTGTGAGCCACTGTGGTGGCTACGTTGAAAAAGACAGCATTATGATTTCAATATGTAAGACCCGGTGGTTTTTGTCAGAAATCAACCTCTTAAAAGCCTCCCCTGCAGCAGAGCCAAGATTTCCTGTCCCTTCGTGTCTTCCTGTGTCACTTAGCACATTTTTGCACACACAGTACAAACTCAGTCAAGCACCTATTCCATGGACCGTGAGAGATGCCCCCAGGTGGTGACCCGTGCCTTTGCCCCTCCTAATTTCTCGGGATGGTTCAGGACACTTTCTCATTTCAGCCTTGTCACACGCAACTGAAGCATAACCCATTGCTTTCTGCTAAAATTATATTTCCTGCTGTTCCTGCGACTACCTCCAAAGGCCTCCTACAATGCAAGCTGGCAGGGTTCCTTCGAGGTACAGTAGCTGTGAAGAAACCACTGGAACAGTATCGAGTGGAGGGCAATGGGAGTCCTCACTAGGATTCAGTTTAGTGGAGGGACAGGAAGAGTCATGGCAGTGCCATTTGAAGGCCAAAGCCCAGATATATCCTGGAGAGAATGACTCAGAACCATCTCCAAAGGTAAATACACTTTCCAGGTGCTCAGAGACACCTGAGAGAATAATTTACCTCAGCTCCACAGGCATCATGGGTTTACAGCCAGTAAAACACAGTAATTAAAAAAGTCAGCTCTTGGAGCTCATGAGTGGCTCCGTGGGTTGGGGCCTCTGCCTTCGGCTCAGGTCATGATCTCAGGGTCCTAGGATCGAGCCCTGCATCGGGCTCTTTGCTCAGCAGGGAGCCTGCTTCCCACCCCCCCTCTGCCTGCCTCTCTGCCTACTCGTGATTTCTGTCAAATAAATAAATAAAATCTTAAAAAAAAGTCAGCTCTTAGGCAGATTTGGCAGAATTTAAATTCCGACTCTACCCTCTGATTGCTGTGTGACCAGGCACAAATCATATACCTCTGGAAACCTCAATTTTCTTATCTATAGCATAGGAATTTTAATAGTCTCTAACTCATTAGATGTCACAATCATTAAATGCAATTAAGCATTTGACATATAGTAAGCACTTAACAATAGTTGTAGTTATCACCATTATTATTGATTAGAAAGTGTTCAGACCAAAAAAAAAAAAAGTGTTCAGACTGTATTTGCTTATCCCTTTCTCTGTCAATCTGTTAAACTCCTGTATGAATTTTTCTTCATTAATATGTACCTACCAAGTATATGTGCATAAAGCCCCTACCATAGCATATAACATTGTTTTCATGTGTTTAAAAAATACTCTTTTCATTGAAATTCTACACTTTTCCAGAAAGGTTTGGACTAAAGCAAGGATTTAAAAAGTGATTCTGCAACAGACCTAAAAACACCCAAACACGACAAAACAACCACGTTTGGTTTAAGAAACACCTTACTTGCCTACTTTATGAAGTAACTGATAACACTTGGTCTTCATTTCTGCCCAACGAAGAGTAAGGCTTGCCAGGCGACAGGAGGCGAGCAACATAGAGGACGGCTAATTGGATTTTTAATCTTCACTAGTCTTTAACAACACTTATCCAGCAATGTTTATTCGTGGGTCACCGTGTGAAATTGCCAGCCAATTAAATGTCAAAGAGAGCAAGTGGTTACCTGAATAATTATAGTGAGATTCATAGTTTGTTTTCAGGGAAACATTTTAAATTATTTCTCATCGAAAGTATACAAATTAAAGCTGCTGTTGAATTAAAATAAGAAACGTAAATACTCATCAGCTGTGGAAGATCATTTTTAAAGGCTCATTGAGATATAATTGCTCAAAAATTAAAATAAAATATACGGAATAATAAAATAGAAGACGAAGATAAATTTTAAAGCAAATAAAAGGGAGCATATTTATCTGTGTCTTTAAGCAAGGCATAATTCCCCAAATAGTAGCTATTTCACAATAGACACTAGAGGGAGGAAACTAAAGAAAGCAAAAGGAAAGTTAAGTCGCTATCTGATAATCCTGATACATGAATTATAACATCAAAAATATCAGTTAGGGAGATTGACAGAAAAAAGTTTATGACTAATAACTGTATTCCTAAAGGTTCTAACTATTGATTTCTTGTTTAGCTTCTCTGCAAAACCATTCTTAGCCCCCCCATCATAATTTTGCCATCATCACACACTCAAAATGCTTGAGTTCTCCCAAGCGAGATGTGGAATCCCAGGTTACAGGAAATGGAATAAGGTGCCCCCAGACCCAATATGGAAGCTAAAAACTACTACACATTGTTCATGTCAGCTTCAGCATTTTGGGAAAGAAGCTGAAGTTTTCTTAGGTAGATTATAACTCTGTCCTCTCAGGAACCTTGTATGAGAGATTTAGCCATGCAGATATAAAGAAAGTACCTACTTACCATTCTTGTGGAAGCCTTGGATCTGCGAAGCTACCCGAATGCAGGTGCTCTAAGATGTCCCGCTTTCAGCTTAGTGAGGTAAAATAGGTTCATCTTGATCAGGACTCCCTTCCTTTTGGCCACATTTAATTTTTTCCTGACTACGAATTCTAACTAGACTGTACTGAAAATTATTGTTTGGGGTGAGTGGGGGGACGTGTCCAGGCCGTTACTATTTTCATCAGAAGACTCACTCCAAGAAGATCATGAGGCTGGAGCCTGACAGGAGACAGACGCAGGCCTGACCTCTCTTCACCTCATGCTGGGAAAAGGTCACAAGGCCAACAGGGCCTGGCTTTGGGGCCAGGCTGGGGCCAAGACTATTGGTATCCTACCCACACAGGAGGGAGAACTCAGAGGTGAGTGAGTGAATGTTCTGTCAGCTCCCGGGAGGTCCTCCCGTGGGGCTTAGAAGACCAGGTCAAGAGTGACAGGGTTCCCCAGAAGGAAATGGACGCTCTGTCAGTTGTAGAGCAACAAAGGGGAGGTAGAAACAAAAGGGGGGAGAGACCGAGGGAGAGAGAGGGAGGGAGAACATAGGAGGGAGGGAAAGAGAGAGAGAAAACAAGGAAGAAGGAGAAGGAAGAGAAGGGAAGGGAAAAAGAGGAGAAGGCGGGGCTGGGAGGGGAAGGGAAGAGAAAGTCAGATCCTATATAATGCCCCAGGAAACTGCCACAAAATCACTGTTTCTGATCCACAATTGCTGACTTCTGTTTGTTTTCTCTCTCTCTAGTCCTGGGGTTAGGGCAAGGACTTTGGAGTTGAATGTCACAGTCTAAGAATCCAGATGAGAGCCTTCTGAAACCGACTACTGTATGACCTTGACAGAATCAGTTAATCTGAGTTTCAGTTTCCTCAAATGAAAAAAAAAAATCCGTTTTACTTGAAGCTGTTATGAGAGTTAAACAAGTGAAAATATATCATGCTTAGTGTACTTTCAGATACACAGCACATAGTGCTAATAGAAAATATCTCTATTATAAGTATACTACTAACACTTCCAAATCACATTTTTGAAAAATATCTCCTAAAACATTGATGGCATACATAAAACGTTATTCATCATTTACTGAAATTCTAGCAACCAGAAATTACTTGAAAGGCAGCTCAACAAATTCTACTCAAAAGCCCAAACAAGGAAACCAAATATGTCTTTCCACGCCATAAAGTTGGACCATCTTAGGACAACAAAGAGTATCCAAAAAGAAAGACTCCACCAAGAGAAGTCAGTCCCCGCCCCTGCCCCCCAAAAGCTGTATGAAATCTGGGACGTACTCAGAAAGGCCACTGCCATGCTCCCCAGGCTGAGCTCAGGATTAAAGCTTGGAGAAACCCCAGGGCGGGAGCTGGAGACGGGGACGCGCAGCGCGGGGCTGGCGAAGGGCACCTGGCGAAGGGCCTGGCTCGTAAATACAAGGGAGATAAACGAAGGAACGAAGGAATAGGAAGAAAAACTAGAGGTGCCCGAGAGAGGCTGATCGATGTGCTAAACTATGTCACATTAAACTGAGAAATGAGGCCAGAGACCCATAAATGACCCCACCGTAGCTACGAGGCACAATACGTGGTCCCCAGTTTGCGGCAAACTTGTATTTTGGCTGACCTCGAATTACATTCACTGGAGTTCTGCTGTGGCAAATGAAGCACAGAGAGAAGCAGGGGTGAAGGATACGGTTTTGGAGAATAAACTCCCACACTGTGGGGGCGCCGGGGGACAAGCCAGGTCCTGGCGTGCGATTGTGCAGAGAGCTTTGCTTGGCATAAGGAAGAGAAAAAACTCCTCCTTGTCCACACAGCATTTAATTGTCAAAATAGCCCCTCGTGCCTATGTGTCTTTCTTAAGTGCCAGGCACAGGTTTCCTCCCTGCGTGATTTCCTTTCAGCCTCACAGCAACCCCTGGAGGCGGATACAATGATCTGCATCCCACAGATGAAGACAATGAGGCTTGGACTTAACTAAATGCATAGTCATTCTAGCAAATGGTTGAAGTTGGACTCAAACACTGCTCCCAAGATGGACGTTTGTAACTATGTTTCCGATTGTTGCCGTGCTTACATATACTTAGAGATATTCACTGTCGGCCTACGTTAACTGTAGTGACATCACTTCCTGGTCAGTAGAAGGCACTGGTTGGACTCCTCGAGGCGCACAAAGTCTGGTTGGGGACGGGATGCAAGAAGTGGATGGGAGCAGCCAATAATGGTGAGGAGAGGAAAGTCTGAGTTTCAGCCTGGGTTTATTCCCTGTCTCTGCCTTTCCCCAGTTGTGCAACCTTGGGAATTCCGCCCCCCCTCCCACCTTTAAGGCCTCGGTTATTTCATCTGTAAAATGGGGATGACGATAATAATCATACCTAGCTCTTTGCCTTTTGGGAGGATTAGTTTAGTTCCTACATGTAAAATACAAGAATAATAACCAGCCCAGGATAAGCAATCAATGGATGTTAGCTTTTATTAATAAAAACCTTTAGAATTTAAAGATTGCTTCCCTACATGTTGTTCATTGCAGCCCTCACAACAATCCTATAAGGCAGGGAGGAGAGATTGGAGCCTGAAGGATTGCCTAGTGATGCTACTGTCCCCACTCTCAGAAACTTTCATCATTCCTCTCTTCTCAAGCCCATGGCCCCACTCAGCTACTGACCCTCCTTGTTACTTTACTAAGAAAAGTGAAGTCATCAGGAAAGAACTTCTAAAGGTTCTTAATATCAAGTTGACCTACCCCTCTGCATCTGTACCCATTCTTGCCTTCCATGTTAGCACAGATGAAGTGTTCATGTTCCCAAGTGTGCTCTAGGCAGAATACTGGCCTCCCAAAGATGTCCTTGCCCCACCCCCGGACCCTGTGTATATGTTATATTATATTGACAAAGGGGAAGCAAGGGAGCAGATGAAGTTAAGGCTATCATTCAGCTGATCCGAAAATAGAGAGATCATCTTGGTTACCTGGGTAGAACTAATTTAATCACAAGGGTCCTTAAAATGGGAAGGAGGGAGGCCGAAGAGCCATGTCAGAGCAATCTGATGGTAGCAGGACCGGCCCTACTCTCGTTGTCCTTGAAGATGAAAGAGGAGAGCCATCGCAAAGGAAGGAGGGCAGTCATCGAAGCTGGAAAACACAAGGAACTAGATTCTCCCCTGGAGCCCCCAGAGAGGAACGTGGCTCTGATGACACCTCCATTTTGGCCCAGGGAATCCCATTTCAGACATCTGAACTCCAGAAACATAATCCTGCCTGGAGACAAGGGAACCCGGCTTTACACTCCCAGAATGAACTAGTGCTAACATGCAGGCTGCCCCGGGAAGGCAGCCTGACCTTGGAGGAGGGAGCTCTCTACCTCTCTTGGGTCAAGAGCATTTCCCAGAGTATTCAGCGGAGTTCCCAGAAGCTTTAGGATTGTGTGCCCTGGTAATGAATGAAGGGAGACCTCCTGCCAGCCTTTCCTCCACCGGCAACGCTGCCCCAGATACAGGTGAGCCCCTCTTTTCAATTCCTTCAGAAGTTAACCAGACACCGCTGCTTGGTGATGACTTCCTTGGACTTCTAAATGCATAGTCATTCTAGTAAATGGTTGAAGTTGGACTCAAACGCTGCTCCCAAGATGGATGTTTGTAACTATTATTCCAGTTGTCCAAAAAGGCATCACTTCTCCACTTCCAAGGGTTCCCTATCCCCTTCTTGATCTGTTTTCCCCATAGCACTCATCTGCTATATTCTACAATCTTATTATTTTTGCATTAATATTCTCTTTCCTCGCACTAAGTTGAAACCTCTCAGGGCAAGGACTCTTGTCTGTATTAGTCACTATTTTATGGCCAGCACTCAGAACAGTGCCTGGCCTCCAGCAGAAATGCAATAAATAGTTGTTGAATGAATGGATGTGAGATATGGGCCCGTACAGGATGAGAGACACTGAGTACTTGCCCACGGTCACAAACAAGTGTGAAAAAACTAGCAAGATTCTAGACAGAAATCAAAATTTTTGGACTCCATGCCTAGTGCTCTAAAATTTCACTGAACAACTGAGGGATCCTCCCTGATCTCTCTTTGTATGTCAGAACTAAAGAACAAAATCAAATATGTAGAATTGATCAAATGGTTCCGCTGATCTTCGTGTGAGGAGGGAAACAGGTGGGGGAGGAGACGATACAGGAGTATAAACAATAATGAGTAGCCAGATTTTGACTCAAAACACACCACTTAATCCACTTCAAAATATGATCTTCATAGAACATTATTCATCCAACGAAAGTACAGAAGACCAATTATATGCCAGGCACTGTACTGGGCTGTGGGGCTACAGTTGGTGAAACAAGGTCGACATGCCTGTCACCGCCTGGCCTTCTGACAGCCTCATCCTATACTACACACTTAGGCAATAAGATAATATGTGAATCAGATGAAAAAATGCTACTCATCGGAAATCAAACTTCCTCTTCAGATTTGATATTGAATGGAGGAAAAAAATACAGATTTCATAGCTCATGTTCCAGATGGTATCTCAAGTAATGAAGAGACCTAGGATTTTGGCAAAAGTAAAAAGTCACAGAATAGCTTGATAAAATGTTACTCTAACAGAAGTGCTCTGAATTATAAAGACTGGAAAACGTTTTTGCTTTTCATGTTTCATGTGGCCACTATGCAGACTTTCCCCACCAACAGGGGAGCAAATGAAATAAATTTTTAAAAAGATATTCTGCAAACGACTTAGTCAAGCCCCTCTCACGTCATCCCACGAGTGCCGTTTCACATCAGGTCTCAGCAAGGCTATGCTAGCAACAGGGTCGCTCCTCTCCACAGCCTGCATGGACCAAAAAGCAGGGAGAGTCAGCAAATAGGAGTCAACTGTAGCTCCCCAAAGATCTGTCCAAGTTCTAATCCCTGGTACCTGTCAATGTGACCTTTTTGGGAGAAGGGTCATTACAGATGTAATTAAGTGAAGGATCTCAAGACGAGATCATCCTGGATTAACCAGACGAACCGTGATTCCAATGACCAACTCAGAAAAGAAGACATAGAGTACCTTCTGAGGGAGAAGCCTCAGTGAGGAGAAGCACAGAGGCACATGGAGAAAGCCAACTGAAGAGAGGGAGAGATGGAGGTAGGCTGCCATAGCCAAGGGATGCCTGAAGTCACCTGAGCTGAAGGAGACGAGGGAGGATTCTCCTCCAGGGCCTTGAGATGGAGCATAGCCCTGCAGACACCTTGTTTCTGGACTTCTGGCCTCCAGAACTATGAAAGAATAAATTTCTGTTGTTTTAATGAATCAAGTTTGCCGTAATTTATTATGGCAGCCTTAGGAGGCTAATACAGTAAATATTCTGGGGATGACAAAAAGTAAACACCAGCACCTTCCTTATCCTCTACGCAAGTTCAACATATGAGCAGTCATCACCCATCAGAAGAGCAATCTCCATGCATGTAGAGTTTTGATTTCTTTTCCTCAGAGTTGATTAAATCCAGTCTTGATTTTTTTTTAACTCAATATTCCATTGGTCACAGTCGTTCCTAACTTCAAAAATAACCTAGTCTTAAACAAGCCAGATGCCAAGTCAATAAAATCACCTCTTGCAAGCTAGTAACATCTGTGATAGATTTACAAGAAACAGCGAGAAGGATCTAAATCATGAACACAAACACTTCAGCCTATGGCACGCCCACCCCAGATGAACCAGAGAGAAGGCCCAGGCCGTGGAGGTTTTGTGAAAAGTTGAGAAAAGAACAGCAAGGAGGCAAGTTCAGTGGGATACTGAAAACAGCATTATAAATTTTTAAAGTGGAAATGCAATTATTTCAACATTTGCCTCCTCCAATATTACGAGTAATACTGATTCCTTCTCTCTTTTTTTTTTAAGTGGAGTCTTTTTTTTTAAAAAGATTTTATTTATTTATTTGACAGAGAGAGATCACAAGTAGGCAGAGAGGCAGGCAGAGAGAGAGGGGGAAGCAGACTCCCCGCTGAGCAGAGAGACCGATGTGGGGCTCGATCCCAGGACCCTGAGATCATGACCTCCGCTGAAGGCAGAGGCTCTAACCCGCTGAGCTACCGAGGCGCCCCTGATTCCTTCTCTTTTGAATTCTACTGTTGCTCACCATCAGTATTGTACATTTTATACTTAATTCCCTATATTTTTACACTGCCAGTTAATTGTCACATAACTGCCTCTATAGCTAATCCAGTAAGCTGTTTTAGGTTAGGGACCATCTCATTTTTTTTTCTTACACCCTCAGTTTCTTTCTTTTTTTATTTTATTTTATTTTATTTTATTTATTTATTTGACAGAGAGAAAGAGATCACAAGTAGGCAGAGAGGCAGGCAGAGAGAGAGGGGGAAGCAGGCTCCCCGCCGAGCAGAGAGCCCAATGCAGGGCCCGATCCCAGGACCCCGAGACCATGACCTGAGCCAAAGACAGAGGCTTTAACCCACTGAGCCACCCAGGCACCCCACACCCCCAGTTTCTTCTCAGGGTTGAGTAAAGAGGAGATAATTAAGAGATAAGTATTAATTGATTTTTATCTTTATTATCATGTTCAGAAGCTTCCATCCTAACGTTATAACCACTTTGACTCATGAATGTGGAAGCATTGCTGTATCAGAGCCTGAGATGGCAAAAAAGATAGAGGGAGCATCTTCATATGCGTGTGTCTACACAAGACCCCCCACTCCACACACACACACCTGCTAACATGAAGCAGAAATATCTGACCCAAATCAACTCCGGTAACAACTAGTGTCATATCTGACAGTTCTAATAATACGTGAGGCAATTATTTTTCACCAAGGAGAAGCAGAAAGATGAAAACGTCTTCAATATAATAGACAATAGGGTGTTTGCAGAGATAATATTAAAACCGAAATGCTCCAAAGGTCCCAATCCAAAATATTATATGTTGCATTATATATAATTAGCTATAAGCCAACCCTGGTTTAAGAATACTTGAAATAATTTTGAGAAAATTAATAATAATAACATTAATTGGGCAGTTATTCTGGTCCAGCCACTGTTCTAAATGCTTTATGCTCATTGAACTCACTTATTAAATCATCAAATACTTACAGAGTGCATGATGGTTAATTTTACATCAAGGGAAGCTCAGACATTTAGTCAAGAAAAATCCATGTCTGAGAGGCTTTACAATCTATCATTTAATCTGAAAAGAGAACCATAACGTACCCCAGTAATAGTCTTTAATCCCTGTTTTACAGAGAGGGCACTAAGAATTGCTTTAACCCCAGACCTGGGTCACTAACCAAGTCGATCCCAAGTTGCTATTGCATACAGCTAGTATGCACCTTAGCAGGGTCCATTTCATCTTTGATTTCATTGATTCATATCTCATCAGTTTAGCTAGTATACACTGTGTGGGTATGTGCACGCACGCGAGTGTGCACACGCTCATATGCTGTGTGAGTACACATCCTTCCGCAAGTTCACTGGAATGCTGATTTATGAGGTGGGAAGCAAAAGTGGGCCTATTCTTCAGGAGGCAAGGTTCAAGAAGCAATAAACTACCAAGAAACAGTCTACAATTACTGATGAGCCAGAGATACTTTCAAACACTCTTTGAAATAATGCTTTGTTTTCTTTCACCAACAGAAGGGCGGGGCGGGGCGGGGCGTCTATAGTCGAGATGGTAGCCAAGGGTGAGGGTTAGCAGCCAATGGTCACGGTTTTAGGTCTCAATTTGACGAGACTTATGAAACTGACCTATTTGCTTACGCCAACAGTGCCTCCATTTCTGACCTACAAAGTGGGGATAATAAGAATATTTGCCTCCAAAGGTGTCAGCAATTTGATGAGGCAACAGATGTAAAGTTCTGGGCACAGTGCCTAGACCAGATGAAGCCCTCGCTGGCTATAGGTAAAAATAATGAACAGAGATAATGAGGTCAAATTTAAGCATCAATTTAACATTTTAATGCCTATGGGCAAAATGAATATTAAACCTGCCAGACAAGAAAAACATCCCTTTGTGCTTGCAAATCCCGTACAGGAAGACCTGGTTGCCCAGGTGTCAGGATGGGAGCAGAGAGAGTCAGCCAACGAGCATTTCCTGGGGGCCCGGTCCAGCCCAGGCACTTCGTGGCCAACGCAGTTCCATCAGCACCCCCACTTCTCACCCCTGCAAAGTGCAGCTGATATTTGCCTAAGTAGTTTCTGGGATCCAGGCCCCTGCTTGGTGCCAGGGAGTCAGTGGGGAGCAAAATTAGGAGTTCCTGGCCTCATAGAACTTACAGTCGCGAGCTAGCTGGGTAATGACCAACTAAAGGAAATGCTTATCGGCACGAGTTTTTCCTGCAAAGAGCCAAAGAATCAATATTTTAGGCTTTGGAGGCAGTGGTCTCTGATGCAACTATCCTACTTTGCCGCGGTAACACAAGGCGGCCCTAGACAACATGTAAATAAATGAGCATGGCCGTGGCCATGTTCCAATAAAACTTGACTTGTGGAAACAGGAAACGGGCAGGCTATAGTCTGCAGATCTCTGGACAGTGAAAGAAGCAACTAACTCACAGTCTTGGGGAATTAAGAAGAGCTTCAATAAACAGAGGGGTTACTAAGGGAGCTGTGCTTTGAAGAAACAATGGGCCCCCTAGAAAGTCAGAAGGGAAAAGAGAAGAGGTAAGACAAGGCAGAGTCACAGAAATGTTAAAGGACAAGGATTGTTCCAGAAGAGTGAGGTACCATGAGAACGGGGAGAACAGGGTCAGAGAAAAATGAACAGAGGTTTAGAAAAAAGCCTTTCTGTACAGAGCTGTGCGGTGGTTGGAAGCAAAGTTCATGTTATCTTTCAGTATTTCGAAAGGTCGAGTTGCGTTTCCCCTCCCAAAGCTAAATGATAACATGATGCAGTTCAAAAACTGGTCATATCAAATTGCCATCTAATCATTTAATTAAAGCCCCATGCTGGCACCAGCCATCCTCAGGGCCCATTTTTCATTTGGGCACATTTCATTACACTTTTCAAAGCAAATTTGCCTTTTCAAAGGCGAAAAATGCAAATGACTAGGTTTGAAAGGAAACGCATAACACTCTGCATAATGACAGGGATTTTCTTGGAAAGCAGTGATGCAGGGACAGAGCTATCTTTAGGGGCTGAGGGTGGCTTATCAGCCCTAGAGGAACTCCACAGGATACTTCATTACAGCACCAGGATGCAAGTAGAAGTGAAATACCAAGGAACAGAAAGTGAACTGCCATCCCCTGTCTCCTTCTTGAGCATCGTTGAAACCACATTTTGAAACAGGACGCATCCCCTGGACCAGCAAGACCAAGGCAGGCATTGATAAATGGAGGTCATTTACAGCGCGGCCAGGAAAATGACAAAAAGCTAGGAGGGACTGACCTGTTCGAAGGCAGAGACAGGAACGCCTAAAGGCCAATTAACATAAAGCATTCATAGACAAATTACAGTACAGTCAAAAAAAAAATTCTCAGGAATCAGAAAACATCCATTTCGATGCAGTATAATATATGTTGGGGGTATTCACAATAAGACAATGAAAGTGACCTTAATTTTAAGTCAGCATCTTCCTCCTGGGTTTGTGGAAACTCTCAGAAGCACTGTATCCCAATTACTCGGGTCTTTGACCTTGTAAGATGAAGGCACAACACATTTTAGGGACCCACAGACCCCCAAAGTGAGGAGTCCAAAGGGGAGAGAGTGGTACACAAAGAACACTCATTAATTTCTCATTCCTTAACCATCAAGGAGAGAAGAAAAGCTTAAATTCAGGAGGTCAGATATATCATTTCACCCTGAGAAAGAACCACCAACAACATGGGGAGGTTTAGAGATTCAGTGAAGTTCAAGGTCACAGACAGTTTTGATTTGTGGCCAGAGTATATGTGGCTATTTCAGATAAGAGCTTCTGACCGGGGAAGTTCACTAGTACTTGAACCATAGCTGGTTAGCTCGGCAAGGCCTCAGTCTGGAGTAAGCTGAAGTCCTCATTCTATTCCTCATACAGGAAGGACACCCACTCCTAGACAAGCTGCGTGCAGCCCTAGGCAGATGGAGCCCTACCCCAAATGTGCCATTCAGGTCACACTACCACCCCACCTCGAGGCAAGGAAAAGAACCAGAGCACAGAAGGATGTTTTGACATAGCCTGACATGGTTTTTTTTTTTTCCTATTTTAATTTCAATTATATTGAAATATAATACACAGAAAAATACACCTATCATGATCATCTTGAACACAAATCTGTAGCAAACAATTAGGCAAATTAAGCAATCAATTAATTAATTAATATTACTAGCACCCAGAAGTTATCCTCATACCCTCTTTTACGATAACCACTGCCCTGACCTCTAGCAACATAAGGTAGTTTTGCATGGCTTGCACTTTTGTAGAAATGGAATCATATGGTATGCACTAGTATGTCTTGATTCTTTGGGCCCAAATTAAATTTGTGAGATTTCCCCATAGCATTAAGTCTAGTTGTAGCTTGTTCTTCCTCACTGCCGTATAGATTTCCATTGTGTAAATACACCACAGTTCTATTCATCTAGTTTACTATTCATGGTAGCTTGTGTTATTGCCTGCTTCGGACTTTCAGAAATACTGCAGCCAGGCCTCCTGGTGAGAAGGGCAGATTTTGATTTTACCACTTTGATGTGGAAAAAAAATGGTGATGGGGCATTTTGACATGGCTATGTCAAATTTGCCCTATTAAAATGTGAAGTCCCCCACTTTTACTTAAAGTAATGCAAGAAAGGAGAGCTCCTGATAGACATTCTGTCTCTGAGCCTCCCACCACCCTCAACTCTGTCCCCGTCCCTCACCAACCTGTCCAGTTCAAGAGGCTGAGACTGGGGAGAAATATGCAGAAATGAACACTAAAGAAGCCTGAGAGATCACATGCAATATTCATCACCCTCCTAAAAGAGACAACAAAATATGCTTTTAAAACCATATGAGGATTCCTTAAAAGAGAAGTTTTAGGTAAGTGGGTTTCCTGCCTCTGGCACCAGAATCAATAATTATAACAGATTCTGACAATTTGAAGAGTATCATATGCTAGCAGCTGCAAGAGAGAATATATACAACTCACTATGATTCAAGCCTTCTGACTGGAAAGGCTATAGAAAGAGAGAGGAGAGAAAGATAAATTCTCCCTGCCAGAAGCCGGCTCAAGTAGACAGAAAGCCCCTGGGGCAGGGGGATGCACTAGGCATCTATGGGGCCTTCCTAGCAATGATTCCCCCATTCTTCCTTAATCATATCCCAAATTTCTCATGTCCATGATTGCAATGGTGCTGACCTAACCCTGGCTTGAAAGGTGGACACCAACTGACTGAATCCAACCAGGCTACCTTATCTTTTTAGCCTGATTCAGGGGTGGGTTTAATCTACCTCCAATTAGCACGAATCCTTCTCTTAGTCACAGACCTTAGCCTGAGGACAGGAGGACACGGGATGTAGACAATTCAATCCATCATCATGACCCCAGTCTTTCTGGTGAAGGTTAAAACACCTACTCTCTTTACTGGTTCATTCTGGACTACGTGTGTGAAACAGAAGCTTTGGAGGGAAAAGCTGGATATGGCAGGAGGGGCATGAGTCGTGTTCTGAGAGTATCATTTTTGTCTTAGATGGAAGTGCACGTGATATGAGATGAATTTCTGCATGTGTCTTAACACAAGGTAACAGACTCTCTTCTTAAAAATCCAATTTGAGTTTGGTTTTCTGCTTGCTTGTAACCTAAACTTCGAAAAAAGGCGAAATAAGTTGCTGTCTGATCTGGACCTGGAAAAGGCTAAGAGGCTTTCAACAGGTAGAGGTGGCATTAAATTTTGTTCCAGAAACAAGCATAGGAGGAACGAAGGATATAAAGGGAGATCTATGGGTAAACCCATAGATCTTGATCAAGTCAGGGAAAGTATCACAGCATGTCTTAACTAGGTTAAGACAGATCAGAGGCTAGGAACATTTTTGATATTTGTGAATATTTTTGGTTTTGCAGGCCAGATGATTTGTGTCACAACTACTCAACTCTACTACTGTAATAAGAGATTAGCCACAGTCAATATGTAAACAAATGAGCATGTTCCAATTCAGCTCCATTTAGGGACACTAGACTTGAATTTCACATAATTGCCACATACCACAAAATACTGTTCTCATTTTGATTTTTTTTAATCATTTAAAAGTCTAGAATCATTCTCAGCTCATGGGCCATAATTTGCTGATCCAGGAGGTAGAGTGAACACAAAATTTCTATGTTCTTATTCTTCTTCCAATATGCTACCTACCTAGCTAACACTGGGTGAATTACTTTATCTCTCTAAGCCTGTAATTTCATTGATACAAGAGGGATCATTATAGGGCATAACTCATAATTTTAGTTCAAGAATTGAATACTCTAATCCATATAGAAATGCTTAGCAAAGTGTCCAATACACAGCGTCCAATAAAAACTAGCCACCTTTCTTATGATTGATTACAAAGGTCCTCTGATCATAGATTATGTACCTTAACAATAGAAAGCCATCGGTGGAACACCTGGGTAGCTCAGTCAATTAAGCATCTACCTTTGGCTCAGGTCATGATCCCAGCCAAGGTCCTGGGATCAAGTCCTACATCGGCTCCCTGCTCAGCATAGAGCCTGCTTCTCCCTCTGCCCCTCCCCCAGCTCGTGCTCTCCTTCTCTCTCTCTCCCTCTGACAAATAAATAAATAAAATCTTAAAAAAAAAAAAAAGAAAAAAAAAAGAAAGCCATCAGTGTTTTCTGAGCAGAAAATTTACACAAAGTTTATACATGTAAACAGAAAATTTACAAAAGCATTTGTCAGAAAAATGGGTTAGAAATGAGTACCGATTCAAAATAACCTAAGTGTGGATCATCTCTCGTTTAGGGAACTCAAATGTTTCTTAGCATCTTACTTTTCACTTCAGTGCAACATTCAATGTTTTTTAAGTCAGGATTTTTTTTTTTTTTTTTTTTTTTTTGAGAGGAGGGATCCATGCTTCCAATCCCATGCAATGCATTTCTTTTTTTTTTTTTTAAAGATTTTATTTATTTACCTGACAGAGAGAGAGAGAGAGAGAGAGACCACAAGTAGGCAGAGAGGCAGGCAGAGAGAGAGGGGGAAGCAGGCTCCCCGCTGGGCAGAGAGCCCGATGTGGGGCTCGATCCCAGGACCCTGAGATCATGACCTGAGCGGAAGGCAGAGGCTTTCACCCACTAAGCCACCCAGGCACCCCGCAATGCATTTCATTAGGGAAAAACATTTTTTTTTTTTCACAGAGACCCAGCTGAACTAATAAAAATTTAAAAACCCACGGTCACTTCTGGTTTGAACTGCATTTGTTGGTGTTGATAATTTATTCATTGACTAATTAGTTCAGCCAAATCTTAGAGACTATGTCTCTTTCTAGGAGCCCAGATGGTACCCCATCACAGATGATGGGGGAATAAGACCCCATACTGTATTTGTCAGACACTCCACCAGGTAACTGATAACCAAAAAATGGATCAGTAAAGATTTGCATTTAAGGTCTCTTAAGGTCCTCAGATTCTCTCCAGCACACACACTAAAGATCCTAACCCCATCTAAGATCATTAGCGAATCCCAGTCTTCATAAATATCACAGGGGAGCTAATGAGATGACTTAGAGAGGGTTTGCGGCTCGTTGTATAAAAGGGCACCGAGCCAGTTTGATTTCTCTGGTCCACATTACAGGGAAGCCAATCAGAATTTGCTCTTGCTTGAATGATGCAAACAAAAAACAGTGTAACCCAGTTGAATAAATTTGTTAAGGCAAGAGATAGGGATTTATAGCAATAACCAGCAATAGAAGGTAATTTTTCTCTAACTCCTGCCCCAATAAGCAATATGTCTTTATTCAGTATGTATGTCAGGCACTGCACTAGACCTTTAAATCTATCACCTTATGACATCTTTACAATTACCCTATGAAGCAGGTCCCATTTTCCCAGTTTTACAGATAAGAAAGGTCAGGCTCAGAGATCATGCCCTTATCCAAGTTCCTAGAGCTGGTGAGCCTGTGCTCTCAGCCTTCCTTCTCTCTGCCTCTACAGTGTCTCTTTTTGCTGGCTCTCGGTGTCCCAGCAAACGACACAGCACTGTGCTCCAAACCATCAGGTGCCTGCAGGGGAGAGCAGGCAAGAGTTGAAAATGCATCCTTCTGCTCTTTTCCACCTCCATTTCTGGTGTGCTATTTTTTTAACTTAATCTTGATTGCATTAATTTTCAAAAGAACCTCTTCAAGAGGTTTCTTTATCTTTGGGAGCTGAATACTGGTTTTTTGTTTGGTTTGGTTTGGTTTTTTTGAGAGAGCTTCCCAGTGGGGAGGGGGAGGCAGAGGGAGAAAAAGAATCTTAAGCAGGCTCCACATACAGCAAGAAGCCTTAAGGGGAGCTAGATCTCATGAGCCTGAGATCATGACCTGAGCAGAAATCAAGAGTTGGTCACTTAACCAACTAAGCCACACAGGTGCCCCTGGGAGCTGAATATTTTTATATACATTTTACACATGAAACTAAGCTCCAGGGGAGGTAAAGTCACTTTCTCAAAGTTCAAAATCAGTGGATGGATAAGTCCCATTCTTATTCAGATCTGGGTTCAAAGATCACAGTATTTCTAAGATTCTAAGACTTTGAGGAAAGTCGTAAAGGTTCCCTCTGCCTTCTAGTTCTTACATAGAAAGGTACATCTTTTTTTGAAACAACCGTATAAAAATAAATACAAATCATAAGTCATTTCCAAGATCCTTAAAAATGTATACATATATAAACTATATACATATAGTATAAGTGTTTATGCTAATACTAAGCTAATAATTTAAGCCTCAGTATTTTCATCTGCTAAATGGAGCTAATAATACCAATACCAATAGATTGTCAGAAGAATTAAATAAGAAAATACAAGCAAACTATCAACACTGACAACTATTAAAAAGAAACCCGTCTATCTTTCCATCTGTGTCCACCTTCCCCCACACATCTCCCTCTCCCTCTTGCTCTCTACCCATAGCATACACGTGCTGACAGAATGGAAAGGGAATGGGGTGTGGAAAGATGGTTTCCTGGCCCAGTTCCATTACCAGATCTACTGCTCTAGTCATTTCCTCTGCCAGGTTGTGTGGCCCCCATTGATAAAAGGGAAGGGTTTTGCTGGATCACTTCTAAAACGCGCAATATGCTCAGAGTCCATACAAGTCCATCACCATAAGAGTACTACCTAGGAGTAGGAGACAACTAGGAGACAACTACATTCAGTTTGCTAGATCAATAGGCTGAAGAACAAAATCCTGTACAGTTCTGTCCTAATGATTCAGCTGGTTTGGCTGGCCACGCATTTTGTAGAAAGTCATAACTAGTCTGGGTAGTGGCTGATGCATTTCGCAAGATGATTTCATTGTGATGATTTCATTGTGATTATATAAACAGTCACTTTCAAGTCACTGAGGCTGCCTTGTTTTGGCATGAAAACCTGCTCTGAATAAGCTAGGAGTATCAGTCTCCTATTTAAATCTCAAGAAAGATTGAGAAAGAAGGAATCGGGGAGGGCATAACCCTCTTAGTTTTAAAATAATGTTATGGTTTTAAGATTTCAAAATACCATTAGAAAAAGAGCCTTCATATTTATCAACAATTTAACTACTTGGCAAACATCTGATTAAACTCTCAGCAAGAAAAATAGAGTAGAAATATCAGAGCCTTGGAAGTTGGTAAGACCGGGCTTCAAATCCCAGCTCCGCCATAAGTCAATGAACGACTCTGGGTTGCTAATCTAATCTTCAGTACCTTGATATCTTCACCTAGAACACAGGTAAAATGGTATCTAACTTATAACATGATTATGAGAATGAATTAAATAAAATACGCAAAACATCTAACAGTGCCTATGACTCAGAGTACCTTCAAGTCAACATACGCTAAAGAGAAATGAGGATTGTTCTCTTCCTCGACCCTGAGGTTTGCAATCCAGTGCTTCCTGCCTTGGGAGAAACCATTGGTCACTCAGATGCACAACCAGAAATCCTAGAGCTCTCCTTGTCACCCCCCCCCCCCGAAAACGTCCCCTTCTCAACTGCTTTGTCACGATGCCACCCATCTTATCTCTTAAATTTCCCAAATGCATCCCCTTCTATCCATCCCCACTGTCACTCTTCACGCTCCCACTCTGACATGTCTGAACTGTGCTCTCCCACCTAAACTGGGCTTTTCCCAACTGCTTCTATCTCCCCTCCAGAAGACTCTCCACATCGCAGTCAAAATCATCTTGTAAAAAGCAAATATCCATGTGTCCCTTCCTCGCCATTCATACTCCTAGAATAAGACCAAATTGCTCACTTTGGCCTTCACGGGTCTGCCTCAGCTCGCCGCCGGCCACTTCTCCAGCTCCACCCTAACTCACCATCCTCCCCCCATTCTCTGGGTTTCAGTGACACGGGCCTTTCTTGTAGGCTTTAAGGGTTTCTTTTCTTTTTTTTTAAGATTTTATTTATTTATTTGATGGAGAGAGATCACAAGTAGGCAGAGAGGCAGGCAGAGAGAGAGGGGGAAGCAGGCTCGCCACTGAGCAGAGAGCCCGATGCAGGGCTCGATTCCAGGACCCTGAGATCATGACCTGAGCTGAAGGCAGAGGCTTTAACCCACTGAGCCACCCAGGCGCCCCAGGCTTTGAGGGTTTCTGGTGCTCTCCAGCTACACACTCTGCGCAGATGCTCAAACACTCCCTTTCCAGCTCCCACATATACTCTATTCGTAAGAGAAGTCATTCCTCACACCTTAGGCTAGGTCTGCCCTCTGCACATGCTTTCAGAACTTTCCCGGCTTTTCCTTTGAATCTCCAATCACTTGCAGTTAAACTTGTGCGTAATTCTTTGCTTGTATGTGACCCTTGCTACATTCCGTAAATTCAGTGGTCGGTGGGATCATTTCAGGTCCTACTCTCCTTTTTCTGGTAACTAGTATAGAGCCAGGCCCAGAGTAGTTTGTCAATAAATATTTTTGAATGAATGAAGATTCTCTCTCTTTCTTTCTTCCTTTCCTTGTTTCCTTCCCTTTCAACCTTCGACAAATATTTACTGAATGTTTGCTATATACCAGTTATTCTATTTGGTACTTTTTTTCTTTTTTCAAAGACTTTATTTGACAGAGAGAGCTAGCACAGGACCCAGGGATCATGACCTGAGCCAAAGGGAGATGCTTAACCAACTGAGAGACCCAAGCATCCCTCCATTTGGTACTTTTAACATTCTTTTCCAAGCTCTGAATATCTCCAGTAACATGGACCTCATTACTCCCCAAAATCTTCATTTGTAGACAGTTCTGATAGTTCTTTTTTAAAACAAGAACTTCATGAAATTTATCTCTATGCAACTTCTATTCATCTGTACATGTGGCTTATGTTTCATACTCAAAATCGGAATAAAACCATTGGTATTTACAAAACTCCTGTATGTTTTTGTTACCTCCAGCTACCGCCTACATGGTGAGATTCATATTGTTGGCGTGGTTCCTGAATCTTCAATAGCATATCCAAAGGCAGATAAAAGGTAATCTATTTAAAAATGTGCCTAACTTCATATATATATATGCACATATATATATATAAAATATCAGTTTACAAAGACAGACAAAAAGGAGAGGTAAATATAACTGAAATTTAGGGACAAATTTAGTGCAATCATAGGTTCATCATACTCTTATAATTTTTGGTTAGAATATCCATCTTTGCCACTAAACCAGGAGTTTCTTGAGGATAAGTTCGTATCTTCATGGTATATGTCTTCTTCCCAAACACTTAGTACACTATGTCCTCAATATGTATTTATTTGTTGAACAAATGAAACAATGATCACTATCACAAGAGCCTTGATTCTAAGTTGAATAATGAACACTTGTATTTTATTCTGGATTCTAACTTTTGATGACATTTGGGAGAATGAGGTAACGATAGACAGAACAATGTCTATCATAGGTTATGCTTTTTAAAGTTATAAAACAGTACACATAGAGTGATTCCATTTGAGAATGAAAAAAACCATGTACGTATATACAGATAAATGCACAATATACGCCTAGACATCATCTAGCATCCAAAAACCCTTAACAGTTGTTTGTAAGAATGTAATTTGCCTAAGTGGGGCTCACAAATATATTTCCTTTGCATTTCATACAAAACTGTATCATTTTGGTTTGCTTGGGTTTTCAGCTGGCTTTACCTTAATTTACAATAAGTAATAAGTATATATTACTTTTGTGATAAAAGGAAACAACTTACAGAGTTATTATAGAGAGCAAAGTGGTCAGGCTGTTAATGGGTCTAGATCCCAAGGGAAAGGACTAACCATCGAGAGAAATGGAAACATTCAGCCTAGAGAAGGCCAAGGAAGAACACAGTAATGCCTTCAAATTCTTGGAGGGCTGTTGGCCCGCAGAAGGCAGCAGACTGCCCTCTTCAGGGAAGAAGGAGGACCACAGAAGGAGCCGAAAGCTCAAGGACAGGAATCTCAGTGAGGAGAAAGTCTTTCCTCCCTGAGCTCTTCAACAGTAAAATGTGCTGCCTTGAGGTAGCCAGTTTTACATCATACAAATCGAGATCTCTGCAACAGAGTCTGTGAATAAATTTCAGGGGTTAGCGAGCCCCTCACAATAGCTCTAAAAATCTGTTGGTATTTACATTTTTCCAAATAGGGTTCCATAACTTGCTTCAACTTCCTATAGGATCCAGTGGCCCTCAAATAAAGGGGCACTAACAGGGACTGGATAACTACTTCTCATTACTGACATCAAGGGGATTCATGCACTCTTGAAACCCTCATCAGCTCATCTATGCCAAGTATTAAAAATCACGGGGAAAAAATGCAGTTCTAGAGATTCTTGGATCTCTCTCTACGCAAATTATGTAATGTTCAAAATGACTTATTATGGTTTATTGAGAGCAAGGACGATATCTTTCATGGGGCTATATTTCCTCTGTATCAAGCACATCTTCTTGTACAAAGTAGGTGCTTAGTAAATTTTGAATAAATATAGGATGCAATCCCGGAGCAGATTTTCATGACAGAATTTTTCCCTCTTGACTGCTTGATGGAGTAATTACACCAGGAAGGCAGGATTCCATATAGGAGTCGTGTGCAATGATAATGATGGAGGTGATGATAACTAAAATGTTATTAGGCACGTACTATGTGTCAAGCACTTCATTAAGCGTTTTATTTGTAATAGCATGAATAATTCTCACAGCAACTATTTAAGGAAAATGAGGCTTAGATGAATTAAATGACTTATCAAGGTTATAGAGCTAGGAAGTGATTCAAATCAAGGCAGACCAACTATAGCATGCGAGCTCTTCAGTTCAATAGAAAATTCTACTGAGAGCATAATAGTAATCCCTGGGCTTTGGTGTCAACTCTGTCAGAGCTGCGGGAAGAATTTAGGCAAGGTGCTTCTCTGTCCTTTATTTTTCAAACCTGTTATGTGGAAAACAGTATACAAAGAAAAATTTGGGAGGCAGCATGGACTGTGTTTATTCATTATGAGTACATTTCACTCTATACTCCTGAACATAATTAGAATACTTGCTTTAAAATCCTTGTCTGCCAATTCTAACATCTGGGTCACCTTGGGATGGGTCACCTTGGGATTATCCTCATTCATTGCATTAAGTATGTCCACATTTTCCTATTTCCTCACATGTTTGTGTCTAGTAATTTTGATAGTATCCTGGATATTGTCCATGATAATGTGCTGGGATCTATTATGTTCTATTATGTTCTGAATAGGTGTATCTGCTGTTATTGCCATTTGCTTATTTTAGCAGACATTCAACTTGACCTAAACTCCAAATTCTGCCTCTTCTGAGGCATCAGATGAAACTTGTTTGATTTTTTAGCTTTCACACTTGCATAACTTAGGGGTTACCCAGCGATTTGGGCAGAGCTTATTAGAAGGCTTGCCCTTACGGTGTTCTCCTTTCTAGATTTTCTCCTCCACATTCCAGCTTCTTAAGTTGCCCCAAATTCTTTCTTTCAATCCTTTATACCAAAAAGATGGCAGGTTTTAGCTCACACAGTAGTAAAAAACCGTAAGTAAAATCATAAAAACAAGAAACTCCCCCACTGCCATGCCCTTCTTCCAAGTATCAACTCCCTGCCAATTTCTGTCTTCGTTAGGTCACTCTCTATTGTGTTCACATAGTTTATATATACATACATACATACATACTACACACACATTATTCGTCATTTGTAATGATCTGGGGGAGGGTTGGTCCAATGGAAGCTACTCCACCAAAAGTATGGACTTTGAGGTCTGATAGGCTTGAGTCGCTGCCCTGCCTCTCCCTTAGAACGCGGCATTCTAACCATCAAGCTGGTAACAGATTAAAAACCACTCTCAGCTCTTAGGGCCGCTTATCTTCACCACATTTTAACCCAATATATTTTCATTTTCTAGGTATGCCACAATATGAAAATAATTTTAAAAACACTGTCTTCAACAAAGCTATTCTACCTCTTATCTCTTTACAGCCTGACTTTTTTAACATCAGTCAAATAGGGATAATAATGAAATCTACCTGAAAGAGTTATTGTAAGAATTCAGGAAGATGGGGTGCCTGGGTGGCTGAGTCGGATAAGCATCCGACTCTTGGTTTCAGTTCAGGCTGTAATCTTGCCGTCCTGAGATCGAGCCCCATGTTACACTCTCCACTCAATGCAAAGTCTCCTTCATATTCTTTCTCCCTCTCACTTCCCCTCTGCCCCTCCCCGCTCTTGCGCTCTCTTCCCTTCTCTCTCATAAATAAATAAATAAACAAACAAATAAACAAACAAATTCCTTGAAAAATGAAGTAAGATAATGTACGTAAGAGAGGTATGTGTGAGACAATGAATATAGAGGCATTCAGGAAAACCTTGGTATACTACTAATATTGTTGACTTTTAAATCATTAATAATTATTAATGCCAATGTAACTATAACTTTGGTGATTTAAATAATATCAATGATTATTTATGATACTGTATGATTATTACGGTACTGTAACTATGTTAGGAGTGCCCCACCCCAAATTCCATGAGACTATTCAGAGCTTCCCCTCCCCTCCACCTTGTAAGAAAAATGTGCCTGCTACTAGGTTCCTATACTTGGCTCCTAATGCACTGATCAAGATAAAAGCAATAATAATGATAGCGAATTTTCCAACACTAGCTAATTTTCTAGTGCGTGGCTGTATTAGGTACTGTTCTAAGCACTTTACAAGCATAATTTTGCTTATTCCTCAAATCAGTCCCATGATGCTGTTATTATTATCTGTTCTTTACAAAGAGGAAACTGAGACTCAGATTGGTCAAATATATTGCCTAAGATTACACAGCTAGAAAGGGCTGGACCAAGGCTTGAATCCAGGGAATGTGTTACCAACATCTGCTTTCTCAATAACCATACTTAGGGAAGGAAAGAAACAGAACTGAAAAAAGTAAAAAGGTTAAAATAATTTGCCCTAATAGAAGCAAGGGACTCCCTGATGGAGAAAAACTTGGATCTGCAGGAGGAGGGAAAAAGGAAAGCCCAGAACGGGATGAATTTTGGAGTAAGATCTCTGGGGGGACCTGGAGCATTCAAATGAGAACTTCGGGGATGAACAGATTTGAGGAAGATGGATGGAATGTATCTCTTTAGATAGGTTAGTATGCAACATGCTTTGTTTTCCTTCTTATGAGTGTTTCAAGACCCAAGAAAAAGATTTAAGTTGCTTTTAAATTCTTTTTGGTTTGGGGGCATGAGATATTTTTGTCTCTGCTAAATATGATATGATACTGACATTGTTTGATTCTCAAACACTGCGGCCTCAGCTGGGTGATGATGGTGACGCGGACTATAAAACTGATACTGAGAACCAGGAGGTATGATGATAAAGGGGAGATAATAACAGTCTTTCATGTTTAAATCCAATTTTAACACTTATCAGTTGAGTCCTCAGACAATTTAAACTCTTAGGGGGGCACCTGTCTTATCTGTGAAATGGGAATAATGATGTCTACTTGTCATCGGTATCCTGGTAGGTTTAAATGAGATAGTACATGGATATATAATATGCCTAACAGAGTACCCAGCATTAAGGGAACAAAAGTGTTCCGTTTCCTTCCCGGGCCCCTTCTTTCTCCAACTCTCAAATCAAAACAGCCCCTATAGGGAACAGCTACTGCCCTATGAGAAAAATCATTGCCAGAGTAACAGCACTTTGGTTAGTGGCCCAATTATGCTAATACCTATAAAATTCATGTATATTTCAATAGACCATACGTGATACCAGGACCAAGAGTGGAGAGAAAAAGGCACAGTGATTAATGAAGCCCCAGTAACAGCCAGCCTGATGCCTCATAAACAACCACATGTTTGTTTGCTCATCCATAATTTGTTTATTTTTCCTTTTTGAGTCCCAAACTCAGAAAGGGCTGTCAGATGAGAAATTCAATCTAATGCGATTCCCTAGGCACACTTATCCTGGGGCAGACCTCACTTTATTTCAGGCTGGCAGCTGGCACCTGTGGCCTGCAGTGAAAGAGTCCCTGACACTGATGAAAAGAGACAGGTGGCAGGGCTGCCACCAAATGCCACATTTGATGGATAAAGTGATCTAAGTATCACAGGCACCAAGAATGTCAGTAGCAATCATTGCTTTCCCTCTAGGAAGCACCCCATGGGCCAAGGACGCAAGAGAGAATGTAGCCCCCGGGTGTCTGCACAGGCAGATGTGTGTGTCTCTGAGAGAGTGGAGATAGTCCCCATCACTCCGGACCCGAGCACAGGAAGGCTGCGTTCCAATCCTGACTTGGCCGTTAACGAGCAACGGGGCCAAGGGTAAGTCATTAATCTTGTGAACCTCGGCTTGCCATCTTCTCATCTCCTTTCTGTATTCTGAGCCATTAAATGCCACTTCTTCAGAGAACCCTTCCCTGATCACCCCCACTCCCAGACAAGGTCCGGTCCCCTTATGAGATAGTTGAATACTATCTGGCGTGGTGTTCGCATTCTACTTGTAATTAGGTAAGTGCTGATTACTTGTTAATTCAATGTCCATCTTCCCACTACATGGTAAACTACACGAGAGCCGAGACTGCATCTTTCTTGTCAAAGTCGATCTGCCCTGCACGTTCATCTTCCCTAAGTCTGCTCATCCTCAAATATCTCATTTCATGTGCTCCAGACTCCCTAAAGACCTTTCTCCAAAACACATCCCTTTCTGGGTTTTTCCTTTCTCCCTCCTCTCCTTTCACAGATAGAGCTTTTCTCCACCATGTACCTCCCTGCCCTTTTTAGCATTAATCAGTTTAACCTCTTAGCTTCCATGATTCTGTTTCTCTAGTTTCCAAATTATCATTTTTGAGGAAACAAACCCCGGGAGGAGATTACCTGGATTCAAACCTGAGCTCCAGCACTTCTAAGATGGATGACCTTGGCCAAGGGGCTGGACCCATTGGCCTACTCTCTCACCTTCATGGTCAGCTGGTTTGCACTTGCTGTTCTCAGGCCTGCAACGTTCTTCACCTGAATCTTTTCTTGGCTGTCTCTATGGTTCAGGTCACACACAACTTCCCAGAAATCCTGTCCCTGAGCCCACACCCATCACTCGCTATCCCATTATCCTTTTCAGGCACTTACCTGCTGGGTCATATGAGCTGGTCTGTTTGTTTCACCTGTCTCCCCCTGCAAAAGTGAAGTTCCTGTGAGGACAGTAATCTTCATCTTGTTAAACAGAGGGGCCCAGCCCCAAGGACAGTGCCTGGCAAGAACTGTCCATCCAACAAATATATTTTGAATAAATTAATTAAGCACCAAAGGAAACCATAAGTAAATGAATGAACAAATAAAAGTCGCTATAGAGGATGGTGTCCCCCAGGGTTCTTAGTTGCAAACAACAGATTCCAATTGTGGCTGATCGAAGCACAAAAGGAATTTGATGGGAGGGTGTTAGTTAACTCGAAGACTTCCTAGGAGGATTCAAAATCTGCTATGGGCTGAAGACTGAGTACTTAGAGCGCAAATCCAGTGACAGGATGATGTGGTAAGAACATCACTGCTACTGCGGTCCCCCACACTAGACAAGGCAGCTTGAGCCACAAGCCTGTCTCATGGCCGGGGGTGGAACAG